>CM076994.1:52980000-54180000 GCA_039090855.1 Macrothele yani | reverse complement strand
TTCTATCTCCGAAACACTGTGGCCCATCTCACGAACGCCAGCTATGACACCGCGTTGAAAATCGCTTAAATCTATATTACTTGTCATTCTCATGCCGAACACAGCTCTGGCAGCTGGCAACGATATCTATCGCTTTATATACGCACTGGCGGACGCAATCGAATACGCGCATGGGTGACGTTTGCTCGGCTGTAGCAGTTTTTCTGGACCTCAGTGTATAAGTGTTGTTTTAAGTTAACGAAGCAACTAACTGGACAACGAGAGTGTTCCATTCAAACACGGTGGTCAATAATATTTTAAGTTTGGCAACCATGTTCAAATAAACAAATTAAATGCAAAATCCTTACTCTATTCACAAATAATAAAAACACGGAAATCTGATAAAAGGGACAAATACAGATTCATCCAATTTCCCCAGCAGATTCCTTTGGAAGCGATGCAATTTCACCTCTCTATCCAAAAACGGACCAGCTACTTTTTAAAAGGCTATCACACACAAAAAGGTTATTTTTCTCGTTAAGGTATTCTCACGAGCAAGGAGCACATGGCTTATCTCGATCTCGTGTAGCACGCACCACACGAGATCGTGACAAGACATGTATGTAGTCCTTCTTTGCAAACACACTTCTTTCTCTTACGTGCTCTCTCTTTGCAAGCATGCTGTGGTTATGCAGTGAGCAAAGCTCTGGGTGTGGTGTCATGCTGCGGGGTACGTTCTGCTGGCATGGAACGGGCCCCCTAATCCTGGTATTGTTGGAAGATCAGATGTCCTCTCAACATTATCTGAGCATTGTTGCCGATCAAATCCATCCTGCAATGTTGGGTTTTTATCCAGCACGTGACCGCTGTTTCATGGACGACAATGCTACTGTCCATTGCTCAAGATGTGTTCAGCTGTAGTCCAGCGAGCGTGATAGTGACTTCCACCCTGACACAGCAAAGCCAGGAACTGAACCCCATTGAGAATGCATGGGTTATGTTAGGCAAACAGATCATGTGTCCTCTTCCCTCAAATCTAAGCCAGTTAAATGACTGTCTGGTGATCGCCTGGTATGTTGTAGACGTAGATGCACTCCAGCGCCTCGTAGAATCTATGCTGAACCGCATAGGTGCTGTAATTCGGACCAAAGGAATTCCAACCCTGTATTGAAGAGAAGTTTCAAATTCAGTGGATGGTAAGTGTATACGAAATATCATGAGACACTAGCAAAATAAATATCTTGCTACAGACAGTTGCAAAACAAAAGCTTGTTCAGTTGCTGCTTTCCATCTTTGGTGAATCTCCAGCATTGTCCGGAGCTCCATGAAGCAACCTGCCATGTAGTTTGGCAGTTAGTCGTGAGTCTGTAGAATTCCGCTGTGGTGCATTGGTAGCATGTCCGGCGCGTAACTGAAAGACCTGGGTTCGATTCCCGGTGGTGGCCGATGAGATTTATTCCGGGACTCACTTATTTACGTGGAAAGAGCGATGATTTCTGTTTGGTGTTGCTGATCCACGTCGAGTGTTTCAATTCATTATCTTTCTACAGAGTTGAATTCGTGGGGATGTTGTGGAAAGCAAAACTGAATACAGAAAATAATTCTCAGAGAAAAGATAAGAAAAAGATCAATGGTAGAGAAAAATTTGAATAAAGGTATGATTTGTTTCAAATCTGAAAGAAATTATGTTCTCTAACATGGCTAATAGAAAGCTTAGTTCCTCTTGTTCTGAAACTCATTTGCAGATTTATTCGTGCAGATTTAAAAATTACGGCAAACTTCAGAGCATCGATATCTTTCTTAATTTTGCTCTTCAAAATGTTGTTGGAAAGTATTTGCGGCTTGTCACAAAGAAGACAAAGTCCTGTCTATAACACTGACCCATAATTTGTTATCGTATTCAAGAAAGTCCGTTATCCTTTGTGCCTTTTAGTCTCGAAACAGCGTTAGATTGTTGGGAAATAATAACTTCTCCCGTAAGAAGAAAACTGCCCGAAAGATTTTCAAACGAATCAATGAGGAACTTAATGACCGGAACGCAGTGAATATGCCAATAAAACATGGCTGCCTCTCCTGAACACTTACAGACGTCGATGAAGGACGAAACTGGGGCTCAGAAAAATATACCCAAAGCATTGCTTTAATTACATCGAATTCCATCCTACAATAGCTAAGACTTGACCTTCATGTTTTTGATGGAAACTTTGCACCCATTTATCATTCATGAATTAATCTTCCGCTCAAAGAAAGTGACGCGCATCTTTTATGATTTTAAGGGTTAGCTCGCAACATAGAATCTATTCAGTCTTAAAAATAAAAGGCAGCCCAAAAGTTTCCATTTCTTGGCCAAGTTCAAGTCACTCTTGAAAAGCTTTTGAATCCACCACATGAATGATAACTTTTGCTTCGAATTATTGAAAGTGCGTTTCCTTTTTCCTACTCATAGTTGCTTTGATTGTAATTCAATTAAAGCCATCTGAAGAAACTCAGAGGATATGTTTGTAAAACTATCACGATTTCAGAAGTGGGTAACAATGGGCAAGCTATAATTAATGAGATACACATAATGAAGCATTTGAATGAAGCAACAATGAGAGTTAGAAAATTTCTGTCAGATGACCGAAACTGAAATAAATCAGGAAAACAATAATGAAATTTTATGTATCGTATATTTCAGTGTATAAGATGAGACTTCTTTCTTCAGAAGTCCGAGCTTCCACTTATACGCCATGTCAACTTATCTATTGAATTTTTTCAATGAGAAGAAATACACAGTCGCGTTAGAATAATTTGACCACCTTCATAATAACGACAAGTTAGTAAAATCATGCAATGCATTCATTATAATACGCTTTCCAACATACCAGAAATCATTACTTAAGTTATGCGGATAATGGCTGTGGAATAAATCTCGATCCTGCGCCCTGACCTTTGACCCCATTTCGATTATATTCAACAGAACCGGTTCAGCATACCTCCGAAATAGCATGATAACGTTTTGTCGGAATGGAAGCATTTTTACATAAGTTATGATGCATAAGGGCTATGGAATAGATCCCGCTCCTGTGTCCTAAACTTTGACCCCATTTCGCCCATTTTCAATAGGATTCGTCCCCAGGCAGACCCATACAACATACTAACATTTCATCCAAATCGAAGATTTTTTACGTATGTTATGACGCATAATGACGATGAAAGTGATTCCTCTCCTATGTCCTGACCTTTGACCCCATTTCGCCCATTTTTAATAGAGTTCATTCCCAGGTGGTCACCTACCACATGCTAAAATTTAATCGAAATCGAACCTTCTTTACGTTAGTTATAACGCATAAGAACAGTAGAATGGATCCCGCTCCTATGCCGTGACCTTTGACCCCATTTCGCCCATTCTCAAAAGCGTTCGTTCCCAGGTGGTCCTCTACCACATACTAAAATGTCATCGAAATCGAACCGTTTTTACATGATTTATCGTGACGACAGACAGACAGACAGACAGACGGACGGACAGATAAAGCTGGAGCATATACACTTCTTCAACCTACGGTTGGAAAGCGTAAAAAATAACCACCCTTAGTCCGGATAACAGAGGCAAAGCGGCATGACATGGGTGCAATGAGGCCCTGGAAGGTTGCCTGATATACATGTGCCCATTCGGACTTCAGTAGAGCATGGAGGGTCCAAGAGATGCCGTGGCTGTGGGTCGGCACGTTGAATTCGTCGATCCAAATAGTCCCAGAAGGGCTTATGGGATTGAGGACGGGCGATATAGCCTCCAAGGGTGAACGAAGACATCGCTGTCATGTTGTTGGAAACAGTCAAGCAACTCCTTCACGACGTGGCACGGCGCATTGTCCTGTTGACAGACACCATCACCACCAGGGTAAAAGTCCCACGTGTGAGGATGCATATGGTCAGCGAGGATTGACAGGCAGCCATTGGCGTTCAGGGACCCATTAAGTAGTGCCAGCGGTCGTAAGTCATACCAGGAAAACATTCTCCAGTCATGCACATTTCCACCGCCGGCCTCTACCTGACTGACAAGAGTGTCCGGGTGTTGGCTCTCGTGTGTCTGACGCCGTATCCGCCACATCCCGTCACTTCTGTGTAATAGAAACCTAGATTCGTCGGAGAAGGTAACCTTTTTCCACTCTTCCACTGTCCAATGATGATAGTCCCATGCAAACTGCAGGCGTCGCTGCCGATGGACCTGGATTAACCTGGGCGCCTTGAGGCAATGTCGAATGCGGAGACCCATGCGTAATAGAGTTCACTCTACTGATATCGGGGATAGGTACCCGGCTGAACCAGTATTGGTTTGCGTGGTTAATTGCTGCACTGTTGCGCATAGATCGCGCATTACCAGCCGATGGGGCGTCGTTCTCCTCTGGGGTCAATAGCCTTTGGGACTCCACATTTATGACGTCGGTAGGTACTCGCTGAGCCTGTGGGGTTTTTTGGCACACCCTTACTACGGCATCTCGCGAACAGCCCTAGAAGTCTGCTGTTTCTGAGATGCTTCCACCCTTATCGCGGTAGCCTGATGATCATTCTTTTTTGAACGTCCGTTACGCTCGTGTTACCCACTATGGCTCATCTGATCTGGCCGGCTGTTTATATCTCCGTGTGGTCGACCTTATCACGTGCACTATGTTATTCGAAAGTGCTAATACATTCTGATTCCGAGGGTGGTCGTATTATTCTAATATTGAACCTTAAATTCTGATATTGTACCTTTCCTTCATATATTGTACCTTAAATTCTGTCGTGTTTCAAGCACCGGAAACTCAATATTGCGTTCATAAGAAACCATTAAAGTAATATTCCATTCATTAAGAACTAGTTAAAAAATTCTGATACAGATACTTATGCTCGACAGAAGTATTTAAATAATTAGATCACCGTGACCAGCTTGTGGTGGTAGCTGTCTCATGCTGATTCCCACTCTCTCGCGATCCCTCCAAAACCTCGTGGGTGGCATTCACCCCTAGTTTTGCAAAGCCACCAGAACTACAACGGGTGCACCTTTTTCATTTCGCAATGATTAAACCTCTGAAACACGTAACTGCCAATAATGTCGACTTCAGGAGGCGCGTTGACTTTAAAAACAGCAATGACCATCTGTTAGCAGATGCAATCTTTTCCTGTTTTCGATCTGCCAGTTTTTCAATTGCCCTAAAATGAACTATTTCTGCCATTTGTCTTAATTTATTGCATGTTTTTGAATGAAATCAAGAGCTCATTTGGTTTCTGATTTCAATCAGAATCTGCGAGTTATTCGCGAACCACAACTCGCGCTGCAACCTCTGATTGCCACACTTACGTGATTTTTTTTTATTTTCACCTTTCCGCCGCGGCATGTCGGACTGGTCGGTCGGAGGGAAGAAAACCGATAGCGTCAGTCCGTAGGAAAAGCTTAAACTTGCGAAATTCAGCTGCTTACAGAAACGAAAAATGCGAAAGTTTCCTAACTTTCTCTTTTAATATTTACTAAAACTTTAAAAATACATACACTGAAGAGCAATTGAATTAGAGATACCTGTCTAGTAACGTGTAGTACCACCTTTCGCCCTGAGAACGGCGGCGATTCCTCTCGGCATGGACTCGACAAGACACCGGAAGCGTCAGGAAGCCATACGGATCCACGACCCTGAACAAGCTCCCACAGTTCACGAAGATTTGATGGAGGGGTGTCAGAGCCTCGAACATCTCCCTCGATGGCATCCCAAATGTGCTCGATGGGATTGAGGTCAGGTGTCATAACTGCTCAAGGAAACGAGGTCACGTCGGCAGAGTGTTCATCCAACCATTAGGATACAATTCGGGAGCGATGGCATGGTTCATTGTCTTGTTGCAGGATGAGGTCCCCAGTGGGATGTTGAAGACGCACAAACGGGAGCAAATGGTCGTCCAGGATATCCCGGTAACGTTGACCTGTGAGGGACGATGTCACACGTACTAGGGGTCCCATTTCAGCCCACGTAAACAGTCCCCAGACGAGAATGCCACCCCAACCAGCTTGAAGAGTACCCTGCTGGCAAGAAGGATCCATCGCTTCATGTGGTTTGCGCCGTACTCGTATCATGCCATCCGCATGTACCAATGTGAATATCGACTCATCAGTCCAGGAAACATTTTTCCATATGTCTAGGGTCCAGTGGCGATGTTCCCGCGCCCATGCTAATCTTTGCACTCTGTGACGATGGTTTATGTACCCCATAGCAAGGAGATGGTTCTGGATGGTGTGGCTGCTTACACGTTTTTGTGCACCAGTGTTAAATTGCCGAGTGATTTCTTGCACTGTGGCCCGCCTATCCGCTGTTACAATGCGAGCTAGACGACGATGACCCCGCTCATCCACACGCTGTTGTCCACGGCAGTTGGCCCTTGTAATGATGGTTTTAACGAATTCGATGTACTCACGGTGCACCCGTGACACAGTGAGTAGTAAAAATCCCAGTGCCTGCACGACTTCCGAGACGGAGTGACCCAATCGTCGGGCCCTGACAATTTTCCCACGACCATAGGCGCTTAGATCCTTCGTCTTACCCATACTGCGTCCGACTCTTACTGATTCCCGTCGCATCACTCCTTATATTGTGGTCATGTCGTTTCCGTTTACAGGGCCGCCCACAGCACCGCATTTGCATAACGCCAGCTGTCTCTAATTCAATTGCTCTTCAGCGTATGTAGTTACGGAATTTCGGAACACTACATGCATTCGTCCTAGACTGTCTAATACTCAAGATCAACTTATCTATGAATGATTATAAGGAAACTGAAAAATTTAAACCAATCGACTTAAAAACCAAAACATACGATACATTACTTTCAGCACTGCAAGAAAGCACATCTGAAAAAAAAAATCCATCTTTCATGTGCTTTCAATAAAAATTAGCCAAGCATTTTCTTCATAGGTTCACAACGCGGATTTCATTGCTGAAAAGCACGGAAGACAAAAGTTATTAGGAACACGCAGTAGCAATCACACAAACGCCATTCTCATTAAGCACGCATCTACAGGGTGTCCATAAAGTCTTTCCCACATTACAAAATTTAATATGACAAATCTATGTAAGTTAAAATAAAATAGTTGGCGACATAATATAGTAGCACTCATGAAGTTTTCTTTTCTGTTCTTTAGGTGAGTGCTACTGCTGAATAAGAAGAGGATTTCACTGAAAATGGAAGAAAAAGCGTCATACGTGCTGTGGTTTCATGAGACCAAATTGGCGGTTACTGTCCAGCGTCATTTCAGACAAGAGTACAGACGATCACCACCGGACAAAGAAAAAGCATAAAAGCTTGGCATGAAAAGTTTAAAGTGACAGGTAGTTTTGGCGATCGCCCCTTAGTGTGCCGATCACCGGTTGCACAAGACAGCTGCAGCTGTTCAGGAGATATTTCTGTGAAGCACCAGGAAATCCATTCGTCGTGCTTCACTGGAAACTGGGATTCCCGGAGGAACGGTTCACAAAATTTTAAATAAACGTCTTCATCTGTATGCTTATAAGGTGCAGATCGTTCCAGCTCTTCAGATTGATGACTTGCCCAGCTGTGCTGTATGTGCGGCGCAGATGTTGCAGTGCATGACTCATATATATATATATATCTGCACTGTGTCTGTTTCTCAGATGAAGCCACACTCCACATCATTGTGTAACGTACCAGGAGATGTGACGTACCTGCCAGAAGGACGCACTCGACATAAAGGCAGATAGGAATCAGAATAAAACGTCCGCGTAGCTCAATTGGTAGAGCAACTTATTCCGGAATGAGGGGACCCGGGTTCGAATCCTGGCGCGGATAAAAATGACGGAGAAATTCAGTTCGTTATAATTGTTACAGTAAATAGGCACAAGGAGCGAATCTGGGAATCACAAAATCCCCATTATGTCGTCGAACAACAGAGGGCCAGCCCGAATGGGAACGTTTGGTGCTCCCTGATGCATGACAGAATCATGGGACCCTTCCTTTTTACAGAGCCCACGGTTACATGCAACGTGCACCTGGATATACTGGAACTTTTTGTAGCACCTCGGTTACACGCACTCCAACTTTCGGTTATTTTCGAACAAGACGGTGCCCCCACAACATTGGTCAATAATGGTTCGTGAGTTCTTGAATGCCACATTTCCGGACACATGTATTGGCCGCCATGATCCCATGACCTGGCCACCTCGATCGCCCGACATAACCCCTCTAAACTTTTTCCCTGTGGGGTTATGTTAAATACCAACTTTAGTCTAGCAGTGTTCCGGATGTCGAGACGTTGAAGAGTAGAGTAATGGACGCCATTGGTTCTGTGTCTGCTGAGGTGTTAAACGAAACGTGGCGTGAAATCGAATATTGGATCAGATGTTCTCCGGGCCACAAATGATGCTCATGTGGAGGTGTACAGACACTGAAAAAACAACAACTTTATTTGAGCACTATCATTGTCGTGCAATCTCTTTTTTGTACCTGTAATACATTCTTTTATATTAATTTTTGTAATGTGAGAAAGACTTTATGGACACCCTGTATTTTTACGTAGGGCATTCAAAAAGTAAGTTACATTGTAGCTCAATAGAAATTTATGGTGGTATGTAATATTATGCAATAGAACACACATATCTTGCACAACTTTTTCCATATAGTCACATAATTGGTGTAGACACTTCTCTGAACGTGTGACTAAAAGTTCGATTCCCTGATTATAGAAATCCATTCCTAGCTCATTCAGTCACCGTAGAACTAACTGCTGTTCACACCTGCTCATTGTTTGCAAATAATTGTTCCTCTAGATGTCTTTTCAGCTTGCCTAAGATATGATAGTCACTCGGCGAAAGATCGGGACAGTACGGCGGATGTCGCTATACCTCCCATCCAAAACGCTGGAGCAATTGGCATTTTGTGCCTGAAGTGTTTGGCGTGGCGTTGTCATAAATGAGAGCAACACCTTTGCTTAACTTTCCGCTACTCTTATTTTTCACGGCAGTTCTCCTAGACCGTAATGTTTGGCTGTATGAGACAGTATTAATTGTTGTGCCCTTTGCTATACATTTCGTGTAAAGAACTCATTCACAGCCGTGAAAAAGAGTTGCCATGGCTTTTTCTACTGACGGTGCAACTTTGAATTTCTTCCTCACAGAAGATATTGTGTGTCTCCATTCCACAGACTCTCTATCCGTTTCTGGTGGACATGGTGCACCCATGTTTCATAACCAATTATGATGCGGCATAAGAAATCATGGCTTTCCACAGAATGGTGTTGAAGGAAGGCTACAGAAGACAAAATTTTGAACTTTGAACGAGGAATTCCTTTTGCACACAACTTGCGGAATTCAATATATTCACGGACGATACCATGAACACTGCCTACCGAAATATTCAACTCCTTTTTCATTTTTGCGACTGTCAGTCTTCGATTATTGCGAATCAATTCATCAACCTGCAGGTTGGTAGATGTTGATGGCCTTCTTTTTGAATCAACATCCGTCAAATCTCTGTGACTGCTTTCAAACGTCTGGTACCACTTCATTATGGCTGACGTTTCGCCTACAAAAATCGTACTGTTCCTCGAACTTGGAGTAACATCTCAGCTGATGTGCCATTATGATCACTTTGTCCTATACAATTGTTACCGCTACGTCAACGATACTCACCAACTATGAGGGGCACGTTATGAACTCCATTCTGCCCATGCGCCACATTTGTTTTGCCGTTATACCAAGAGATGGCCACAGATATAACTTATTTTTTGAATGCCACTCGTATTAATTTTTTTCATTACAAGTACGCATCTATGACGTTAAAACGGCTTTATAAACAAAACTCTGCAAAATATTCAGACACGTACGAAGCATATAATGGCAATATGGAAATGCTTTTGATTTAAGCGTATTTGAAAAAGGCATAACGGTGAGCACAGGGCAGACCACATTTGCATGGGTTTTGATAAATAAATGTTAAATATTGTTATGCAATTAAAATTTTATTTTCATTGCATAAATATTTCGTTATATTTTTATAACGCTCCAGACGTCTGAAATGTTGTAGAATAATTAGTAGAAATAACAATAAAATTATTAGAAAACCGTTGCAAAGGAAATTTTTTTAAGTAGATTCCTGTAAGAACGTCCGTCCTTCAATTTCACGTTTCCAGTGAATGTTGAGCCAATTCAAATGCTGTTTTCTCTACATCCTGTTGAAAGATTCTTCGTTGGGATCTAGCCATTCAAATAGCATTAAGCGTGGGCGAAGCACACATACACGGTCCTAAATCCCTGGATTACGTATGGTACAACTCACCAATTGCTCTGTGCTCTCATTTCCGTTACAGATGCATTGCATTCGTGCTACATGCACAATGTTTTGCCGCTGGGGAAATGATGATTTGTTCTCGCTTTCTAGCGACATGAAACCAACACATCTAATTTCATAATTATGACAATGCTGTTCTCTCACCAAGGTCTTTTGCACATAAGTGGTTTTTGTTGAAATCAAGAATAACTCATCGAAAAACAAATCCGATACAGACAAAATATTGAACGTATATCACTGAAGCAATATTTGTTGCTCATTGAACGTAAAATTTGTACATTTATTAAACTTTCTGATTTTTCTTTAAGGATTACAGGATTGCTATCTATGTGCCATGATTTATGTACCACAAAGCCAGAGTCATAAAACCAATTTAGTACATTTAGTATTGAAAAAGAGAACACGAAAATTTCCTTTTTCCATTACTTTAATTCCACTTCAAGGAGGGGTCGCTGGTGGCCAACCTACCCACTCATGAGGTTGACATAATTAACTTGTTGTCGTTCGAGTGAAGCAGAGTTACGCACTGTCTTTTGACCATCCGTCCAAGATGGTTCCGGGTTAAAATACATGGACTGGATTTGGAGCCCAAAACTACTGAAGGAAGACTTAGAGAGATAATTACCTTATTGGTTCAAAATATGGAAATTCCTGATTATAAACCTTCAGATGTGGATGTTGTTCATGAGATACCATCAAAACAGGAGGGAAAAAAACTCAAGATAATTATAGTTCAATTTACAGCAAGGACAAATCGTGACATGTGGCTTATGGAAAGGAAAAAAAATATTACAAATTCAGCGCTTGGAGTGTCTCAAAGTTATTCAAGGATCTACATCAATGAAAACATGTCACCATATAAGAGAGAACTATTCTGGAGGATAAAAAATTTTGCAGTTGAACATTCCTTTAGGTACGTTTGGTTTTCACATGAGAAAATTCTTATAAGGAAATCAGACACTGACGGAGTTCATGTTATTACAACTTATGAAGATGTTTTGAAACTAATTAAAAATATTACTTTAACAAATTCTAATTTGTGGTAACCTAGGAGCAGGAAAATAAATACACATGCTTACACTGAAATAGATTCTTTGAATACAAGCTTTCAGTATTTTTCACATAGTGGATTAAAACTGATTCATGTGAATGCTAGAAGTTTGATAAATAAATTCACATTGTTGGACGTTTTCATTAGGTCATTGAATTCAAATATTGATATTCTTTGTGTTACTGAGACATGGTTTCCATCTAAACAATATGAAATACATTTAAATGACTTTCGATTGTATAATATGAATAGATTTGATAGGATTGGGGGGCGGAGGGAGTGGCCATTTACCTTAGAAATAGTTATGGTATTTTTTCCGAAATACAGGAATGCACTTATATCAATCATGATATGGAAATATTAACTATGGAGGGTGGTGCCCATGTCATTACTGTCTGTTATAGACCACGTAGAGGTAATATCTCCAATTTTTTGACATTGTCAACAAACTATCTTGAATACACAACATTATCAAATAAACAAGTCATAAATATGGGGGATTTTATTATAGATCTTGCTTCAAATAATACAAATATTCAAAGATTATTAACACTTATAACTACTTATGGATTTAAGAATTATATAGACTCACCTACTAGACTCACTGACACCTCCAGTTCTATTTTGGATTTATGCATAACTAACATTGATACTAATTATATATATGCTGGTGTATTAAATTATGATATAAGTGATCATTTAGCTACTTATTTAATTCATAATAAAAAATTAATATCTTTTCAAACTAAAGTAAAACATGAAATCAGGGATCTGGGTGAGGTTAATATGGTTAAATTTTATGAATTAATTCAAAAAATTAATTGGGATAGTATTACAACACCTGATTCTCCAGAAAAATTATATAATATATTTCTTGATCACTTTACAGCAGTCTACAATGAATGTTCTCCAATAAAATATGTAAAATAGCCTAAAAGGGCAAGAAAACCTTAGATTAATAAAATAATATTGAGAAAAATTAATAAAAAAAATTGTTTAAAAAAATTTCAACTCAACAACAAACTGATTTATTAAACTTCAATAAATTCAGAAATTGGCTTAATAAAGAAATTAAATATAAAAAAATTGTACTATAATGATCTATTCAATACACAATCGACTGAAATTATTTGGAAAAATATAAATGAGATTTTGGGAAGGAAAAAAATACAACTGAAACAATTATATTGATCATGGGTGGTCAGAGGGTTTCTGATGCTCAATCTGTAGCAAATTATTTCAATTACTATTTCATAAATGCCCCTAAAGAAATAAAAAATAAAATTAAAACTAATAATAAGAAAAATCGGAATCTACTGACCAACAACAAAACCTTACAAAATTCGTGTTATTTTGAATATTTTACTGCAGCTGAGGTTGAGGCATGCATAAGAAATATTAAATCAACGTCTGAGGTATCAGATAATATACATCCAAGTGCTATTAAAAGGGTATCCAAAATAATTTCTAAACCTCTCAGTCATATATTTAATGTGAGTATTGAGTTTTGCAAAATACCTGATAAATTAAAAATAACAAAAGTAACTCCAAAACATATCAGACTGGGCTCAAAGATAATATAAATAATTACAGACCTATTTCTAACTTATCTTTTTTTGCTAAGGTTTTGGAAAAACTATTATGTAAAAGATAAGGAAACTTTTTTGAGAAATATCATGTAATAAATAAAAATCAGTATGGATTTCAAAAGGAAAAATCAACAGAAATAGCTATTTTAACACTAAAGAATATCATAATTTAATAATAGAAAAAGGGGATTAGTAACCATTGCGGTATTCCTGGACCTTACGAAGGCATTTGACACGGTCGATCATGGAATACTTTTGGATAAGCTGTATGATAATGGAATAAGAAATCAATATTACCATTTATTAGAAGACTATTTACATAACAGGAAACAGTATGTGCAGATTAATAAAATGAAATCGCATGGGTTGCTTAATGACATGGGAGTGCCGCAGGGTTCAGTCCTGGGACTATTACTTTTTTTAATTTATATAAATGACATTTTTAACATTGAACCTAATGAGGATTTTATTTTATTTGCGGTTGATGCCACGGTTCTGATTTCGGGTGCAGATATAAATGAGGCAAGAACAAAATGTAATAAATTTATTAAAAAAGTGATGGAATGGCTCGACACAAATTTTCTGTGTTTGAAAATTAAAAAAACTAAAATTATGATTTTTAAACAGGGAGATAGACAGATTATTGAGCCACCATCTATTTGCATGGAGAAGTGTACCTTTGAAATAGCAAAGAATATAAAATATTTGGGAATAATAATGCAGGACAATTTAAAATGGAATAAAAATATTTAAAATACTGTAAACAAAATTTCGGGGGTATTGGGTTTATTAACGAGAATTTCAAACAATTTACCAATCAAAACATTAAAAATGTTGTACTACAGTCTGATTCATCCATGTTTGACTTATTGTTTATTGGTATGGGGGCAAACTACTAAGACAAATTTATATAGATTAAAATCATTACAAAATAGGATGGTCAGAATTTTAAATAACTTCAGGGGAATTAATTTGAATATGGGGGGACGTATGAATCCATATGGATTTTTAGATATTGAGAATTTATGGCAATTTAGATTATTAGGATTTATGTATAAAAGGATAAAAGAGAATAGGTATCAACATTTAATTCAACTGAATACTGTAGGTCACGACTATCAAACAAGAGATAGAAATGCATTCTTATTACCAATGCCAAACACCTTAACCCAAAAAAGATTTATTAATTACCAGGGATTGATGTTGTGGAATAACCTACCTTGTCAATTAACACATATCAATAATTATAATTATTTTCGAAAGCAACTGAAGAAATATTTGCTAACAAATTAAAATACAAAGTTCTATGGTAAATTTCATTAATCAGACTACATATGAGAACATTTTATATGTGCAGGACGTTTGACTTGACTACCTACTTTAGTGGAATTGGGATTCACTCAGGCTATACATATATAGCCTTTTACTCAATTTCCTGTTCTGTGGTTACCCTGTACATAGGTACATAAGTATTTACATCATATACGTTGTTATTCTTAATACTATATGTTATAAAACTTACTTATTTTGAAATGTAATATAGTCAAATGTAACCTTAGAACAAATAAATAAATGAAATGAAAATGAAAAGTTTTTATACAAAATTAAAGAAAGGGATCTTTTCGATGAAGAATTTCGTCGCAAAATTTTGAGTTCTCACATTTTTTAAATGCAATCAACACCTTTTTCCACAGTACTGTACTTTAACAAGGCCATCTCATGTTGGACCATCGTTGCATTCCTTTTCGCGAGACTGTGATTTAAATTGTTACGTTACGATAAAGTCGATTAAGAATGTGATTTCAGAAAGTGACTTGACTTTCGATGTGCACATGCAGAAGAAATTTTTGTTCTAATTCTATGCAGCTGTTTGTTGAAAATGCAGCACCTGAAAAAACAGGTGCCATCGGACTGAAACTCTCAGGATGGGTAGGTCATGTGACGAGATGCAAATAGTTACAAATGCCAGTGTCTGCAGAACTTGGCCTGGAATGGTGTAATGAATGGCAGCAAATAGTGTTTTCCGACGAGTAGCGGTTCAACTTAATGACCCATGCTGGACGCATCCTCGTACGGCGACACTGTGGCGAACGGTTTCTGGAAGCATGCATTATGCAGTGTCCTAGGGGCCCGAAACTGGGCGTTTTGGTTTCGCGTGCTGTTGGGTTCCATTCAGATTTCCGCGTCATACGGATTGCTGGAACCATGACTAGCCACCGGTACATCACGGAACTTATGAAAGCTAAAGTGCTGCCTTATCTGTAGACGGATCCCGGTTGCCTCATTCAACAGGACAATGCTAGATCATTGGCGCGGAATGTCTTACAGCTACTGGATGCGCGGTATATGCCATATTTTTCTTGACCAGCGTATTCGCATGATTTGTCGCCCATGAAACACGTGTGGAATATGGTAGTTTGACGCCTGGCCGTTAGGCTTAGCCACCATGTACCCAAGATGAATTTTAAGCACGAATCGGGACAGCATGGAATGATCTTCAGCTCTATGACACTCGGAGTCTCTTCCAGAAGATGCCACTCCATGTACGAGCTGTTAATCGTTGCTCATTGAGGGTACATCGTGTGTTTGACATCACTTACAGTTTAGTACTTTTGATCACTTACAGTTTAGTACTTTTGATCACTTACGTCTTGTACGTAACGTATCCTATAAATCTCACTTCAGTATCTGATGTTGTTCTTGCATTTCAAAAATACACCAGTGTATATTTAGTACATTCGCAGAGTTTATTCCAAGAAAATTTAATTTAATATTCATAATACGCTAATTAAGCATTAACTTTAACCTGTGCTACATAATTAAGAAAGATTATTACGAAGGAATGACATGCATCCCCAGGGAATACCAGAAACTCAGAGCACCTAACGAACTGACGGATTAAAAACAAAACTGGAATATTCATCTTTATAAGACGAAGCGTCAGCACCCTGTTTCCAATGCCGACATGACTACTTTTTTCGGTTGAAAAACTGAACGAAATTCAGTGCAAAATCTAATTTTGATGAAGCCTGGAAAAACTTTGATACAAATTAGAACACTAACTATTATATGCCACGTTGATTGCTGAAACACAAAGTCTGAATTTATATGCCGAGGCATCATCTTTCTTTAAGAAGAAAATTCACTTCTTTTTTTTTTTTTTTTTGAAATGTGTAAATTTTTGTTCCATCAATTAATCGTTATTCTTATTCTTGTTACTTTAAATACAGATTACATGCCGAATTTCTTTGCCTCTTTTTCGATCTCGAACTTTCTTTTTCTGTTTCAAAGAACCTCTTGTTTTTATTTTTGTCCTGACATGACTCCATAAGTACCAGAAAAAAGAAAATCTTTAAAATTGAAAAAGTACATCCTGCGCTGAGTTTGACCTCATTTTTCTTTTTGTATACACTCATGTTCATAAAAAACAGAACACCTGAAAGGAGTCGAGCTACGACTTTGATTTTTACAGTTTATGCTAATAAGGCAATATCGTCGCTCTGTTGGCGCAGTGGTCTAAGCGATGGCTTATGACCATTCTTCGGGGAGTGGTCAGGGTTCGAATCCCGGTGAGGCATGGATGTTGTGTTTGTCTTTAGGCACTGGCTCTCTCCCTTTCCTGGAACCAGTGACCCTAAATTAGGGACGGGTCACTGCTTATAGCCCATTGAGTTGCTTATGGTGGTCGTTAAAATTCCAAAAAAAAAAAAAATCAGGCAATATCGCACAAATGGTTAGCGTTTCGATGTCATTAGTGAATCTAGGCAAATCAGATCGCGCAACGTCACAGACAGGAAACCGACATCTTTTCGGGTGGCTCCATCGCTATTTTAGTGTTTAGTCCGTAGAGGGTGAGGATGCCTCGTCGTCGTGTAAGATCGTGTAGTTATATCAGCGAGTTCGACAGAGGTTGCAATATTGACATGGGAGACTGCAGTGCTTCCTTTCTGGAGATTGCTGGTTGTGTGTTATGCTCTGTGTCCGTCTTGGCAACACTGTGCAGGGAATGGTACGAAGGAGGGAGCAGGACACGAAGAGAAGATTCTGGATTCGTACACAGGAAACGCCGAGGAACAAACATCAAATCAGGAGCATGTCTTTAAGTGACCATTCTGCATCATCAACGGAGTTGGCGCAGTAGGGGCGGACTCTGACGCACTCTTCCATGTCAGCTGTAACAGTATGTCGCCGGTTATTAAAGTTCGGACTGCAAGCTTGTCGGCACCTGCTCAGGCTACCTCTGACACGGCAGCAATGGTGCATCAAACGGAGGGAATGGCTTGACGAATGGCACAATATCCTGTTCTCGGACGAAACGCACTTCTGTTTAGAAGAAAATGATGGCTGCATCTGTATCCGCCGAAGACACGGGAAAAGGCTTCAGGAGGAGTGCATTCATATCTTGTTTAGGCACCAACACCACCAAACGTAATAGCCTGGGCTGCGATTGGGTACGAAAGCAGCCACCTCTCGTTGAAGTCAGCACCACCATTACGAGTGCCTGTTGCTTAATGACATGATACGCCTAGTTGTTCTTCCGTACCTGCCAGACGTCCTCTGAGCCATATTTCAGCAGGACAAAGCCATACCGCAGGTTGCAGCGACAACACATACCTTCTTCGGGGATAGCAACGTTCCATTTCTGCCATGTCCGGCTACATTACTGGATTGATAACGAGGAACAGTACACCAATTATGTAGGAAATAGTAATACTATACAAGTGATCCGATTTATTGGCGTAGGAAATAGGCACATAAGCGTTCCCACCAAGCGTTCGTTAGGAATGCAGTTGAAAAACTGGCAGATCGAAAACTCAAGAACGCCCTTCAAGAAGACGAACTACGGCGTCAACATAAGGTCTCCTGCATCTTTATATGCTATGTTAAGGAGAAATAGTGAAAACCACATCTCTCTTGCAAAGAAGGTGTTTATATGCGATCACCCTACAGTATTCAGACTGCTCTAAACGATACTACACTGGAATGACCAAGCGTTCGTTTGGAATTAGAGTCAACGAACATAAAAGGGATACAAAATACTGTAACTGCACTATCCAGAGAAATGAAATTTAAGTCCGCTACTCCTATGTGGGATGATATAAAGAAATTAGCTAGCTACTCTACCCCTAAATGTACAGCCATTCGGGAAACCTTGGAGATCATTACCAACAGCGGTACTTACAATGATGGCGTCTCACTCGAGTTGTCACGAATTTGGAGCCAATTCTTCAAGTAAGGATACCACGCGCACAACCAACGTGATGCCTCGTATCTTTAAATGAATATAATGCCGTATATATTTATTGTCAAGTCAAGTTTCCGCGTTCAAATGTTAAAGCGTTCTATTATTCAGTTTGCAGTTACTGTCTAACTTCCTTGAAAAAACCATCTGGTTGATGTGCGAAAGCTAGGAAACCCTTAAAGGTCATTTCCTACGCCAATAAATCGAATCACTAGTATAGTATTACTATTATTATTTCCTACATTACCGGATTTATCACCCATAGAAAATATCTGGGACATGCTGAAAGAACAGGGGCAACGGCTTGACCGTCCTCCTGCAACTCTTGATGGACTTCGGACGAGCATCCAAACAGCCTCAATGGCTATTCCACAGGACATCATTCACACATTATTTTATTCTATGCCTTAGCGCGTACACCAGGTGATAGAAGCCAGAGGTGGCCACATCGACGCATCCGGTACGTATGACACCCAGATGCTAATCATTTGCTCTGTATTGCCTAATAAACATATACAGCAGGTGATACAAGCCATGGATGGCCACAGCAATTATTATCTACATCGACGCGCCTGGTCGTATGACACCTAGATGCTAATCATTTGTTCTGCATTGCCTGATGAACATACCCTGCAAAAATCAAAGTCGTAGCTCGACGAATTTCAGGTGCTATGCGCTTTATAAACACGAGTGTATTAGTATTCTCCAAGGTTTCAAAGCCGACCATTGTTTTCATTTAAATTACTTTTCAAGTGGTACAGTAAAAAACGTTCACATTGTGCTTCATGTGAAAACATGATTATGAGTACCTGGAAGTTTCACCCGCACGTCAGGCATTTGTATGAAATAAAACTGTCCTTCAAGGTCATACACAAAGCTTCCAAATGTTTCTTTTAGAGATAAGTAGTTGTCAATATTATATCAGAAAAATTCCTTTGTTGAATTGTCTTAACAATTTTCAGAATTGGAAAAGGGATTTCTTCTAAGGCACAGATTACAACACTATGTCAGAATGAGAGTATTGCAAATAACAGGTAAGTGTGCTGCTAAAATAAGGAACAGTGTGACAGAAAATTCCCAAGCGGTGGAAATGAAAGGTTGTCCTTAGTCGACGACACTTATTGGTTTCAGAATATTGAATGGAAATAGTAGAAAAATATATATATCCCCCCCCTCCTCTAGTTGATCTTGCCCAATACTGAAAATCACATTACGTGCGTGGAGCATTTCATTAGGAGCATGGCACCCTATCTACGCGCGTTGCAGACAACAAGTGTAATCCCCGAACACAGACTGCCTCTATCCCCTTTAAACACCAGGGAGAGACAAAATTTATACAGATTGTAACCGTGTTGTCTTTTGTGTAAACAACAAGCATTGACTGCGCTGTCCATTATTTCAGTACAATAATCGCTGCTTAACTTTGAACTCCAAATGCAATACACTGTTAGACTGTACTTCAAGACAAACTTGAACGGGATACTATTTTGCCTCTTGCTCATATGCAAATTTCTACGTTGTTCTCATATGTGCACGAACTAAAGCTGGCTGTCCGTGAATCAAAGGACTTACACTGAAGAGCAATTTAATTAGAGGCAGCTGGCGTTATGCAAATGTGGCGCTGTGGGCGGCCCTGTAAGCGGAAACGACATGACGTATGCAGTGATCCAACAATATAAGGAGTGATGCGATGGGAATCAGTAAGAGTCGGACGCAGTATGGATATGACGAAGGATCTAAGCGCATTTGATCATGGGCAAATTGTCGGGGCCCGACGAATGGGTCACTCCATCTCGGAAGTCGTGCAGGTACTGGAATTTTCACAAGCCACAGTGTCACGGATGCACCGTGAGTACATCGAATCCGGTAAAACCATCCCTGCAAAAGCCAACTGCCGTGGACAACACCGTGTGGATGAGAGGATTCATCGTCGGCTACCTTGCATTGTAACAGCCGATAGATGGGCCACAGTGCAAAAAATCACTCGGCAGTTTAACGCTGGTGCACAAAACCGTGTAAGCAGCCACACCATCCAGAACCATCTCCTCGCTATGGGGTACAGAAGCCATCGTACCACGAGGGTACCGCTGCTGACCGATCATCACAGGGTGCAAAGATTAGCATGGGCGCGGGAACATCCACTGGACCCTAGACATGTGGGAAAATGTTGCCTGGACTGATGAGTCGAGATTCACGTTGGTACATGCGGATGGCAGGATACGAGTACGGCGCAAACCACATGAAGCGATGGATCCTTCTTGCCAGCAGGGTACACTTCAAGCTGGTTGGGGTGGCATTCTCGTCTGGGGATTGTTTACGTGGACTGCACTGGGACACTTGGTACGTGTGACATCTTCCTTCACAGGTCAACGGTGCCGGGATATCCTGGACTACCATTTGCTCCCGTTTGTGCGTGTTCAACATCCCACAGGGGTCCTCATCCTGCAACAAGACAATGCACCATGCCATTGCTCCCGAATTCTATCCGAATGGTTGGACGAACACTCCACCGGCGTGACCTCGCTTCCTTGGCAAGCTAAGTCACCTGACCTCAATCCCAACTAGCACATCTTAGATACCATCGAGAGATGTTCGAGGCTCTGACCTGCCTCCATCAAATCTTCGTGAACTGTGGGAGCTTGTTCAGGGGTCGTGGATCCGGATGGCTTCCCAACGTTTCCGGTGTCTTGTCGAGGCCATGCCGAAACGAATCGCCGCCGTCATCAGGCCGAAAGGTGGTGCTACACGTTTCCAAACAGGTATCTCTAATTCAAATGCTCTTCGGTGTATACCTGATATCCTAAATTTCGTTGACAGTCATAGTTTTTTTTAGCATTTTTTGCGAGGCGGCGCAATTTTTGGATCTGTGTGTAATACTTTACCTTTTTGGATGTAGTTGCTTGCAAAATGTAGTCAGAAGTGCAGATGGTTAAAATCCTGCAGTGTTGATAAGAAACCTACTTGCTGATGTTTACTTACTTCCTCCTCATCATCTACCATTATCAATACCCTGCTCTAGCCAAGTGTCTTCCAATCTCTGTGACCCCATGTAACTCCAAGATGCTTTCGAATTTCAGTCATTCATATCCACGGGGTCTTCTAGGTGATTTGCTGTCCCTTGGTAATCAATCTGCCCTATGTGGACTAAAGCGATTGGACAATCCCACACAAGCGCATCGGTGTGCTCACTCATCAGACACGTGGTCGATAAGGTAAAAAGACGGCTACGGGAATACGCTCAGATCGATCTCTGATAAAGTGGCTAGCAGGAGAGAGCTCTCCGAGTTTGAAAAGGTCGTTGCAATAGGCTGCTCCATTGGAGGTACGAACATAAGAAGCATTGCAATAGGCTGCTCAATTTTAGGTATGAACATCAGAAGCATTGCTGATGTCAGACAGATCGCTAAATCGACTGTGGCCTTTGTCATCAACAAGTGGAAGAAGACGGTAAATTGCAGGAATTAACCTCGCCCTGGAAGACCAACAAAACCGCAACCCAGGGATCGGAGGATGGTACAGAGGGAAATCCGGAAAACTAGGTCCCGATCATTACACTCCACAGCACATGAGTTGCAGATAGTGTTATTGTCTCCAACAAGACAATTGGAGGAGAAGCCCATGCACTCAGATATCATGGCCAATCAACCACCCATTACAAAGACCAATAAAACCACGCGGCTACGATGGTGTCAACAGCACAAAAAATGGACATTGGAACAATGGTGGCAGGTGTTATGGAACGACGAATACCGCTCCCCAGTATTCCCATGGGATCGACGTGTCTGGTTTGGGCGGTCACACAGAGAACGTCTGCTTACGGAGTGTAAAGTGCGGACTGTGAAGCACAGAGGCAGTACAGTCATGACCTGTTCTAGCTGGTACAGCATGGGTCCACTGGTTGTTATTCATGGCACCATGTACTCTGTGGTGTATAAGGATATCCCGGATAACTCAACGTTCCCAACGTTGTGGCAGTTTTACGGAACCATCGATTGTTTCTTCCAGGACGACAATGCCATTTGTCATGTTTCCATAGCTTTAATGGGGTGGTATCAGGATAATCTGGTCTCGCGGATGGACTTACTTGCTCGGAGCCCGGACCTCAATCCCACCGAGCACCTATGGGATGAACTTGAATGACAGGTGACGTCTAGATCAACACGACCTTCTTCACTGACAGAGTTCATCGATGTACTGAAGGCGGAATGGAGGAATATCCCGCTCTCCCCGTACTCAATGGACTTGTAGACAGTTTACCTAGACGGGTGGCTGCTGTAATCTCTGCAAATGGAGGACCCACTAGCTACTGATGTAAATACAATATTTGCTATTTACGTGCAGTGTACAATCATTTTTGTGCACGTTGTGTAGCATATCAATTGACAAACGACGGTAAACCAGAAATGCAATGGAACCTAGATTATACGTTTTTCACTTTTTTATGAAAGTCTCCGCTAGTACCGATAGTTTACTGTAGTTTTCTATCACTTTTTTAACCCAGTTATACGCGTTTTGCGATTATATGTAAAACTTTTGAATTTCAGATTATCCGAAAATGCGCGGTTCTTTGATTCTTTTGTATCAAACCCAGTATGTTGCAATCCTGAGAGAACCAAGACAGCTTATTTTTGCCGTAACGAAATGCATCTAAAAATGTATTAAATAACGTTCAGAGTTCGCAATTTTCTCTCAGTTCAAAAGATTTGAAACACGCAACGATTAGCTTTAATGCTAAATCCTTTAGTGGACAAATAGCTTTGAAAAGAGCTATACGTTTTAGTAAATAATCTGCAATAGGAGTATTGAATATTAAACAAAATCGTTTTCGGATTTGCTGTATAGTATTGAGTTGTTTTTTCATATATTGAAAATATGATGACGTGCAGAATTTCCTAACCTAGGTTTTCTAATGAAATTAGAATAAAAAAATACAAATGTCAAAATATACAAAGGCTTAAGATTGCAAACAAAGTATATGTATGTATGTGCGTATGTTCTATGTATGTATCAGTGGCGTATATTAGAGTCTATCTGCGAAGCTCAGAGAATGTACAAATAAAAACTAATTTAAATATACACAAGTAAAAGTCAATTACCAACGGTATTAAAATATGTCGATGCTTTTGGTACGTAAAAAAAAAACGCGTGCGGATTCGCTTCTTTGACTCAGTATGGCGAGCGAAAACCAAGGGCATAATGCAAGCAGCTCTTCCAGAGTCTAAGCAGTTCTGATTCCAAAACCTTCTATACGATCGCCTGCTAGCGTTTCCATGACAACATGAATCAGCTGGTAGAGGGGAATGGGCCATTACTTTGGGAAACGGTTCGCTCAGAATAGAGAAGACTTAGACTATCTCAGGCACTCGCATACTCCCGCCCATAAGAGTGTTTCGTGAGAGTTGTTTCAGTTTTTGTGAAGTGTCAATGAATTAAAATCAGAGATATTTTAAATTCGTATCTTTGTTGGATTCGAATTGTTTTGATAAATTTTGTGAAAGCTTCCCTGAACATCTACTGTCAGAACTTAAAGAACTCTATGCTTTATATTTTGATACAGCTGGACTAAAAAATGAACTGAAGTTGTTTGATTTCCTTGGTGAATACAAAAGCAAATTAATAAGAGACATTACTTGTTACATAAAGTTGAATAATTGAACATAGTGTTTATTGAGGTGTACAAATTAGCAGACCTAATATTAAACTTTCCATCAACAACTACAACTACCGAAAGAAGTTTTTCAGCCTTAAAAAGAATCAAGATATATCTTAGAGCCACATAAGGACACGCACATTCGAAAAACTTGGCTATTTTGTCAATAGAGAAAAACATTCTTTCTAAATATGAAAAAGTACTCGGAAGAAACATTTTATGAAAACGTAACACTCAAGTTCACACAAATAGAGAAGAAGAATGGAGTTCATGTACAAATAAAGCCTTCAGAAGTAGAATGGAATTCATGTACAAATAAGTGTTCAAATCCTAATCCTCATAATTATTTGGTATCATGTTAGCCATGGCATGTACCTAAAAGTTAGAAAAAAATTACTTCTATTACTTAACAGTTAAAAATTAAACTTCGCAATTAATAAAAATCAGTACTGGGGGGAGGGGGGAGATAACCCAGGTCTCGGACCCAAGATACGCCACTGGTATGTATGTATATGTATGTATGTAAGTCATTCAGAAGTTAAGGACATTTGCGCATAGAGTCTGCGCAGATTCTTGGCCGACGCTTGATCGGGGTCATCCCTGCACCATTGTCGGGCGTGTAGTATCCGTTTGTGGGTAGTTACGTATTTTCCAAATGAACTCGCGCATGAAAAATCCCGCCAAGCGCGAAGTTCGGTTAGTATCCGTTTTCTGACAGCTGAGAACACCAGGCCTCTTGACATTCATCGGAGATTTATTCAGATGAATAGAGAAGGTGTTATGAATGAATCCAGTGTCAGGAAGTGGTGTATAATGTTCAAACGTTCATGACGAGGAACGGTCACGGCGCTCCTCTCGTATCGCGGACGAACGCCATGAACGTCCGCCCGCACACTGCCAGAAAAACAAAAGAATTGCTTGATGAGTTTCACTGGGAAGTTTCTGAGCATCCGCCTTACAGCCCGGACTTGTCGCCGTGAAACTACCACTTGTTCCCCAATTTAAGCAGTTCCTTGGTAGACAACACGTTGATCATGATGATGATGATGATGATGCGCTAAAGGAGGCTGTTATGAACTAGCTGAAAGGACAGGCGGCAGAGTTTCATGAGGAGGGAATATTTAAACTTATCACACGATATGAGAAGTGCCTCAATGTTCAAGGAGACTATGTAGAAAAATAAAAGAAGGCATAAGTTAAAAATCGTAAATGAAATATTTGAAAATTTTAAAAGTATACGGCAGTTATGACCCAAAAGTTCTTTACTTTTTTTTTGATTGAAAGTTTAACGACCACCGTGAGCAACTCAATGGGCTATAAGCAGTCGTCCGTCCCTCAGTTAGGGTAACTGGTTCCAGAGAAGGGAGAGAGCTAGTGCCATAAGACAAATACAACATCAATGCCTCACGGGATCCGAACTCGGACCCTTCTCGGACGAATGGTGATAAGCCAACGCTTAGACCACTGCGCCACCGGGGTGGCCTTTTCTTTTTGAATGACCCTCGTATGCATGTATACAGCATATGCTGACATTATAAATTACTTTATTCCTAAATTACAAGCTCTTTTCCTCTTTTTTTAATTTTTGGAAGCATTCAAAATTTTACAGTAGCATTTATCATTATGAAATTTCGTATACGTTTTCAAAGGTCAATACTAGGAAAAGTATAACCGGGGTCCCTCTGTATGTCCAGTCCACTTCCACTTCACGGATTTTACTTTAATTATAATACCATCCACTTTTCTCAGTTTCCTGATTCACGAGGTCTCTTCCTATCTATCCTGGTCACATTTTTAGCACGTCTTTTGTAAAAAAAGATCGTGCTTATGTTATCGGTTTGTCCGTCCGTTCGTCTGTACCCACAATATCTCTGCAACTATTAGTCCGATTTGAAAACTTTTTTTGCGTTGGGAAGCTTAAAATATGCGAATGATGATCCTGTAATACGCTTTTTTTACGATGTTCAATTTTGCCGATAGAGGGCGTAAATGCAGATGACGTCTAATTCAAAAACACGTTTTATTCCACATATTTGCTTCTAAACATCCGATTGAAAAAAATCTGTTATCTTTCGATTCCATTTATGTCGAAGAGTATTTTAGATATAGTTAATTTTTCAAATTACGCATAGATTTTCCGCTAGGGAGCGTAAAAGTAAATTACCTTTTTCCCGATAACTCCTCTTCTAAAACTCCGATTTGAGAAACAAAAACATTCAGCAGATACATCTCCTGACGGAAAACCTTTTGCATATAATTTCAAATTTTTGGTACAAATACTTTGGCCACCAGGGGGCGTAAGTGTTAATTTTTGCTTCTGATGGTTTTGCCAAAAAATCTGAGCTTCTAAAATATCGATTGAAAAAAATCTTTCGTGGAGTGATGCCACTCACATCGATAAACCTTTTTGGAATATTTTTTTTAAATATTCAACAGTTTCTCCGCCAGGCGGCGTAGACGTATATCCTATTTTTGTCAATGTCTCTACTTCTAGGAGTCCGATTTGAAAAATTCCTTCTTTGTTGGATAGTGTTTCGAGTGTGTTTTATATAATTTCAAAATTTTCAAATAATTGATACACTTTCCGCCTGGGGGCGTAAATGTAAATTGCGTTTCCCCCTATATATCTGCTTCTAAATCTCCGATTTGAAAAATTCTGTCTGCACCGGATACAGCCCCTGATGGGAAATCGTTTGCACATAATTTCTAATTCTTGTAAAAAACATGGTTTGGCCGCCAGGTGGCGTAAGTCTTAATTTCCGCTTCTGATGTATTTGCAGCAAAATATGAGCTTCTAAAATCTCGACTGAAAAAAAAGTCGTTTGTTGACAGATACTACTCATGTCGACAAATCTTTTAGGAAAATTTTCTTCTTTAAATAATGCATGGTTTCTACGCCACGGGCAGTAGATGTAGATCCGATTTTTGTCAATATCTCTACTTCTAAGTGTCCGATTTGAATTATCCCTTCTTTGATGGGATAATTCAAATGTTTCCGATGCGAAATGTTTTTCCTATAAATTCAAAATTCAAAAGTAAATCATAGAATTTTCGCTAGGGTGCACAAAGGTAAATTGCGTTTTCTGCGTTATTTCTGCTCCTAAAGCTCCGATTTTAATAATTCTTCCTGTATCGCATGCTATATTTTTCACATAATTTCTAATGTTTGGTAATGAATGGTTTGGTCATAAGTGTTAATTTCTGCTTCTGATGTATTTGTAGCAAAATCTGGGCTCCAGAAAACTCGCTAATTTTTTTTCTTGGACCGATACCGCTTATATGGATAAACCTTTTGAGAATACTTTCTTCCTAAAATAATGCATGGTTTTTCCCCCAGGGGACGTAAAGTCACAGCTTATTTTTGTCGATATCTCTGTTTCTAAGGGTTTGTAAGCTCACGATTCCGTTTACAACAATATCTGAGGGATTAAAAACCCGATTGAAAATCTTCTTTCTTTCGTCAGATCTATTGTTTTCCATACCGGTTCCATTGACTTTGAATAGCTTTGATAAATTTAATTTGCGTCAGAACGGATTCAAAAGACGTGCTTATTACACCCGAAAATTCTGTGTCATCTTTCTTGTTTTCAGTTGTCTGCAGCCTCCATATGTCCTTTTTTATTGTTATTGACATCCATGTTTCTGATCTGTAAATAAAAAGTGGGAACAGGATACAGCATAAGAAGGCTGGATTGACATTTATCTAAGGCAGGATATACACTGCATTGCGATCACACGACTTTCCTTCCCTTTTTACTTATTTGGGTGATTCAGCTCCCGCAAATCTGAAATTATCTTTTCACTGAAAAATTGCGAAGAACGCTAAAATGTGTGCCAAATATTTATATATTAGGTCAATAGAGTCATCACATAATACCTATGTGCAGTTAATATATGTTGAAACAAAATGTTACAAAACTTTTAATCAACAAAGCAGCTAACTGGCGCAATAACTTTACTACAATAACGGCATCCACCGATTTACCCAGGATGATATTAATTGCCCAAGTGCAATCCGTAATTAACCTTTGCTTGGGTTTTGATAGTTTCAGTAATGGTACATTCTATTTACACGGCAAATCATTCATCACTTGGAGATTTAATTAGTTCGTCGCGGATGGACGCACCCAATTGTCTATTGATGGAAGCAAAGTCAGTGCGATCCAATCTTCCGGGTGTCATGAGGTTGTTGGTTAACAGAGACGTGGCTTGGTGTAAGTGGAGTGCGGCTTATGATTGATTCAGACTCGCTAGGCAGTTGTCTCCGGTAGATGGATGAAACGTCCACTGATTTTGATAACACGCGCCTCAAGGGGAAAACAACAACAATGCCCGGGATCGTTTCCACACTTCCGACCGAAACGATATTCACCTCGACGCGCACAAACAACGTAGTGATTAGACCACAGAAGCAACTCGTGAGGGAAAGAGAGAGACAAAGGGGATAAGCTCCAAACAACACGCGGGATTTTCTCTGAAAAACGGGATTAATCAAATGAATAAAACTAAGCTTCCAAATCACACAATTAAGCATTTTTTCTGAATTTATTTCATTTTCCAGAAAATAAACCAATTCTACATGACGTAAACAAATACGTGCAGTTCATGAATAGACATGCAAAACATGTGATCTATTTCACAAGTCTCATTACATTGCCAAATATTCATAAAATAGTATAACTATTACCGCGCCCTTTACTTAAGGTTTCCGTGAACCACTACTATGTTTTATTCGGTGTTGTGGGATTAAGTGAAACATCCATAAATCTGCATAAACAAACCATCTCCAAATTTTGTCTAATGGCATCAACGATGAGGTTCGGTTCATTTTTTCAGGGTTTCCAAGCCTCGAGGTCTCCAATCTCAGGAACTATGAAATGAGGAACCCAACCACATCGTTGACATAAGTGCGTTGCGTTGTGTTTTATATGGAACAGCTATGGGTGCGCCAAGCTCTTCCACACGCCGCCGATTTTGAAATTAATTAAAAGAAAGGAGAAATATACAAATATTGACCACCGTTATCAACAACCTGGAAATTTACTTTAAAATTATTTTAGGATTGACTGAGGGACACCGCCAATCCTCAGATAATTTTGGATTAGGTTCTCCAAGCTTCGAGGTCTCCAGTTTCAGGTTACCCCAAAATAACCCTATTTCAGGAAAATTTCGAAATATAAAGCCCCCAACCCTATTTCAGGTAAATTTTGAAATATAAAGCCCCCAACCCTATTTCAGGTAAATTTTCAAATATAAAGCCCCCAACCACCCTATTTCAGGTAAATTTTGAAATATAAAGCCTCCAATCCCGTTTCAGGTAAATTTTGAAATATAAAGCCTCCAATCCCGTTTCAGGTAAATTTTCAAATATAAAGCCCCCAACCCTATTTCAGATAAATTTTCAAATATAAAGCCCCCAACCCTATTTCAGGTAAATTTTCAAATATAAAGCCCAAAACCCAATTTCAGGTAAATTTTCAAATATAAAGCCCCCAACCCAATTTCAGGTAAATTTTCAAATATAAAGCCCCCAACCATATTTCAGGTAAATTTTCAAATATAAAGCCCCCAACCCTATTTCAGATAAATTTTCAAACATAAAGCCCCCAACCCTATTTCAGGTAAATTTTCAAATATAAAGCCCCCAACCCTATTTCAGATAAATTTTCAATTATAAAGCCCCCAACCCTATTTCAGGGTTGGGGGCTTTATAATTGAAAATATAAAGCCCCCAACCCTATTTCAGGTAAATTTTGAAATATAAAGCCCCCAACCCTATTTCAGGTAAATTTTGAAATATAAAGCCCCCAACCCTATTTCAGGTAAATTTTGAAATATAAAGCCCCCAACCACCCTATTTCAGGTAAATTTTGAAATATAAAGCCTCCAATCCCGTTTCAGGTAAATTTTGAAATATAAAGCCTCCAATCCCGTTTCAGGTAAATTTTGAAATATAAAGCCCCCAACCCTATTTCAGATAAATTTTCAAATATAAAGCCCCCAACCCTATTTCAGGTAAATTTTCAATATAAAGCCCCCAACCCAATTTCAGGTAAATTTTCAAATATAAAGCCCCCAACCCAATTTTAGGTAAATTTTCAAATATAAAGCCCCCAACCCTATTTCAGGTAAATTTTCAAATATAAAGCCCCCAACCCTATTTCAGATAAATTTTCAAATATAAAGCCCCCAACCCTATTTCAGGTAAATTTTCAAATATAAAGCCCCCAACCCTATTTCAGATAAATTTTCAATTATAAAGCCCCCAACCCTATTTCAGGTAAATTTTCAAATATAAAGCCCCCAACCCTATTTCAGATAAATTTTCAAATATAAAGCCCCAACCCTGTTTCAGATAAATTTTCAAATATAAAGCCCCCAACCCTATTCCAGGCAAATTTTCAAATATAAAGCTCCCAACCCTATTTCAGGTAAATTTTCAAATATAAATCCCCCAACCCTATTTCAGTTAAATTTTCAAATATAAAGCCCCCAACCCTATTTCAGGTAAATTTTCAAATATAAAGCCCCCAACCCTCTTTCAGATAAATTTTCAAATATAAAGCCCCCAACCCTATTTCAGGTAAATTTTCAAATATAAAGCCCCCAACCCTATTTCAGGTAAATTTTCAAATATAAAGGCCCCAACCACCCTATTTCAGGTAAATTTTGAAATATAAAGCCTCCAATCCCGTTTCAGGTAAATTTTCAAATATAAAGCCCCCAACCCTATTTCAGATAAATTTTCAAATATAAAGCCCCAACAATGTTTCAGATAAATTTTCAAATATAAAGCCCCCAACCCTATTCCAGGCAAATTTTCAAATATAAAGCTCCCAACCCTATTTCAGGTAAATTTTCAAATATAAATCCCCCAACCCTATTTCAGGTAAATTTTCAAATATAAAGCCCCCAACCCTATTTCAGGTAAATTTTCAAATATAAAGCCCCCAACCCTATTTCAGATAAATTTTCAAATATAAAGCCCCCAACTTTATTTCAGATAAATTTTCAAATATAAAGCCCCAACCCTGTTTCAGATAAATTTTCAAATATAAAGCCCCCAACCCTATTCCAGGCAAATTTTCAAATATAAAGCTCCCAACCCTATTTCAAGTAAATTTTCAAATATAAATCCCCCAACCCTATTTCAGATAAATTTTCAAATATAAAGCCCCCAACCCTATTATTTCAGGTAAATTTTCAAATATAAAGCCCCCAACCCTATTTCAGGTAAATTTTGAAATATAAAGCCCCCAACCCTATTTCAAGTAAATTTTCAAATATAAAGCCCCCAACCACCCTATTTCAGGTAAATTTTGAAATATAAAGCCTCCAATCCCGTTTCAGGTAAATTTTGAAATATAAAGCCTCCAATCCCGTTTCAGGTAAATTTTCAAATATAAAGCCCCCAACCCTATTCCAGGCAAATTTTCAAATATAAAGCTCCCAACCCTATTTCAGGTAAATTTTCAAATATAAATATCCCAACCCTATTTCAGTTAAATTTTCAAATATAAATCCCCCAACCCTATTTCAGTTAAATTTTCAAATATAAAGCCCCCAACCCTATTTCAGATAAATTTTCAAATATAAAGCCCCCAACCCTATTTCAGGTAAATTTTCAAATATAAAGCCCCCAACCCTATTTCAGATAAATTTTCAATTATAAAGCCCCCAACCCTATTTCAGGTAAATTTTGAAATATAAAGCCCCCAACCCTATTTCAGGTAAATTTTGAAATATAAAGCCTCCAATCCCGTTTCATGTAAATTTTGAAATATAAAGCCTCCAATCCCGTTTCAGGTAAATTTTCAAATACAAAGCCCCCAACCCTATTTCAGGTAAATTTTCAAATATAAAGCCCCCAACCCTATTTCAGGTAAATTTTCAAATATAAAGCCCCCAACCACCCTATTTCAGGTAAATTTTGAAATATAAAGCCCCCAACACTATTTCAGGTAAATTTTCAAATATAAAGCCCCCAATCCTATTTCAGATAAATTTTCAAATATAAAGCCCCCAACCCTATTTCAGGTAAATTTTCAAATATAAAGCCCCCAACCCTATTTCAGATAAATTTTCAATTATAAAGCCCCCAACCCTATTTCAGGTAAATTTTCAAATATAAAGCCCCCAACCCTATTTCAGATAAATTTTCAAATATAAAGCCCCAACCCTGTTTCACATAAATTTTCAAATATAAAGCCCCCAACCCTATTCCAGGCAAATTTTCAAATATAAAGCTCCCAACACTATTTCAGGTAAATTTTCAAATATAAATCCCCCAACCCTATTTCAGTTAAATTTTCAAATATAAATCCCCAACCCTATTTCAGTTAAATTTTCAAATATAAAGCCCTTAACCCTATTTCAGATAAATTTTCAAATATAAAGTGCCCAACCCTATTTCAGGTAAATTTTCAAATATAAAGCCCCCAACCCTATTTCAGGTAAATTTTCAAATATAAAGTCCCCAACCACCCCCTATTTCAGGTAAATTTTGAAATATAAAGCCTCCAATCCCGTTTCAGGTAAATTTTCAAATATAAAGCCCCCAACCCTATTTGAGATAAATTTTCAAATATAAAGCCCCCAACCCTATTATTTCAGGTAAATTTTCAAATATAAAGTCCCCAACACTATTTCAGATAAATTTTCAAATATAAAGCCCCTAACCCTATTTCAGGTAAATTTTCAAATATGAAGCCCCCAACCCAATTTCAGGTAAATTTTCAAATATAAAGCCCCCAACCCAATTTCAGGTAAATTTTCAAATATAAAGCCCCCAACCCTATTTCAGGTAAATTTTCAAATATAAAGCCCCCAACCCTATTTCAGATAAATTTTCAAATATAAAGCCCCCAACCCTATTTCAGGTAAATTTTCAAATATAAAGCCCCAACCCTATTTCAGATAAATTTTCAATTATAAAGCCCCCAACCCTATTTCAGGTAAATTTTCAAATATAAAGCCCCCAACCCTATTTCAGATAAATTTTCAAATATAAAGCCCCCAACCCTGTTTCAGATAAATTTTCAAATATAAAGCCCCCAACCCTATTCCAGGCAAATTTTCAAATATAAAGCTCCCAACCCTATTTTCAGGTAAATTTTCAAATATAAATCCCCCAACCCTATTTCAGTTAAATTTTCAAATATAAAGCCCCCAACCCTATTTCAGGTAAATTTTCAAATATAAAGCCCCCAACCCTATTTCAGATAAATTTTCAAACATAAAGCCCCCAACCCTATTTCAGGTAAATTTTCAAATATAAAGCCCATAACCCTATTTCAGATAAATTTTCAATTATAAAGCCCCCAACCCTATTTCAGGGTTGGGGGCTTTATAATTGAAAATATAAAGCCCCCAACCCTATTTCAGGTAAATTTTGAAATATAAAGCCCCCAACCCTATTTCAGGTAAATTTTGAAATATAAAGCCCCCAACCCTATTTCAGGTAAATTTTGAAATATAAAGCCCCCAACCACCCTATTTCAGGTAAATTTTGAAATATAAAGCCTCCAATCCCGTTTCAGGTAAATTTTGAAATATAAAGCCTCCAATCCCGTTTCAGGTAAATTTTGAAATATAAAGCCCCCAACCCTATTTCAGATAAATTTTCAAATATAAAGCCCCCAACCCTATTTCAGGTAAATTTTCAAATATAAAGCCCCCAACCCAATTTCAGGTAAATTTTCAAATATAAAGCCCCCAACCCAATTTTAGGTAAATTTTCAAATATAAAGCCCCCAACCCTATTTCAGGTAAATTTTCAAATATAAAGCCCCCAACCCTATTTCAGATAAATTTTCAAATATAAAGCCCCCAACCCTATTTCAGGTAAATTTTCAAATATAAAGCCCCCAACCCTATTTCAGATAAATTTTCAATTATAAAGCCCCCAACCCTATTTCAGGTAAATTTTCAAATATAAAGCCCCCAACCCTATTTCAGATAAATTTTCAAATATAAAGCCCCAACCCTGTTTCAGATAAATTTTCAAATATAAAGCCCCCAACCCTATTCCAGGCAAATTTTCAAATATAAAGCTCCCAACCCTATTTCAGGTAAATTTTCAAATATAAATCCCCCAACCCTATTTCAGTTAAATTTTCAAATATAAAGCCCCCAACCCTATTTCAGGTAAATTTTCAAATATAAAGCCCCCAACCCTCTTTCAGATAAATTTTCAAATATAAAGCCCCCAACCCTATTTCAGGTAAATTTTCAAATATAAAGCCCCCAACCCTATTTCAGGTAAATTTTCAAATATAAAGGCCCCAACCACCCCCTATTTCAGGTAAATTTTGAAATATAAAGCCTCCAATCCCGTTTCAGGTAAATTTTCAAATATAAAGCCCCCAACCCTATTTCAGATAAATTTTCAAATATAAAGCCCCAACAATGTTTCAGATAAATTTTCAAATATAAAGCCCCCAACCCTATTCCAGGCAAATTTTCAAATATAAAGCTCCCAACCCTATTTCAGGTAAATTTTCAAATATAAATCCCCCAACCCTATTTCAGTTAAATTTTCAAATATAAAGCCCCCAACCCTATTTCAGGTAAATTTTCAAATATAAAGCCCCCAACCCTATTTCAGATAAATTTTCAAATATAAAGCCCCCAACTTTATTTCAGATAAATTTTCAAATATAAAGCCCCAACCCTGTTTCAGATAAATTTTCAAATATAAAGCCCCCAACCCTATTCCAGGCAAATTTTCAAATATAAAGCTCCCAACCCTATTTCAAGTAAATTTTCAAATATAAATCCCCCAACCCTATTTCAGATAAATTTTCAAATATAAAGCCCCCAACCCTATTATTTCAGGTAAATTTTCAAATATAAAGCCCCCAACCCTATTTCAGGTAAATTTTGAAATATAAAGCCCCCAACCCTATTTCAAGTAAATTTTCAAATATAAAGCCCCCAACCACCCTATTTCAGGTAAATTTTGAAATATAAAGCCTCCAATCCCGTTTCAGGTAAATTTTGAAATATAAAGCCTCCAATCCCGTTTCAGGTAAATTTTCAAATATAAAGCCCCCAACCCTATTCCAGGCAAATTTTCAAATATAAAGCTCCCAACCCTATTTCAGGTAAATTTTCAAATATAAATATCCCAACCCTATTTCAGTTAAATTTTCAAATATAAATCCCCCAACCCTATTTCAGTTAAATTTTCAAATATAAAGCCCCCAACCCTATTTCAGGTAAATTTTCAAATATAAAGCCCCCAACCCTATTTCAGATAAATTTTCAATTATAAAGCCCCCAACCCTATATTTCAGGTAAATTTTGAAATATAAAGCCCCCAACCCTATTTCAGGTAAATTTTGAAATATAAAGCCTCCAATCCCGTTTCAGGTAAATTTTGAAATATAAAGCCTCCAATCCCGTTTCAGGTAAATTTTCAAATACAAAGCCCCCAACCCTATTTCAGATAAATTTTCAAATATAAAGCCCCCAACCCTATTTCAGGTAAATTTTCAAATATAAAGCCCCCAACCCAATTTTAGGTAAATTTTCAAATATAAAGCCCCCAACACTATTTCAGGTAAATTTTCAAATATAAAGCCCCCAACCCTATTTCAGATAAATTTTCAAATATAAAGCCCCCAACCCTATTTCAGGTAAATTTTCAAATATAAAGCCCCCAACCCTATTTCAGATAAATTTTCAATTATAAAGCCCCCAACCCTATTTCAGGTAAATTTTCAAATATAAAGCCCCCAACCCTATTTCAGATAAATTTTCAAATATAAAGCCCCAACCCTGTTTCACATAAATTTTCAAATATAAAGCCCCCAACCCTATTCCAGGCAAATTTTCAAATATAAAGCTCCCAACACTATTTCAGGTAAATTTTCAAATATAAATCCCCCAACCCTATTTCAGTTAAATTTTCAAATATAAATCCCCCAACCCTATTTCAGTTAAATTTTCAAATATAAAGCCCCCAACCCTATTTCAGATAAATTTTCAAATATAAAGTGCCCAACCCTATTTCAGGTAAATTTTCAAATATAAAGCCCCCAACCCTATTTCAGGTAAATTTTCAAATATAAAGTCCCCAACCACCCCCTATTTCAGGTAAATTTTGAAATATAAAGCCTCCAATCCCGTTTCAGGTAAATTTTCAAATATAAAGCCCCCAACCCTATTTGAGATAAATTTTCAAATATAAAGCCCCCAACCCTATTATTTCAGGTAAATTTTCAAATATAAAGTCCCCAACACTATTTCAGATAAATTTTCAAATATAAAGCCCCTAACCCTATTTCAGGTAAATTTTCAAATATGAAGCCCCCAACCCAATTTCAGGTAAATTTTCAAATATAAAGCCCCCAACCCAATTTCAGGTAAATTTTCAAATATAAAGCCCCCAACCCTATTTCAGGTAAATTTTCAAATATAAATCCTCCAACCCTATTTCAGGTAAATTTTCAAATATAAAGCCCCCAACCCTATTTCAGATAAATTTTCAAATATAAAGCCCCAACCCTATTTCAGATAAATTTTCAATTATAAAGCCCCCAACCCTATTTCAGGTAAATTTTCAAATATAAAGCCCCCAACCACCCTATTTCAGGTAAATTTTGAAATATAAAGCCCCCAACCCTGTTTCAGATAAATTTTCAAATATAAAGCCCCCAACCCTATTCCAGGCAAATTTTCAAATATAAAGCTCCCAACCCTATTTTCAGGTAAATTTTCAAATATAAATCCCCCAACCCTATTTCAGTTAAATTTTCAAATATAAAGCCCCCAACCCTATTTCAGATAAATTTTCAAATATAAAGCCCCCAACCCTATTTCAGATAAATTTTCAAATATAAAGCCCCCAACCCTATTTCAGGTAAATTTTCAAATATAAAGCCCCCAACCCTATTTCAGATAAATTTTCAAACATAAAGCCCCCAACCCTATTTCAGGTAAATTTTCAAATATAAAGCCCCCAACCCTATTTCAGATAAATTTTCAATTATAAAGCCCCCAACCCTATTTCAGGGTTGGGGGCTTTATAATTGAAAATATAAAGCCCCCAACCCTATTTCAGGTAAATTTTGAAATATAAAGCCCCCAACCCTATTTCAGGTAAATTTTGAAATATAAAGCCCCCAACCCTATTTCAGGTAAATTTTGAAATATAAAGCCCCCAACCCTATTTCAGATAAATTTTCAATTATAAAGCCCCCAACCCTATTTCAGGGTTCTAATTGAAAATATAAAGCCCCCAACCCTATTTCAGGTAAATTTTCAAATATAAAGCCCCCAACCCTATTTCAGGTAAATTTTGAAATATAAAGCCCCCAACCCTATTTCAGGTAAATTTTCAAATATAAAGCCCCCAACCACCCTATTTCAGGTAAATTTTGAAATATAAAGCCTCCAATCCCGTTTCAGGTAAATTTTGAAATATAAAGCCTCCAATCCCGTTTCAGGTAAATTTTGAAATATAAAGCCCCCAACCCTATTTCAGATAAATTTTCAAATATAAAGCCCCCAACCCTATTTCAGGTAAATTTTCAAATATAAAGCCCCCAACCCAATTTCAGGTAAATTTTCAAATATAAAGCCCCCAACCCAATTTTAGGTAAATTTTCAAATATAAAGCCCCCAACCCTATTTCAGGTAAATTTTCAAATATAAAGCCCCCAACCCTATTTCAGGTAAATTTTCAAATATAAAGCCCCCAACCCTATTTCAGGTAAATTTTCAAATATAAAGCCCCCAACCCTATTTCAGATAAATTTTCAATTATAAAGCCCCCAACCCTATTTCAGGTAAATTTTCAAATATAAAGCCCCCAACCCTATTTCAGATAAATTTTCAAATATAAAGCCCCAACCCTGTTTCAGATAAATTTTCAAATATAAAGCCCCCAACCCTATTCCAGGCAAATTTTCAAATATAAAGCTCCCAACCCTATTTCAGGTAAATTTTCAAATATAAATCCCCCAACCCTATTTCAGTTAAATTTTCAAATATAAAGCCCCCAACCCTATTTCAGGTAAATTTTCAAATATAAAGCCCCCAACCCTATTTCAGATAAATTTTCAAATATAAAGCCCCCAACCCTATTTCAGGTAAATTTTCAAATATAAAGCCCCCAACCCTATTTCAGGTAAATTTTCAAATATAAAGGCCCCAACCACCCCCTATTTCAGGTAAATTTTGAAATATAAAGCCTCCAATCCCGTTTCAGGTAAATTTTCAAATATAAAGCCCCCAACACTATTTTAGATAAATTTTCAAATATAAAGCCCCAACAATGTTTCAGATAAATTTTCAAATATAAAGCCCCCAACCCTATTTCCAGGCAAATTTTCAAATATAAAGCTCCCAACCCTATTTCAGGTAAATTTTCAAATATAAATCCCCCAACCCTATTTCAGTTAAATTTTCAAATATAAAGCCCCCAACCCTATTTCAGGTAAATTTTCAAATATAAAGCCCCCAACCCTATTTCAGATAAATTTTCAAATATAAAGCCCCCAACTTTATTTCAGATAAATTTTCAAATATAAAGCCCCAACCCTGTTTCAGATAAATTTTCAAATATAAAGCCCCCAACCCTATTCCAGGCAAATTTTCAAATATAAAGCTCCCAACCCTATTTCAAGTAAATTTTCAAATATAAATCCCCCAACCCTATTTCAGATAAATTTTCAAATATAAAGCCCCCAACCCTATTATTTCAGGTAAATTTTCAAATATAAAGCCCCCAACCCTATTTCAGGTAAATTTTGAAATATAAAGCCCCCAACCCTATTTCAAGTAAATTTTCAAATATAAAGCCCCCAACCACCCTATTTCAGGTAAATTTTGAAATATAAAGCCTCCAATCCCGTTTCAGGTAAATTTTGAAATATAAAGCCTCCAATCCCGTTTCAGGTAAATTTTCAAATATAAAGCCCCCAACCCTATTCCAGGCAAATTTTCAAATATAAAGCTCCCAACCCTATTTCAGGTAAATTTTCAAATATAAATATCCCAACCCTATTTCAGTTAAATTTTCAAATATAAATCCCCCAACCCTATTTCAGTTAAATTTTCAAATATAAAGCCCCCAACCCTATTTCAGATAAATTTTCAAATATAAAGCCCCCAACCCTATTTCAGGTAAATTTTCAAATATAAAGCCCCCAACCCTATTTCAGATAAATTTTCAATTATAAAGCCCCCAACCCTATTTCAGGTAAATTTTGAAATATAAAGCCCCCAACCCTATTTCAGGTAAATTTTGAAATATAAAGCCTCCAATCCCGTTTCAGGTAAATTTTGAAATATAAAGCCTCCAATCCCGTTTCAGGTAAATTTTCAAATACAAAGCCCCCAACCCTATTTCAGATAAATTTTCAAATATAAAGCCCCCAACCCTATTTCAGGTAAATTTTCAAATATAAAGCCCCCAACCCAATTTTAGGTAAATTTTCAAATATAAAGCCCCCAACACTATTTCAGGTAAATTTTCAAATATAAAGCCCCCAACCCTATTTCAGATAAATTTTCAAATATAAAGCCCCCAACCCTATTTCAGGTAAATTTTCAAATATAAAGCCCCCAACCCTATTTCAGATAAATTTTCAATTATAAAGCCCCCAACCCTATTTCAGGTAAATTTTCAAATATAAAGCCCCCAACCCTATTTCAGATAAATTTTCAAATATAAAGCCCCAACCCTGTTTCACATAAATTTTCAAATATAAAGCCCCCAACCCTATTCCAGGCAAATTTTCAAATATAAAGCTCCCAACACTATTTCAGGTAAATTTTCAAATATAAATCCCCCAACCCTATTTCAGTTAAATTTTCAAATATAAATCCCCCAACCCTATTTCAGTTAAATTTTCAAATATAAAGCCCCCAACCCTATTTCAGATAAATTTTCAAATATAAAGTGCCCAACCCTATTTCAGGTAAATTTTCAAATATAAAGCCCCCAACCCTATTTCAGGTAAATTTTCAAATATAAAGTCCCCAACCACCCCCTATTTCAGGTAAATTTTGAAATATAAAGCCTCCAATCCCGTTTCAGGTAAATTTTCAAATATAAAGCCCCCAACCCTATTTGAGATAAATTTTCAAATATAAAGCCCCCAACCCTATTATTTCAGGTAAATTTTCAAATATAAAGTCCCCAACACTATTTCAGATAAATTTTCAAATATAAAGCCCCTAACCCTATTTCAGGTAAATTTTCAAATATGAAGCCCCCAACCCAATTTCAGGTAAATTTTCAAATATAAAGCCCCCAACCCAATTTCAGGTAAATTTTCAAATATAAAGTCCCCAACACTATTTCAGATAAATTTTCAAATATAAAGCCCCTAACCCTATTTCAGGTAAATTTTCAAATATGAAGCCCCCAACCCAATTTCAGGTAAATTTTCAAATATAAAGCCCCCAACCCAATTTCAGGTAAATTTTCAAATATAAAGCCCCCAACCCTATTTCAGGTAAATTTTCAAATATAAAGCCCCCAACCCTATTTCAGATAAATTTTCAAATATAAAGCCCCCAACCCTATTTCAGGTAAATTTTCAAATATAAAGCCCCAACCCTATTTCAGATAAATTTTCAATTATAAAGCCCCCAACCCTATTTCAGGTAAATTTTCAAATATAAAGCCCCCAACCCTATTTCAGATAAATTTTCAAATATAAAGCCCCCAACCCTGTTTCAGATAAATTTTCAAATATAAAGCCCCCAACCCTATTCCAGGCAAATTTTCAAATATAAAGCTCCCAACCCTATTTTCAGGTAAATTTTCAAATATAAATCCCCCAACCCTATTTCAGTTAAATTTTCAAATATAAAGCCCCCAACCCTATTTCAGGTAAATTTTCAAATATAAAGCCCCCAACCCTATTTCAGATAAATTTTCAAATATAAAGCCCCCAACCCTATTTCAGGTAAATTTTCAAATATAAAGCCCTCAACCCTATTTCAGGTAAATTTTCAAATATAAAGGCCCCAACCAAACCTATTTCAGGTAAATTTTGAAATATAAATCCTCCAATCCCGTTTCAGGTAAATTTTCAAATATAAAGCCCCCAACCCTATTTTAGATAAATTTTCAAATATAAAGCCCCCAACCCTATTATTTCAGGTAAATTTTCAAATATAAAGCCCCCAACCCTATTTCAGGTAAATTTTCAAATATAAAGCCCCCAACCCTATTTCAGGTAAATTTTGAAATATAAAGCCCCCAACCACCCTATTTCAGGTAAATTTTGAAATATAAAGCCCCCAACCCTGTTTCAGATAAATTTTCAAATATAAAGCCCCCAACCCTATTCCAGGCAAATTTTCAAATATAAAGCTCCCAACCCTATTTCAGGTAAATTTTCAAATATAAATCCCCCAACCCTATTTCAGTTAAATTTTCAAATATAAAGCCCCCAACCCTATTTCAGATAAATTTTCAAATATAAAGCCCCCAACCCTATTTCAGGTAAATTTTCAAATATAAAGCCCTCAACCCTATTTCAGGTAAATTTTCAAATATAAAGTCCCCAACCACCCCCCGTATTTCAGGTAAATTTTGAAATATAAAGCCTCCAATCCCGTTTCAGATAAATTTTCAAATATAAAGCCCCCAACCCTATTTGAGATAAATTTTCAAATATAAAGCCCCCAACCCTATTATTTCAGGTAAATTTTCAAATATAAAGTCCCAAACCCTATTTCAGGTAAATTTTCAAATATAAAGCCCCCAACCCTATTTCAGGTAAATTTTCAAATATAAAGCCCCCAACCACCCTATTTCAGGTAAATTTTGAAATATAAAGCCTCCAATCCCGTTTCAGGTAAATTTTCAAGTATAAATCCCCCAACCCTATTTCAGGTAAATTTTCAAATATAAAGCCCCCAACCCTATTTCAGGTAAATTTTCAAATATAAAGCCCCCAACCCTATTTCAGATAAATTTTCAATTATAAAGCCCCCAACCCTATTTCAAATAAATTTTCAATTATAAAGCCCCCAACCCTATTTCAGGTAAATTTTGAAATATAAATCCCCCAACCCTATTTCAGGTAAATTTTGAAATATAAAGCCCCCAACCCTATTTCAGGTAAATTTTCAAATATAAAGCCCCCAACCACCCTATTTCAGGTAAATTTTGAAATAAAAAGCCTCCAATCCCGTTTCAGGTAAATTTTGAAATATAAAGCCTCCAATCCCGTTTCAGGTAAATTTTCAAATATAAAGCCCCCAACCCTATTTCAGATAAATTTTCAAATATAAAGCCCCCAACCCTATTTCAGGTAAATTTTCAAATATAAAGCAACCAACCCAATTTCAGGTAAATTTTCAAATATAAAGCCCATAACCCAATTTTAGGTAAATTTTCAAATATAAAGCCCCCAACCCTATTTCAAATAAATTTTCAATTATAAAGCCCCCAACCCTATTTCAGGTAAATTTTGAAATATAAAGCCCCAACCCTATTTCAGGTAAATTTTGAAATATAAAGCCCCCAACCCTATTTCAGGTAAATTTTCAAATATAAAGCCCCCAACCACCCTATTTCAGGTAAATTTTCAAATATAAAGCCCCCAACCCTATTTCAGATAAATTTTAAAATATAAAGCCCCCAACCCTATTTCAGGTAAATTTTCAAATATAAAGCCCCCAACCCTATTTCAGATAAATTTTCAATTATAAAGCCCCCAACCCTATTTCAGGTAAATTTTCAAATATAAAGCCCATAACCCTATTTCAGATAAATTTTCAAATATAAAGCCCCAACCCTGTTTCAGATAAATTTTCAAATATAAAGCCCCCAACCCTATTCCAGATAAATTTTCAAATATAAAGCTCCCAACCCTATTTCAGGTAAATTTTCAAATATAAATCCCCCAACCCTATTTCAGTTAAATTTTCAAATATAAAGCCCCCAACCCTATTTCAGGTAAATTTTCAAATATAAAGCCCCCAACCCTATTTCAGATAAATTTTCAAATATAAAGCCCCCAACCCTATTTCAGGTAAATTTTCAAATATAAAGCCCCCAACCCTATTTCAGGTAAATTTTCAAATATAAAGGCCCCAACCACCCCCTATTTCAGGTAAATTTTGAAATATAAAGCCTCCAATCCCGTTTCAGGTAAATTTTCAAATATAAAGCCCCCAACACTATTTTAGATAAATTTTCAAATATAAAGCCCCAACAATGTTTCAGATAAATTTTCAAATATAAAGCCCCCAACCCTATTCCAGGCAAATTTTCAAATATAAAGCTCCCAACCCTATTTCAGGTAAATTTTCAAATATAAATCCCCCAACCCTATTTCAGTTAAATTTTCAAATATAAAGCCCCCAACCCTATTTCAGGTAAATTTTCAAATATAAAGCCCCCAACCCTATTTCAGATAAATTTTCAAATATAAAGCCCCCAACTTTATTTCAGATAAATTTTCAAATATAAAGCCCCAACCCTGTTTCAGATAAATTTTCAAATATAAAGCCCCCAACCCTATTCCAGGCAAATTTTCAAATATAAAGCTCCCAACCCTATTTCAAGTAAATTTTCAAATATAAATCCCCCAACCCTATTTCAGATAAATTTTCAAATATAAAGCCCCCAACCCTATTATTTCAGGTAAATTTTCAAATATAAAGCCCCCAACCCTATTTCAGGTAAATTTTGAAATATAAAGCCCCCAACCCTATTTCAGGTAAATTTTCAAATATAAAGCCCCCAACCACCCTATTTCAGGTAAATTTTGAAATATAAAGCCTCCAATCCCGTTTCAGGTAAATTTTGAAATATAAAGCCTCCAATCCCGTTTCAGGTAAATTTTCAAATATAAAGCCCCCAACCCTATTCCAGGCAAATTTTCAAATATAAATTCCCAACCCTATTTCAGGTAAATTTTCAAATATAAATATCCCAACCCTATTTCAGTTAAATTTTCAAATATAAATCCCCCAACCCTATTTCAGTTAAATTTTCAAATATAAAGCCCCCAACCCTATTTCAGATAAATTTATAAATATAAAGCCCCCAACCCTATTTCAGGTAAATTTTCAAATATAAAGCCCCCAACCCTATTTCAGATAAATTTTCAATTATAAAGCCCCCAACCCTATTTCAGGTAAATTTTGAAATATAAAGCCCCCAACCCTATTTCAGGTAAATTTTGAAATATAAAGCCTCCAATCCCGTTTCAGGTAAATTTTGAAATATAAAGCCTCCAATCCCGTTTCAGGTAAATTTTCAAATACAAAGCCCCCAACCCTATTTCAGATAAATTTTCAAATATAAAGCCCCCAACCCTATTTCAGGTAAATTTTCAAATATAAAGCCCCCAACCCAATTTTAGGTAAATTTTCAAATATAAAGCCCCCAACACTATTTCAGGTAAATTTTCAAATATAAAGCCCCCAACCCTATTTCAGATAAATTTTCAAATATAAAGCCCCCAACCCTATTTCAGGTAAATTTTCAAATATAAAGCCCCCAACCCTATTTCAGATAAATTTTCAATTATAAAGCCCCCAACCCTATTTCAGGTAAATTTTCAAATATAAAGCCCCCAACCCTATTTCAGATAAATTTTCAAATATAAAGCCCCAACCCTGTTTCACATAAATTTTCAAATATAAAGCCCCCAACCCTATTCCAGGCAAATTTTCAAATATAAAGCTCCCAACACTATTTCAGGTAAATTTTCAAATATAAATCCCCCAACCCTATTTCAGTTAAATTTTCAAATATAAATCCCCCAACCCTATTTCAGTTAAATTTTCAAATATAAAGCCCCCAACCCTATTTCAGATAAATTTTCAAATATAAAGTGCCCAACCCTATTTCAGGTAAATTTTCAAATATAAAGCCCCCAACCCTATTTCAGGTAAATTTTCAAATATAAAGTCCCCAACCACCCCTATTTCAGGTAAATTTTGAAATATAAAGCCTCCAATCCCGTTTCAGGTAAATTTTCAAATATAAAGCCCCCAACCCTATTTGAGATAAATTTTCAAATATAAAGCCCCCAACCCTATTATTTCAGGTAAATTTTCAAATATAAAGTCCCCAACACTATTTCAGATAAATTTTCAAATATAAAGCCCCTAACCCTATTTCAGGTAAATTTTCAAATATGAAGCCCCCAACCCAATTTCAGGTAAATTTTCAAATATAAAGCCCCCAACCCAATTTCAGGTAAATTTTCAAATATAAAGCCCCCAACCCTATTTCAGGTAAATTTTCAAATATAAAGCCCCAACCCTATTTCAGGTAAATTTTCAAATATAAAGCCCCCAACCCTATTTCAGGTAAATTTTCAAATATAAAGCCCCCAACCCTATTTCAGGTAAATTTTCAAATATAAAGCCCCCAACCCTATTTCAGGTAAATTTTCAATATAAAGCCCCCAACCCTATTTCAGGTAAATTTTGAAATATAAAGCCCCCAACCCTATTTCAGATAAATTTTCAAATATAAAGCCCCCAACCCTATTCCAGGTAAATTTTCAAATATAAAGCCTCCCAACCCTATTTTCAGGTAAATTTTCAAATATAAATCCCCCAACCCTATTTCCAGGTTAAATTTTCAAATATAAAGCCCCCAACCCTATTTCAGATAAATTTTCAAATATAAATAGCCCCCAACCCTATTTCAGTTAAATTTTCAAATATAAATCCCCCAACCCTATTTCAGTTAAATTTTCAAATATAAAGCCTATTTCAGATAAATTTATAAATATAAAGCCCCCAACCCTATTTCAGGTAAATTTTCAAATATAAAGCCCCCAACCCTATTTCAGATAAATTTTCAATTATAAAGCCCCCAACCCTATTTCAGGTAAATTTTGAAATATAAAGCCCCCAACCCTATTTCAGGTAAATTTTGAAATATAAAGCCTCCAATCCCGTTTCAGGTAAATTTTGAAATATAAAGCCTCCAATCCCGTTTCAGGTAAATTTTCAAATATAAAGCCCCCAACCCTATTTCAGATAAATTTTCAAATATAAAGCCCCCAACCCTATTTCAGGTAAATTTTCAAATATAAAGCCCCCAACCCAATTTTAGGTAAATTTTCAAATATAAAGCCCCCAACACTATTTCAGGTAAATTTTCAAATATAAAGCCCCCAACCCTATTTCAGATAAATTTTCAAATATAAAGCCCCCAACCCTATTTCAGGTAAATTTTCAAATATAAAGCCCCCAACCCTATTTCAGATAAATTTTCAATTATAAAGCCCCCAACCCTATTTCAGGTAAATTTTCAAATATAAAGCCCCCAACCCTATTTCAGATAAATTTTCAAATATAAAGCCCCAACCCTGTTTCACATAAATTTTCAAATATAAAGCCCCCAACCCTATTCCAGGCAAATTTTCAAATATAAAGCTCCCAACACTATTTCAGGTAAATTTTCAAATATAAATCCCCCAACCCTATTTCAGTTAAATTTTCAAATATAAATCCCCCAACCCTATTTCAGTTAAATTTTCAAATATAAAGCCCCCAACCCTATTTCAGATAAATTTTCAAATATAAAGTGCCCAACCCTATTTCAGGTAAATTTTCAAATATAAAGCCCCCAACCCTATTTCAGGTAAATTTTCAAATATAAAGTCCCCAACCACCCCTATTTCAGGTAAATTTTGAAATATAAAGCCTCCAATCCCGTTTCAGGTAAATTTTCAAATATAAAGCCCCCAACCCTATTTGAGATAAATTTTCAAATATAAAGCCCCCAACCCTATTATTTCAGGTAAATTTTCAAATATAAAGTCCCCAACACTATTTCAGATAAATTTTCAAATATAAAGCCCCTAACCCTATTTCAGGTAAATTTTCAAATATGAAGCCCCCAACCCAATTTCAGGTAAATTTTCAAATATAAAGCCCCCAACCCAATTTCAGGTAAATTTTCAAATATAAAGTCCCCAACACTATTTCAGATAAATTTTCAAATATAAAGCCCCTAACCCTATTTCAGGTAAATTTTCAAATATGAAGCCCCCAACCCAATTTCAGGTAAATTTTCAAATATAAAGCCCCCAACCCAATTTCAGGTAAATTTTCAAATATAAAGCCCCCAACCCTATTTCAGGTAAATTTTCAAATATAAAGCCCCCAACCCTATTTCAGATAAATTTTCAAATATAAAGCCCCCAACCCTATTTCAGGTAAATTTTCAAATATAAAGCCCCAACCCTATTTCAGATAAATTTTCAATTATAAAGCCCCCAACCCTATTTCAGGTAAATTTTCAAATATAAAGCCCCCAACCCTATTTCAGATAAATTTTCAAATATAAAGCCCCAACCCTGTTTCAGATAAATTTTCAAATATAAAGCCCCCAACCCTATTCCAGGCAAATTTTCAAATATAAAGCTCCCAACCCTATTTTCAGGTAAATTTTCAAATATAAATCCCCCAACCCTATTTCAGTTAAATTTTCAAATATAAAGCCCCCAACCCTATTTCAGGTAAATTTTCAAATATAAAGCCCCCAACCCTATTTCAGATAAATTTTCAAATATAAAGCCCCCAACCCTATTTCAGGTAAATTTTCAAATATAAAGCCCTCAACCCTATTTCAGGTAAATTTTCAAATATAAAGGCCCCAACCAAACCTATTTCAGGTAAATTTTGAAATATAAATCCTCCAATCCCGTTTCAGGTAAATTTTCAAATATAAAGCCCCCAACCCTATTTTAGATAAATTTTCAAATATAAAGCCCCCAACCCTATTATTTCAGGTAAATTTTCAAATATAAAGCCCCCAACCCTATTTCAGGTAAATTTTCAAATATAAAGCCCCCAACCCTATTTCAGGTAAATTTTCAAATATAAAGCCCCCAACCACCCTATTTCAGGTAAATTTTGAAATATAAAGCCCCCAACCCTGTTTCAGGATAAATTTTCAAATATAAAGCCCCCAACCCTATTCCAGGCAAATTTTCAAATATAAAGCTCCCAACCCTATTTCAGGTAAATTTTCAAATATAAATCCCCCAACCCTATTTCAGTTAAATTTTCAAATATAAAGCCCCCAACCCTATTTCAGATAAATTTTCAAATATAAAGCCCCCAACCCTATTTCAGGTAAATTTTCAAATATAAAGCCCTCAACCCTATTTCAGGTAAATTTTCAAATATAAAGTCCCCAACCACCCCCCGTATTTCAGGTAAATTTTTGAAATATAAAGCCTCCAATCCCGTTTCAGATAAATTTTCAAATATAAAGCCCCCAACCCTATTTGAGATAAATTTTCAAATATAAAGCCCCCAACCCTATTATTTCAGGTAAATTTTCAAATATAAAGTCCCAAACCCTATTTCAGGTAAATTTTCAAATATAAAGCCCCCAACCCTATTTCAGGTAAATTTTCAAATATAAAGCCCCCAACCACCCTATTTCAGGTAAATTTTGAAATATAAAGCCTCCAATCCCGTTTCAGGTAAATTTTCAAGTATAAATCCCCCAACCCTATTTCAGGTAAATTTTCAAATATAAAGCCCCCAACCCTATTTCAGGTAAATTTTCAAATATAAAGCCCCCAACCCTATTTCAGATAAATTTTCAATTATAAAGCCCCCAACCCTATTTCAAATAAATTTTCAATTATAAAGCCCCCAACCCTATTTCAGGTAAATTTTGAAATATAAATCCCCCAACCCTATTTCAGGTAAATTTTGAAATATAAAGCCCCCAACCCTATTTCAGGTAAATTTTCAAATATAAAGCCCCCAACCACCCTATTTCAGGTAAATTTTGAAATATAAAGCCTCCAATCCCGTTTCAGGTAAATTTTGAAATATAAAGCCTCCAATCCCGTTTCAGGTAAATTTTCAAATATAAAGCCCCCAACCCTATTTCAGATAAATTTTCAAATATAAAGCCCCCAACCCTATTTCAGGTAAATTTTCAAATATAAAGCAACCAACCCAATTTCAGGTAAATTTTCAAATATAAAGCCCATAACCCAATTTTAGGTAAATTTTCAAATATAAAGCCCCCAACCCTATTTCAAATAAATTTTCAATTATAAAGCCCCCAACCCTATTTCAGGTAAATTTTGAAATATAAAGCCCCAACCCTATTTCAGGTAAATTTTGAAATATAAAGCCCCCAACCCTATTTCAGGTAAATTTTCAAATATAAAGCCCCCAACCACCCTATTTCAGGTAAATTTTCAAATATAAAGCCCCCAACCCTATTTCAGATAAATTTTAAAATATAAAGCCCCCAACCCTATTTCAGGTAAATTTTCAAATATAAAGCCCCCAACCCTATTTCAGATAAATTTTCAATTATAAAGCCCCCAACCCTATTTCAGGTAAATTTTCAAATATAAAGCCCATAACCCTATTTCAGATAAATTTTCAAATATAAAGCCCCAACCCTGTTTCAGATAAATTTTCAAATATAAAGCCCCCAACCCTATTCCAGATAAATTTTCAAATATAAAGCTAACAACCCTATTTCAGGTAAATTTTCAAATATAAATCCCCCAACCCTATTTCAGTTAAATTTTCAAATATAAAGCCCCCAACCCTATTTCAGGTAAATTTTCAAATATAAAGCCCCCAACCCTCTTTCAGATAAATTTTCAAATATAAAGCCCCCAACCCTATTTCAGGTAAATTTTCAAATATAAAGCCCCCAACCCTATTTCAGGTAAATTTTCAAATATAAAGGCCCCAACCACCCCCTATTTCAGGTAAATTTTGAAATATAAAGCCTCCAATCCCGTTTCAGGTAAATTTTCAAATATAAAGCCCCCAACCCTATTTCAGATAAATTTTCAAATATAAAGCCCCAACAATGTTTCAGATAAATTTTCAAATATAAAGCCCCCAACCCTATTCCAGGCAAATTTTCAAATATAAAGCTCCCAACCCTATTTCAGGTAAATTTTCAAATATAAATCCCCCAACCCTATTTCAGTTAAATTTTCAAATATAAAGCCCCCAACCCTATTTCAGGTAAATTTTCAAATATAAAGCCCCCAACCCTATTTCAGATAAATTTTCAAATATAAAGCCCCCAACTTTATTTCAGATAAATTTTCAAATATAAAGCCCCAACCCTGTTTCAGATAAATTTTCAAATATAAAGCCCCCAACCCTATTCCAGGCAAATTTTCAAATATAAAGCTCCCAACCCTATTTCAAGTAAATTTTCAAATATAAATCCCCCAACCCTATTTCAGATAAATTTTCAAATATAAAGCCCCCAACCCTATTATTTCAGGTAAATTTTCAAATATAAAGCCCCCAACCCTATTTCAGGTAAATTTTGAAATATAAAGCCCCCAACCCTATTTCAAGTAAATTTTCAAATATAAAGCCCCCAACCACCCTATTTCAGGTAAATTTTGAAATATAAAGCCTCCAATCCCGTTTCAGGTAAATTTTGAAATATAAAGCCTCCAATCCCGTTTCAGGTAAATTTTCAAATATAAAGCCCCCAACCCTATTCCAGGCAAATTTTCAAATATAAAATTCCCAACCCTATTTCAGGTAAATTTTCAAATATAAATATCCCAACCCTATTTCAGTTAAATTTTCAAATATAAATCCCCCAACCCTATTTCAGTTAAATTTTCAAATATAAAGCCCCCAACCCTATTTCAGATAAATTTTCAAATATAAAGCCCCCAACCCTATTTCAGGTAAATTTTCAAATATAAAGCCCCCAACCCTATTTCAGATAAATTTTCAATTATAAAGCCCCCAACCCTATTTCAGGTAAATTTTGAAATATAAAGCCCCCAACCCTATTTCAGGTAAATTTTGAAATATAAAGCCTCCAATCCCGTTTCAGGTAAATTTTGAAATATAAAGCCTCCAATCCCGTTTCAGGTAAATTTTCAAATACAAAGCCCCCAACCCTATTTCAGATAAATTTTCAAATATAAAGCCCCCAACCCTATTTCAGGTAAATTTTCAAATATAAAGCCCCCAACCCAATTTTAGGTAAATTTTCAAATATAAAGCCCCCAACACTATTTCAGGTAAATTTTCAAATATAAAGCCCCCAACCCTATTTCAGATAAATTTTCAAATATAAAGCCCCCAACCCTATTTCAGGTAAATTTTCAAATATAAAGCCCCCAACCCTATTTCAGATAAATTTTCAATTATAAAGCCCCCAACCCTATTTCAGGTAAATTTTCAAATATAAAGCCCCCAACCCTATTTCAGATAAATTTTCAAATATAAAGCCCCAACCCTGTTTCACATAAATTTTCAAATATAAAGCCCCCAACCCTATTCCAGGCAAATTTTCAAATATAAAGCTCCCAACACTATTTCAGGTAAATTTTCAAATATAAATCCCCCAACCCTATTTCAGTTAAATTTTCAAATATAAATCCCCCAACCCTATTTCAGTTAAATTTTCAAATATAAAGCCCCCAACCCTATTTCAGATAAATTTTCAAATATAAAGTGCCCAACCCTATTTCAGGTAAATTTTCAAATATAAAGCCCCCAACCCTATTTCAGGTAAATTTTCAAATATAAAGTCCCCAACCACCCCCTATTTCAGGTAAATTTTGAAATATAAAGCCTCCAATCCCGTTTCAGGTAAATTTTCAAATATAAAGCCCCCAACCCTATTTGAGATAAATTTTCAAATATAAAGCCCCCAACCCTATTATTTCAGGTAAATTTTCAAATATAAAGTCCCCAACACTATTTCAGATAAATTTTCAAATATAAAGCCCCTAACCCTATTTCAGGTAAATTTTCAAATATAAAGCCCCCAACCCAATTTCAGGTAAATTTTCAAATATAAAGCCCCCAACCCAATTTCAGGTAAATTTTCAAATATAAAGTCCCCAACACTATTTCAGATAAATTTTCAAATATAAAGCCCCTAACCCTATTTCAGGTAAATTTTCAAATATGAAGCCCCCAACCCAATTTCAGGTAAATTTTCAAATATAAAGCCCCCAACCCTATTTCAGGTAAATTTTCAAATATAAAGCCCCCAACCCTATTTCAGATAAATTTTCAATTATAAAGCCCCCAACCCTATTTCAGGTAAATTTTGAAATATAAAGCCCCCAACCCTATTTCAGGTAAATTTTGAAATATAAAGCCTCCAATCCCGTTTCAGGTAAATTTTGAAATATAAAGCCTCCAATCCCGTTTCAGGTAAATTTTCAAATATAAAGCCCCCAACCCTATTCCAGGCAAATTTTCAAATATAAAGCTCCCAACCCTATTTCAGGTAAATTTTCAAATATAAATATCCCAACCCTATTTCAGTTAAATTTTCAAATATAAATCCCCCAACCCTATTTCAGTTAAATTTTCAAATATAAAGCCCCCAACCCTATTTCAGATAAATTTTCAAATATAAAGCCCCCAACCCTATTTCAGGTAAATTTTCAAATATAAAGCCCCCAACCCTATTTCAGATAAATTTTCAATTATAAAGCCCCCAACCCTATTTCAGGTAAATTTTGAAATATAAAGCCCCCAACCCTATTTCAGGTAAATTTTGAAATATAAAGCCTCCAATCCCGTTTCAGGTAAATTTTGAAATATAAAGCCTCCAATCCCGTTTCAGGTAAATTTTCAAATACAAAGCCCCCAACCCTATTTCAGATAAATTTTCAAATATAAAGCCCCCAACCCTATTTCAGGTAAATTTTCAAATATAAAGCCCCCAACCCAATTTTAGGTAAATTTTCAAATATAAAGCCCCCAACACTATTTCAGGTAAATTTTCAAATATAAAGCCCCCAACCCTATTTCAGATAAATTTTCAAATATAAAGCCCCCAACCCTATTTCAGGTAAATTTTCAAATATAAAGCCCCCAACCCTATTTCAGATAAATTTTCAATTATAAAGCCCCCAACCCTATTTCAGGTAAATTTTCAAATATAAAGCCCCCAACCCTATTTCAGATAAATTTTCAAATATAAAGCCCCAACCCTGTTTCACATAAATTTTCAAATATAAAGCCCCCAACCCTATTCCAGGCAAATTTTCAAATATAAAGCTCCCAACACTATTTCAGGTAAATTTTCAAATATAAATCCCCCAACCCTATTTCAGTTAAATTTTCAAATATAAATCCCCCAACCCTATTTCAGTTAAATTTTCAAATATAAAGCCCCCAACCCTATTTCAGATAAATTTTCAAATATAAAGTGCCCAACCCTATTTCAGGTAAATTTTCAAATATAAAGCCCCCAACCCTATTTCAGGTAAATTTTCAAATATAAAGTCCCCAACCACCCCCTATTTCAGGTAAATTTTGAAATATAAAGCCTCCAATCCCGTTTCAGGTAAATTTTCAAATATAAAGCCCCCAACCCTATTTGAGATAAATTTTCAAATATAAAGCCCCCAACCCTATTATTTCAGGTAAATTTTCAAATATAAAGTCCCCAACACTATTTCAGATAAATTTTCAAATATAAAGCCCCTAACCCTATTTCAGGTAAATTTTCAAATATGAAGCCCCCAACCCAATTTCAGGTAAATTTTCAAATATAAAGCCCCCAACCCAATTTCAGGTAAATTTTCAAATATAAAGTCCCCAACACTATTTCAGATAAATTTTCAAATATAAAGCCCCTAACCCTATTTCAGGTAAATTTTCAAATATGAAGCCCCCAACCCAATTTCAGGTAAATTTTCAAATATAAAGCCCCCAACCCAATTTCAGGTAAATTTTCAAATATAAAGCCCCCAACCCTATTTCAGGTAAATTTTCAAATATAAAGCCCCCAACCCTATTTCAGATAAATTTTCAAATATAAAGCCCCCAACCCTATTTCAGGTAAATTTTCAAATATAAAGCCCCAACCCTATTTCAGATAAATTTTCAATTATAAAGCCCCCAACCCTATTTCAGGTAAATTTTCAAATATAAAGCCCCCAACCCTATTTCAGATAAATTTTCAAATATAAAGCCCCCAACCCTGTTTCAGATAAATTTTCAAATATAAAGCCCCCAACCCTATTCCAGGCAAATTTTCAAATATAAAGCTCCCAACCCTATTTTCAGGTAAATTTTCAAATATAAATCCCCCAACCCTATTTCAGTTAAATTTTCAAATATAAAGCCCCCAACCCTATTTCAGGTAAATTTTCAAATATAAAGCCCCCAACCCTATTTCAGATAAATTTTCAAATATAAAGCCCCCAACCCTATTTCAGGTAAATTTTCAAATATAAAGCCCTCAACCCTATTTCAGGTAAATTTTCAAATATAAAGGCCCCAACCAAACCTATTTCAGGTAAATTTTGAAATATAAATCCTCCAATCCCGTTTCAGGTAAATTTTCAAATATAAAGCCCCCAACCCTATTTTAGATAAATTTTCAAATATAAAGCCCCCAACCCTATTATTTCAGGTAAATTTTCAAATATAAAGCCCCCAACCCTATTTCAGGTAAATTTTCAAATATAAAGCCCCCAACCCTATTTCAGGTAAATTTTCAAATATAAAGCCCCCAACCACCCTATTTCAGGTAAATTTTGAAATATAAAGCCCCCAACCCTGTTTCAGATAAATTTTCAAATATAAAGCCCCCAACCCTATTCCAGGCAAATTTTCAAATATAAAGCTCCCAACCCTATTTCAGGTAAATTTTCAAATATAAATCCCCCAACCCTATTTCAGTTAAATTTTCAAATATAAAGCCCCCAACCCTATTTCAGATAAATTTTCAAATATAAAGCCCCCAACCCTATTTCAGGTAAATTTTCAAATATAAAGCCCTCAACCCTATTTCAGGTAAATTTTCAAATATAAAGTCCCCAACCACCCCCCGTATTTCAGGTAAATTTTGAAATATAAAGCCTCCAATCCCGTTTCAGATAAATTTTCAAATATAAAGCCCCCAACCCTATTTGAGATAAATTTTCAAATATAAAGCCCCCAACCCTATTATTTCAGGTAAATTTTCAAATATAAAGTCCCAAACCCTATTTCAGGTAAATTTTCAAATATAAAGCCCCCAACCCTATTTCAGGTAAATTTTCAAATATAAAGCCCCCAACCACCCTATTTCAGGTAAATTTTGAAATATAAAGCCTCCAATCCCGTTTCAGGTAAATTTTCAAGTATAAATCCCCCAACCCTATTTCAGGTAAATTTTCAAATATAAAGCCCCCAACCCTATTTCAGGTAAATTTTCAAATATAAAGCCCCCAACCCTATTTCAGATAAATTTTCAATTATAAAGCCCCCAACCCTATTTCAAATAAATTTTCAATTATAAAGCCCCCAACCCTATTTCAGGTAAATTTTGAAATATAAATCCCCCAACCCTATTTCAGGTAAATTTTGAAATATAAAGCCCCCAACCCTATTTCAGGTAAATTTTCAAATATAAAGCCCCCAACCACCCTATTTCAGGTAAATTTTGAAATAAAAAGCCTCCAATCCCGTTTCAGGTAAATTTTGAAATATAAAGCCTCCAATCCCGTTTCAGGTAAATTTTCAAATATAAAGCCCCCAACCCTATTTCAGATAAATTTTCAAATATAAAGCCCCCAACCCTATTTCAGGTAAATTTTCAAATATAAAGCAACCAACCCAATTTCAGGTAAATTTTCAAATATAAAGCCCATAACCCAATTTTAGGTAAATTTTCAAATATAAAGCCCCCAACCCTATTTCAAATAAATTTTCAATTATAAAGCCCCCAACCCTATTTCAGGTAAATTTTGAAATATAAAGCCCCAACCCTATTTCAGGTAAATTTTGAAATATAAAGCCCCCAACCCTATTTCAGGTAAATTTTCAAATATAAAGCCCCCAACCACCCTATTTCAGGTAAATTTTCAAATATAAAGCCCCCAACCCTATTTCAGATAAATTTTAAAATATAAAGCCCCCAACCCTATTTCAGGTAAATTTTCAAATATAAAGCCCCCAACCCTATTTCAGATAAATTTTCAATTATAAAGCCCCCAACCCTATTTCAGGTAAATTTTCAAATATAAAGCCCATAACCCTATTTCAGATAAATTTTCAAATATAAAGCCCCAACCCTGTTTCAGATAAATTTTCAAATATAAAGCCCCCAACCCTATTCCAGATAAATTTTCAAATATAAAGCTAACAACCCTATTTCAGGTAAATTTTCAAATATAAATCCCCCAACCCTATTTCAGTTAAATTTTCAAATATAAAGCCCCCAACCCTATTTCAGGTAAATTTTCAAATATAAAGCCCCCAACCCTATTTCAGATAAATTTTCAAATATAAAGCCCCCAACCCTATTTCAGGTAAATTTTCAAATATAAAGCCCCCAACCCTATTTCAGGTAAATTTTCAAATATAAAGGCCCCAACCACCCCCTATTTCAGGTAAATTTTGAAATATAAAGCCTCCAATCCCGTTTCAGGTAAATTTTCAAATATAAAGCCCCCAACCCTATTTCAGATAAATTTTCAAATATAAAGCCCCCAACCCTATTATTTCAGGTAAATTTTCAAAAATAAAGCCCCCAACCCTATTTCAGGTAAATTTTGAAATATAAAGCCCCCAACCCTATTTCAGGTAAATTTTAAAATATAAAGCCCCCAACCACCCTATTTCAGGTAAATTTTGAAATATAAAGCCTCCAATCCCGTTTCAGGTAAATTTTGAAATATAAAGCCTCCAATCCCGTTTCAGGACAATTTTCAAATATAAAGCCCCCAACCCTATTTCAGATAAATTTTCAAATATAAAGCCCCCAACCCTATTTCAGGTAAATTTTCAAATATAAAGCCCAAAACCCAATTTCAGGTAAATTTTCAAATATAAAGCCCCCAACCCTATTTCAGGTAAATTTTCAAATATAAAGCCCCCAACCCTATTTCAGGTAAATTTTCAAATATAAAGCCCCCAACCCTATTTCAGATAAATTTTCAATTATAAAGCCCCCAACCCTATTTCAGGTTTGGGGGCTTTATAATTGAAAATATAAAGCCCCCAACCCTATTTCAGGTAAATTTTGAAATATAAAGCCCCCAACCCTATTTCAGGTAAATTTTCAAATATAAATCCCCCAACCCTATTTCAGTTAAATTTTCAAATATAAAGCCCCCAACCCTATTTCAGGTAAATTTTCAAATATAAAGCCCCCAACCCTATTTCAGATAAATTTTCAAATATAAAGCCCCCAACCCTATTTCAGGTAAATTTTCAAATATAAAGCCCCCAACCCTATTTCAGGTAAATTTTCAAATATAAAGGCCCCAACCACCCCCTATTTCAGGTAAATTTTGAAATATAAAGCCTCCAATCCCGTTTCAGGTAAATTTTCAAATATAAAGCCCCCAACCCTATTTCAGATAAATTTTCAAATATAAAGCCCCCAACCCTATTATTTCAGGTAAATTTTCAAAAATAAAGCCCCCAACCCTATTTCAGGTAAATTTTGAAATATAAAGCCCCCAACCCTATTTCAGGTAAATTTTCAAATATAAAGCCCCCAACCACCCTATTTCAGGTAAATTTTGAAATATAAAGCCTCCAATCCCGTTTCAGGTAAATTTTGAAATATAAAGCCTCCAATCCCGTTTCAGGTAAATTTTCAAATATAAAGCCCCCAACCCTATTTCAGATAAATTTTCAAATATAAAGCCCCCAACCCTATTTCAGGTAAATTTTCAAATATAAAGCCCAAAACCCAATTTCAGGTAAATTTTCAAATATAAAGCCCCCAACCCTATTTCAGGTAAATTTTCAAATATAAAGCCCCCAACCCTATTTCAGGTAAATTTTCAAATATAAAGCCCCCAACCCTATTTCAGATAAATTTTCAATTATAAAGCCCCCAACCCTATTTCAGGTTTGGGGGCTTTATAATTGAAAATATAAAGCCCCAACCCTATTTCAGGTAAATTTTGAAATATAAAGCCCCCAACCCTATTTCAGGTAAATTTTGAAATATAAAGCCCCCAACCCTATTTCAGGTAAATTTTCAAATATAAAGCCCCCAACCACCCTATTTCAGGTAAATTTTGAAATATAAAGCCTCCAATCCCGTTTCAGGTAAATTTTGAAATATAAAGCCTCCAATCCCGTTTCAGGTAAATTTTTAAATATAAAGCCCCCAACCCTATTTCAGATAAATTTTCAAATATAAAGCCCCCAACCCTATTTCAGGTAAATTTTCAAATATAAAGCCCCCAACCCAATTTCAGGTAAATTTTCAAATATAAAGCCCATAACCCTATTTCAGATAAATTTTCAAATATAAAGCCCCAACCCTATTTCAGATAAATTTTCAAATATAAAGCCCCCAACCCTATTCCAGATAAATTTTCAAATATAAAGCTAACAACCCTATTTCAGGTAAATTTTCAAATATAAATCCCCCAACCCTATTTCAGTTAAATTTTCAAATATAAAGCCCCCAACCCTATTTCAGGTAAATTTTCAAATATAAAGCCCCCAACCCTATTTCAGATAAATTTTCAAATATAAAGCCCCCAACCCTATTTCAGGTAAATTTTCAAATATAAAGCCCCCAACCCTATTTCAGGTAAATTTTCAAATATAAAGGCCCCAACCACCCCCTATTTCAGGTAAATTTTGAAATATAAAGCCTCCAATCCCGTTTCAGGTAAATTTTCAAATATAAAGCCCCCAACCCTATTTCAGATAAATTTTCAAATATAAAGCCCCCAACCCTATTTCAGTTAAATTTTCAAATATAAAGCCCCCAACCCTATTTCAGATAAATTTTCAAATATAAAGCCCCCAACCCTGTTTCAGATAAATTTTCAAATATAAAGCCCCCAACCCTATTCCAGGCAAATTTTCAAATATAAAGCTCCCAACCCTATTTTCAGGTAAATTTTCAAATATAAATCCCCCAACCCTATTTCAGTTAAATTTTCAAATATAAAGCCCCCAACCCTATTTCAGGTAAATTTTCAAATATAAAGCCCCCAACCCTATTTCAGATAAATTTTCAAATATAAAGCCCCCAACCCTATTTCAGGTAAATTTTCAAATATAAAGCCCTCAACCCTATTTCAGGTAAATTTTCAAATATAAAGGCCCCAACCAAACCTATTTCAGGTAAATTTTGAAATATAAATCCTCCAATCCCGTTTCAGGTAAATTTTCAAATATAAAGCCCCCAACCCTATTTTAGATAAATTTTCAAATATAAAGCCCCCAACCCTATTATTTCAGGTAAATTTTCAAATATAAAGCCCCCAACCCTATTTCAGGTAAATTTTCAAATATAAAGCCCCCAACCCTATTTCAGGTAAATTTTCAAATATAAAGCCCCCAACCACCCTATTTCAGGTAAATTTTGAAATATAAAGCCCCCAACCCTGTTTCAGATAAATTTTCAAATATAAAGCCCCCAACCCTATTCCAGGCAAATTTTCAAATATAAAGCTCCCAACCCTATTTCAGGTAAATTTTCAAATATAAATCCCCCAACCCTATTTCAGTTAAATTTTCAAATATAAAGCCCCCAACCCTATTTCAGATAAATTTTCAAATATAAAGCCCCCAACCCTATTTCAGGTAAATTTTCAAATATAAAGCCCTCAACCCTATTTCAGGTAAATTTTCAAATATAAAGTCCCCAACCACCCCCCGTATTTCAGGTAAATTTTGAAATATAAAGCCTCCAATCCCGTTTCAGGTAAATTTTCAAATATAAAGCCCCCAACCCTATTTGAGATAAATTTTCAAATATAAAGCCCCCAACCCTATTATTTCAGGTAAATTTTCAAATATAAAGTCCCAAACCCTATTTCAGGTAAATTTTCAAATATAAAGCCCCCAACCCTATTTCAGGTAAATTTTCAAATATAAAGCCCCCAACCACCCTATTTCAGGTAAATTTTGAAATATAAAGCCTCCAATCCCGTTTCAGGTAAATTTTCAAGTATAAATCCCCCAACCCTATTTCAGGTAAATTTTCAAATATAAAGCCCCCAACCCTATTTCAGGTAAATTTTCAAATATAAAGCCCCCAACCCTATTTCAGATAAATTTTCAATTATAAAGCCCCCAACCCTATTTCAAATAAATTTTCAATTATAAAGCCCCCAACCCTATTTCAGGTAAATTTTGAAATATAAAGCCCCCAACCCTATTTCAGGTAAATTTTGAAATATAAAGCCCCCAACCCTATTTCAGGTAAATTTTCAAATATAAAGCCCCCAACCACCCTATTTCAGGTAAATTTTGAAATATAAAGCCTCCAATCCCGTTTCAGGTAAATTTTGAAATATAAAGCCTCCAATCCCGTTTCAGGTAAATTTTCAAATATAAAGCCCCCAACCCTATTTCAGATAAATTTTCAAATATAAAGCCCCCAACCCTATTTCAGGTAAATTTTCAAATATAAAGCCCAAAACCCAATTTCAGGTAAATTTTCAAATATAAAGCCCCCAACCCTATTTCAGGTAAATTTTCAAATATAAAGCCCCCAACCCTATTTCAGGTAAATTTTCAAATATAAAGCCCCCAACCCTATTTCAGATAAATTTTCAATTATAAAGCCCCCAACCCTATTTCAGGTTTGGGGCTTTATAATTGAAAATATAAAGCCCCCAACCCTATTTCAGGTAAATTTTGAAATATAAAGCCCCCAACCCTATTTCAGGTAAATTTTGAAATATAAAGCCCCCAACCCTATTTCAGGTAAATTTTCAAATATAAAGCCCCCAACCACCCTATTTCAGGTAAATTTTGAAATATAAAGCCTCCAATCCCGTTTCAGGTAAATTTTGAAATATAAAGCCTCCAATCCCGTTTCAGGTAAATTTTTAAATATAAAGCCCCCAACCCTATTTCAGATAAATTTTCAAATATAAAGCCCCCAACCCTATTTCAGGTAAATTTTCAAATATAAAGCCCCCAACCCAATTTCAGGTAAATTTTCAAATATAAAGCCCATAACCCTATTTCAGATAAATTTTCAAATATAAAGCCCCAACCCTGTTTCAGATAAATTTTCAAATATAAAGCCCCCAACCCTATTCCAGATAAATTTTCAAATATAAAGCTAACAACCCTATTTCAGGTAAATTTTCAAATATAAATCCCCCAACCCTATTTCAGTTAAATTTTCAAATATAAAGCCCCCAACCCTATTTCAGGTAAATTTTCAAATATAAAGCCCCCAACCCTATTTCAGATAAATTTTCAAATATAAAGCCCCCAACCCTATTTCAGGTAAATTTTCAAATATAAAGCCCCCAACCCTATTTCAGGTAAATTTTCAAATATAAAGGCCCCAACCACCCCCTATTTCAGGTAAATTTTGAAATATAAAGCCTCCAATCCCGTTTCAGGTAAATTTTCAAATATAAAGCCCCCAACCCTATTTCAGATAAATTTTCAAATATAAATCCCCCAACCCTATTTCAGTTAAATTTTCAAATATAAAGCCCCCAACCCTATTTCAGATAAATTTTCAAATATAAAGCCCCCAACCCTGTTTCAGATAAATTTTCAAATATAAAGCCCCCAACCCTATTCCAGGCAAATTTTCAAATATAAAGCTCCCAACCCTATTTTCAGGTAAATTTTCAAATATAAATCCCCCAACCCTATTTCAGTTAAATTTTCAAATATAAAGCCCCCAACCCTATTTCAGGTAAATTTTCAAATATAAAGCCCCCAACCCTATTTCAGATAAATTTTCAAATATAAAGCCCCCAACCCTATTTCAGGTAAATTTTCAAATATAAAGCCCTCAACCCTATTTCAGGTAAATTTTCAAATATAAAGGCCCCAACCAAACCTATTTCAGGTAAATTTTGAAATATAAATCCTCCAATCCCGTTTCAGGTAAATTTTCAAATATAAAGCCCCCAACCCTATTTTAGATAAATTTTCAAATATAAAGCCCCCAACCCTATTATTTCAGGTAAATTTTCAAATATAAAGCCCCCAACCCTATTTCAGGTAAATTTTCAAATATAAAGCCCCCAACCCTATTTCAGGTAAATTTTCAAATATAAAGCCCCCAACCACCCTATTTCAGGTAAATTTTGAAATATAAAGCCCCCAACCCTGTTTCAGATAAATTTTCAAATATAAAGCCCCCAACCCTATTCCAGGCAAATTTTCAAATATAAAGCTCCCAACCCTATTTCAGGTAAATTTTCAAATATAAATCCCCCAACCCTATTTCAGTTAAATTTTCAAATATAAAGCCCCCAACCCTATTTCAGATAAATTTTCAAATATAAAGCCCCCAACCCTATTTCAGGTAAATTTTCAAATATAAAGCCCTCAACCCTATTTCAGGTAAATTTTCAAATATAAAGTCCCCAACCACCCCCCGTATTTCAGGTAAATTTTGAAATATAAAGCCTCCAATCCCGTTTCAGATAAATTTTCAAATATAAAGCCCCCAACCCTATTTGAGATAAATTTTCAAATATAAAGCCCCCAACCCTATTATTTCAGGTAAATTTTCAAATATAAAGTCCCAAACCCTATTTCAGGTAAATTTTCAAATATAAAGCCCCCAACCCTATTTCAGGTAAATTTTCAAATATAAAGCCCCCAACCACCCTATTTCAGGTAAATTTTGAAATATAAAGCCTCCAATCCCGTTTCAGGTAAATTTTCAAGTATAAATCCCCCAACCCTATTTCAGGTAAATTTTCAAATATAAAGCCCCCAACCCTATTTCAGGTAAATTTTCAAATATAAAGCCCCCAACCCTATTTCAGATAAATTTTCAATTATAAAGCCCCCAACCCTATTTCAAATAAATTTTCAATTATAAAGCCCCCAACCCTATTTCAGGTAAATTTTGAAATATAAATCCCCCAACCCTATTTCAGGTAAATTTTGAAATATAAAGCCCCCAACCCTATTTCAGGTAAATTTTCAAATATAAAGCCCCCAACCACCCTATTTCAGGTAAATTTTGAAATAAAAAGCCTCCAATCCCGTTTCAGGTAAATTTTGAAATATAAAGCCTCCAATCCCGTTTCAGGTAAATTTTCAAATATAAAGCCCCCAACCCTATTTCAGATAAATTTTCAAATATAAAGCCCCCAACCCTATTTCAGGTAAATTTTCAAATATAAAGCAACCAACCCAATTTCAGGTAAATTTTCAAATATAAAGCCCATAACCCAATTTTAGGTAAATTTTCAAATATAAAGCCCCCAACCCTATTTCAAATAAATTTTCAATTATAAAGCCCCCAACCCTATTTCAGGTAAATTTTGAAATATAAAGCCCCAACCCTATTTCAGGTAAATTTTGAAATATAAAGCCCCCAACCCTATTTCAGGTAAATTTTCAAATATAAAGCCCCCAACCACCCTATTTCAGGTAAATTTTCAAATATAAAGCCCCCAACCCTATTTCAGATAAATTTTAAAATATAAAGCCCCCAACCCTATTTCAGGTAAATTTTCAAATATAAAGCCCCCAACCCTATTTCAGATAAATTTTCAATTATAAAGCCCCCAACCCTATTTCAGGTAAATTTTCAAATATAAAGCCCATAACCCTATTTCAGATAAATTTTCAAATATAAAGCCCCAACCCTGTTTCAGATAAATTTTCAAATATAAAGCCCCCAACCCTATTCCAGATAAATTTTCAAATATAAAGCTAACAACCCTATTTCAGGTAAATTTTCAAATATAAATCCCCCAACCCTATTTCAGTTAAATTTTCAAATATAAAGCCCCCAACCCTATTTCAGGTAAATTTTCAAATATAAAGCCCCCAACCCTATTTCAGATAAATTTTCAAATATAAAGCCCCCAACCCTATTTCAGGTAAATTTTCAAATATAAAGCCCCCAACCCTATTTCAGGTAAATTTTCAAATATAAAGGCCCCAACCACCCCTATTTCAGGTAAATTTTGAAATATAAAGCCTCCAATCCCGTTTCAGGTAAATTTTCAAATATAAAGCCCCCAACCCTATTTCAGATAAATTTTCAAATATAAAGCCCCCAACCCTATTATTTCAGGTAAATTTTCAAAAATAAAGCCCCCAACCCTATTTCAGGTAAATTTTGAAATATAAAGCCCCCAACCCTATTTCAGGTAAATTTTAAAATATAAAGCCCCCAACCACCCTATTTCAGGTAAATTTTGAAATATAAAGCCTCCAATCCCGTTTCAGGTAAATTTTGAAATATAAAGCCTCCAATCCCGTTTCAGGACAATTTTCAAATATAAAGCCCCCAACCCTATTTCAGATAAATTTTCAAATATAAAGCCCCCAACCCTATTTCAGGTAAATTTTCAAATATAAAGCCCCCAACCCAATTTCAGGTAAATTTTCAAATATAAAGCCCCCAACCCTATTTCAGGTAAATTTTCAAATATAAAGCCCCCAACCCTATTTCAGGTAAATTTTCAAATATAAAGCCCCCAACCCTATTTCAGATAAATTTTCAATTATAAAGCCCCCAACCCTATTTCAGGTTTGGGGGCTTTATAATTGAAAATATAAAGCCCCCAACCCTATTTCAGGTAAATTTTGAAATATAAAGCCCCCAACCCTATTTCAGGTAAATTTTCAAATATAAATCCCCCAACCCTATTTCAGTTAAATTTTCAAATATAAAGCCCCCAACCCTATTTCAGGTAAATTTTCAAATATAAAGCCCCCAACCCTATTTCAGATAAATTTTCAAATATAAAGCCCCCAACTCTATTTCAGGTAAATTTTCAAATATAAAGCCCCCAACCCTATTTCAGGTAAATTTTCAAATATAAAGGCCCCAACCACCCCCTATTTCAGGTAAATTTTGAAATATAAAGCCTCCAATCCCTATTTCAGGTAAATTTTCAAATATAAAGCCCCCAACCCTATTTCAGATAAATTTTCAAATATAAAGCCCCCAACCCTATTATTTCAGGTAAATTTTCAAAAATAAAGCCCCCAACCCTATTTCAGGTAAATTTTGAAATATAAAGCCCCCAACCCTATTTCAGGTAAATTTTAAAATATAAAGCCCCCAACCACCCTATTTCAGGTAAATTTTGAAATATAAAGCCTCCAATCCCGTTTCAGGTAAATTTTGAAATATAAAGCCTCCAATCCCGTTTCAGGTAAATTTTCAAATATAAAGCCCCCAACCCTATTTCAGATAAATTTTCAAATATAAAGCCCCCAACCCTATTTCAGGTAAATTTTCAAATATAAAGCCCAAAACCCAATTTCAGGTAAATTTTCAAATATAAAGCCCCCAACCCTATTTCAGGTAAATTTTCAAATATAAAGCCCCCAACCCTATTTCAGGTAAATTTTCAAATATAAAGCCCCCAACCCTATTTCAGATAAATTTTCAATTATAAAGCCCCCAACCCTATTTCAGGTTTGGGGGCTTTATAATTGAAAATATAAAGCCCCCAACCCTATTTCAGGTAAATTTTGAAATATAAAGCCCCCAACCCTATTTCAGGTAAATTTTGAAATATAAAGCCCCCAACCCTATTTCAGGTAAATTTTCAAATATAAAGCCCCCAACCACCCTATTTCAGGTAAATTTTGAAATATAAAGCCTCCAATCCCGTTTCAGGTAAATTTTGAAATATAAAGCCTCCAATCCCGTTTCAGGTAAATTTTTAAATATAAAGCCCCCAACCCTATTTCAGATAAATTTTCAAATATAAAGCCCCCAACCCTATTTCAGGTAAATTTTCAAATATAAAGCCCCCAACCCAATTTCAGGTAAATTTTCAAATATAAAGCCCATAACCCTATTTCAGATAAATTTTCAAATATAAAGCCCCAACCCTGTTTCAGATAAATTTTCAAATATAAAGCCCCCAACCCTATTTCCAGATAAATTTTCAAATATAAAGCTAACAACCCTATTTCAGGTAAATTTTCAAATATAAATCCCCCAACCCTATTTCAGTTAAATTTTCAAATATAAAGCCCCCAACCCTATTTCAGGTAAATTTTCAAATATAAAGCCCCCAACCCTATTTCAGATAAATTTTCAAATATAAAGCCCCCAACCCTATTTCAGGTAAATTTTCAAATATAAAGCCCCCAACCCTATTTCAGGTAAATTTTCAAATATAAAGGCCCCAACCACCCCTATTTCAGGTAAATTTTGAAATATAAAGCCTCCAATCCCGTTTCAGGTAAATTTTCAAATATAAAGCCCCCAACCCTATTTCAGATAAATTTTCAAATATAAAGCCCCCAACCCTATTATTTCAGGTAAATTTTCAAAAATAAAGCCCCCAACCCTATTTCAGGTAAATTTTGAAATATAAAGCCCCCAACCCTATTTCAGGTAAATTTTCAAATATAAAGCCCCCAACCACCCTATTTCAGGTAAATTTTGAAATATAAAGCCTCCAATCCCGTTTCAGGTAAATTTTGAAATATAAAGCCTCCAATCCCGTTTCAGGTAAATTTTCAAATATAAAGCCCCCAACCCTATTTCAGATAAATTTTCAAATATAAAGCCCCCAACCCTATTTCAGGTAAATTTTCAAATATAAAGCCCAAAACCCAATTTCAGGTAAATTTTCAAATATAAAGCCCCCAACCCTATTTCAGGTAAATTTTCAAATATAAAGCCCCCAACCCTATTTCAGATAAATTTTCAAATATAAAGCCCCCAACCCTATTTCAGGTTTGGGGGCTTTATAATTGAAAATATAAAGCCCCCAACCCTATTTCAGGTAAATTTTGAAATATAAAGCCCCCAACCCTATTTCAGGTAAATTTTCAAATATAAATCCCCCAACCCTATTTCAGTTAAATTTTCAAATATAAAGCCCCCAACCCTATTTCAGGTAAATTTTCAAATATAAAGCCCCCAACCCTATTTCAGATAAATTTTCAAATATAAAGCCCCCAACCCTATTTCAGGTAAATTTTCAAATATAAAGCCCCCAACCCTATTTCAGGTAAATTTTCAAATATAAAGGCCCCAACCACCCCCTATTTCAGGTAAATTTTGAAATATAAAGCCTCCAATCCCGTTTCAGGTAAATTTTCAAATATAAAGCCCCCAACCCTATTTCAGATAAATTTTCAAATATAAAGCCCCCAACCCTATTATTTCAGGTAAATTTTCAAAAATAAAGCCCCCAACCCTATTTCAGGTAAATTTTGAAATATAAAGCCCCCAACCCTATTTCAGGTAAATTTTAAAATATAAAGCCCCCAACCACCCTATTTCAGGTAAATTTTGAAATATAAAGCCTCCAATCCCGTTTCAGGTAAATTTTGAAATATAAAGCCTCCAATCCCGTTTCAGGTAAATTTTCAAATATAAAGCCCCCAACCCTATTTCAGATAAATTTTCAAATATAAAGCCCCCAACCCTATTTCAGGTAAATTTTCAAATATAAAGCCCAAAACCCAATTTCAGGTAAATTTTCAAATATAAAGCCCCCAACCCTATTTCAGGTAAATTTTCAAATATAAAGCCCCCAACCCTATTTCAGGTAAATTTTCAAATATAAAGCCCCCAACCCTATTTCAGATAAATTTTCAATTATAAAGCCCCCAACCCTATTTCAGGTTTGGGGGCTTTATAATTGAAAATATAAAGCCCCCAACCCTATTTCAGGTAAATTTTGAAATATAAAGCCCCCAACCCTATTTCAGGTAAATTTTGAAATATAAAGCCCCCAACCCTATTTCAGGTAAATTTTCAAATATAAAGCCCCCAACCACCCTATTTCAGGTAAATTTTGAAATATAAAGCCTCCAATCCCGTTTCAGGTAAATTTTGAAATATAAAGCCTCCAATCCCGTTTCAGGTAAATTTTTAAATATAAAGCCCCCAACCCTATTTCAGATAAATTTTCAAATATAAAGCCCCCAACCCTATTTCAGGTAAATTTTCAAATATAAAGCCCCCAACCCAATTTCAGGTAAATTTTCAAATATAAAGCCCCCAACCCTATTTTAGGTAAATTTTCAAATATAAAGCCCCCAACCCTATTTCAGGTAAATTTTCAAATATAAAGCCCCCAACCCTATTTCAGATAAATTTTAAAATATAAAGCCCTCAACCCTATTTCAGGTAAATTTTCAAATAAAAAGCCCCCAACCCTATTTCAGATAAATTTTCAATTATAAAGCCCCCAACCCTATTTCAGTTAAATTTTCAAATATAAAGCCCCCAACCCTATTTCAGGTAAATTTTCAAATATAAAGCCCCCAACCCTATTTCAGATAAATTTTCAAATATAAAGCCCCCAACCCTATTTCAGGTAAATTTTCAAATATAAAGCCCCCAACCCTATTTCAGGTAAATTTTCAAATATAAAGCCCCCAACCCAATTTCAGGTAAATTTTCAAATATAAAGCCCCCAACCCAATTTTAGGTAAATTTTCAAATATAAAGCCCCCAACCCTATTTCAGGTAAATTTTCAAATATAAAGCCCCCAACCCTATTTCAGATAAATTTTAAAATATAAAGCCCCCAACCCTATTTCAGGTAAATTTTCAAATAAAAAGCCCCCAACCCTATTTCAGATAAATTTTCAATTATAAAGCCCCCAACCCTATTTCAGTTAAATTTTCAAATATAAAGCCCCCAACCCTATTTCAGGTAAATTTTCAAATATAAAGGCCCCAACCACCCCCTATTTCAGGTAAATTTTCAAATATAAAGCCCCCAACCCTATTTCAGGTAAATTTTCAAATATAAAGCCCCCAACCCTATTTCAGGTAAATTTTCAAATATAAAGGCCCCAACCACCCCCTATTTCAGGTAAATTTTGAAATATAAAGCCTCCAATCCCGTTTCAGGTAAATTTTCAAATATAAAGCCCATAACCCTATTTCAGATAAATTTTCAAATATAAAGCCCCCAACCCTATTTCAGATAAATTTTCAAATATAAAGCCCCCAACCCTATTTCAGGTAAATTTTCAAATAAGAAGCCCCCAACCCAATTTCAGGTAAATTTTCAAATATAAAGCCCCCAACCCAATTTCAGGTAAATTTTCAAATATAAAGCCCCCAACCCTATTTCAGGTAAATTTTCAAATATAAAGCCCCCAACCCTATTTCAGATAAATTTTCAAATATAAAGCCCCCAACCCTATTTCAGGTAAATTTTCAAATATAAAGCCCCCAACCCTATTTCAGATAAATTTTCAATTATAAAGCCCCCAACCCTATTTCAGGTAAATTTTCAAATATAAAGCCCCCAACCCTATTTCAGATAAATTTTCAAATATAAAGCCCCCAACCATGTTTCAGATAAATTTTCAAATATAAAGCCCCCAACCCTATTCCAGGCAAATTTTCAAATATAAAGCCCCCAACCCTATTTCAGATAAATTTTCAAATATAAAGCCCCCAACCCTATTTCAGGTAAATTTTCAAATATAAAGCCCCCAACCCTATTTCAGATAAATTTTCAATTATAAAGCCCCCAACCCTATTTCAGGTAAATTTTTAAATATAAAGCCCCCAACCCTATTTCAGGTAAATTTTGAAATATAAAGCCCCCAACCCTATTTCAGGTAAATTTTCAAATATAAAGCCCCCAACCACCCTATTTCAGGTAAATTTTGAAATATAAAGCCTCCAATCCCGTTTCAGGTAAATTTTGAAATATAAAGCCTCCAATCCCGATTCAGGTAAATTTTCAAATATAAAGCCCCCAACCCTATTTCAGATAAATTTTCAAATATAAAGCCCCCAACCCTATTTCAGGTAAATTTTCAAATATAAAGCCCCCAACCCAATTTCAGGTAAATTTTCAAATATAAAGCCCCCAACCCAATTTTAGGTAAATTTTCAAATATAAAGCCCCCAACACTATTTCAGGTAAATTTTCAAATATAAAGCCCCCAACCCTATTTCAGATAAATTTTCAAATATAAAGCCCCCAACCCTATTTCAGGTAAATTTTCAAATATAAAGCCCCCAACCCTATTTCAGATAAATTTTCAATTATAAAGCCCCCAACCCTATTTCAGGTAAATTTTCAAATATAAAGCCCCCAACCCTATTTCAGATAAATTTTCAAATATAAAGCCCCAACCCTGTTTCAGATAAATTTTCAAATATAAAGCCCCCAACCCTATTCCAGGCAAATTTTCAAATATAAAGCTCCCAACCCTATTTCAGGTAAATTTTCAAATATAAATCCCCCAACCCTATTTCAGTTAAATTTTCAAATATAAATCCCCTAACCCTATTTCAGTTAAATTTTCAAATATAAAGCCCCCAACCCTATTTCAGATAAATTTTCAAATATAAAGCCCCCAACCCTATTTCAGATAAATTTTCAAATATAAAGCCCCCAACCCTATTTCAGGTAAATTTTCAAATATAAAGTCCCCAACCACCCCCTATTTCAGGTAAATTTTGAAATATAAAGCCTCCAATCCCGTTTCAGGTAAATTTTGAAATATAAAGCCTCCAATCCCGTTTCAGGTAAATTTTCAAATATAAAGCCCCCAACACTATTTCAGATAAATTTTCAAATATAAAGTCCCCAACCCTATTTCAGGTAAATTTTCAAATATAAAGCCCCCAACCCTATTTGAAATATTTTGAAATATAAAGCCTCCAATCCCGTTTCAGGTAAATTTTGAAATATAAAGCCTCCAATCCCGTTTCAGGTAAATTTTCAAATAAAATGCCCCCAACACTATTTCAGATAAATTTTCAAATATAAAGCCCCCAACCCTATTTCAGGTAAATTTTCAAATATGAAGCCCCCAACCCAATTTCAGGTAAATTTTCAAATATAAAGCCCCCAACCCAATTATCAGGTAAATTTTCAAATATAAAGCCCCCAACCCTATTTCAGGTAAATTTTCAAATATAAAGCCCCCAACCCTATTTCAGATAAATTTTCAAATATAAAGCCCCCAACCCTATTTCAGGTAAATTTTCAAATATAAAGCCCCCAACCCTATTTCAGATAAATTTTCAATTATAAAGCCCCCAACCCTATTTCAGGTAAATTTTCAAATATAAAGCCCCCAACCCTATTTCAGATAAATTTTCAAATATAAAGCCCCCAACCCTGTTTCAGATAAATTTTCAAATATAAAGCCCCCAACCCTATTCCAGGCAAATTTTCAAATATAAAGCTCCCAACCCTATTTCAGGTAAATTTTCAAATATAAATCCCCCAACACTATTTCAGTTAAATTTTCAAATATAAAGCCCCCAACCCTATTTCAGGTAAATTTTCAAATATAAAGCCCCCAACCCTATTTCAGATAAATTTTCAAATATAAAGCCCCCAACCCTATTTCAGGTAAATTTTCAAATATAAAGCCCTCAACCCTATTTCAGGTAAATTTTCAAATATAAAGGCCCCAACCAAACCTATTTCAGGTAAATTTTGAAATATAAATCCTCCAATCCCGTTTCAGGTAAATTTTCAAATATAAAGCCCCCAACCCTATTTGAGATAAATTTTCAAATATAAAGCCCCCAACCCTATTATTTCAGGTAAATTTTCAAATATAAAGCCCCCAACCCTATTTCAGGTAAATTTTCAAATATAAAGCCCCCAACCACCCTATTTCAGGTAAATTTTGAAATATAAAGCCCCCAACCCTGTTTCAGATAAATTTTCAAATATAAAGCCCCCAACCCTATTCCAGGCAAATTTTCAAATATAAAGCTCCCAACCCTATTTCAGGTAAATTTTCAAATATAAAGCCCCCAACCCTATTTCAGGTAAATTTTCAAATATAAAGCCCTCAACCCTATTTCAGGTAAATTTTCAAATATAAAGTCCCCAACCACCCCCGTATTTCAGGTAAATTTTGAAATATAAAGCCTCTAATCCCGTTTCAGGTAAATTTTCAAATATAAAGCCCCCAACCCTATTTGAGATAAATTTTCAAATATAAAGCCCCCAACCCTATTATTTCAGGTAAATTTTCAAATATAAAGTCCCCAACCCTATTTCAGGTAAATTTTCAAATATAAAGCCCCCAACCCTATTTCAGATAAATTTTCAAATATAAAGCCCCCAACCCTATTTCAGATAAATTTTCAAATATAAAGCCCCCAACCCTATTTCAGGTAAATTTTCAAATATAAAGTCACCAACCACCCCCTATTTCAGGTAAATTTTGAAATATAAAGCCTCCAATCCCGTTTCAGGTAAATTTTCAAATATAAAGCCCCCAACACTATTTCAGATAAATTTTCAAATATAAAGTCCCCAACCCTATTTCAGGTAAATTTTCAAATATAAAGCCCCCAACCCTATTTGAAATATTTTGAAATATAAAGCCTCCAATCCCGTTTCAGGTAAATTTTGAAATATAAAGCCTCCAATCCCGTTTCAGGTAAATTTTCAAATAAAATGCCCCCAACACTATTTCAGATAAATTTTCAAATATAAAGCCCCCAACCCTATTTCAGGTAAATTTTCAAATATGAAGCCCCCAACCCAATTTCAGGTAAATTTTCAAATATAAAGCCCCCAACCCAATTATCAGGTAAATTTTCAAATATAAAGCCCCCAACCCTATTTCAGGTAAATTTTCAAATATAAAGCCCCCAACCCTATTTCAGATAAATTTTCAAATATAAAGCCCCGAACCCTATTTCAGGTAAATTTTCAAATATAAAGCCCCCAACCCTATTTCAGATAAATTTTCAATTATAAAGTCCCCAACCCTATTTCAGGTAAATTTTCAAATATAAAGCCCCCAACCCTATTTCAGATAAATTTTCAAATATAAAGCCCCCAACCCTGTTTCAGATAAATTTTCAAATATAAAGCCCCCAACCCTATTCCAGGCAAATTTTCAAATATAAAGCTCCCAACCCTATTTCAGGTAAATTTTCAAATATAAATCCCCCAACACTATTTCAGTTAAATTTTTAAATATAAAGCCCCCAACCCTATTTCAGGTAAATTTTCAAATATAAAGCCCCCAACCCTATTTCAGATAAATTTTCAAATATAAAGCCCCCAACCCTATTTCAGGTAAATTTTCAAATATAAAGCCCTCAACCCTATTTCAGGTAAATTTTCAAATATAAAGGCCCCAACCAAACCTATTTCAGGTAAATTTTGAAATATAAATCCTCCAATCCCGTTTCAGGTAAATTTTCAAATATAAAGCCCCCAACCCTATTTGAGATAAATTTTCAAATATAAAGCCCCCAACCCTATTATTTCAGGTAAATTTTCAAATATAAAGCCCCCAACCCTATTTCAGGTAAATTTTCAAATATAAAGCCCCCAACCACCCTATTTCAGGTAAATTTTGAAATATAAAGCCCCCAACCCTGTTTCAGATAAATTTTCAAATATAAAGCCCCCAACCCTATTCCAGGCAAATTTTCAAATATAAAGCTCCAAACCCTATTTCAGGTAAATTTTCAAATATAAAGCCCCCAACCCTATTTCAGGTAAATTTTCAAATATAAAGCCCTCAACCCTATTTCAGGTAAATTTTCAAATATAAAGTCCCCAACCACCCCCCGTATTTCAGGTAAATTTTGAAATATAAAGCCTCTAATCCCGTTTCAGGTAAATTTTCAAATATAAAGCCCCCAACCCTATTTGAGATAAATTTTCAAATATAAAGCCCCCAACCCTATTATTTCAGGTAAATTTTCAAATATAAAGTCCCCAACCCTATTTCAGGTAAATTTTCAAATATAAAGCCCCCAACCCTATTTCAGGTAAATTTTCAAATATAGAGCCCCCAACCACCCTATTTCAGGTAAATTTTGAAATATAAAGCCTCCAATCCCGTTCCAGGTAAATTTTGAAATATAAAGCCTCCAATCCCGTTTCAGGTAAATTTTCAAGTATAAATCCCCCAACCCTATTTCAGGTAAATTTTCAAATATAAAGCCCCCAACCCTATTTCAGGTAAATTTTCAAATATAAAGCCCCCAACCCTATTTCAGATAAATTTTCAATTATAAAGCCCCCAACCCTATTTCAAATAAATTTTCAATTATAAAGCCCCCAACCCTATTTCAGGTAAGTTTTGAAATATAAAGCCCCCAACCCTATTTCAGGTAAATTTTGAAATATAAAGCCCCCAACCCTATTTCAGGTAAATTTTGAAATATAAAGCCCCCAACCACCCTATTTCAGGTAAATTTTGAAATATAAAGCCTCCAATCCCGTTTCAGGTAAATTTTGAAATATAAAGCCTCCAATCCCGTTTCAGGTAAATTTTCAAATATAAAGCCCCCAACCCTATTTCAGATAAATTTTCAAATATAAAGCCCCCAACCCTATTTCAGGTAAATTTTCAAATATAAAGCCCCCAACCCAATTTCAGGTAAATTTTCAAATATAAAGCCCCCAACCCAATTTTAGGTAAATTTTCAAATATAAAGCCCCCAACCCTATTTTAGGTAAATTTTCAAATATAAAGCCCCCAACCCTATTTCAGATAAATTTTCAAATATAAAGCCCCCAACCCTATTTCAGGTAAATTTTCAAATATAAAGCCCCCAACCCTATTTCAGATAAATTTTCAATTATAAAGCCCCCAACCCTATTTCAGGTAAATTTTCAAATATAAAGCCCCCAACCCTATTTCAGATAAATTTTCAAATATAAAGCCCCAACCCTGTTTCAGATAAATTTTCAAATATAAAGCCCCCAACCCTATTCCAGGCAAGTTTTCAAATATAAAGCTCCCAACCCTATTTCAGGTAAATTTTCAAATATAAATCCCCCAACCCTATTTCAGTTAAATTTTCAAATATAAAGCCCTTAACCCTATTTCAGGTAAATTTTGAAATATAAAGCCTCCAATCCCGTTTCAGGTAAATTTTCAAATATAAAGCCCCCAACCCTATTTCAGATAAATTTTCAAATATAAAGCCCCCAACCCTATTTCAGGTAAATTTTCAAATATAAAGAACAAAACCCAATTTCAGGTAAATTTTCAAATATAAAGCCCCCAACCCTATTTCAGGTAAATTTTCAAATATAAAGGCCCCAACCACCCCCTATTTCAGTTAAATTTTCAAATATAAAGCCCCCAACCCTATTTCAGGTAAATTTTCAAATATAAAGCCCCCAACCCTATTTCAGATAAATTTTCAATTATAAAGCCCCCAACCCTATTTCAGGGTTGGGGGCTTTAGAATTGAAAATATAAAGCCCCCAACCCTATTTCAGGTAAATTTTGAAATATAAAGCCCCCAACCCTATTTCAGGTAAATTTTGAAATATAAAGCCCCCAACCCTATTTCAGATAAATTTTCAAATATAAAGCCCCCAACCACCCTATTTCAGGTAAATTTTGAAATATAAAGCCTCCAATCCCGTTTCAGGTAAATTTTGAAATATAAAGCCTCCAATCCCGTTTCAGGTAAATTTTCAAATATAAAGCCCCCAACCCTATTTCAGATAAATTTTCAAATATAAAGCCCCCAACCCTATTTCAGGTAAATTTTCAAATATAAAGCCCCCAACCCAATTTCAGGTAAATTTTCAAATATAAAGCCCCCAACCCAATTTTAGGTAAATTTTCAAATATAAAGCCCCCAACCCTATTTCAGGTAAATTTTCAAATATAAAGCCCCCAACCCTATTTCAGATAAATTTTCAAATATAAAGCCCCCAACCCTATTTCAGGTAAATTTTCAAATATAAAGCCCCCAACCCTATTTCAGATAAATTTTCAATTATAAAGCCCCCAACCCTATTTCAGTTAAATTTTCAAATATAAAGCCCCCAACCCTATTTCAGGTAAATTTTCAAATATAAAGCCCCCAACCCTATTTCAGATAAATTTTCAAATATAAAGCCCCGAACCCTATTTCAGGTAAATTTTCAAATATAAAGCCCCCAACCCTATTTCAGGTAAATTTTCAAATATAAAGGCCCCAACCCCCCTATTTCAGGTAAATTTTGAAATATAAAGCCTCCAATCCCGTTTCAGGTAAATTTTCAAATATAAAGCCCCCAACCCTATTTCAGATAAATTTTTCAAATATAAAGCCCCCCAACCCTATTATTTCAGGTAAATTTTCAAATATAAAGCCCCCAACCCTATTTCAGGTAAATTTTGAAATATAAAGCCCCCAACCCTATTTCAGGTAAATTTTCAAATATAAAGCCCCCAACCACCCTATTTCAGGTAAATTTTGAAATATAAAGCCTCCAATCCCGTTTCAGGTAAATTTTGAAATATAAAGCCTCCAATCCCGTTTCAGGTAAATTTTCAAATATAAAGCCCATAACACTATTTCAGATAAATTTTCAAATATAAAGCCCCCAACCCTATTTCAGGTAAATTTTCAAATATGAAGCCCCCAACCCAATTTCAGGTAAATTTTCAAATATAAAGCCCCCAACCCAATTTCAGGTAAATTTTCAAATATAAAGCCCCCAACCCTATTTCAGGTAAATTTTCAAATATAAAGCCCCCAACCCTATTTCAGATAAATTTTCAAATATAAAGCCCCCAACCCTATTTCAGGTAAATTTTCAAATATAAAGCCCCCAACCCTATTTCAGGTAAATTTTCAAATATAAAGCCCCCAACCCTATTTCAGATAAATTTTCAAATATAAAGCCCCCAACCCTGTTTCAGATAAATTTTCAAATATAAAGCCCCCAACCCTATTCCAGGCAAATTTTCAAATATAAAGCCCCCAACCCTATTTCAGATAAATTTTCAAATATAAAGCCCCCAACCCTATTTCAGGTAAATTTTCAAATATAAAGCCCCCAACCCTATTTCAGATAAATTTTCAATTATAAAGCCCCCAACCCTATTTCAGGTAAATTTTTAAATATAAAGCCTCCAATCCCGTTTCAGGTAAATTTTGAAATATAAATCCCCCAACCCTATTTCAGTTAAATTTTTCAAATATAAATCCCCCAACCCTATTATTTCAGTTAAATTTTCAAATATAAAGCCCCCAACCCTATTTCAGATAAATTTTCAAATATAAAGCCCCCAACCCTATTTCAGGTAAATTTTCAAATATAAAGCCCCCAACCACCCTATTTCAGGTAAATTTTGAAATATAAAGCCTCCAATCCCGTTTCAGGTAAATTTTGAAATATAAAGCCTCCAATCCCGTTTCAGGTAAATTTTCAAATATAAAGCCCCCAACCCTATTTCAGATAAATTTTCAAATATAAAGCCCCCAACCCTATTTCAGGTAAATTTTCAAATATAAAGCCCCCAACCCAATTTCAGGTAAATTTTCAAATATAAAGCCCCCAACCCAATTTCAGATAAATTTTCAATTATAAAGCCCCCAACCCTATTTCAGGTAAATTTTCAAATATAAAGCTCCCAACCCTATTTCAGATAAATTTTCAAATATAAAGCCCCAACCCTGTTTCAGATAAATTTTCAAATATAAAGCCCCCAACCCTATTCCAGGCAAATTTTCAAATATAAAGCTCCCAACCCTATTTCAGGTAAATTTTCAAATATAATTCCCCCAACCCTATTTCAGTTAAATTTTCAAATATAAATCCCCCAACCCTATTTCAGTTAAATTTTCAAATATAAAGCCCCCAACCCTATTTCAGATAAATTTTCAAATATAAAGCCCCCAACCCTATTTCAGGTAAATTTTCAAATATAAAGCCCCCAACCCTATTTCAGGTAAATTTTCAAATATAAAGTCCCCAACCACCCCCTATTTCAGGTAAATTTTGAAATATAAAGCCTCCAATCCCGTTTCAGGTAAATTTTGAAATATAAAGCCTCCAATCCCGTTTCAGGTAAATTTTCAAATATAAAGCCCCCAACACTATTTCAGATAAATTTTCAAATATAAAGTCCCCAACCCTATTTCAGGTAAATTTTCAAATATAAAGCCCCCAACCCTATTTGAAATATTTTGAAATATAAAGCCTCCAATCCCGTTTCAGGTAAATTTTGAAATATAAAGCCTCCAATCCCGTTTCAGGTAAATTTTCAAATAAAATGCCCCCAACCCTGTTTCAGATAAATTTTCAAATATAAAGCCCCCAACCCTATTCCAGGCAAATTTTCAAATATAAAGCCCCCAACCCTATTTCAGATAAATTTTCAAATATAAAGCCCCCAACCCTATTTCAGGTAAATTTTCAAATATAAAGCCCCCAACCCTATTTCAGATAAATTTTCAATTATAAAGCCCCCAACCCTATTTCAGGTAAATTTTTAAATATAAAGCCTCCAATCCCGTTTCAGGTAAATTTTGAAATATAAATCCCCCAACCCTATTTCAGTTAAATTTTCAAATATAAATCCCCCAACCCTATTTCAGTTAAATTTTCAAATATAAAGCCCCCAACCCTATTTCAGATAAATTTTCAAATATAAAGCCCCCAACCCTATTTCAGGTAAATTTTCAAATATAAAGCCCCCAACCCTATTTCAGGTAAATTTTCAAATATAAAGCCCCCAACCACCCTATTTCAGGTAAATTTTGAAATATAAAGCCTCCAATCCCGTTTCAGGTAAATTTTGAAATATAAAGCCTCCAATCCCGTTTCAGGTAAATTTTCAAATATAAAGCCCCCAACCCTATTTCAGATAAATTTTCAAATATAAAGCCCCCAACCCTATTTCAGGTAAATTTTCAAATATAAAGCCCCCAACCCAATTTCAGGTAAATTTTCAAATATAAAGCCCCCAACCCAATTTCAGATAAATTTTCAATTATAAAGCCCCCAACCCTATTTCAGGTAAATTTTCAAATATAAAGCTCCCAACCCTATTTCAGATAAATTTTCAAATATAAAGCCCCAACCCTGTTTCAGATAAATTTTCAAATATAAAGCCCCCAACCCTATTCCAGGCAAATTTTCAAATATAAAGCTCCCAACCCTATTTCAGGTAAATTTTCAAATATAAATCCCCCAACCCTATTTCAGTTAAATTTTCAAATATAAATCCCCCAACCCTATTTCAGTTAAATTTTCAAATATAAAGCCCCCAACCCTATTTCAGATAAATTTTCAAATATAAAGCCCCCAACCCTATTTCAGGTAAATTTTCAAATATAAAGCCCCCAACCCTATTTCAGGTAAATTTTCAAATATAAAGTCCCCAACCACCCCCTATTTCAGGTAAATTTTGAAATATAAAGCCTCCAATCCCGTTTCAGGTAAATTTTCAAATATAAAGCCCCCAACACTATTTCAGATAAATTTTCAAATATAAAGTCCCCAACCCTATTTCAGGTAAATTTTCAAATATAAAGCCCCCAACCCTATTTGAAATATTTTGAAATATAAAGCCTCCAATCCCGTTTCAGGTAAATTTTGAAATATAAAGCCTCCAATCCCGTTTCAGGTAAATTTTCAAATAAAATGCCCCCAACACTATTTTAGATAAATTTTCAAATATAAAGCCCCCAACCCTATTTCAGGTAAATTTTCAAATATGAAGCCCCCAACCCAATTTCAGGTAAATTTTCAAATATAAAGCCCCCAACCCAATTATCAGGTAAATTTTCAAATATAAAGCCCCCAACCCTATTTCAGGTAAATTTTAAAATATAAAGCCCCCAACCCTATTTCAGATAAATTTTCAAATATAAAGCCCCCAACCCTATTTCAGGTAAATTTTCAAATATAAAGCCCCCAACCCTATTTCAGATAAATTTTCAAATATAAAGCTCCCAACCCTATTTCAGGTAAATTTTCAAATATAAATCCCCCAACCCTATTTCAGTTAAATTTTCAAATATAAAGCCCCCAACCCTATTTCAGGTAAATTTTCAAATATAAAGCCCCCAACCCTATTTCAGATAAATTTTCAAATATAAAGCCCCCAACCCTATTTCAGGTAAATTTTGAAATATAAAGCCTCCAATCCCGTTTCAGGTAAATTTTCAAATATAAAGCCCCCAACCCTATTTGAGATAAATTTTCAAATATAAAGCCCCCAACCCTATTATTTCAGGTAAATTTTCAAATATAAAGCCCCCAACCCTATTTCAGGTAAATTTTCAAATATAAAGCCCCCAACCCTATTTCAGGTAAATTTTCAAATATAAAGCCCCCAACCACCCTATTTCAGGTAAATTTTGAAATATAAAGCCCCCAACCCTGTTTCAGATAAATTTTCAAATATAAAGCCCCAACCCTATTCCAGGCAAATTTTCAAATATAAAGCTCCCAACCCTATTTCAGGTAAATTTTCAAATATAAATCCCCCAACCCTATTTCAGTTAAATTTTCAAATATAAAGCCCCCAACCACCCTATTTCAGGTAAATTTTGAAATATAAAGCCTCCAATCCCGTTTCAGGTAAATTTTCAAGTATAAATCCCCCAACCCTATTTCAGGTAAATTTTCAAATATAAAGCCCCCAACCCTATTTCAGGTAAATTTTCAAATATAAAGCCCCCAACCCTATTTCAGGTAAATTTTCAAATATAAAGCCCCCAACCACCCTATTTCAGATAAATTTTGAAATATAAAGCCCCCAACCACCCTATTTCAGGTAAATTTAGAAATATAAAGCCTCCAACCTCGTTTCAGGTAAATTTTCAAATATAAAGATTTATTTGTACAAGTTATTCCTAAGATTAGATACATGACTACTGGTGGAGTTTTAGTTTTACTTTGAATATCTTAAATAACATAAAAAATCTGGTAAGCAAAATATATGAAATTTCATGACGCAACCTATCTTCTTAATTCAACTGGTGAAAATTTTAAGTAATTTGTAGTTGTGTTGCAACTGTGGACCGCTAGACAAACACTTTGAACGCTGGGATAACTGGGAATTCGACCCTGCAAAGCTATGAGGTATGAAACAGAAAACATCTTATCCTCTCTTACTCTGTCGACCGTCTTCCGAAAACGCTTGAGGGATGATTCCGTGTCCTTTATCCGTTCCTCCTAACACTAGCCTGGCTCTCCTTTATTTCTCCGTACAAACATATTTTTATCATTATATTAGGTACTGGGGATCACTGAGCCCTAACTCTGACCGAGAACTTTCCTTACTGCTTCTACATGAGGCCAAGTCTTACGATATAACTGAGAAAATTTCTCCTGAGCTTCAAAATTAGCACTTTTTGGAAAACTTTACGAATAAAAAAAAATGATCTGACTGAATGACTAACTCCTTTCTTGTCCCCGTTTTCACCTGCATACCTTCGGGTTTGTAGCATCCTTCTTCTCTGGGGCAGGAGCCGGAACTGCACAAGTTAGCGTCATGGCGTATCTATCATTGGTCACTCGTAACAGTCCTCGATATGTGATACGTACATTCTCCAAAAGTCTCTGCTGGGATTGGGATTCGTGAACGCCACTTCATGGAAATCCCGGACCCAGCGCTAAAATATGATGCTTTACCGTGTCATCTACTCCCCGTTTCTAAGTTCTTCTCATTTTATTACTAATACCCTTCAACCTTTACTGAACTGCACGGTTGTCACGTATTGAAATTCATTCACATGCTTTTTGCAATTTCGCTCTTTGACCGGCGGTAGACAAGGGATGCCTTCCAAAACGAACGCTTTGTGGGGGTAACGCCCAGGAGAAGTTTTATGTCTTTCCCTGCTTTTGAAAATGGCAAGGTGCCGAGTGAAGTAATTGGAACCTTCTACTTGTTGCCTTCCCTGGTCTTATGGCATTATAGCTAGGCTTTGTGAGTTTGGGAATTTTGGAAATGAAAGGTTTTTTTAGCAAAACCTGGGTATCACCTCAGCACGCTCGCTTTCGGTGGATTTGTGGCTGAAAAGATGTGAAAAAAGAAAGAAAGAATTTATAGCCCCGATCTGCATTTAGCCCTGTTTTAAATTCCGGAGGCGAAGGAAAAAATTCCTGCACAAGTGTGAATCGGATTTTAATTAAGAAGAATTAATTAAGGCCGAAATTTACATATTGCCAAATTACTCTAAACTATTGATTTCCCAATGTCAGGCGAAATACGAAGAATTTCAGGATAACATAACTACACTAGTAATTCGAGTAGTTATCAAAGTTTCCGAGATTTCGAACATCGAACACATGGATTTTTTTTTTCAATGTACTAGGGGTGTTCAAATGAAAAGCTACGAAACGACACTGTGGGTATAAATGAAGACTTTTTTCAAAGTATACACCATAGGCCGCAGCACAACGATCCCATTGATTAACGAGCCGAAGGATTCCTTGTTCCCAGAATTCCTGTGGCCGTGACGAGACCCAGTCCTGCACAGCGTCCTTGAGTTCGTCGTCCGAGTGGAAGCGCTTCCCTTTCAGATGTTTTTTTCAGGGGATCAAACACATGGAAATCGCAGGGCGACATGTCCGGCCTGTAGGGCGGATGGTCAAGCTGCTCCCACTGGAACTTGGCCAGTTCCGCGTGTGTGACCCTGGAGACGTGTGGACGCGCGTTATCATGGAGCAGAACCACACCCTCCGTGAGCAGCCCCGGTCTTTTGTTCTTGATGGACCTGCGTAGGCTTCGGAGTGTCTCACAGTACACATCGGAGTTAATGGTTCGTCTGTGCTGGAGGAATTCAACAAGTAGTCAATTGGACGGCGCTCTTTATGAGAGCCTCTGCTCTCTCCTGCGCATGCGGGCGCCCGCGCATGCTCCGATCCACGCCGGCGACTCCAATCGCATCCCTAGATGTGTCGCTACGTTCTCCCATAGCGGCATAGGCAAATATGTTAACGGTTACGTTCTTATGACGTTTCGTACCTTTTCATTTGAACACCCCTAGTACCATGTTTAAGAGAAATATTGGCAGGCACTCTCTTTTCAACGAGGTGGGTATTTACGCCGTTCCTCTAGAACAGGGGTGGCCAAGCGGTCGATCTAGAGCCCTCGTACGGTCCATCGTTTGTTTTATCGCGCTGGCGTATGTTGTTTATTGCGAACTGCCTGAGACTAGATATTAGAATGAATCAGGCAGACTCACCTCCCCAACAGAATGAATTATTCAGACTCCCTTCCCCAACCCTAACCGCTGCGCATCGTCATCACGCATCTGCAGTCTGTCGCATGAGGCATGTTGCTATCTCCCGCTCTGCTAGTTGAAAATCGCAACGCCTACACTTACAGGAAGGCCGATCTGGCAATATTCTTATTTGTGTATAAAAATTAGTTCACTTATTGAGTGCAGATATAGGTGAAGTTATTAAGCTTTGTTTACATATTAAAAATGAGTGAAGCTAAGAAACCGGAAACGTATCATTTCCACACTGAATAGGAGGAAGCTTATTTTTTTACAATCTTTCTTGACAACTGTTTGTGTTTAATTCGTCAGGTTTCAGTTGCCATTCCTAAAAAAAGAAATCTAGGAAGACATTTTTCGGGTGTGCACAAGTCGTACCAAAGTGATTATCCTGCTAACGGTGCGCAGTGGTCTAAGGCGATGGCCTCTGATCATTCGTCCGTAAGGGGTCCGGGTTCGAATCCCGGTCAGGCATGGATGTTGTGTTTGTCTTACGGCACTGGCTCTCTCCCTTCCCTGTAACTAGTGATCCTAAATTAGGGACGGGCGACTGCTTATAGCCCATTGAGTTGCTCACGGTGGTCGTTTAACCTCGAAAAAAAAACTGAGAACAATTGAACTTAAGGAATTGAAAGCTTAATTAGAAGCATAAAAGTTACTTTTTCCTTCGCCTATGCAACAATCGAAAACAGCTGCCGGGCCTTCGCTCCGAACTACTTGTGTTTTGATCAAATATAAAAAACCTTTCCAGGCGTGGAAATGGTAAAAGAAGCATATTTTCAAGCTAGTGCAGTTTTATTAGACAAATTTAAAAATAAAAGTGACATAATAAGTTCAATTAAGGAGTTGCCGTTTTCACGTCAAACCGTCACGCAATGCGCTGGAACACTGAATAACGATGTGAATCAACAACTGGACAAAGACTTGCAAATCTGTTTTTCTTCTCTTTACAACTTGAAGAATCAACAGAGGTACTTGACACAGCTGAACTAATTGTATTTATACGAATGGTATTCCTGGATATGACATCAAAAGAAGAACTTTTAACCATCCTTGCCATCAAAGGAACAACTTGGGGTCAAGATATTTTTAATATACACTGCTGGCCACCCAAAATGCAACACCAAGAAGGAAACATACGATTGGCCTTAAATTCGCAGCATGCGTCGCCCGCGAGAGAACATGGAAACGATTAGCATTGCAGGACATATGCAAATCATGTGAGCCCGGTACGCTACCGAGAATAACTATAAGAAGGATGCACAGAAGGTGGGGGTGGGGTGTAAGTAGTGGAAGTGTGTTGTGCTGCCGTTACTGTGCGTGGGAAGCTTCCTGATGCCTCGTCGCAGAATACGGCAGTCTATCCAGCACATTTCGAAGATCGACAGAGGACGAATAGTGGCTTATTGCGACAGCGGTTTATCGTGCCCAGACATCGGCGCCCGTGTGGGACGACTATTAGCCACAGTGAGGCGAGTATGAATTCGGTGGGTGCAGGAGAGACGGACGGACCGACGTGATCGATTGCCGCAGCCGCAGCACACCACCGTACGAGAGAACTGGCATATTGTGCGGCGGGCATTGACGGCTCGCACCGCCTAATCACAAACGTTCGCGTATAAATTAGGGTGTGTTGCGCAACAACCTGTGTCAGCACGTACTGTTCGACGTCGTCTGCAGAAGCGGGGACTTGATTCAATGCGCCCATTGCTACGATTACCATTGACGTTACACCACCGGCGAGTGCAAAGGCAGTGGGCCGTTGAACGCCTCACCTGGACTACGGAATTGCACGACATTGTCTTCTCCGACGAATCCCGCGTCTGCCTGCAACACCACGATGGTCGGATCCGCGTGTGGCAGCACCGCGGCGAGAGACTGTATGAAGCCTGCATTATGCATCGCCATACCGGTCCGTCGCCTGACGTTATGGTTTGGAGAGCAATTGGATATGACACCCGCACACCCTCTGACACGCATCGCCGGTACACTCAACAGCTACCGTTACATCTCCGACGTTTTGGAGCCTGTAGTCCTACCTTACCTGCAGGACCTGCCAGCAACCACGTTTGAACAGGACAATGCGCGCCCGCCCGTGGCACGCATCATGCAACAATTCTTCACGGCCCACCAGGTGTCACTGCCGCCATGGCCAGCCTGTTCTCCCGATATGTAGCCCATCGAACACGTCTGATCGCTGATCGGCCACCCAGTGGCCCGGCAAGCACCACCCGTGGCTACGCCTGATGAACTGTGGAAACGTGTGGAAGCAGCCTGGACCGACATACCCCAAGCCCACATCCAAAGCCTCTTTCGTTCGATGATGCGGCGTGTAGCGGCCGTTATTGCCAGCCATGGCGGCCACACGAACTATTGATGTCTGCGTGTTCCGCAAGTCGCACGGGCCTGTAAGCTCAATCATTTCAACTTTGTATCTGTTGTTATGTGTCCAGTAAATCTGGCTTTTCTATCTCGTGTCCTTCTTGGTGTTGCATTTTGGGTGGCCAGCAGTGTATTTACGTAATTCGCCCAAAGAATAAATCTGCCAAGGTGGGAGCTTGTTTGTATCATTACTGACGGGACGACGCCTTCCATGGCAGGCCAAACCAGTGGGTTCATTGCACTTTGTAGGAAAAATGACGATGTTTCAGATTTTTACCTTTTTTACTGTATTATCCACCAAAATGCGCTAGGCATCAAAGCTTTCAATGTGAAAGGCATTATCGACATAACTGCCAAAATAGAAAATTCTATTCGGGCACGAAATTTACGTAGGAGGCTCTTTCGAACCTGACTAGAAAAAAATGAAGGTGAATACGAAAACCTACTGTTTTTCACGAATGTTAGGTGTCATAGTAAAGGAAAGTTTCTTGAAAGATTTTTGAATCTCTTGCCAGAAATAATCGATTTCCTGGACGCAATGGGAGAAAATTATGCTCAGCTACAAGACGCCACTTGGCTACAAAATTTAGCTTTTGTATTAGGTGTGTAACTTAATTCTCGACCACAGGCTCGACATGTTGACAGCAAATTATAGCAAATCGAATACGTACCTCATCAGAAAAATAGTCCCCGTCGCGTTGGATACATTTGAGCCATCGATCTGGGAGCTGCTGGATGCCACTGTGGGAAAAAGAGGGCTGTTTTGAGTTGATAAAGTCATCAATATTTGTGTAGACCTCCTCGACAGAAGTGAAGTGCGCATCACTCAGGTGATGTTGCAGGAAGCGAAAGAGGTGATACTCCGACGGGGAGAAGTCTGGAGAATACGCCGGGTGGGACAAAATCTTCCATCCCAGGTCGGTGATCGTGTTTAAAATCGTTTTCGCTGTGCGAGGACGAGCGTTATCTTGAAGCAACAGGACCGACCTTCTGCCCTTGCCAGTGTATGGCCTTTTCGCCCCCATTTCGTCACTCACACGAATGAGTTGCTGACAATAACGCTCAGCATTGACCGTTTCATCAGGATTGAGCAACTCATAGTGTACGACACCGCGCTGATCACACCATATGCACAGCAACAACTTCCTGGCATAGATATTCGGTTTGGCGGTGCTGGTGGTACGCTGACCTGGATAAAACTACGATTTGCGCCGCTTAGGATTATAGTAGAGGATCCACTTCTGATCACAGGTCAAAATCTTGTGGAGGAAATCCTTCTTCTTGAATCTGGATAGCAAGGACACAGCAACATCGTAGCACCTAGACTTGTGCACAGCTGTGAGTTAATGGGGCACCCAACGGACCTTCTTGTGAATCCGTCCAATATTGTGCAGACGCTTTGCAATGGCTTGCCGTGTTACTCCGAGTCCGTGGGCGAGCTCTGACTGTGAGCGACAGGATCTGCGTCCAACAGTTGTCCCAGTTCCCCATCGTCAACTTTCAATGGCTGATCCGGACGTTCTGCATCACGGAGATCGAAATTATCCTGCTTAAACTGCTGGAACCACTTCTTACACGTACAGCAGGACACAGCAGGACACAGCAGCCTCACATTACACGTACAGCAGGACACAGCAGCCTCACCCAAAGCAGCACAGATCATTTGCTGGGCACTTTTTGCCAGCTGAAACGCGAACAGGAGGCAGTGCCTCAAATGTTGCTTCTCGAACGACATTGCTTTCACCGTCAACTCTCGTGCCTTCTGTCACTACAGCTGGGAGCGGTTACGGCTGCATGGAAAGCTGTTGGATGGAGCTGCAATCAGCCATCATCGCACACAGCTATTTGCATTTGCTGACGTTCTATGATAGCTTGCGTTTAGGGGCCGAGAATTAAGTTGCACACCTAATAACTGATCTTGCAGGCCACTACAACACGTTCAACCTTGAGCTGCAAGGGAAAAGAAAGAGTGTAATGACAGAGAAAATTCCACACCACGCAAACTTGAACGCAGCACATAGCAAATTGCAGCGTTGGTGCACACCTGCAATTTATGCAAATGATTGCATTTGCAGGCCAATCGCACGAACCGCAAGCTGGACAAAAACGCACAACAGCTCGTCAGGCTATCAGTCGAGACGTCGTTACTGGCGCGAGAAGAGAGTGGTTCTGCTGTAACCGTGTCTGGAGAACGAACAAGGAGTACCAATTGCGTTGAGAAGCCGTCGTACGAGATTTCGTCAAATAGATGAGTTCACGAGAGGTGTCATCGGAGGCCTTCGTATAGCCGGATGGTCCTTGTGTCTTATTGCTGAAGAAACGCAAGGTGATGCGACAACCGTCAGCCGCATTTGGAGACAGTGGTCCCAGGAAGGATCTGTGCAACATCGTAGGGGGACCGGAGCACAATGACGGACGTCCGACCGCACCGATCGTCGCATCCGTCGTCATGCCGTACCCACAGGCCACAACGACGACATTTTGTGCAGTGTACGAGGAACCTTGGATAGCGCCAAATCGACGCGGACATTGTCGCCTCGATTGGCTGCGTCTGTTTTGCTGTCCAGCCGTCCGTTGCGAAAACTACCCTTTACAGCCATCCATCGTCATCACCGCTTGGCGTGGTGTCGCTCCAGAGCTGCGTGGGGTGCCGAAAGGAATAGTGTGATGTTCAACGACGAATCGCGGTTCTGTCTCACCGTGGATGATCGCCGTGGGAGAGTCTGGAGGCGACGTGGCCGACGGGCGGATTCCTAAGCCATAGGGGAGGGCCATGCGGCTCTCCGCAATGGCGGAGGAATCCGCCAGTTTATGGTGTTACGGTGTGGGGTGCTGTCAACGCCAACAGCTGCTCACCGTTGGTACTCATTACGGGCACATTGACGACACGCCGCTGTGTTGACGAGTTGCTGTGGCCCGTAGCATTACCGTATCTGCAGGGCATTCCAAACGCCGTTTTTAACAGGATGACGCCCTGCCGCATACCGCTCGGATCAGCCTGAATGCTTTACACGGTGTGCGGATGCTTCCGTGGCCAGCACGATCCCCCTGCCTCTCGCCCGTCGAGCACCTGTGTGATACGATTGGACGTCAGTTCAGTACCCTCCCACCCCCGCAAAATGAAGATGGACGTTGGACTCGGAACAACACGTACCACATGGTCAACGATACCCGAAAACTCTATTCGGACTCTCGTTGCCTCGATGCCACGTCGAATTTCACACTGTATCACCCAAAATGGGAGCCACACTCCTTATTGATAATCCTGTATATTCGGCCACTGGAGCCTAGTCTGTATGTGACAATTAAATAATTTGTTCAGGATCTACTGGGCCCTCTGTGTGTGCAGTTTGGTCTGTTTTCGAGCATTCCTTCTTTGTGTGGGATTTTCTCTGTCAGGCTCATTTAAATACGTGCCTCCGACTGTGCCTCAATGAATATGTGCCCGATTATTCTAAACTTTGCGTGCACATGGAGTGTCATGTATCAACATCTAAGAAAAAAATAATGTAAATAAAGAATGTGTAAGTAAAATTATGTAATTTGGTTGAAACATAATGTTTCAGAAATCAAAAAAGGATTTAATAATTTTTCTGTACTTGTGTCCAAACTTACAAAACCACACACACTAACAAAACACTCATGACATAGGCTTATTCCTATTTAAATATGCCTATACCACTGCAATAAAGCATGGTACATCAGAGTAGAGAATGATAGCTTAAGGTAGATCTTGGTTCCTCAAAGTTCGGTGAGTCCTTCTCTAGAACATCCTAACGGCTCCAAGCGATTTTACATCGGAATGACCTAATGTTCGTTTAGAATTAGAACCAAGGAACATAAAAGAGGAACAACGGATGGAAAAGTATCTAACCACTGCCTTATTCGGAGAAGTCAAGTCCAATTTTATGTGGAAGCTATCATTCCGCACAAAATTGGACTTCCCTTCTCCGAATAAGGCAGTGGTTAGTTACCTTTCTGTCCGTTGTTCCTCTTTTATGTTCCTTTGTTCTAATTCTAAACGAACATTAGGTCAAACTAACCACTGCCTTATTCGGAGAAGTCAAGTCCAATTTTATGTGGAAGCTATCATTCCACACAAAATTGGACTTCCCTTCTCCGAATAAGGCAGTGGTTAGTTACCTTTCTGTCCGTTGTTCCTCTTTTATGTTCCTTTGTTCTAATTCTAAACGAACATTAGGTCAAACTAACCACTGCCTTATTCGGAGAAGTCAAGTCCAATTTTATGTGAAAGCTATCATTCCAAATAAAATTGGACTTCCCTTCTCCGAATAAGGCAGTGGTTAGTTACCTTTCTGTCCGTTGTTCCTCTTTTATGTTCCTTTGTTCTAATTCTAAACGAACATTAGGTCAAACTAACCACTGCCTTATTCGGAGAAGTCAAGTCCAATTTTATGTGGAAGCTATCATTCCACATAAAATTGGACTTCCCTTCTCCGAATAAGGCAGTGGTTAGTTACCTTTCTGCCCGTTGTTCCTCTTTTATGTTCCTTTGTTCTAATTCTAAACGAACATTAGGTCAAACTAACCACTGCCTTATTCGGAGAAGTCAAGTCCAATTTTATGTGGAAGCTATCATTCCGCACAAAATTGGACTTCCCTTCTCCGAATAAGGCAGTGGTTAGTTACCTTTCTGTCCGTTGTTCCTCTTTTATGTCCCTTTGTTCTAATTCTAAACGAACATTAGGTCAAACTAACCACTGCCTTATTCGGAGAAGTCAAGTCCAATTTTATGTGGAAACTATCATTCCACACAAAATTGGACTTCCCTTCTCCGAATAAGGCAGTGGTTAGTCACCTTTCTGTCCGTTGTTCCTCTTTTATGTTCCTTTGTTCTAATTCTAAACGAACATTAGGTCAAACTAACCACTGCCTTATTCGGAGAAGTCAAGTCCAATTTTATGTGGAAGCTGTCATTCCACATAAAATTGGGCTTGACTTCTCCGAATAAGGCAGTGGTTAGTTACCTTTCTGTTCGTTGTTCCTCTTTTATTCCTTTGTTCTAATTCTAAACGAACATTAGGTCATTCCGATGAAATATTGCTTGGAGCCGTTAGGATGTTCTAGAGAAGGAGTGGCCAAACTTTGAGGAACCAAGATGTATTTTAAGCTTTGAGAAATCAATATGTACTCAAACTTTGAGGAATCAAGATGTACTATGTGGAACAAAATTAGCTTCCTATTCCACGTCTAAATCTACTGCGATTCGGGTAACCTTAGGGATGGCTATCAACAGCAAAGCTTTCAATGATAGCGACTCTCTCTCTCTCTAACATTGCCACGAATTTAGAGCCAGTTCTTCAAATAATACTATTTTCCCTTCCACGGTACCGCGTGTCCAACCAATATGACGCCTCGTTTCTTTGAATGAATATTTACATTCTCATCTAATTATGCATTGTCTAGTTAAGTCACCGCGTTCAAATTGTTGAAGTGTTCTATTATTCAGTTTGCTACCTACCTTCTTTGAAAAAGCTATCTGGTTGACGTGCGAAACTTAGATTTCATATGTACGCCATAAATTTGGATTACTAGTATAGCTACACTATTTTAAATATACCTGATGTCCAATTCCTGTTGTTAGCTAAAATATTCGTATTTTGAACACAGTCGAACCTACGAACACCGGAAAGGGTGCAAAATTATTAGGTTTAAATGCTTGTAGATTTATCGCTTTATGGTTTAACTTCGTCAATTTAACTAACACTTAATGACTTAAATTGACGAAATATTATTATTTTGATTCTTCCGTTGCTTGATCATGCACGGTCGAGTCACATTATTGTGACCAACGGCAGAGTAACCGCCGTGTGCAGCGCGGACAGCAGCTAGACGGGCTGGGAGTGACTCAATAAGGTGCTGGTAGGTGTGCACAGGTATGTGGAGCTACGCTGACTGCAGTGCATGTGACAGCTGCTGAAGGGTGCGTGGTGGAGGATTCATAGAGCGAACAACACGATCGAGGTGGTCCCACAGATGCTCAATTGGGTTAAGTCTAGAGAATTAGGGGGCCAGGAGAGTACTTTGAAGTCTTCATTGTGCTCTTCCAATCACTCTCGGACATTTCTAGCTACATTTGTCTGCAAGGATGGATTCATAACGAATTCGGTTCATAGTGCTGTCCACAGGTTTGAGTGGAATGCCACGAAAACATTGCCCAGACAATTACGCTGCCCCCACCAGCTTGTGTTCTTCCAGCAGTGGCTGGAGATGTTTGTTCTCCGATGTTTCTCGCCTTATACGCCAACGTATATCCCTTTGATGAAGCAGAAAACGTGACTCATCGGAGAAGGCAATCCTTTTTTCAATCAGCGGAGGTCCAATTCCGATACTGCAGTTCAAATGTAACCCTTTTCTGCCGATGCACCTTCGTTAGCATAGGTGCAGTAATCATTCGTTCGCAGCGGAGCCCCACGTGCAGCAGGGTTCTCTGAACTACAGTTTGAGACCCACTTCCGGTAGCCCTTGGTTCATTCGGCCAGTGAGTCGCTCCACTGTAGCGTACCAATCGTGCCCTCACACAGATTCGAAGCGGACGTTCACCTCTCACATCAATGACACGTGTTGCTTTTCAGTTTCCACGTCGCTTATTCGCAATGGCGCTGTTTCTCCAATCACGATACACTTTAACCATAGCAGCCCGTGAGCTGTTCACAAACTGCGCTGTTTCAGAAGTACTGCTTCCCTTGGCCCTAAAGCCGATAATCATCCCTTTTTGCAAATCTGATAAACCGCTTCTTTTATCCATGGCAGAAACCAGTGATATGTTTTCAGATTGCCTACAGCACAACTTATATAACCTCCGAGCCAGATCACGACACGTGCCTTCTTTCATTGGTTACGCGCTGTTGACGTCAAAAGTTGAAGATGGTCACAATAATGGGACTCGAATTTGTAGTAGCTCAACTTAATTACACATTGATTAAGTCTCTAATTAGATACATCCAAATAAACGGTCCGCAGGGTAAGTGATAAGACCGTACTTAAAGTCCAACGTATATATTTTATTACATTTATATGTATCTCCTAGCATCTGAATTATTCGCCACATCAATACGTCGCTTGTAACAATAAGATGAAAGATGTGTCTACGAAGGGAAGTCAGTAAATAAATCACAAACAGTTACCTAAAAATACTAATTGAGATACGAACTTGAAAAGCATTTATTATTACCTCGTCCCCCAGGGTCCGACTGTCACCACCTTTTTTTACTGCGATGCTCTGCAGCGTCTTAGGGAGGACATTCACCGCAAACAATCTGAAATGCGGCGCAGAGGCGATCTCCTGCTCCATCACGACAGTGCGGCAGCCCACAGAGCGTTAGCAAAAAGCCAGGTTTGCAGCAGCAACAGCATGACTACCCTTCCTCGTCTGCCCTACTCGTCGCATTTGGTACCCTGCGACTTCTTTCTGTTCCAGAAGATAAAGCTGAATCTCAAGGGTCGCCGTTTTGAAACCATGAACGACATGCAGCGCGAATTGCAGACGGCGGTTGACACGATTCGCGAACAGGACTTCCAAGGAGCGTTCAAACAGTGGCAAAAAACGCTGGCAGTGGTGTATCGCTACCCAAGGAGACTACTTTGAGGGAGATCATAGCCGGAATTACATAACGTAAGTACTTTGTCATATATCGTCCTAGTCTCAAACATTTTGATCGGACCTCGTATAAATAAAATTTCTACTTTATTTTATGTGGTTATGTATAATTTCAGTAGGTGCCGTTTGGAAACCTCACGATCCTTTGAAATTATATTTAACAGCACGGAAGAAGGTTGAGATCATGTTTACAAATACACTGCCTGACAGAGAAAATGTCACACCAGGGGCACGCGAACGCAGCACCAAGCAAATTGCAGGTTTGGTGCACACGTGCAATTTATGCAAATGATTGCATTTGCAGGCCAATCGCACGAACCGCAAGCTGGACAAAAACGCACAACAGCTCGTCAGGCTATCAGTCGAGACGTCGTTACTGGCGCGAGAAGAGAGTGGTTCTGCTGTAACCGTGTCTGGAGAACGAACAAGGAGTACCAATTGCGTTGAGAAGCCGTCGTACGAGATTTCGTCAAATAGATGAGTTCACGAGAGGTGTCATCGGAGGCCTTCGTACAGCCGGATGGTCCTTGTGTCTTATTGTTGAAGAAACGCAAGATGATGCGACAACCGTCAGCCGCATTTGGAGACAGTGGTCCCAGGAAGGATCTGTGCAACATCGTAGGGGGCCGGAGCACAATGACGGACGTCCGACCGCACCGATCGTTGCATCCGTCGTCATGCCGTACCCACAGGCCACAACGACGACATTTTGTGCAGTGTACGAGGAACCTTGGATAGTGTAAAATCGACGCGGACATTGTCGCGTCGATTGGCTGCGTCTGTTTTGATGTCCAGCCGTCCGTTGCGAAAACTACCCTTTACAGCCATCCATCGTCATCACCGCTTGGCGTGGTGTCGCTCCAGAGCTGCGAAGGGTGCCGAAAGGAATAGTGTGATGTTCAGCGACGAATCGCGGTTCTGTCTCACCGTTGACGATCGCCGTGGGAGAGTCTGAAGGCGACGTGGCCGACGGGCGGACTCCTAAGCCATTGGGGAGGGCCGTGCGGCTCTCCACAATGGTGGAGGAATCCGCCAGTTTATGGTGTTACGGTGTGGGGTGCTGTCAACTCCAACAGCTGCTCACTGTTGGTACGCATTACGGGCACATTGACGACACGCCGCTGCGTTGACTAGTTGCTGTGGCCCGTAGCATTACCGTATCTGCAGGGCATTCCAAACGCCGTTTTTAACAGGATGACGCCCTGCCGCATACCGCTCGGATCAGCCTGAATGCTTTACACGGTGTGCGGATGCTTCCGTTGCCAGCACGATCCCCCTACCTCTCGCCCGTCGAGCATCTGTGTGATACGATTGGACGTCAGTTCAGTACCCTCCCACCCCCGCAAAATGAAGATGAACGTTGGACTCGGAACAACACGTACCACATGGTCAACGATACCCGAAAACTCTATTCGGACTCTCGTTGCCTCGATGCCACATCGAATTTCACACTGTATCACCCAAAATGGGGGCCACACTCCTTATTGATCATCCTGTATATTCGGCCACTGGAGCCTAGTCTGTATGTGACAATTAAATAATTTGTTCAGGATCTACTGGGCCCTCTGTGTGTGCAGTTTGGTCTGTTTTCGAGCATTCCTTCTTTGTGTGGGATTTTCTCTGTCAGGCAGTGTATTTAGCGAGCTCGTTGAATGCTTTCGAATCAAAACTACGTCTGCTAAAATCTCAAATTGATAAAAAAATTTGAAAAAGTTTCCCTATCTGGAAAAACATACAGCACTTCAAACTGATTGAAATTTTGACGATTACATCACTGAGATAAAAGTCCTGATAAACGAATTTGGTAGACGATGCGCAGACCTGAAAAACATTCAGCCCATTTTCAGCTTTATGCTATACCCATTTGGCGAATGTGATACCGAGGAAGTTTCATCAAACATTTCCTTTATACTTTCCTTTTCGTTTCCTCAGATTTGGAACCAGAAATTGTGAAATTTCAATTCGACATAGTACTGAAGGCAAGAGCGTCAGATAACACATTCTGGACTCTATTGTCAAAAGAAAAATACTCCTGCTCGAGATCTGTTGCTTTGCGGCTGACTGCTTCCTTTAGATTCACATATCTCTGTGAAGCAGCTTCTTCAGAAATGAAGATAATGAAGTCGAAATGCAGGAGAAGCCTGACTGGTGCTCATTTAAATACGTGCCTCCGACTGTGCCTCAATGAATATGTGCCCGATTATTCTAAACTTTGCGTGCACATGGAGTGTCATGTATCAACATCTAAGAATTAAATAATGTAAATAAAAAATGTGTAAGTAAAATTATGTAATTTGGTTGAAACATAATGTTTCAGAAATCAAAAAAGGATTTAATAATTTTTCTGTACTTGTGTCCAAACTTACAAAACCACACACACTAACAAAACACTCATGACATAGGCTTATTCCTATTTAAATATGCCTATACCACTGCAATAAAGCAAGGTACATCAGAGTAGAGAATGATAGCTTAAGGTAGATCTTGGTTCCTCAAAGTGCGGTGAGTCCTTCTCTAGAACATCCTAACGGCTCCAAGCGATATTACATCGGAATGACCTAATGTTCGTTTAGAATTAGAACCAAGGAACATAAAAGAGGAACAACGGATGGAAAAGTATCTAACCACTGCCTTATTCGGAGAAGTCAAGTCCAATTTTATGTGGAAGCTATCATTCCACACAAAATTGGACTTCCCTTCTCCGAATAAGGCAGTGGTTAGTTACCTTTCTGTCCGTTGTTCCTCTTTTATGTTCCTTTGTTCTAATTCTAAACGGACATTAGGTCAAACTAACCACTGCCTTATTCGGAGAAGTCAAGTCCAATTTTATGTGGAAGCTATCATTCCACACAAAATTGGACTTCCCTTCTCCGAATAAGGCAGTGGTTAGTTACCTTTCTGTCCGTTGTTCCTCTTTTATGTTCCTTTGTTCTGATTCTAAACGGACATTAGGTCAAACTAACCACTGCCTTATTCGGAGAAGTCAAGTCCAATTTTATGTGGAAGCTATCATTCCACACAAAATTGGACTTGCCTTCTCCGAATAAGGCAGTGGTTAGTCACCTTTCTGTCCGTTGTTCCTCTTTTATGTTCCTTTGTTCTAATTCTAAACGAACATTAGGTCAAACTAACCACTGCCTTATTCGGAGAAGTCAAGTCCAATTTTATGTGGAAGCTATCATTCCACATAAAATTGGGCTTGACTTCTCCGAATAAGGCAGTGGTTAGTTACCTTTCTGTCCGTTGTTCCTCTTTTATGTTACTCTGTTCTAATTCTAAACGAACATTAGGTCATTCCGATGAAATATTGCTTGGAGCCGTTAGGATGTTCTAGAGAAGGAGTGGCCAAACTTTGAGGAACCCAGATGTATTTTAAGCTTTGAGAAATCAAGATGCACTCAAACTTTGAGAAATCAAGATGCACTCAAACTTTGAGAAATCAAGATGTACTCAAACTTTGAGAAATCAAGATGTACTCAAACCTTTGAGGAATCAAGATGTACTATGTGGAACAAAATTAGCTTCCTATTCCACGTCTAAATCTACTGCCATTCGGGTAACCTTAGGGATGGCTATCAAAAGCAAAGCTTTCAATGATAGCGACTCTCTCTCTCTAACATTGCCACGAATTTAGAGCCAGTTCTTCAAATAATACTATTTTCCCTTCCACGGTACCGCGTGTCCAACCAATATGACGCCTCGTTTCTTTGAATGAATATTTATATTCTCATCTAATTATGCATTGTCTAGTAAGTCACCGCGTTCAAATTGTTGAAGTGTTCTATTATTCAGTTTGCTACCTACCTTCTTTGAAAAAGCTATCTGGTTGACGTGCGAAACTTAGATTTCAATTGTACGCCATAAATTTGGATTACTAGTATAGCTACACTATTTAAAATATACCTGATGTCCAATTCCTGTTGTTAGCTAAAATATTCATATTTTGAACACAGTCGAACCTACGAACACCGGAAAGGGTGCAAAATAACAAGGTTTAGATGCTTGTAGATTTATCGCTTTATGGTTTAACTTCGTCAATTTAACTAACACTTAATGACTTAAATTGACGAAATATTATTATTTTGATTCTTCCGTTGCTTGATCATACGCGGTCGAGTCACATTATTGTGACCATCAGATACTACCCAAAGTAACCGCCGTGTGCAGCGCGGACAGCAGCTAGAAGGGCTGGGAGTGACTCAATAAGGTGCTGGTAGGTGTGCACAGGTATGTGGAGCTACGCTGACTGCAGTGCATGTGACAGCTGCTGAAGGGTGCGTGGTGGAGGATCCATAGAGCGAACAACACGATCGAGGTGGTCCCACAGATGCTCAATTGGGTTAAGTCTAGAGAATTAGGGGGCCAGGAGAGTACTTTGAAGTCTTCATTGTGCTCTTCCAATCACTCTCGGACATTTCTAGCTACATCTGTCTGCAAGGATGGATTCATAACGAATTCGGTTCATAGTGCTGTCCACAGGTTTGAGTGGAATGCCACGAAAACATTGCCCAGACAATTACGCTGCCCCCACCAGCTTGTGTTCTTCCAGCAGTGGCTGGAGATGTTTGTTCTCCGATGTTTCTCGCCTTATACGCCAACGTATATCCCTTTGATGAAGCAGAAAACGTGACTCATCGGAGAAGGCAATCCTTTTTTCAATCAGCGGAGGTCCAATTCCGATACTGCAGTTCAAATGTAACCCTTTTTCTGCCGATGCACCTTCGTTAGCATAGGTGCAGTAATCATTCGATCGTAGCGGAGCCCCTCGCGCAGCAGGGTTCCCTGAACTACCGTTTGAGACACACTTCCGGTAGCCCTTGGTTCATTCGGCCAGTGAGTCGCTCCACTGTAGCGTACCAATCGTGCCCTCACACAGATTCGAAGCAGACGTTCACCTCTCACATCAATGACACGTGTTGCTTCGCAGTTTCCACGTCGCTTATTCGCAATGGCGCTGTTTCTCCAATCACGATACACTTTAACCATAGCAGCCCGTGAGCTGTCCACAAACTGCGCTGTTTCAGAAGTACTGCTTCCCTTGGCCCTAAAGCCGATAATCATCCCTTTTTGCAAATCTGATAAACCGCTTCTTTTATCCATGGCAGAAACCAGTGATATGTTTTCGGATTGCCTACAGCACAACTTATATAACCTCCGAGCCAGATCACGACACGTGCCTTCTTTCATTGGTTACGCGCTGTTGACGTCAAAAGTTGAAGATGGTCACAATAATGGGACTCGAATTTGTAGTAGCTCAACTTAATTACACATTGATTAAGTCTCTAATTAGATACCTCCAAATAAACGGTCCGCAGGGTAAGTGATAAGACCGTACTTAAAGTCCAACGTATATATTTTATTACATTTATATGTATCTCCTAGCATCTGAATTATTCGCCACATCAATACGTCGCTTGTAACAATAAGATGAAAGATGTGTCTACGAAGGGAAGTGAGTAAATAAATCACAAACAGTTACCTAAAAATACTAATTGAGATACGAACTTGAAAAGCATTTATTATTACCTCGTCCCCCAGGGTCCGACCGTCACCACCCTTATTTACTGCGATGCTCTGCAGCGTCTTAGGGAGGACATTCACCGCAAACAATCTGAAATGCGGCGCAGGGGCGATCTCCTGCTTCATCACGACAGTGCGGCAGCCCACAGAGCGTTAGCAAAAAGCCAGGTTTGCAGCAGCAACAGCATGACTACCCTTCCTCGTCTGCCCTACTCGTCGCATTTGGTACCCTGCGACTTCTTTCTGTTCCAGAAGATGAAGCTGAATCTCAAGGGTAGCCGTTTTGAAACCATGAACGACATGCAGCGCGAATTGCAGACGGCGGTTGACACGATTCGCGAACAGGACTTCCAAGGAGCGTTCAAACAGTGGCAAAAAACGCTGGCAGTGGTGTATCGCTACCCAAGGAGACTACTTTGAGGGAGATCATAGCCGGAATTACATAACGTAAGTACTTTGTCATAAATCGTCCTAGTCTCGAACATTTTGATCGGACCTCGTATAAATAAAATTTCTACTTTATTTTATGTGGTTGTGTATAATTTCAGTAGGTGCCGTTTGGAAACCTCACGATCCTTTGAAATTATATTTAACAGCACGGAAGAAGGTTGAGATCCTGTTTACAAATACACTGCCTGACAGAGAAAATGTCACACCAGGGGCACGCGAACGCAGCACCATGCAAATTGCAGGGTGGGTGCACACGTACAAGTTATGCAAATGACTGCATTTGCAGGCCAATCGCAAGAACGGCGCGTGGGATATAAACTGACAGCCAGCCCGTCAGGACATCAGTCGAGAAGTCATTACGGGCGCGAGAAGTGAGTGGTTCTGCGGTAATCGTGTCTGGAGAACAAACAAGCAGTGACAATGCCGTTGAGATGCCGTCGTTCGTGATTTCGTCAAACAGATGAGTTCACGAGAGGAGTCATCGTAGGCCTTCGTACAGCTCGATGGTACTTGCATCGTACTGCGGAAGAAACGCAAGGTGATGCCACAACCGTCGGTCGCATTTGCAGACAGTGTTCCCAGGAAGGATATGTGCAACGTCTTAGGGGGACCGGAGCAAGAAGAAGGACGTCCGAACGCACCGATCGTCGCAACCGACGTCATTCCGTAGCGGACCTACAGGCTATAACGGGCTACATTTTGCGGAGTGTACGAGAAAGCTTGGATACTGCCATGTCGACGCGGATAATGTCGCGCCGATTAGTTGCGCCTTGTTTGCTGTCCAGCCGTCCGTTGCGAGGGCTATCTTTAACAGCAAGCCATCGTCGTCACTACTTGCAGTGGTGTCTCTCGAGTGCTGCGTGGGGTGCAGAATGGAACAGTGTGGTGTTCAGCGACGAATCGCGGTTCAGTCTCACCACGGATGATTGCCGTGTGAGCTGTGAGATTTTGGAGGCGACGTGGCCAACGGACGGATTTATCCGCCATTCCGAACGTCACACGGCCCTGCAAAGTGGAATCTATCAGCGCCAACAGCCGCTCACCCCTGGTACGCATTACGAGCTCACTGACGGCACACCGCTGTTTTCACAAGGTGATGCGGCCCGTAGCCCTACCGTATCTTCAAGGCATCCCAAACACCGCTTTTTAACAGGACAAAAGCCCAGCCGCATACCGCTCAGATCAGCCTGAATGCTTTACACGGTGTGCGGATGCTTTCGTGGCCAGCACAATCCCTAGACCTCTCGGCCATCGAGCATTTGTAAGACACGATTGGACACCAGTTGAGTACTCCTCCCAACCCCGCAAAATGCGGATGAACTGTGGACTTGGATCAATGCCACATAGTCAATTAAATCATTTGTTCAGGACCCACTTGGCTATCTGTGTATGTAGTTTGGTGTGTTTTCGAGCATTCCTTCATCGTGTGGCATTTTCTCTGTTAGGCAGTGTTTTTAGCCCCGGATAAATTTCAGGTCCCCTTACGCCACTAAAAATAAGCCAAGTGCCGCAGTGGGCTTTAAAATAAACAGGAACAAGCAGTAGCAGTAACGAGTTAAAAAATGTTGCTGGTTTGCTCTAAGAGATTGATTTTTCTACGCAGATGAGATATCAGTTCATTTAAACCGGTATTTCATGTTAAGTGTGTTCATGATAAAATAAAAAAAAATGACCGTTAGGGGTATGCAAAATTTTCCGCCATTTCTCTCCTTAAGAGAGAAAAGACAGGAACAATCAGGAAACCAGTGCACATTTATTCAACGAAATATTAGCCGTTAGCATCAATGACATTTTGCCATTTCTCAGGCAACAAATGAATGCCCCTGTGATACACTGCCGGACAATTGCTAAGGACGGATGAAAATAGCAACGATAGCAACCATAAAATGGAAGGCAGGAAAATGTGGAAATTAGCATAAGTGCGGGATACAGTAAGACGTGTTGTGCGTATGCAAATTTTGGATTGCCGAACTTGTTCGTGACGTCATAGCGCTGATAAGAGATATAAAGGATTTGACGCGTTATGACCGTTGTTGTTCAAATGCAAAGTTGAAAGGGAAAGAATCAATTGACGAACTTGCAATTTTCAGTATGTCTTCCCGACATCACCTAGATGATTTTACGCGTGGCCGTATTATTGGCAAGATTGAACAAGGGCGAAAATTAACAGATGTTGCCAGGGAGTTCGACGTCATCCACAGTGTTGTTTCAAGGCTTTGGAAATCATTTCACACAAATGGAGAGTGTAGCAAACGTCACGGGGGAGGTCGTGTTCGCAGTACGACACCTGCAGAAGATCGGTACATAGTGCTGTCAACAAAAAGACACCGGCGCAGCACAGCTAGTGAGGTAACAAATCAGTTTATAGCTGCTACTGGCAAGCGGATCTCCCGAAAAACTGTCGCCAGACGTTTGCATGAAGGAGGACTATACGCCCGCCGTCCTGTTGTGTGCATCCCATTGTCCAGACGTCACCGTACCGCCCGTTTGCAATGGTGCCATCAACATCGCAATTGGACTGATAACGACTGGTCTGCTGTCCTCTTCTCAGATGAGAGTAGATACAGTCTATCGTCTGATTGTCGACGACAACTGATCTGGCATGATAGTGGTACTGCATATTGTCCAGCAAACATACCGGAAAGGGACCGATATCCGACATGTAGTGTCATGGTATGGGCTGGCATCATGATCAATGGCCATACGTCCCTCTATATGCTTCCAACTGGGACTATGACTGGCCAACGATACATTAATGATGTTCTGCTACCTCATGTTCGCATGTCCCGTGGTGCTGTCGGTGATGGATTCATTTTCATGGACGACAACGCAACATGTCATCGAACAGTCGCTGTCCAGGAGTGTCTTGAGAGCGAGAATATTCAACGTCTCGTATGGCCAGTACGTTCTCCAGATCTGAATCCCATTGAAAATGTGTGGGATGCTTCGGGGAGGAGTCTTGCTGGTCGCCAATGCCCTCCAATAAACAAGGACACCCTCATCCGTGCACTGACAGAGGAATGGGATAAATTACCCCAACAGCTGCTTGATAATGTTGTGCAAAGCATGACACGACGTGTGGAATCTTGCATCGCCCTCCATGGTGGCCATATCCCGTATTGGCATCTTACGCCGGAATGCCTGCGAACGGTAATTGCATTTTTTTCACGTTTACGTATTCTGTACAAAATGGCCTGTTTGTCCCTTGAACACGTTCCAAAGCCTTCTGGATTTCAGAGCACAATAAATTGTCTTTCTTGTAATGTCCTGGCATTCTGACATTATTTTATTTCACTTCGCATCCAACCACACTTACTTTATTAAGCGCTATATAGCCGTTTATGATCCGTCCTTAGCAATTGTCCAGCAGTGTAATACTCGGGGCTTGAGCTGAATAACGCAGTGACGAAATTTTCCACCTTTGGAACTGTGATGAACCGCTGTTGGGCTAGGGAATGTTGCATAGAGCGAAACAGATGAAAGTCTGTGGGTGCAATGTCTGGGTGTGGTAAAGCGTCCTAGTGTAACTGTTCAAGGGTTGATTTCCTGGTGGCACCGACATGTGGTCCCCGCACGGGGATAACTGGTTTTCCAGTTATTTGGGGAGCGGCGCCCCCACGGCCCGAGCTGACCTTATGACTGGTCAACATCTGATGTCATGCCACAGCTTGGTTTTTTTTTTCTTATTTTGGTGCTGTTGGTGTTTGCAGGGACGGCTGTTCATCCAGCTGTTGGGGAGTCGCGGCCCCACGATCCCGAGCTGGTCTTGTGTCTCGCTTTTTTGTTTTTCTTTATTTTCTCCACTGGCTAGTTGCCCGTGTTGTGTTCTCTACCTAATCTCTCCCACGTTATGTACTAACACCCCGGTCTTGTGGTTTTGTTACCCTCCACCACTAACTGATTTATATTAACCGCTCAGTTCGTAGGTTGCTGAGATTCCGTTTAGGTTCCCTGCCAGGATTTGTCTTCTTTGGATTTCTGTTTTTCCTTTTAGCTGGTTTGGGTACTAGACCTACCTGCATGTTTGCCGCGTGCGGAGACCCGTGAGGCGGAAATGGGATGTCTGGCGGCTGAGGTCGCAGGAGACCGGATAAAGTTCCTCCTGTGTACCAACACTCCTCTTCGACCCCGGCTTCGCTGTAAACGGGAGGCTAGAGACTAACCCACCTCTAGTCAGAAGTCATGTACCATGTTGTGTACCGGGCTTTAGCGGCTTTTTTGTCGTATGGCACGGCAGGGTGAGCCCGGGGGCTGTGAGATCATGCCAAAGGCGTTGGCATGACGGTACCAGGAGGCCGAAGTGTCCGCCGAGTGCGTGTGATCACAGCCAACGGACTATATCTGCAACGTTTAAGCTCCAGAACTGTGTCTAGCGTCATTTTCTTGGCTTGCGGACCTCCAGTTCTCCCTTGTAGGGCTCGGTGGTGGGTGGAGTAGTTTGCAGACGAATCTTCCTTCTTTTTTCCATGGGTAGAAACAAGAAACAAAACTCCAAATTTAGGACACCTGTGAATATGATAGTTGACAACGACTCTCCTTCGTCTTCTCAACCTACCAAGTCTCATACCCTTAAACGATCTTTAGACCATGACCTGGACCAAGAATGTGGAACCTCTTCTTCGGCATCTGTACCAGTCGCTCCGAAGCGTCGTCTTCCCTCGATTGCTGTGAATACGCATGCTACGCACTTAGTTGTAGAATCCGTCGATCCGAATGAGAGACTGTCCACCAGATCTCCATTTTTCATTTCTAAAGCTTTGGACGCTGCAGTTGGCCCCTTGCAGTCTGTGAGGAAGCTTCGCTCTGGGGACCTGCTTGTCCAAACTTGCAGTGTTTCTCAGAGTAACACTCTTATGCACCTCACTAGTCTTCAAGGCATTCCTGTCAAAGTGGCACCTCACCCATTTCTTAACACCTCTCGGGGTGTTATTTCTGAGTTTGATCTGTTGCCATGCAGTGAAGAAGAATTGGTGACTGAACTTGCAGATCAAGGTGTTATTGCTGCACGTCGTATGATGTTCCGGCGTGATGGCTCTTTGATTAAATCTAAAAATGTAATCTTGACTTTTAACTCCCCGAAAGTTCCGACCGAAATCAAGGCTGGCTACTTGGTTTGTGGAGTTCGCCCGTACATTCCCAGTCCTCTGCGCTGTTTCCGGTGCCAGAGGTACGGGCATTCACAACGATTTTGTAAGAGTTCCGCTCGTTGCGCTAATTGTGGCTCCGGTGAACATGACGGGGAAGGTTGCACTTCTGCGGCCTGCTGTGTTAACTGTGGTGAGGCCCATGCTGCTTACTCCCGCAACTGTATGAAATGGAAGGACGAGATGGCGATCCAGCGCCTCAAGACCCTGGAAGGCCTCTCGTACCCTGCTGCCAAGGCCAAGTTGGGTATTCCCAACAACCGTCAGCGTACTTTTGCCGCGGTTGTTCTGTCTCAGCCACAACCCGTGCAGCCCTTTGTTCCGCGCCCTGTAGCTCTCGCCACCCTTGCCAAGCGCTCTACAGCTGACCAAGCGACTCAGGTGTTTTTCCCCGAGCTCCAGATTTTTGAATACCTGATTCTGGGCCTTCTCTTTTGCAGCCGACCGTCTCTTCCAGTTTCCAGCCGAAAGTCTGCACGTGCGGCAGACCCGGCCCTCAATCCGCAAAGGTGTGCAGTGTCCATCCCACTGTCGCGGTCCGCCTGACCAACATTGAAACTGTCTCGGCCTCAGCGAGGTCCCCACCCTCAACCAACATTATAGAGGAACTTGGGGGGAGGAGAGTGACAGTTCGTCCCCAGCCTCAACCAACATTGCAGAGGAACATGGGGGGAGGAGAGTGACAGTTCGTCCGCGCCCTCTGTCAGCATTGCAGAGGAGTGTGGGGGGAGGAGAGTGACGGTTCGTCCCCCTCCTGGTGACTTATCCTTTGAGTAGTTGTGTTTAAAAAAAAAATGATACTTATAATAGTAAATTAATACATTTTTATATGAACCCGATTAACTAACTTGTCTTCACAGCTTTCTTTCATCATCCTCTTTTCCGACTTTTACCAAGCCTGTCTGCTCTTAATCATTTTCCACGCTTTTAAAATTCTGTTGCTGATAGTTCTTTGTCTGGCGCTCTTTGGCCAAACCTGGCCCTTGCGCCAATAAAACCCATCAACCAACCAACCAACCGACATGTGGTCTGGCATTATCGCGTAACAGGATGTCTGGGTGGCATCCTTTACCTGTCCATGGGCGTTTTTGCTCGATTGCGGCATTCGGTTTCATCAACTGATCGCTATATCGTTGTGCAGTGATTGTTTCGCCCTGATTCAACAGTTCGAAGTACAGCATGCCATGAATATCCCACCATACACATACAACAGCACCTTTCCCCCGTGGATATCCTGTTTTGCATTGGATGTTGATGGCTGGCCTGAATCGACCCAGGATCGATTGTGTACGGGGTTGTCTCAGTAGACCCATTTTTCATCGCCTGTGACAACATTCCACACGAAATTCTTCCCATGAAACCTCTTCAGCAACGACATGCAGATGCCCAATCGTTGACTAATCTCGTGCTCCGTTAAAGTATGCGGAACCCATTTACCAATCTTCTGGATCTTCTCCAAGTTCTGTAGACGCCGTACCATCGTCAATTGAGCCACTTTTAATCGCCAGTTGCGTGGTCGACTGCGTGGCATCTCTTGCAACAGCGATTCCAGCTCCTTGTCTGCGAGTTCCTGCGGTCTACTGCACGTGTACCGCAGGAACTCGCAGACAAGGAAGATCACCTTTCTTAAACATGGAAAACATGTCTCGACACGTCCGCTCACTCATAACTTTTTCGGCGCCATACGCCTGACATATTGAACTGTATGCTTCACTCGCACTTTTCCTTAAATTAAACATGAATAACAAACATTGCCGCAAATGAACTTAATCGACCGCCATGCTTGACTTCATGTACGAACTGAACGCACGGGTCGTCGGCCGTTTAGACTCCTCCCCCTTACAACGCCTGCTAACGGTGGCGGCAGAAACTTTTGCATACCCGTAATACATCATTGCATATGCATATTGTCGGGAAAGTCGCGTTTCACGGTAAAAATAATTTGCGGTGTTATGATTCGACTGTAGTTGGAATATTGTACTATGCTCAAGAAACACATGAGAATATGCAGATATTTTCATCTTGCATAAAGTCCTTATATTTAAGGCATTTTTTCAGATTGCTTGTTAAAATAACACTGCCACTTTAACCTTAATAAACAAAGTGCGGCCAACATTCGTGTGAATGAGCAATCCAACCCAGCAAAAACAGTCTTGCTGGAACATCACTATGTTGCCGCTGCCGAACCGTCAATAAAATGTCCGGGCGGCAAACAGAAGGTCCAGCAGTTCAGGCCAACAACTTGGCACCAGTTTTGGCACCCACACCAGTTGTCATATGCCACAACAGGGTCATCAGTTATCAATGACAAGTAGTAGATGCCACAAGTGGCCATTCAGCGGCCTTGCACGCAAGTGCCGTAAATGATGGCTAGCCTAATGTGGTCCTCTAGTTTCCCGGCAGGGGCAGCCGGCAATCACGTGACGTAACTGATGGCTTGCCGAATCTTGTCCGCCAATTTCCCAGTAGTAGCCATAAAAAAGAAAAAAAAATTAGGGAAAACAGCAGTTTCCCAAAGCTACAACCTTTTATTTTCCTCCCTTACGAAACTTCTGAATTATGGAACTGCGTTGGGGAAATTTTCTCAACAGACCGGAAAAACGCTCGTTTGGTTCTGGGTGGAAATGAAAGAACGTGTGCTTGAAACTGAGTCTCTTTCCTGCAGAAAGTGTAATCGAATTGTTATCTCTTTAATTATTACAATATTGCGAGGTTATTTTCATAAATGTCAGTTTCATATAATTCATAATTTATTTTTTCGACGTAACGATAGTTTTTTTTTTTACCTTAATAAAACTTCACTTTTCCAACGAGTGCACCAACTTAAAGGCGCTTTCCAAAGTTTCGTGTTGTCCTTGTCTTGAAAGCTGATTGTTGAATTAATATATTTACCCGTTCATGTCACTTTCTGTTACATTTTCAACGTTGTATCTTTCCTTTCCGTTGTCCGAAGCTACATTTGTTTTAAAGAGGAAAGATATTTTATTTTACTTCTAGTTATTTTTAGAATCGAATTCCTCCAGTTTTATGTATTCAACCCATGGATGAGTACATTATACCCACATAGCGTTTCTTTTATTTTTTTTTATTTTAAAAAATTGATAAATTTTGTACGCGTATAATTATTTTTTTCCCACAACAAAGGTTTTTTTAATGTTTTTCCAGGACTGTTGATTCAAGCGGCTTCAATTTATTTCTCGTTATTCATGGGAATGGAGTGGATGTATTTCACGGCTGTAATCTAGAATTTCATGGCTTAATCTGATATCTTCGTCGACATGGAATTTCATTAGAAAATTAATTCGCCTCTCTACATATGGCTTTTTTTCTTAACATCCACGAAAAAACCACGATGGCGATAGCGTCGTCTCCAACTAACTGGTACCACGAGAGACACAGCACGTGATGCATCTGCGCATGCGCAGTCCTGCTGCTTCCATCTGGTGTTGGGGTTGCATCGGTTACCAGCTACGGGCCACTAGTGGCACTTGCTTGGAGGCCCGCAATTCACGGCGATGCTGCAGGGCCATCAATGGCTCGCCAACTGATGTCGCTGTCACCAACAGACCGCTACCGGGCCGTGAGCGGCAGATTTGAGCTAGCAGGGACCCATCACTGCCAGCTGGTGGCCAGCAGTTTCCCAACACTTGTGTTTTTGCTGGGAAGTAAGCTTTATTTCCTTATACTGGTCAAAGTCACACGATTGTAGAAGTTTCCCGATAATATTAACAGGATGCAACAGAACTTACAGACAAACTTTGAACTTTCTTAATATCAAGATAACATGCGTTTGTATTTCAAGAAGTTAATCCTCGTACGTTCGTACCAGCACTCTCACTACTTTTTACTCTTGACGTAGTTTTTATTTACCTTGGACTCGAAGTCAGTGTTGCCTTAACACATGAGAAAATTCGGTAAGGTGTAAGAATTTAAAGGTATGGTTAAATTGGAGATGTATAGGATGAGCCAAAATTCCATGTGCACCTGACGTATATTGTGATAAGAAATAATAATAATATATCTATAAAGTGTAGTTACCGCACACATACATGAAATACTGTGAACGGAGAAGGTTCGTGTGTTTGAGACGGGGTTACGCACATCCTGCCGTCTGACCTTGAACGACGCAGCCGGTATATCCGGCGTTTGGCCGTGATTGAATCAATCAGTTGTGAAGCGTCGCAGTAGCCGGTTGAACATGGTGTTGTCGCTTGGGGCTTGGGTGTTTCTGACTGAACATGTGTTCCGTAGTGGAGGCGAATATACAGGCGAAGTGAAAAATAATTAACAGAATATAATTTTCCAATACTAAAGCACCCCATCGCAATGCAGTGAAGCGGTTTATTGAAAAGTTTCGTAAAACCGATCAGTGAGAGGTGCTCCGAGAAGCGGTAATCCGCGAGTTGTAACAGAAGAAAAGGTAGAGAATATTCCCATTCTCATCACTAAAAGTCCAAAGAAATCGATTCAAAAAATTGGCACGACAAGCAGGTGTATCGTACAACAGCACCCGTAGGGCACTGAAGACGCGACTGCACTCTACTCGTACAAAATCGGAACAGTGCACGAACTGAAACACGTAGGCTACGACGATAAGCGTGTGGAATATTACAAATGGTTCAAGGACTTCATTAAAGACAAGTGAGGTTCAAGGACTGCATGAATGACAACATTGCATATGGCTCAAGGACTTCTAAAAAAAGGAACACGTAAAATTTATGAACTTCCAGAACAAAAGTACGAAACATTCTAAAAATGAAATGCTTAAAGTTTATCATGGACTACTTTCCTCCACGCCTTCACGTTTGTTGTGATCAGGTTGCATGTAAACAAAGCGGAAAGACACACTCAGATCGGGAACCACGTTTTTCATCAAGACTCACAGAACCGACAAGTGACGTCATTGATACCATATTGCTGGCCTTGACCGCGACTTCAGAAGTTACTATTAGGAAAGAAACAAGTTAGTAAAATCATGCAATACATTGATTATGATACGCTTTCCAACATACTAGAAATCATTTCTCAAGTTATGAGGAAATAGGCTGTGGAATAAATCTGTGCCCTGACCTTTGATCCCATTTCGACGATATTTAACAGAACTGGTTAAGTATACCTCCGACGTAACATGATAAAGTTTTGTCGCCATCGAAAAAATTTTACGTAAGTTATGATGCATAAGGGCTATGGAATAGATCCCGCTTCTGTGTCCTTACCTTTTAACCATTTCGCACATTTTCAAAAGCATTCGTCCCCAGGCAGGTCCTTACAACATACTAACATTTCATCCAAATCGAAACATTTTTACGTAAGTAATGACGCATAATGGCGATGGAAGTGATTCCGCTCCTATGTCCTGAACTTTGACCCCCGTTTCGCCAATTTTCAATAGGGTTTGTCCCCAAGTGATCCCTACCACATATTAAAATTTAATCGAAATCGAACCTTTTTTACGTTAGTTATGTCGCATAATAGCAGTGGAATGGATCCCGCTCCTATTTCCTGACCTTTAAACCCATTTCGTTCACTTTCAATAGAGTTCCTTCACAGGTGGTCCCCTACCACATACTAAAATGTCATCGAAATTGAACGATTTTTATGTGAGTTATCGTGCGGAAGAACATACGCACACAACGCGTGACGTAATGAGGCAGATGGGAATCGTGACCATCTGCTCGCAAGACTTTGACGTCATAAAACTTTAATAGGATCCGCACACAACGCATGATATAATGATACAGATGGCGTGACCGCACGCCAACATTTAATCAGACGACGCCATGACATTACACTAAAAACGTGGTAATTCAGGGTGGTTATTAACCCACTAAACGAATTTTCCTAAAATCGATATCAAGCTAAATCGATTTCTATTACCAGAAAACGGTAGGTTAACGACTTTCATCAAAATCCTTAGAGCCATTTTCAAAATAAAATTTACATACATACAAGAATTTCTCCTTTAAGGTGAACGTCAAGTAATTTTGCTTTCTGTAGTTCGAATGGAAACATTTCTGTACACATTTTCTTCCCAATTAATGCGTTCCCAAGGATGAAAATTTGAACATCGATTAAAATATCTTCATTTCATAATAACCATTAAAAGACGGACCAATTTTAATGATTTTAATTTAAATTTTTCAATGGCACGGAATTTCAGGAATAGGAAGGCGTCAAAACCTGACCATTGACGCTGTTCAACCCCATGCCAAACATCACGGTTATCGGATGGGTCATGTCGTAACTATGCCCGAACAACTAACTATTCCGAGTCTCGTACAGAGAGCGGATTTTTTTTCAATTATCGTTAAAATTGGTCAGTTTTTCAATGGTTATTATTTTTATAAGACACCACCAATCACCATGATACCAACCCCATGTCACTCACTATGTCTCATCTTTTTCTGTGGCAAGTGTCACCGCGATCGGTTGAAGATCTTTAGAGGAAATAGGTGGCAGACGACCCCTTCTCAAAACCTGGGAAAAAAACCTGAAAATGCAAGCTTTTCGACGATTATTCCCCAATGAAACAGAATTTCGGGAATCGGAAACCGTCAAAACCTGATCATGGACGATGTCCAATCTCATGCAAAAAACATGGTGATCGGATGTGTCATCTGGTACCTATGCCTGAACAACTAATTGTCTCGAGTTTCGTAAAGAGAGCTCTGCTCGGCCTGCGGCCTCGCTTCGCTCAAAAATACAGGTTTTTGGACAATTTTTCTTGAATGACACTGAATTTCGGAAGTCGGAAGGCGTCAAAACCTGACCATAGACGATGTCCAATCGCATGCAAAAAATCACGGCGATCGGATGTGTCATATCGTAGCTGTGCCCGAACAACTAATTGTCTTGAGTCTCGTGAGTTAAGAGACCTCTGCTCCTCTGCTCGGCCTTGGGCCTCGCTTCGCTCAACAAATTCTAAAAAAGGAATGCGTAAAATTTGTCTTCCTGAACAAAAGTACGAATCATTCTAAAAAGAAATGCCTAAAATATATCATGAACTTCACTTCCCTTCACGCATTCACGCTGGTCGTGTTCATGTTGCATATAAACAAAGCGGAAAGACACACTGAGATCGGGAACCACGTTTTTCTATTTGTATCGGGAAAGACACACACACATGCACACACACAAACTTGCTTTTATTATTATAGAATAAGCAAGTGTTGAGCTAACAGTCGGAGTCTTTTCATTTCTTCGTTTTTCAACTCAAACGATTTTTTAAATTAATGCTAGTAAGCCGACTTTCGTGAAACGGTTCAAGTAAAAGGCTATCTAGTTTTAATTGAAATTCCTCAATGACAAGGAATTTCGGGAATTGAAAGTTGTCAAAACCTGACCACGGACGATGTCAAATCGCATGCCAAACATGCCGGTGATCGGATGTGTCATGTCGTACCTATACCCGAACAACCGAGTCTTGTATAGAGTTTCGGGTTCAGTTTCAAAGCATTAAGGCAAAATTCCTACCGTGCGATGACTCTAGATATCCTCGGCTAGTCAGCTTTTGTGCAATGAAGGAGATGCAGCTAGATAAGAAATAATTTATTTACAACTGTCAACATCACAGGACACAAACACAATCCAAACAGACCCAAAACGCTACATAATTCGGGAAACCGTTACGATCTTTTCGATTCTCTGCTATACAGTTTACTTGAGTTGAGTCCACATATACAGTTCGGTTCACTTGAGTTCAAAATACAATGACGTCACTCGCAACATAGCGGATTTTTTCAATTTTTATTAAAAATTTTCTTTTTTAATGGTCATTATATTTATACTACGCGACGAACTACCATGTTGCTAACCCCATGTCACTCAACATGTCCTTCCCTTTCTCCGTAGGAACTGTCACCGCGATCGGCTGAAGGTCTTTAGAGGAGATAGGTAACAAACGACCCCTTCTCAAAAACCGGAAAACCACCTAAAAATGCAGGTTTTTCAACGATTATTCCTCAATGACGCAGATTTTTGGGAATCGGAAGGCGTCAAAACCTGACCATGGACGATGTCCAATCGCATGCAAAACATCACGGTGATCGGATGTGTCATCTCGCACCTATGCCCGAATAACGAAGAAATGTCTCGGGTCTCGTATAGAGAGCTCCGCTCAAAAATGCAAGTTTTCGGACGAGCGGTATTTTCTCTTATGCTAATACATATCCCTCTTTTGTTTAATATTTAAGGTTAATAAGCAGAAATTTCCTTTCATTGATGGGGCATTCCTGCATTCGCTTTACTAAATCCAAATAAATACTTTTAGTTACACAAAAACAAATACAAGCGCAGAATCAAGGCAAACATCATAAATAAAAAAATTGCGAAACAACGCAAGTAAAAGTAAAGCAAATGACATTATTAAATTATAATATCATTCAAATTTTGAACATAACAATCCGATTTTTGGCGTAAATTTGACAAGGATGGTAAGTCAGATAATATCCGAAAACTTGAAAATTTTCATCGTCCTGGAGCGGGACTCGAACCCGCGTCTCCCAGAAAACGCCAAAGTATGCTATCCACTACTCCACCCAGAACGACCAAGTTTCAAGTTTCCGATCAATTTGAATATAGCCATCACAGGATTCGCTAGTCGAAGCAACCGGCATTCATGTTTAGCGAATCTGGAGGTTAAGAATGTTATCCCGTGTTTGATCGGAGAAGCAGATCAATCATGAAAGAAATACGGGATTACGCCATATAATACAAATTTTGAAGATGACCATCCGACTTTTGACGTAAATGTGACAAGGATGGTAAGTCAGATGATATCCGAAAACTTGAAAATTTTCATCGTCCTGGAGCGGGACTCGAACCCGCGTCTCCCAGAAAATGCCAGGGTATGCTAATTACTACACCACGCAGAACGACCAAGTTCAAGTTTCCGATCAATTTGAGTATAACCATCACAGGATTCGTTAGTCGAAGCAACCGGCATTCATGTTTAGGGAATCTGAAGGTTAAGAATCTTATCCCGTGTTTGCCCGGAGAAGCAGATCAATCATGAAAGAAATACGGGACTACGCCATATAATACGAATTTTGAAGATGACCATCCGACTTTTGGCGTAAATGTGACAAGAATGGTAAGTCAGATGATATCCGAAAACTTGAAAATTTTCATCGTCCTGGAGCGGGACTCGAAACCGCGTCTCCCAGAAAACGCCAGGGTATGCTAACCCCTACACCACCCAGAACGACCAAGTTTCAAGTTTCCGATCAATTTGAATATAACCATTATTTCATGTTTTATAATATGATTGTTAAAATATACGAAGAACCATGTAATCTATGGAACTTCTTCAGAATGCCCTAATATGCCGCATAACGAATTTCCAGGACCTTCTTAGAAAAATACTTTTAGTTTGGACAAATATTAATACATGTTGCAGTTTCCAAAAGTCTCGATCTCATGGTTATTAAGAATTTTGTTGGTATGTTAAAATACAACAAATAATAATTTTTCTTCTGTAGAGCTAACCTCTGAAACGTTTTTTATCCTCTTCTATCATATTACGAAATATAACGGAAAGAAAGAAATTTTGGAATAGTGGAGATACATGTGTTTAATGAAAATGTTATGTAGAAACGGGTCTAAATAAACGCAAAACTGCATAAGAATTTTTGCGAGTTGAACTCTGCAAGAGTACCCTGCTCAGAAATGAATAAACCAGTAACTTATTGTATGCACTTCCATCTTAGGTGGAAAAGTCACACATCTATGAAGAAAAACTATTTGTTTTTGAGATATGCATTTTAAAATGTATTTATAACATTTCTTCTCTGGATTGCGTGTCAAAACCTTTTCCGTACGAAACCTGACGTTCATCAGTTCAGATCTATAAATCATCGCAATCGTATACCTTCCTGTTTAAAACACTGCACTTCATTTCAGTTTACTTAAAACTGACTGCGATTCCTGAAGGCTGCAGGTTGTGTTTGCCTCCATTAGTATTTTTTTTATTCCAAAAAGGAAGAAAACGCAAGAATACGGAATCGCCCTTTTTTGTTTTCGTGGTTGTTTGTTTGCTTGCTTTTGTTAATACCAATTCTGATCAGTACAGACCAGGCAAATTCGGAATTGCTTCGCGGTATTTCTGGTGACGGAAAATCTTAAGCACTAAACTTCGAAGCATTTCTATGTGATCTTTCTGTAGTTATAACGAAGTGAATTTCTCCGTCATTTTTATCCGCGCCGGGCTTCGAACCCGGGTCCACTTATTCCGGAATAAGTTGCTCTACCAATTAAGCTACGCGGACATGTATTCTGATTCCTATCTGTCTTTATGTCATGTGCGTCCTGCTGGCAGGTACGTCACATCTCCTGGTACGTTACATCATCTCCCCCTTATTTTTCTTTCGAAGTGCTGCTCATATTTTTCCTATCTCGCGGTGTGGAAATAACATCACACCAATGCGAGATTTTGAACGGTCGGGTCATCCGGATAGTTCGGGCGCCATTATAACGAAGTGAATTTCTCCGTCATTTTTATGCGCGCCGGGGTTCGAACCCGGGTCCACTCATTCCGGAATAAGTTGCTCTACCAATTAAGCTACGCGGACATTTATTCTGATTCCTATCTGCCTTTGTGTCGTGTGCGTCCTTCGGGCAGGTACGTCACATCTCCTGGTACGTTACATCATCTCCCCCTTATATATATATATTTTTTTTTTCGAAGTGCTGGAGAAAGGATTCTCTTATTTTTCCTATCTCGCGGTGTGGAAATAACATCACACCAATGCGAGATTTTGAACGGCCGGGTCATCCGGATAGTTCGGGCGCCATTATAACGAAGTAAATTTCTCCGTCATTTTTATCCGCGCCGGGGCTCGAACCCGGATCCCCTCATTCCGGAATAAGTCACTCTACCAATTGAGCTACGCGGACGATTATTCTGATTCCTATCTGTCTTTATGTCATGTGCGTCCTGCTGGCAGGTACGTCACATCTCCTGGTACGTTACATAGTGACTCGGTCAGTACGTGTATGTATGCACAGATTTACTTGTGGCGTACTACAGAGGTGAAGCACATGTCAAGAAGGTATTTCATCGGTGTAATTTAGTCGGTAGAACAACTGGCTTCGAAGCGACAAGCCGTGAGTTTGAATCTCACCACCGGAGGAGATGTGAATTTCACATTGGCTCCCGATTGTGGAAAATGGATTTACTGGCCGTTGGGTCTTCGAAAAATTTTTGTCATGTTCCTTCCACGCATCATCTTAAAATTAGTAAATATTTCTTCTTCGCTTCAAAAAAAAAATAAAAAAAAGGAGGGAGATAATGTACAGTACTACACAGGTGAAGCACATGTCAAGAAGGCAACTCTGCAACGAAAAAGTCCGTCGGTGTAGTTTAGCTGGTGCGACAAATGGCTCCGGAGCGAGGAGGCGTAGGTTCGAATCTTACCACAGGCAAAATTGTGAGTTTCACATTTGCGCCCATTGTGGAAATTGATCTACTGGCCTTTGGGTTCCTCGAAAAATGTGTGATGTTTGTTTCACACATTGCCTGGACTTATTGAGAATTCATTCTTCGCTTCGAGAAAGATAAAGAAGAAACATTACGAGGGAGATGATATGATGTATTTCAAAGGTGAATCGCATGTCAATAAGGCAAATCTGCAGTGATAAATTCTGTCTGTGTATCTTAATTGGGAAAACTCCGGAACAGAGGGATGCGGGTTCGAACAGCGTCCCCGGATATATATATATATATTAAGTTCGTCCTCCTGTGTATTGGTGTTTTGCCTCTTCTTCCTTCTCTATCCTTTTCAAAATATCTGGACTTCTGTCAGTCTAAATTATCCATACAGTACTTCTCAATTGCAAGTTCGATACCTTCTTTAGAATTATTTGTGGTACTACTTCTTCGATCGAGTAGAAGGTCACCATTTACCTTGGGTTTTTGTCGTTGAATTTATACTGCCGATCCATGTTGGTAACTTGAATTCTCTTATTTTCAAAGGCTTCTTTAATTTTCAGATTCTGCATTGAAATTGACACTTCTTTAATTATCTAGCAATAATCCTGTGTATAAGAAACTCAAATATGAACTGAACCAACTTAGACAGCTGCGTCAGAACCCCGATATTTCCATAATCAGTGCGGACAAGACCTCCCAAGTTATTATAATGAATAGAACTGACTACATTGATAAAATGAACCAGGCAATTGCAAACATTCCACATACCATCTGCACCCGTGATCCCACTAATGCTACCATTTCGGCCCTCTCCAGGTTAAAATCTTCAGGTCTACTTCCTACAAATATCACTAAAGCTATGCACCCACCACCTGGACCCCGTGTTCCCGAATTATTTGGAAAACTTAAAACCCATAAAACAGGTAATTCCGTACGCCCCCTCGTTTCGGCCTATGCAAGTCCAACTAGACCCCTCGAGTGAGCATTGGCAAAATGTCTAGTTCCATTAACCACTTCATCCATATTCTCGGTGACCAGTTCCGCTCAGGCATTAAATAAAATACATTCTGTTACACCATCTAGCTCGCAGTTTATAATGGTCTCACTCGATATCATTTCCTTATACCCTAACGTACCTGTACCTGCTGTCCACCGTATCATTGAAGAAATGTTGTCAGCCCACGGAACTTATACCCATAATGAAATTCAAGGCATTGTTAATGCCTTAAGACTTGTGTACAACAGAACATTTTTTCGATTTAATGAAACTATTTACCGTCAACGGGAAGGGGCCCCTATGGGGTCACCCCTCTCAGTAGTTCTATCTGAGTTGTTGTTACAAGACCTGGAAAACGAAGTCCTCGCAAACTTTCATGTGAAACCTATTTTATACCTGAGATACGTGGATGATGTGCTTTTGTTTTGGCAGTCTACCCTTGAAAGCCTTACCGAATTCACCAGCTTGTTGTCTACAAAATACAGTTCCATAAAAATTTTCTACAGAATTGGGGACCAATTATGCATTACCCTATCTGGACATCTTGTTGGAAAGAAACCCTAATACGAACGAAGTAACTCACTCTGTTTATAGAAAACCAACTGCAACAATATCTATGATTCCCTATAACTCCTACCACCCACTCAGGCAAAAACTCTCAGCCCTTCACTTTATGTTTCACCGAGCAGTTACACATTCATCCTCAACCGATCAAAGAGACCTAGAAGTTGCAAAAATTATGGATATTGCAGCATTATATAATTATCCATCTACCACAGTTAATTCCATAATGCGCCGTGTCTTTAATGCATCATACTCAACATTACCAAGAACGATACCAAGCACTTCATATGTCGGCAAGCTACCATACATCCCTGCTGTCAGAAATATCCTAAAAAACGTATGTCGTCCACTTAATTTTGATTTTGGCATAAAAACGTGCAACATTCTCGCCCATATTAAAAATGACAGGGATCAGATTCCCCATGGTTCCAAATTCGGTGTATACGCAATCCCACTAAAAGCTATGAATGCTGACGTAACCGACAAGATGTACATAGGTTCGACCCGTCGCAATATTAATTTACGTGTCTCTGAACATAGATATAATGTTAAAACATGCTCCACCTCCACCGCCCTTTCAAGACTATGCCTGAAGGGTCAACACCAACCTATCTGGGACGATGTTACTATGTTACATACGCCAACTACATGTTCATCTATCCTCCTGTTAGAAAGCCTATTGATACATAAACATAGGGCTGAATGCTGTAACGACGATACCCCTATCATTATACCGTTGCCATGGAAACTACTCTGTAACTATTACAACGAAGAGACAATACCGGCTGCTCTAATGAAACGACATGATTGGGTAGTGAGCATGTGCATGCCAAAACATACTATTTCGTCAGTGCGCATACTACATAATATATACCCTCCCAGGGCATAGTGCAACCACAGCATCTGATGACGGGTCCACAGTGGACTTGAAAGTGCTCATGTATATATCATTTTAACCGTAATTTTTTAAAATCGTATAAAGACGGCAAAACTGTGTTTTTAATATCCTTCAGCACGATAAATCGACTTCCTATGGTATTTGTTCGCCCTTTGTCAGATGTTAATTCCTGGCTGGCTGCTTCTTCTTGGACAACATCTTCTATCTTTCTTTTGACACTTCCTTCCATTCCTTCAGAATTGAGATGTAGCTGCAGTTCGTCTGTTTTACCATCTTCTCAAATAGGTTATTCCGAAATTTTTTGAACTTTAATATCTTTTTATCAACGAGCGTTGCTAAATCTGATTGTATCTTGCTCGGTTTTGATTCCATTTCTTCGATCTGCGTCTTAGATAAGCCTCGGACCTTTACATGTTCTTTTTCAGTTTTTACTGAAGCTAATACTTGAGTTGACGTACGATGTCACGTGACGAGAAATTGTTACTGTTTTGAGGGTTGTGACTACTGGAATTATAGCCTCCCAGCGCTATGAAAAAAATACGCAGATCGTCAGAGAAGATTTGCAGCCGCTGCAGATGAATTGCGACATCACTGTGTGGCAGGTGCAGCTGTTGTTCTCCCATCGATAGAAACATCGTGTACCTTGAAACCACTCATCCGGGTCTTTCTCTCTCTCTCTCTGGTGTGAGCGCGGTTGGGAAGAACACTGTGTGTGTGCTCTGGTTAACGCTTTTACGCGCTCGTGTGTCACTATGGTGTCTGTGTGTGTTATTTATTAATAGAACTAACTGCTCCTGAATAAAGGAAGCAACTTTATTAAATGTAATTTTCCCGATCATTAGACTCAGTTACGCTACACATTTTTTTAAATGTGTATTTCCTATCATTAAGTAAGTGCTTTCTTAACAACGACGTGATTATATGGCAAGTCTGCAGTCAACTTCTACAACAAATATTGCGACAGTAAGAAATGCGTTATTGTATTATCGTGGATCATCTACGTGTTGTGAACATATTCGATCAATTGGGTTGTAACGTATACTCTAGATTCACTTTCCTTTTGATTTTTACTATCTCTGGTTATTTTATTTTACTATGTAAATTATCTTCTTACTGAACGAGATGTTATTTCTCCCGCTGAATGAGATCTGGCAATGAGTGTAAGTCATGACGTGGTGGTAGCCAGTATAAATAGGCGCGTTCAACGAGACGTAGAGAGAGCTGTTGTTGTACGAAGTGAGCTGTTGTTTATGTGTCAGAGAGCTGTTGTTCTTTAGAGAGAGCGGTTGTTTATGTGCGTGAGAGCTTTGTTTCGTGTGTAAAGAGATCTTCGTTTATGTGAGAGCCAGAAGTTTACCAAACAAAAGATTGTCTTAGTAAGTACGTTTTTCTCAGTTCATAGTTTTGTCAGATCTCTGTCTGGCTGTTAGGTTAATTTCATTAGTTGATTATTATTAACAACCAGCATAAGACTTTATTCATCTTAATTACTACTACAACATTACTAGCAGTTAAAAGCTTGTTCATTATTATTACTACTCTACTAGCAGGAAAGTTTATTCATGATATAATTAACAAACAACAAGCATTAGAAGAAGCTGAATTCATTATAATTCAGTAGCAGAAGCGATATATTCATTATAGGGTATCACTCTGTCTACGTGTCATCCTTTGTATCATAATTAAATTTGTTTCTATTTATTTGCATACAACTCAGGTCGGTATATGGTTTTATTATTATTATTAGTATGATGTGATATCTGTTCTATTATTGTTAAGCACACATTCTTCCGCATTGAATTAAAGTCTAGAAAAAACCTTTTTATCTTTTCTGCTGCGTACCCAGCCGATTGGAATGTTGGTATTAACTATTCAACTACACATCCATTTAAGAATTAATCAACAGTGACTTCCACTAATTCCGTTAAGTGTTGGTTACGTCAGTTTCTGGACAGCGCTGGGAAATGGCGCACTACTGCATATGTCCGCTACTGAATGCGATACCTTTATACAAATGTACGTCAACGAACACTTACGTAGCGTATTACGTGGAAATATTTAAGGCTGTTGCTGGTCAGCAATGTTGATCGCAATGGGAAAAAGAAAGGATCTTTCGGAGTTCAATAAAGGGCTCATTGTGGGTGCCCTCTGGATGGAGAGACAATTTTGGTCACAGAATGGTTTTTTAAAAGGTATTAACCCACATTGCTTGTCTAAGAGGCATAACAGTGGCATGACGAAGATCTGCAGATAACGAGATCGCCGTCGTATGTGGATGCTTCTATGAAGAAACAGGACTCCCTTTGTGTAGCAACTGACCGAAGCATTCAATGAAAGCTGTTTCTGACCAATGTCTCGGCAAATTATGTGCAGGAAATTGAAGGGGAGAATGGTAGTGAAGTCGTATGTCTATGCAGAAACCACTGATTTATGCGAAGAAAGGGAAACTTCGTGTACAGTGGTGTCAGTAACAAAATGACTGGACACTGGGAGACTAGAAAACAGTCATGTGGTCTGACGAGTCGCGCTACATATTGTTCTGTAGTTACCATAAGTATAAAATTTGGTGAGAGCCCCATGAAATATTGAACCCAGCTTGCCTTGTAAACATTACTGAAGGTTCGGGAGTTTTTTGAAATTATATTCAGACGACTAAATATAATTTCAAATTCTTCAAAACAAATATATAAGATTAATTGATCTAAAATTAGATAGAAATACACAACTAATACTATATATAATAACACAAGAGTTTTCCCAAACAAATACAACATTCTTACGATTAACCAACTATATTACTTCAATTTCGGAAAAATTACTTTCAGACGCATTAAGGATAATTTACACACTGACATCATACAAAATGTACCTTAGATGCACACACATGACACACGCAGTGAATCACATATTCGGCCTATTCATCCGAAGACGAAGAACATGAAGTAAAGTATAAATTACATTGGCCCACAGTACTGGAACTCATTACGGACGGAACTGACTTCTTTAAGAAATTTTAACCACTTAAAAAAAAAATTAAAAGACTTCATAATGAATTGTAGCTCCTCAAATTGATGATTGCAGTGGAGAGGGACTATAACTAGTACTGTGACTTGTATATCTTCATGTAAATTTATTTTTCAATGGTATTATCTGCAATGTTTATTACCTTCTCATATATCATTACCTTTTTTTGTTTCTATGAAACACTGATTTGTTTTTAACTACAACTACTGACCTCAGTGTAAAACTAGCGTAATGACCACGGGACCCTGTCTGGCCTAGCTGGCCATTTCCCCCTGCTGCCTTGCTATGCTTTGTTTCAATTGATATATTTTTGTAACACTGGTTTTTAGCTCAGCAAAATAAATGAATTGAATTAAATGTCACGATGTGTGGCACACTCTGTTGGTACGGGACGGGTCCCTGATATTGCTGGAAGGTCGGGTGAGCTCCAAGGATTATCTGAACTCCGTTGCCTATTAAGTACATTCTGCAACGTTACTTTTCATCCACGTGGTGTAATCCATATGTTTATCACATTCTTCCATTAAAGACCATACCGGGAAAATAAAAAAAAATAAAAATTCCCGTAGATGCAGACGAACACGGCCGCCCGAATCGCTCGTCTTGAATGAACAGAAATTCTTCGCCTCAAACTTTTCTTGAACTTCCATGGCCTGTGCTGGATTATCAAAAGTCTCCCTCATTTACCGTTGTTAACGAAGAAGTGAACCAGAAGCTGGTATCTTCTAGGGCGGTAACATTGAGTCTGATTAGGTCACATCCCATCCGCCGTGAAAAATTCAGTAATTTCCGCAGGGAGACGTCTGAAGTTCTGTGCACATTTAGCCAACAGATCCGGTGCTTCTTTTCGAGCCTCAGCACGAATCATTATTTTGTTAACCTGCGAAAGGGTCGTGGAGGACGGAGACAGTAGCGATAATTTCGGGAGTGAATGATGGTATTATCGAGGGACACACACGATTTTAGGGACCTAGTCTTTAAAAGATTAATGCAAAAGCATGAAAATTCACCCGAAGAAGGAAATACATACTACGATGTGACTCGTACTCTTGGACTGCCACAGTCCCTCAATACTGATGTCAAATACTACTTGTTGCGTCACCAAATAGCTGAAAAGTTAAGGGAAATCTGAAAAAGAGATAAACAAAGAATTCAAAATTTTTGAAAGATATTTGCCAGAAAACTATACCCATTTCTTTTAAGAATGAAACTTTCATTCAATGAATGCGTACTTTCATGTTTTGTGTATGCTATACAGATGCACCCACTAAATGTAATGTTATCGAAAACAAAACAGGAAAGATAAGTCTTATACAAAAGAAAATGGAGGAAATAACAGTAGTTGTAACCAAGACCATGCCATTAGAGAGATGGTTTCCTCTTTTAGTGACGTCACACGAAAACAAAGGCTTCCGATTGATCTCCAGTGCTATCGTGTATGACGTCAAGCACAGCGACATCCAGACAGTGCAACCTAAGGGTAACAGCACAAAAGCAGGGAGCCGATTTCCCTAATATACTTTCTAGACGGCCTTATACTTTCTAGACAGCCTTGTACTTTCTAGACGGCCTTATATACTTTCTAGACGGCCTTGATATAATGGTGAAGAATAGAAAAAGAAATGTCTTACTAAGACAATAAACCAAGACAGAAAAAATGCTAATAATCTTTAAAACAATCATATAGGTGTTTGTGTAGTTGGAGAGCTTTCTATAGCGTAGAAATGGAATACAGGAAAAGAGAAAGACTCAGGTGGATGGATAAGATAAAAAAGATAGGGAGAAAGAGATACCGCATTAAGAGAATGAAGATTACGAAGCACAGCTCGACAAGAAATGTGGAGGCTCCGTTCAGCAGGGGCTGAAACGAAGCCAACAAGCAGAAGAAGCATTTCTCAAAGATGCGCTTATTATGAACGAAATGTGGTATCTTCTTGCTTTGGCGGGTTTTTCTTTTTACTAAATGCATGATATGTAGAATTTTGAACGCTTAGTAATTTCTAAGGTATTAATATAAATACGTAAAAAGTTCCAAGAGGAAAAGATTTCATTCCATACGCTCGTGTCACCTGGAGAGACATTCTCATTGCAGAATGCCTCTCCGGGTGACACGAGCGTATAGCATTCAACGAATACGTGAGAGCACACAGTATCTGTTTGACGGCATGATGTACATCTCCGTTGTCATACAGTTTTCTATAGAGAACCGCTGCTTGGGAATACGATTTCTAATTTTTCGCGCATTGCTGCTGCCGAACAGCCATTTTGGTTCATAAGCCACGTTAAGCCCGAGGTCTAGCAGGAGACTCCTCTTTATAAACATGACATCATAAACTCCTTTAAACTCAATTTTCAGTTACATTTCTTTGAACACATTATATCCACAGTTGCTCATCACAGTATTTTCATTTCTCAGACATAATGATGTAATGCAGGAGTTATGGTATGAACTACACTTGGGCGGGAATCAATCCCGTATGCTTCAAAAAAGTGTAACGTACAGGGTGAGACATAAGTCCCTGTGCACCTGGCAAAACAATACACGCACAACAACTACAAGTGCACCTGCTACAATAAATGCTGGAAACGGTCCCTTCCTGTGTGTAGACATGCATCCACGCGTCTGAACATGTTCTCGAAGACACGTGACAGGTCCAAAGGAGAAATGTTGCTGATTACGTGGTGATGACTTCCTGTAGTTCCGTCAGAGAATGGGGATTGTTCTTATAAACAGAGTTTTTCAGTAAATCCCAACAGATAATAATCAGAAGGCGTGAGATCGGGCGAACGTGGCGGATATATGCCTTTGGAGGTGATCCTGTTTCTGAACACATCACTGAACAACGCCATGGAGACATGAGCTGTACAAGACGAAGCGGAATCCTGCTGGAAGTAGCTCTTAACAGTTTCCTTTTCGGTTAAGTGCCCGATGAATGGGTACATGATGTTGTCACAATTCCTTGCCGGGGTTATAGTCACCTCAAATAATATGGGCCCAATTATGCGTCTCCGAGATATCGCACACCACAGACCAATCTTCTATTCATGTAATGGCATTTCGTGTGTCTGATGTGTATTATTGGAAGACCAAATGTGACTGTTTTGGTTGTTCACATATCTCGATAAATGGAACAGCACCTCATCTAAGAAGAACGTGACATCCATATTTGTATTAATAAAGTCCTTGAACCATCTGCAATGTGGTCATTAATGAAGTCTTTGAACCATCTGCAATGTTGTCATTAATGAAGTCCTTGAACCATCTGCAATGTTGTCATTAATGAAGTGCTTGGGCCATCAGCAATGTTGTCCTTAATGAAGTCCTTGAATCATCTGCAATGTTGTCATTAATGAAGTCCTTGAACCATCTGCAATTTTGTCATTAATGAAGTCCTTGAACCATCTGCAGTGTTGTCATTAATGAAGTCTTTGAACCATCTGCAATGTTGTCATTAATGAAGACCTTGAACCATTTGCAATGTTTTCATTAATGAAGTCCTTGTATCATCTGTAATGTGGCCATTAATGAAGTCCTGGAACCATCTGTAATGTGGTCATTAATGAAGTCCTGGAACCATCTGCAATGTTGTCATTAATGAAGTCCTGGAACCATCTGCAATGTTGTCATTAATGAAGTCCTGGAACCATCTGCAATGTTGTCATTAATGAAGTCCTGGAACTATCTGCAATGTTGTCATTAATGAAGTCCTTGAATCATCTGCAATGATGTCATTAATGAAGTCCTTGAATCATCTGCAATGATGTCATTAATGAAGTCCTTGAACCATCTGCAATGTTGTCATTAATGAAGTCCTTGAACCATCTGCAATGTTGTCATTAATGAAGTGCTTGGGCCATCAGCAATGTTGTTCTTAACGAAGTCCTTGAATCATCTGCAATGTTGTCATTAATGAAGTCCTTGAACCATCTGCGATTTTGTCATTAATGAAGTCCTTGAACCATCTGCAGTGTTGTCATTAATGAAGTCTTTGAACCATCTGCAATGTTGTCATTAATGAAGACCTTGAACCATTTGCAATGTTTTCATTAATGAAGTCCTTGTACCATCTGTAATGTGGTCATTAATGAAGTCCTGGAACCATCTGTAATGTGGTCATTAATGAAGTCCTGGAACCATCTGTAATGTGGTCATTAATGAAGTCCTGGAACCATCTGCAATGTTGTCATTAATGAAGTCCTGGAACTATCTGCAATGTTGTCATTAATGATGTCCTTGAACCATCTGCAATGTTGTCATTATAAATAGACGCCTTAATGAGCTTAGATTTTGCAATAGCTTTGCTCAAAATTTGCCGACTGTGCCCGAGTTATCGGTTAGTGTTGGCGGCTTGCCCTAGTTAGGGGTTTTCCTGGTTTTGAGAAAGGGTCGTTTGTAACCTATATCCTCCAACGATCTTTAGTTCATCGCAGTGCCACTTGCCACAGAGAAAGGGAAGGACATGGGGAATGACATGGGATTAGTATCATGGTGATTGTTCATGTCGTATAAAAATGATGACCATAAAAAGCTGACTAATTTTAATAATATTTAAAAACATCCGCTCCCTATACGAGACTCGAGACAATTAGTTGTTCGGGCATCGCTACGGCATGACACATCCGATCACCGTGATTTTTGGTATACGATTGGACATCGTCCATGGTCAGGTTCCATGGTAAATTTTAATAATAAATAAAAACATCTGCTCTCTATACGAGACTCGAGACAATTAGTTGTTCGGGCATAGCTACGGCATGACGCATCCGATCACGGTGATTTTTGGCATGCGATTGGACATCGTCCATGGCCAGGTTTTGACGTCTTCCGATTCCTGAAATTCCGTGCCATTGAGGAATTTCAATTGAAACTTGTAGCGTAAAAGCCTTTTCGACTTCTACGCTGTTTTAACACATCAATATACTAAGAAAATGGTTCCTAAATGAAAGAAAACCTTAACGGTCAGACGAAACAACAGAAGTCAACTTACGGAAAAGCTTTATTCAGGCTGCAGAAAACACTTCTATAACTGAACGATAACCTCACAATGTACTCCACACACCACACATGATCACAACACTCTTTTCAATAATCATCAGTTTATAATACAACGCTCTTAATAATCGCTCTCTTCAACGCCCTCAAGCAATAGATCAGTCCTCGTTTCATCTCTTGTTCTTATCTTATATCAGGCATACGTCACGTGCATTCAACCTCAATAGTGTTGCCAAACGTTTTCGTTTGAGGGAAAAGATATTTCGTTAAGCGTGAAGAATACTGAGAATAAACTCAAGATTTACATAGGGAAAGAAACTAAAAAAGGAAAGTTAATCTAGAATATGCGTAACAAACTAGATGGCCTTTTACTTGAACCGTTTCACGAATGTCGGCTCTTTCTTTCTTTCTTTCTTTCTTTATTGGAGGTTTAACGACCACCGTGAGCAACTCAATGGGCTATAAGCAGTCGCCCGTCCCTAATTTAAGGTCACTGGTTCCAGGGAAGGGATAGAGCCAGTGCCGTAAGACAAACACAACATCCATGCCTCACCGGGATTCGAACCCGGACAATTTTCGGACGAATAGTCATAAGCCAGCGCTTAGAACACTGAGCCACCGGGGCGGCGAATGTCGGCTCACTAACATTAATTTAAAAAAAATTGTTTGCATTGAAAAAAGAAGAAATGGAAAGACTCCGTCTGTTATGTCAACACTTGCTTAATCTATAATAATAAAAGGAAGTTTGTGTATGTGTTTGTGTGTGCGTCTGTCTTTTGCAGATCAAAATGAAAAACGTGGTTCCCGATCTGAGTGTGTCTTTCAGCTTTGTTTACATGCAACCTGATCACAACCAACGTGAAGGCGTGAAGGAAAGTACTTCTTGATAAATTTTAGGCTTTTCTTTTTTAGAATGTTTTGCATTATAAATTTTAAGTCATAAATTTTACGTGTTCGTTTTTTAGAATTAGTTCGAATAGACACTTTAATGAACTTATATTTTGCAATAGCTTTGCTCAAAATTTGTCTGCTGTACCCGAGTTATCGGTTAACGTTGGCGGCTTGTCCTAGTATCTTTGTTCATCTACGAGAAAATTTTTAGTGCACAATTTGTAAATTTTCCTATCATACTTTTCCATACTTTTTCATACTTTTCAGCTGCTAGTAGGAGAAACTATCTATTTCTATTTCTACATGTTTTATGGATTGTAGAAATCTGCATGATTTCTTTTTGTAACGGGTTTCATTGACTGTGACTTGGTGTCATCTTTCTTGTTTTAAATTAACCAACGCTTTGTAATTGTTCTGCGTGTTGTTTTGTTCAATCCCTGTTTCTGCTTCGTCTAATTTGGAATTCTTCTCTGTTTTGTTTAGCATGTGTTGCAGTTCAGTTCTATTTAATCTGCTTTTTTGTGCTTTATGTTTAGTTTGTTAAGGTTTGCTTTGTGCAAGATAAATATCACTACCAGCTCAGTGAACCAATAACTTGCCTGTACTTCGAACTTACCAAAATTTCTGTTCTGCTATTAATAACCAGGGCTTGTCCTTATTTACGCTTCTGAGAAAACTTAGGGAATATTGGGATCCAAGCAGAAAGTTACAGAAAACTCCCAGAGCTGTAAGCATGTGATTAAAGGTCAACGTTTGAGAGTCACATGCTATCAAAAAGACGGGTGTAGAAACTGGTAAATAAGCAGCCCTAAAGAATTTGTGCGCACGACGGAAGCTCAACAAACACCGAGTGTAAGTATCGCTCTTGCTGAGTCGTTCTCATTCATTAGGAGGTTGCAGCTACAGATGTTTTTGAGTTCACCGGTGTCTCAGGAACCGGTTAACCTGAACCGACAGCTTCGAGAGCAATCAGAAGGAGGAAAGCTGGTCAGACAGAAGAAACGGTGACAGAAGCGATTAGAATGATTCAAATCGTCATCACTAGCCTACGGTAGCGTTTCTAGGAACTGAAACAATTCGCAGAGCAAGGCTTGTCAATATTGAAAACTGCACAAGACAACTGCTATCTGAATTTTCTGAATCATATAGGTACCGCTGATGACATTCAACTGCACTGAAACACCTGTTAACTGCGGACACAGCACGACGCATATCCAAACAGATCATATACATCCACCAAAAATCACTCAATACTCGTAGACCGCTGGTGTGCATGTCTTTCTTTGACTATTTCCGGAGAGCCAGCAGTGAGTGGAATGAAGATCATCGTGGTTGAAAGGGTGAAAAGTGGCATTTTGTCCTTCTCACGGATGAGGCGCGGCTCAACTTGTAATCTAACAATCGCTAAGTCCTTCTCTGACACGAAAAAGGAACACGCAATATTCCAGCTTGCATGGAGGAAAGAAATGTTCCCAGAGGTCATAGAATCCGCGTGTGAGACAGCTTCAGAATTGGCGTTGTAATATAGCCTCAGAATGGGCACCCGGAATAAACCCGTAACGGAGACCAGATGTCTAGATGTGATTTGTAGTTGTACCCGCAGCAATTGGAGATGCATTCCATTTCATGAATGAAAATGCAGACCGGCACTAAACTCAGCAGGTGGAGAAAATGCCTCAGCATGTTTGCATGGAGCGTACGGACTTGCCTTCGCATTCTACGAACCTCAACCCCATTGAACACGCGTAGGATGCACTGGGTAAACGTGCTATAAAGGAGTGCAGTATGATGTTGTAGCAGTGCCAGAGTCTTAGGTAAAACAGCTGTTATGGAATAATTGTTGACAATGCCTGACCTCAGTGACCTCAAAAAAGCATGATGCGCGTCTTGCAGGGAATTTCAGTTACTAGAATGACAGAAATAAGAAGAGCAACATCAGGAACTGTATAGAAGATTATGACTATCTACCAAAAAGGACACGGCGTTGCCTCTCAGCGTGCAAATTGTGGGCGCCATACGAAGATGTCTTATAGGTTTAGGCGAATGTTGGCATGTATTGTGCAACGGAAACACAATACCACTGTACCGCACATAGCAGCAGAGTTGAACACCAGTCGGAATAACCCCTTTTCCATCATAACACTTCGTCGGGAACTTCATCATACCTGCATTTTTGGCCGTGCTGTAATTCACAAACCTCTGATTACCAACCTAATGCATCGAAACATGTAATGTAGTGCAAAGAACACAAAACCTAATGTAAAAAGACTAGCAACGCGTCGTCTGGTCTGATGAATCGTACTTCACACTGTTTTCCGCCACTGATAGAGTGTATATCTGGAGAAAACCTTCAGAAGCGTACCGTCATACTACTGGTTAGTGCCCTTGGTTATTATGCAAGGTTGTGTCAAATCTGCAACGTACGAGTCCATTCTTCGGAACCAGCCGCACTCAGCGTTTCAGGCATTGTTCCCTAATGACTGTCCCTGGTTTCAAGCAGATACTGCATCCGTGCATTATGCGGAACGTATCAAGTTGTGATTTGCAGAGCATGACGCTGAGGTTCAGAAGTTACCGTGGTCACGTCAATCTCCAGATCTCAATATTATTGAAAATTAAGGGAATATCTGGTTGCGAAAGGTGCGGTCACACTTTCCCCATGCAACATCACGGACACAGTTGGGATACATTTTACTGGAAGCATGGTCCCTAATTGCATTATCGTATGTGAATGACTTGGACAAGTCTATTCCAGGGTGATTTGCTTCAGTTCTGAAAGACCCCAGGTTGGCCAAGAGCGTATAAATAAAAAGTTCTCTACAAATAGTAAGTCTTTCCATTATCTTGATGAAACTCTTCATACATATATAGGGATATTTTCGAGTTTTGTGTGCAGGGGACAACTTAGAAAATTTCAGAAAACACTTAGAAAGGGGACTTGTTTCAGCTTATGCATCTTTGGAGGAACGTGCCTCAAATAAGAAGCCCATCTAAACAACGTGAAGATGAGAGTTCGCTGGTTTTGTCTGAGAAGGAGTGCTAAAGGATTCTCCCTGACCGTAGCTTGACGGGACCTTAATGAATAAGCGAAAATTGGGATACTGAATGTCCTTATTAGCACGCTCGATCGCCTCTCTCTCTCTCTCTCTCTCTCTCTCTCTCTCTCTCTCTCTCTCTCTCTCTCTCACTCTCTTTCTCTGTCCGTCTATCTGTGAGAGTTTGCTGGTTTGTCTGAGAAGAAGTGCTAAAGGATTCTCCCTGACCATGACACGAGGGGACTTTACTGAACAAACGAAGAGTGGAGATTTGAACGACCATAATAGCATGCTCGATCGTATCTCTCTCTCTCTCTCTCTCTCTCTCTCTCTCTCTCTCTCTCTCTCTCTCTCTCCGTCTTTCTTTCTCTGGAACATGAGGAAAAGAATCCCCCATCCTTGTAAATTACTAGTTATTAATAACATGTAGCCTCCCCGGTGGCACAGTGAAATAAGCACTGGCTCAATGACCATTCGTTCGAGAAGGGTTAGGTATCGAATCGCGGTGAGGCATGGATGTTGTGTTTGTTTTACGGCACTAGCTTTCACTATTCCCTGAAACCAGTGATCCTACATTAGGGACGGGCGATTGCTCATAACCCACTGAGTTGCTCACGGTGATCGTTAAACCTTCAATAAAAAAAAACGAAAAAAACATGCAATTCTTAATGCTGTCCAATTTAAAGTAATTCAGAACGGTATTTGTTTGCCTAAACAAACTTCTTTAAAACTGGTTTCAAACATTTTTTTCGCTTTCTCCTTAAAAAAATTTCCAAATAAAAATATAATAATAATTGTTAATCTAGTGCTCCAAGCGCGCATGGGCATGCGGCAGCACACTTAGCTTTTTAATTTTTTAGGAGAACCTACAAAATTTGATCACTCACCTTTGTGCCCCCTGACGTAGATAGCATTTAAGTGGCGGCCAATGAGAATTTTCCCGTGACTCACTTATAAACGTGGAAAGAGCAATGACTTCTGTTTGATGTTCCTGGTCCACGTCAAATGTCTGCATTAATTATTCATTCGCCTTCTAATTATTTGTTCAGTTGCTGCTTACCATCTTTGGTGAATCATCAGCATTGTGCGGGGTTCCAAGAAACAACCTGCCAAATTGGCTTGGCAGTTAGTGTATGTGAGTCTGGAGGAATTTGAGGCCGCTGTGGTGCAATGGAAGCATATCAGGCGCGTAACTGGAAGACCCTGGGTTCGATTTCCGGTGGCGGCCAATGAGAAATTTTTCCGTGACTCACTTATAAACGTGGAAAGAGCGATAACTTCTGTTTGATGTTCCTGGTCCACGTCAAATGTCTGTATTAATTATTCATTCGCCTTCTAATTATTTGTTCAGTTGCTGCTTACCATCTTTGGTGAATCCCCAGTATTGTGCGGGGCTCCAAGAAACAACCTGCCAAATTGGCTTGGCAGTTAGCGTGTGTGAGTCAGAAGAAATTCGAGGGTGCAGTGGAAGCATATCCGGCGCGTAACTGGAAGACCCTGGGTTCGATTCCCGGTGACGGCCAATGATAATTTTTCCGTGACTCACTTATAAACATGGAAAGAGCGATGAACTCTCTGTTTGATGTCCCTGGTCTACGTCAAATGTCTGTATTAAATAAGTGGCTGTTTATTTAAGAAGAATAGTTTGCTCACAAAATAATCGAAACACCATAGTTTCATTCTTTCTGTCCGTTTATTCTAAAACTATGCGTTATCACAATTTTGTATGACGCAGTTTTTGCTTTTCTCCTTTATAATCGCGCACAAGTTTGCCTTTATATGTTTTGAATCGTGTTATTTTCTTATAGGGACTAAGGGACTATCAAATATGCTAATTTAATATTTCGGCTCACTGTTTATATGATGCTTTCGCTATGTGTAAAAACCGTCGGGCCAGTAAATTTGATTAATTCAGTTTTAGTCATTTCGCAAGAGAGCATTTTTAAAGCAGCAGAAATTAAAGCATGTACATTCTGACTTAAGCTGCATGAGAAAGACATTCACATTTTTTCTTAAACATTCTAGCGGTTAATTGTGAAGCAGAAAAAATGTACTGAAGCTGGATAAATTCCTGCAACGGAAGAAAGTGTCACACGTGCAGTTGTGAAAATTCAAATGCTTTTGAGTAGCAGTGGGAAGTGAGGAAATAATTTTAAAAGCAATTTATGAAACAGCAGGAAAGCACGAGTAAATCCTCCGGAGACAATTCATTCAATAAATTATGCACCTTTAAAGGCTTGCAGTTTCCGTGAAACATCCGACGGCGCCAGCGAATGTTGCTTCAGGATGTTAGCTTTTGAAAACACTTCACCAAAGATTTGATTCGCTTTCACAGGGTTTAATAAATTACGCGGAAAGTGGGATCTTATTCTGGTTAAGACAGACTTATCACTGAAAGCGACGGGTTCTGTATTTTGTCAGTGGAAAGGGATCGAAACAACAGATCGAAACTTATAGAAGCATTGACGAATTACACATTTTAGGGCTTTACTCTCAAAGCATAATCCCTAAAATATGCAAGAATATGCATGGATGATTTTGGAATATAAATCCATTTGTTTCTTGACTCCAATGAATAATTACTCCAGGAAATTGAGAATATTAAGTTTAAAATACAATCTGAGATGAAAAGTAAATTTGAAGATCGTTAATATCACGCATCATACGTATGAGTGCAATTTCGAAAGTGTGTCACTAATATTGTCGGAAGCTGGGGTAAGGAAATATAGCCAAGATACTTACAGGGATTCATAAAAACGATCGAATCTGCGTCTTTGACATTTTTATTTCTAGATTTCGACGAGTTAATACCACTCGAAAAATTTATCTTTAGCGCCACAAACACTTCCTTCCAGTACTCAGCGAAAGCACTTCTGGTAATTGCTCCGTCCGTTAATCTTTTACTATCTCCACAACATTAAAACTGCAGTCTTTCAGGATTGGTGACAGCTACGGTATTTTAAGTACAAAGAAACGGCAGTTAATGACCATTTCGGAAATCTTTTTCGGCATTTCGATGCCCCTTGAGATTTCGAGAATTCACTGATAGCATCTTTGGAATTCATTGTGTTCGTCGCATTAGAGTTAACTAGCTCCAAATCATTAAAGCTTTCGTCGTTTACCACTTGGTTTAGAAACCAGATGGGGGTATTGATAGTTAGCCGCAGATTCTGAGATATTTTACTCAAATATTTTAGGCATAAAGAAGTTTGAGAAGAGACTCTGTTTCATTCTTTTGGTCGGGAGTCGTGACGCAGTTGAGACTTATGCCCAAATCTCGGGTTAAAGTATGAACTGTAATAAATTTCACCAGTCTTGTTTACCCTTGAACGACCATAATGCTCGAAACGCACTTACATCCATACTACCACGACCGCCCGAAAACGCCCGTTTACAGTGAGTACGATTTCCTACCTCCACCTGTTCTTTCAATTCACACGGCCTCTACGGGATAACAGAAGTGCCTCTCAGGAGTCATTGTTGTTGCTAAACAAATAAGTAAAGCAGGCGTTTGTATGTAGGTCGTTCAAAATGTAACAGCAAATTGATAGTACAAATTTTGAAGATGACAATCCGATTTTTGGCGTAAATGTGACAAGGATGGTAAGTCAGATAATATCCGAAAAGGATGATAAAAGTTTTCAAGTTTTCGGATATTATCTGACTTACCATCCTTGTCACATTTACGCCAAAAGTCGGATTGTCATCTTCAAAATTTGTATTATATGGCGTAATCCCGTATTTCTTTCATGATTGATCTGCTTCTCCGCGCAAACACGGGATAAGATTCTTAACCTCCAGATTCCCTAAACATGAATGCCGGTTGCTTCGACTAACGAATCCTGTGATGGTTATATTCAAATTGATCGGAAACTTGAAACTTGGTCGTTCTGGGTGGTGTAGTGGTTAGCATACCCGGGCGTTTTCTGGCTGGGTGGTGTAGTGGTTAGCATACCCGGGCGTTTTCTGGGAGACGCGGGTTCGAGTCCCGCTCCAGGACGATGAAAATTTTCAAGTTTTCGGATATTATCTGACTTACCATCCTTGTCACATTTACGCCAAAAGTCGGATTGTCATCTTCAAAATTTGTATTATATGGCGTAATCCCGTATTTCTTTCATGATTGATCTGCTTCTCCGCGCAAACACGGGATAAGATTCTTAACCTCCAGATTCCCTAAACATGAATGCCGGTTGCTTCGACTAACGAATCCTGTGATGGTTATATTCAAATTGATCGGAAACTTGAAACTTGGTCGTTCTGGGTGGTGTAGTGGTTAGCATACCCGGGCGTTTTCTGGGAGACGCGGGTTCGAGTCCCGCTCCAGGACGATGAAAATTTTCAAGTTTTCGGATATTATCTGACTTACCATCCTTGTCATATTTACGCCAAAAATCGGATTGTCATCTTCAAAATTTGTATTATATGGCGTAATCCCGTATTTCTTTCATGACTTATCTGCTTCTCCGGGCAATCACGGGATAGGATTATTAACCTCCAGATTCGCTAAACATGAATGCCGGTTGCTTCGACTAGCGAATCCTGTGATGGTTAAATTCAAATTGATCGGAAACTTGAAACTTGGTCGTTCTGGGTGGTGTAGTGGTTAGCATACCCGGGCGTTTTCTGGGAGACGCGGGTTCGAGTCCCGCTCCAGGACGATGAAAATTTTCAAGTTTTCGGATATTATCTGACTTACCATCCTTGTCATATTTACGCCAAAAATCGGATTGTCATCTTCAAAATTTGTATTATATGGCGTAATCCCGTATTTCTTTCATGATTTATCTGCTTCTCCGGGCATACACGGGATAAGATTCTTAACCTCCAGATTCGCTAAACATGAATGCCGGTTGCTTCGACTAGCGAATCCTGCGATGGTTATATTTAAATTGATCGGAAACTTGAAACTTGGTTGTTCTGGATGGTGTAGTGGTTAGCATACCCGGGCGTTTTCTGGGAGACGCGGGTTCGAGTCCCGCTCCAGGACGATGAAAATTTTCAAGTTTTCGGATATTATCTGACTTACCATCCTTGTCATATTTACGCCAAAAATCGGATTGTCATCTTCAAAATTTGTATTATATGGCGTAATCCCGTATTTCTTTCATGATTTATCTGCTTCTCCGGGCAAACACGGGATAAGATTCTTAACCTCCAGATTCGCTAAACATGAATGCCGGTTGCTTCGACTAGCGAATCCTGTGATGGTTAAATTCAAATTGATCGGAAACTTGAAACTTGGTCGTTCTGGGTGGTGTAGTGGTTAGCATACCCGGGCGTTTTCTGGGAGACGCGGGTTCGAGTCCCGCTCCAGGACTATGAAAATTTTCAAGTTTTCGGATATTATCTGACTTACCATCCTTGTCATATTTACGCCAAAAATCGGATTGTCATCTTCAAAATTTGTATTATATGGCGTAATCCCGTATTTCTTTCATGATTTATCTGCTTCTCCGGGCATACACGGGATAAGATTCTTAACCTCCAGATTCGCTAAACATGAATGCCGGTTGCTTCGACTAGCGAATCCTGCGATGGTTATATTTAAATTGATCGGAAACTTGAAACTTGGTTGTTCTGGATGGTGTAGTGGTTAGCATACCCGGGCGTTTTCTGGGAGACGCGGGTTCGAGTCCCGCTCCAGGACGATGAAAATTTTCAAGTTTTCGGATATTATCTGACTTACCATCCTTGTCATATTTACGCCAAAAATCGGATTGTCATCTTCAAAATTTGTATTATATGGCGTAATCCCGTATTTCTTTCATGATTTATCTGCTTCTCCGGGCAAACACGGGATAAGATTCTTAACCTCCAGATTCGCTAAACATGAATGCCGGTTGCTTCGACTAGCGAATCCTGTGATGGTTAAATTCAAATTGATCGGAAACTTGAAACTTGGTCGTTCTGGGTGGTGTAGTGGTTAGCATACCCGGGCGTTTTCTGGGAGACGCGGGTTCGAGTCCCGCTCCAGGACGATGAAAATTTTCAAGTTTTCGGATATTATCTGACTTACCATCCTTGTCATATTTACGCCAAAAATCGGATTGTCATCTTCAAAATTTGTATTATATGGCGTAATCCCGTATTTCTTTCATGATTTATCTGCTTCTCCGGGCAAACACGGGATAAGATTCTTAACCTCCAGATTCCCTAAACATGAATGCCGGTTGCTTCGACTAACGAATCCTGTGATGGTTATATTCAAATTGATCGGAAACTTGAAACTTGGTCGTTCTGGGTGGTGTAGTGGTTAGCATACCCGGGCGTTTTCTGGGAGACGCGGGTTCGAGTCCCGCTCCAGGACGATGAAAATTTTCAAGTTTTCGGATATTATCTGACTTACCATCCTTGTCACATTTACGCCAAAAGTCGGATTGTCGTCTTCAAAATTTGTATTATATGGCGTAATCCCGTATTTCTTTCATGATTGATCTGCTTCTCCGCGCAAACACGGGATAAGATTCTTAACCTCCAGATTCCCTAAACATGAATGCCGGTTGCTTCGACTAACGAATCCTGTGATGGTTATATTCAAATTGATCGGAAACTTGAAACTTGGTCGTTCTGGGTGGTGTAGTGGTTAGCATACCCGGGCGTTTTCTGGGAGACGCGGGTTCGAGTCCCGCTCCAGGACGATGAAAATTTTCAAGTTTTCGGATATTATCTGACTTACCATCCTTGTCATATTTACGCCAAAAATCGGATTGTCATCTTCAAAATTTGTATTATATGGCGTAATCCCGCATTTCTTTCATGACTTATCTGCTTCTCCGGGCAATCACGGGATAGGATTATTAACCTCCAGATTCGCTAAACATGAATGCCGGTTGCTTCGACTAGCGAATCCTGTGATGGTTAAATTCAAATTGATCGGAAACTTGAAACTTGGTCGTTCTGGGTGGTGTAGTGGTTAGCATACCCGGGCGTTTTCTGGGAGACGCGGGTTCGAGTCCCGCTCCAGGACGATGAAAATTTTCAAGTTTTCGGATATTATCTGACTTACCATGCTTGTTACATTTACGCCAAAAATCGGATTGTCATCTTCAAAATTTGTATTATATGGCGTAATCCCGTATTTCTTTCATGATTGATCTGCTTCTCCGGGCATACACGGGATAAGATTCTTAACCTCCAGATTCGCTAAACATGAATGCCGGTTGCTTCGACTAGCGAATCCTGCGATGGTTATATTTAAATTGATCGGAAACTTGAAACTTGGTTGTTCTGGATGGTGTAGTGGTTAGCATACCCGGGCGTTTTCTGGGAGACGCGGGTTCGAGTCCCGCTCCAGGACGATGAAAATTTTCAAGTTTTCGGATATTATCTGACTTACCATCCTTGTCATATTTACGCCAAAAATCGGATTGTCATCTTCAAAATTTGTATTATATGGCGTAATCCCGTATTTCTTTCATGATTTATCTGCTTCTCCGGGCAAACACGGGATAAGATTCTTAACCTCCAGATTCGCTAAACATGAATGCCGGTTGCTTCGACTAGCGAATCCTGTGATGGTTAAATTCAAATTGATCGGAAACTTGAAACTTGGTCGTTCTGGGTGGTGTAGTGGTTAGCATACCCGGGCGTTTTCTGGGAGACGCGGGTTCGAGTCCCGCTCCAGGACGATGAAAATTTTCAAGTTTTCGGATATTATCTGACTTACCATCCTTGTCATATTTACGCCAAAAATCGGATTGTCATCTTCAAAATTTGTATTATATGGCGTAATCCCGTATTTCTTTCATGATTTATCTGCTTCTCCGGGCAAACACGGGATAAGATTCTTAACCTCCAGATTCCCTAAACATGAATGCCGGTTGCTTCGACTAACGAATCCTGTGATGGTTAAATTCAAATTGATCGGAAACTTGAAACTTGGTCGTTCTGGGTGGTGTAGTGGTTAGCATACCCGGGCGTTTTCTGGGAGACGCGGGTTCGAGTCCCGCTCCAGGACGATGAAAATTTTCAAGTTTTCGGATATTATCTGACTTACCATCCTTGTCATATTTACGCCAAAAATCGGATTGTCATCTTCAAAATTTGTATTATATGGCGTAATCCCGTATTTCTTTCATGATTTATCTGCTTCTCCGGGCAAACACGGGATAAGATTCTTAACCTCCAGATTCGCTAAACATGAATGCCGGTTGCTTCGACTAGCGAATCCTGTGATGGTTAAATTCAAATTGATCGGAAACTTGAAACTTGGTCGTTCTGGGTGGTGTAGTGGTTAGCATACCCGGGCGTTTTCTGGGAGACGCGGGTTCGAGTCCCGCTCCAGGACGATGAAAATTTTCAAGTTTTCGGATATTATCTGACTTACCATCCTTGTCATATTTACGCCAAAAATCGGATTGTCATCTTCAAAATTTGTATTATATGGCGTAATCCCGTATTTCTTTCATGATTTATCTGCTTCTCCGGGCATACACGGGATAAGATTCTTAACCTCCAGATTCGCTAAACATGAATGCCGGTTGCTTCGACTAGCGAATCCTGCGATGGTTATATTTAAATTGATCGGAAACTTGAAACTTGGTTGTTCTGGATGGTGTAGTGGTTAGCATACCCGGGCGTTTTCTGGGAGACGCGGGTTCGAGTCCCGCTCCAGGACGATGAAAATTTTCAAGTTTTCGGATATTAGCTGACTTACCATCCTTGTCATATTTACGCCAAAAATCGGATTGTCATCTTCAAAATTTGTATTATATGGCGTAATCCCGTATTTCTTTCATGATTTATCTGCTTCTCCGGGCATACACGGGATAAGATTCTTAACCTCCAGATTCGCTAAACATGAATGCCGGTTGCTTCGACTAGCTAATCCTGTGATGGTTAAATTCAAATTGATCGGAAACTTGAAACTTGGTTGTTCTGGATGGTGTAGTGGTTAGCATACCCGGGCGTTTTCTGGGAGCCGCGGATTCGTGTCCCGCTCCAGGACGATGAAAATTTTCAAGTTTCCGGATATTATCTGACTTACCATCCATGTCACATTTACGCCAAAAATCGGATTGTCATCTTCAAAATTTGTATTATATGGCGTAATCCCGTATTTCTTTCATGAAATTGATAGTATTTCATGAAACGAATAGCCCAACAAGCATTTCAAAGTCCCGCGCATGGAAGGTACATTCTTAGAGAAGGTTTCAACACTGCCCAATTATGACATACTATGCTTAAGCGGAAGAGCAGCATAAACCAAATAACCGCCCCTTAGCTGTTTGCACCGTAGAGGAACATATTGCAATCATCAAGTTTTTGTGGTGCGAGGGTGTGAAACCTCGTGAAATTTATAGAAGAATGCTGCAACATTAGGAAGATGCCTGCATTGGCGAAGTAAACAGTGTTCGAGTGGATAGATGCGTTTAAAAATGGGCTAACATCCATCCGTGAGGAGCAACACTCCGGTGGTCCCAACACGGCCGTCACTGATGAAACGGTGGGTCGCGCTGACGTCATTATTCGTAAAAACAGGCGCATTTCTTCAGACGTTCTGGCCATGGAATTGAATGTCATTATCAGATCCGCTCATCACGGAGGTTCTGAAGTATCACAAGTTGTGTGCACGGTGGGTGGCTAGGATGCCCACTGATGAGCACAAGATGATTTGTGTGCTGATGAGCAGAAGATGATTTGTGTGCAGACTTCTACAGCCTCTTTGGCGCGGTATAACGACAACGAAGACGACTTCCTGGAACGTATCGCCACAGGGTATGAAACCTGGGTGCATCACTATGAGGCCGAAAACAAGGGGCAGTCTTCAGAATGGCGGTACACATCTTTTCCAGTCAAGAAGAAATTCAAGTTTCAACCCTCCACCGGAAAGGTCCAATTCACTCTCTTATATGAATGGACTAATTTTGGAGCACTATCAGAAAAAGGGAGAAACAGTTAATAGTGCGCGATAAAGCACAATATTGGAGGAGGGGCTGAAGCCGGCAATACGGAGCCGTAGCCGAAGACTTTTGTCTAAACGCGTTTTTCTCCTTCATGATAATTCCCACCCTCAACAGGCAGATGCAATTCTTGACACCATTCGGAGATTAAGATTTCAGCTTTTACAGCATCCCTCATACAGCCCTGATCTTGCTTCCTCTGATTATCATGTGTTGGACCCCTAAAGGACGCTTTGAGAGGACAAAGATTTAGGGGTAACGAGGAGCTCAAAGAAACGGTGCATTCCTGGCTGAAGGCACACCGAAAATAATTTCTTTCTGATGTACTAAAGAAGGTGGTGCAACGGTATGAGAAATGTATTGAAAAGGTGGCTGATATGTTCAAAGATAGAATACACTCATCGTCAAAAAAAAAAAAAAAAAAACCAGTTCTACCCAGAAAGACGTCTCGGATTGCGACGCTATTCGGGATTAAAGTAAAAGGTCACCAGGAACAATAAATGATTAAACATTGAGACTGATATAAGCAATATATATTGAGCTAAACGCCAATAAGTAGTGTCTCTCAGGGTGTCACGTCAATTCGTCGCGTGCGTCAATTCGTCGACTACGTCAATTCGTCGCCTGCGTCAATTCGTCGCGCGTCAATTCGTCGACTACGACAATTCGTCGCGCGTCAATTCGTCGCATGCGTCAATTCGTCGCGGACAAATTTGTCGAGTACGTCAATTCGTCGCGTTTACAGATTTTGGTTACATACAAAACGAATCCAGGAAAACGTACGATTTCGAACGTCTTGCTCCCTGATCAAATTTATAAAGTTTGGACACGCAGACAGGATAGGAATATTACGTTTTTCTTTGGCACTAAAAATATTAGACGGTAAACGGTTTTTGGAACGGGGCAGGGCCCGGTTGGACAGAGCCCCCCATATACAAAATTTTCGTAAAATCTACAGTTTTCAATTCAGAACCACCAAATCTGGTATACTATCTCGTGGTATTCTAACTTAGACTGTAGACGGTTTTGGGAAGCGGTTGGAGAGGGGGGTAGGGCCCCCTACAGAATTGCCGTATAATATAGCTTTCAATTTAGAACTACCAAATTTGGTATATTATCTCATGGTACTCTAACTTAGACGGTAGACGGTTTTTGGAACGGGTCAGGGGTCCATTTGGTCAGAGCCCCCATACACAAAATACAGTTTTCAATTCAGAACCACCAAATCAGGTATCCTATCTCATGGTACTCTAACTTAGACGGTTGTCAGTTTTTGGAACGGGTCAAGGCCCGTGGAGTCAGAGCCCCTCCCCCTACATACAAAATTTTCGTAAAATCTAGTTTGTAACGTATACTCTATATTCACTTTCCTTTTGATTTTACTATCTCTGGTTATTTTATTTTACTATGTAAATTTTCTTCTTACTGAACGAAATATTATTTCACCCGCTGAATGAGATCTGGCAATGAGTGTAAGTCATGACGTGGTGGTAGCTAGTATATAGGCGCGTTCATCGAGACTTAGAGAGAGCTTTTGTTGTTGTTATGAGAGAGCGTTGTTATTTACGGAAAGCGTTTGTAATATGAGGAGATATTGTGTTGTTATGAGGAGAGATTCTTCATTATTGTAAAACAAGTTGTGTGTGTGCTTCAGTTGACCAAGAGTCTTATAATAAAGAAGTTGCCGTAAGTTAGTCTTTCTCAATTCATAGTTTTTGTCAGACCTCTGTCTGGCTGTTAGGTTTATAACATTTATTTATTACCATAAATAACCAGCGTTAAGACTTTGTTTACGTTCGTAATTAACTAGTAACAACACCATTTTGAGTTCACTATTTTGAAGCTTAGTACAAGTATATCATTAGCTAGCTGGTAGGAAGAGAATCATTCATATTCATTAGCTTAGCGTAAAACAAATAAAGCTAATTCATTATAAGTTTTTATTTCAGAACCATCAAATTTGGTATCATGAAACTCTAACTTAGACACTAGACGGTTTTTGGTAGGGGTTGGTGCCCGCGCGTTCGGAGCCCCCCTCATACAGTTTTCATCTTAGAACCACCAAATTTGGTATACTATCTCATGGTACTCTAACTTAGACGCTAGACGGTTTTCGGAAGGGGTTGGAGCCCGCGGGGTCGGGCCCCCCTCATAAACAATTTCGTAAAATCTATAGTTATTCAATTTAGAACCACCAAATTTGGTATACTATCTCATGGTATTCTATCTTAGACGCTAGAAGGTTTTTTTGAAGGGGTTGCAGCCCGGGGTCGCCCCTCCCCCTCATAAAAATTTCGTAAAATCAACAGTTTTCATATTAGAACCACCAAATTTGGTATACTATCTAACTTAGACGGCAGACAGGTACTCTAACTTAGACGGCAGACCGTTTTTGGAACAGGTCACGGCCCGGGGGGTCAGAGCCCCCCACATACAAAATTTTCTTAAAAACTACAGTTTTCAATTCAGAACCACCTAATCTGGTATATATCTCATGGTACTCTAACTTAGACGCTAGACGGTTTTTGAAAGGGTTTGGAGCCCGGGGGGTCAGAGCCCCACACATACAAAATTTTCTTAAAAACTACAGTTTTCAATTCAAAACCACCTAATCTGGTGTACTATCTCATGGTACTCTAACTTAGACGCTAGACGGTTTTTGGAAGGGGTTGGAGCCCGGGGGTCAGACCCCCGAATAAAAACTTTTTCGTAAAATCTACATTTCAAAATTGCCTTTATTCTTCAGTAAAATAACATTTCTATGTACATGACAATGGAATTCTGCCAATAAATACAGCGGTATATACATCAGCTCGAAAGTTCCAGTGAAACGTAAAACAAAATATTGTTAAAATCATAAAAAAAATTATTTCGCCACGTAGGGCGAAGGAGAGGCAGACAATAAAGCACGAGCGATACAAACGAAAATGTTTACCTACAGTATTGTAGACAGAGCAAGACATGATTCTATACTATGCACAAATTCCAATTAAGCATTACTACCATACTAAAGATTAAACATTAGGTACTAATTCACAGAAATGCAACAGTGATGCTACATTCAAAATTTACAACATATGTACAGAAGTATTCAGTGACAAGGGGAAATAACGCTAAATGTACTCAGAAGGGCATCTTGTTACATTATATTATACACACAGTGACTAATATTTAAAAAAATATTCAACATAATGAAGGGGACATTGCGTGGGCAGTAAACTGTGCAGAAGGAAGAATTATATACAACAACATAAAACCCAACATTATCGAAGAGAACATGGGAAACATGGTGAGCTATCTTTGTTACAGTGAACGTGGGCGACAACAAAAATCAAACTTATAGGTTGAGATGTAACTGCAAATTGTGGATATGGAACCACCCAGCCGATTGGGCCCAAGTGGATTGAAAAACGCTATCGGTGTTTGTTGAGGCAGCACGAGAGTGCTCCATTTGGAGGCGAGTGGTTAACCGTGCTAGGAAGCGTCTCCGAATGATAGCACTTGCCTCCTGAGGAGGTGGAATAAGAGCAGGAAAGCGTTGTTGAAGATGGAAAGCATAGACAGTGAACTTCACAAGAAGAAAAATATAACGGCACACAGGAGGCAAGTGAGTAGGTGGATGCTTAGTTTGGAGTAGCCAAGCATATGCAAGAAATGGTAACGATCGAGCACAAATTCGATCAGCAAGACGAAATGCTGTGTTTAGGACTGGCAGGAGAACGGGGCAGAATAGGTATTGATGTTGGACGTCGCTGACTTCAGGGCAAAAGGAGCACTGCGGAGAGGTGAGAAGGGTCATGCGAAACAGTACTGATGGGGCGGGGAGACGAAGGTGAAGAAATTGCCAATGGACATTGAGTTCAAGAGGGGAGGAAAGGGCAGAGGTAGATGCTGTCCAGATGGCGGGGAGAAGAGAAGGAGGAGCAGAATGAACAGAAAGTGGAAGTGCGGGAGGGGAAAGAAGAAGCCAATAAAGAGAAGAGGAGGAGAGAGAAGTAACTAGAACCGGGGAGCTACGAATGAGGAGAAAGAACGGTAGGGAAAGAGGAGCAGAGGGGACCGAGAAGAGACCATCAGGTGAAGCGAGGAGTGGAAAGAGGCTCCAAAGCGCTGTGCGAAGAAGAAGATATTCGTTAGCAAGAGTAATGGTTGGAGATAGAAACAGGGAAGAAAGAGGTCTCCAGGTTAGATCAGAAGTTACGAGAGAACGGACTGTTATCACACCAGAGCGGATCCAATGAGGAAAGTAAAAGTAAGGGAGGTTAGGAGGGTGAATAAGAGAAGAGAAGAAGAGAGGTTCATCTAGGAGATCAAGAGTTGAAGAAGGAAATGAACGGAGAAGAGGAAGCGTACGAAAGAGTGAAAGGCCCTCTCGCAGGACAGGAGGGAGGTGGGACGGGAGAAGAGAGTATGCATCCATCTTCAGAAACAGTAGGAAGGTGAAAGATGCATCCATCTTCAGAAACAGTAGGAAGGTGAAAGAGGTAGTGGTAAGGGACGGAACATTTGAAGTGGCAAGGCGAATGAAATGAATAATGCGATGTGTTTTATAAAGGAAAGCTGGATCGGGAAGCTGGATGCCACCCAAAGAGGCTGGCAGATGAAGCGTGGCAGGTTTAACCCAGTGATGTGAAGACCAGATGACGGAAGTTCAGAGGCGAGTGATGGTCATCATTTGTGACACGGGCACAACCGTCGACATCCAAGAGTATTCGCATAGAGAGATAAGTTGTCGACGAACAACGGCTGCTCGTTGACGGAACGATGTGAAAGGGCGGGCCTTACTCCAGTAGGCAGCAGTCCGTTGTATCAGGGGAAGAAGAGCAGTCCAGGTGGCAGATGCAGAAGCCAAGGGCAATCCGACATACGCACCGAGGATCTTCTGTGTAGTGGCTGTCCACTGCGCTCCCCAAGGAGCATCGGTGCGGGCAGCCCATGCCCCGCACCATAAGCCAGTACTTTTAGTGGCATTCAGCGCTGCTCCAGATAATGCAACATACTGTTGATATACAGAATACAGGCGATCAAATTGAGATTCATCCCGGACGCAAAAGGTCACATCATCAGCATAGGCGGTGAAAATTATTCGATGATGACGAGTACTAGCCACTGTCGGCGGTAGGACATCCAGGAGTGATCTTCGGGCTGCTAACAGGAAAGGCGCAAAAGCGAGAGCGAATAGCTGGCCGGAGAGCGGACATCCTTGCCGGATGCCTCGCTTAAACGGAATTGGAGCGGTTAGAAATGTGGCCGCTCGAACATGGAAACTGGCGCCCTGATAAAGGGCCAAGAGTGCGGAAGAAAAGGTAGGAGGAAAGCCAAATTGTGAAAGGACAGCAGAGAGATAAAAATGAGAAACTTTATCAAAAGCGGACTTTTGATCCAGATTGAGAAAGGCAAGAGGTTCAGAAAAAGAGCGAGCGAGGAAGTGAAGATGAAGGAGAAGAGAAACGTTAGTGGAAATAGTCCGACCAGGCACAGTGTATGTCTGGTCAAGAGAAATAACGAAAGAGAGAACAGAATTAAGGCGACGGGATAAGAGTTTTGTATAGAACTTATAGTCAGTGTTTAGGATGGAGATAGGGCGCCAGTTTCCAAGATCCAAGAGGTCACCCTTCTTAGGAAGGAGGATGGTGTGTGCCAAAGTAAAGTCGGGCGGTAACGCAGGAGAGGAAAAAGCAGACGAGAAACACGCAGACAGAAAAGGCAGAAGGCACGGTAGAAAAGCACGATAAAAGGACAGAGGAAGGCCGTCAGGTCCAGGAGCGGCATGAGGATTGAGAGTAGCGAACGCCTCGCGGAGTTCGCGAAGAGAGAAAGGAGAGAGTAAAAAAGTAGATAAAGTAGAGGGGACCTGAGAAAGAGAGGAGAGAAGAGGAGAAGCTAATGAGGATGAAGACTGCGTTACCGCCCTGTACTTGGCGATGAACCACCAAATTTGGTATACTATCTCATGGTACTCTAACTTAGACGCTAGACGGTTTTTGGAAGGGGTTGGAGCCCGCGAGGTCGGGCCCCCTCATAAAAAATTTCGTAAAATCTACAGTTTTTTTCTTGAACCACCAAATTTGGTATACTATCTTATGGTACTCTAACTTAGTCGGCAGACCGTTTTTGGAACGGGTCAAGGCCCGGGGGGTCAGAGCCCCCCACATACAAAATTTTCTTAAAAACTATAGTTTTCAATTCCGAACCACCTAATCCAATATACTATCTAATGGTACGCTAACTTAGACGCTAGACGGTTTTTGGAAGGGGTTGGAGCACCGGGGGTCAGACCCCCCCCCCCGAATAAAAACTTTTTCGTAAATACTACAGTTTTCAATTTAGAACCACCAAATTTGGTATACTATCTCATGGTACTCTAACTACTCTAACTTAGACAGTAGACCGTTTTTGGAAGGAGTTGGAGCCCGGGGGTAAAGGCCCCCCTCCATAAAAATGCCGCGTAAAATCTACAGTTTTTAATTTAGAACCACCAAATTTGGCATACTCTCTTATGGTACTCTAACTTAGACGGTAGACGGTTTTTGGAACGGGTCGGGCACGGGGTCAGAGTCCCTCCGCCCATAAATATTTTTCGTAAAAACTAAAGCTTTCAATTTAGAGCTACCAAATTTGGTATACTATATAATGGTGTTCTAAACTAAACGCTAGACGGTTTTCAGAACGGGTTGGGGCAAGGGTGGTTACCCCCACCCCCTACACACAAACTTTCGTAAAATCTATAGATTTTAATTTAGAACCACCAAAATTTGTATATTCTCTCGTGGTACTCTAACTTAGACGGTAGAAGGTTTTTGGAACGGATCAAGGCCCGGGGGTAAGACCTCCCCATACAAAATTTTCTTAAAATCTTTATTTTTCAATTCAGAACCACCACATTTTGTGCCATGAAACTCTAACTTAGCGGGACACGGTAAGTGAAAGCGCAACATTATTAACTTGATTTGTTATGCAAACCTTATAAATACGACCACAGCGATTAAAAGTTACTAAAGAGTCCTTGTAAGTAATATGTTTTGACCGAGTGCAAGTACAATTAACGAAATGTCAACAGGTCAAAATATCTAAAGTAACAATGAAATTTGGAATATTTCTTTTTCTTTCTTTTTATTTCAGTTTTGACACTTGTATTAAGTTTTAAAAACATATATTTCTCCTATCGTATACCTTCATTGTGCTTTAAACAGAATTTTTACCATGTTTTGGGTATTTTGTTTCGTGTGGTTGCAGTTTTTTTAATGTTTTGGGCATTTCATTTTGTGTGGTTACTTCTTTTTATGTTTTGGGCATTTTACTTTGTATGGGTGTTTTTGTTATGTTTTTATTCTTTTCTTTTCTGTGGTGGTTGTAATGTCGACAGGATGAAAAGGGGAAACTGTGGACAGTCACGATGCCTACTTGCTTCTAATTTCTAATTTTTTTTTTCAAATACAGCACATGATTTTGTATTGAGTTATACCACTTACTCATTAAGCGACTACAGGTTTCTTTAAATATGAACGTTTTCTTAGAGCCTTTTGTTTCCTCTACCTAGCTTTTTCGGTTCCGCAATTTCTTTTTTGGTTTTAGAATATTTTCCTTATTATTAATCTATTTTCTCATGCAAACTCTTTATGTAAGGTATGTTTATTCTATCGAAGTATTTTAAAATTATACGTGAAGCCCTGTTGCTGAAGTAAAAAAAAATATTTCCAACTGAAACAACGCAGTTCAGATATTTTCCCGCTGTTAACTCAAAGAATGAAAACAAAAACAACAAATCTGTGCAATGGTTGAGGCATGAGACTGTACTTACTGGTAACCAGGCAAAGTTTTAAGGAAGAATCAGCTTAAGAATTTCTAACTGAAACAAAAAAGAGCATCCGCACTGTATCCCTCCCCATCCCCTAGTACCGGCCTTTGGACGTCTTGAAAGAGAAGTCTTAAGGACACATCTGTATCGTAATTGCCTGAGCATTCGCGACAATCTTCTGGTGTCGTAGTGGAAAAACACACTTCCTACTTCGCCTAAATTGCTTGGATGTAATGCCAACGAACAAAGTTTTGCTCTCGCATTGGATTTCTGTTGCTTTTGATGGAATACTTTTCCCCTGGGGTTCACCGCTTTCACTATAGTCTTCAGGACAGGCGGCAATACACCCCAACGTAAAACACCAATTTCACGACAATTAACTGCAATTAGCGAAAGAGAGGGGCGTTACAGGAAATAAGTCGAACGAGACAGATCTGAACTTAGAAAGTCGGGGGAAGGTGTTGCATGAAAAACTGTGTTTGGCTTACAAATCATTTGGCACATAGGGACGTAGGTTTCGTTTAATATGTTACGGGGTAAACAAATTGTCTTTTCAGTATAACAATTTTCTTTCATACGCATGGTGCAACACAAAAAATTTGAATTTATTTTTGAGAATTAGCATGACGCCTACCGGCCCAGAGTACAGCTGCCCAGTCCGCGCCTGCTGCCGCCTCCGGAACCTGGCTCCCTGGTTCTTCGCATCTGTTGACCCCCCGCCTGGAGCGTCCCAGCTGTAAAATACATGTACCTCTGCGTTTTGGAAAAACAAAAGATAAGATGCTGATTCTTAAAATTAACCACTTCTTGTGACCGCAGGTACGAAAATCTTGAACTTCGCTGAAACCCTAACTGGAGGAACAAGCTCCACGTGATTGTCTGTATTCTGAGTGTTTTATTGAATGGTTGCTCATTAGTTCGTAGTTGACTGGAGAACAGAGAACGTGCTTGTTAAAACCTTTGTCGTGCGTTGTCAAGTGATAATAGTGGAAATATATCATTCTAAATATTTTGGAAAGAGAAAGTGCATTGTTTTCCGAAGGCACTATGCAGATGAAGAATGCAACATAAATAGTTAACTCACAAAAAGAAAATGATTTGCTGAAATGGAAAGGGTATTTATTTTGCCATAACATTGTGCGAGGTGATTTACGGTATTGTCACTGTATTGAAAGAAATTATGGAAATTGTACTGGCTTTGCTAGTACTATTCTTATTGGAGATGAACACAGGATGCGCAATGAGAAACCACATAATCATGCTCCAAGACCGGAGAAAAGTGATGTTGCTTTTGCAAGAGCGCAAATAAAAGAACGAGCGAGAAATACGGACGAAGCCTCTGCACAAATTATTCAAACCGTGACAACGTCAATGGCTACAGTACATGCAGCTTACATGCCTAATATGGATGCAGTAAGGCAAGTTGTAAAAAAGAGAAGACATGCCAAGACATGCCTGCGGAGCCTACGACTTCAGAACGGATCGATGCCCCAATAAATTTACAGGAGAATATGGTGCAAAATTTCTTGGCAGAGGTAGCGCATTTGGACATCAAAGAATTGTTTTATTTTTAACAGAGAATAATTTACGAAAGCTTAAAGAAGCTCCCCTCTGGATTATGGATGGGACATTTGAAACTTGTCCAACCCTTTTTAGGCAATTATGTTCCATTCATGCTATGGTTGAAACGAATCCAGAGATGCACAGACTTGTCCCACTAGTTTATGGGTTACTTTCCAGCAAGTATAAATAATATAATACTATTATAAAGTATTTTTGTAGGATTTACAAAACTATGCATCAGACTATGATATTCAGCTTGCACCACAATATACGCATAATAATAGATTTTGAAATAGCTACCGTTATAATACTGCTAAAAAGGAATTTGGAAGCAGCACACACAAATGTTGTTGGTTTCATCTCGGAAAAAAATGTGCTGAGGAATATCCATCCTCTGGCATAGCCTTGAAATATAAGGGAAACAGTGAGTTTGCTCTCAAAGTCAGACATTTGCAAGCACTCGCATTTTTTTCATCTGATGAAATTCCAGCTGCTTTTGAAGAAGTGAAATCAATTTTACTAAAATATGCAGATTCTGTAGTTCAGTGGTTTGAGGAAAATTATGTTCTTGGAAAATTTCGTGGAAGCAGAAGAAACAATCCAAGCAGAAGCCCTCCGCTGTTCCCGCCAACAATTTGGTCAGTTAGTGAAAACAATTTATTTGGCTTTCCCAGAACACAAAACGAACTTGAAAGATTAGACAGACGCTGGAATACAATTCTGGGAGAGAAAAAACTGTGACTGTACGAAATAATCGGTGAAATTGCGAAAGAGCAAAGAACAACTATGGCTAAAACCGAAAGAGTGATAGCACAGATTCCAACAAATCCACCCAGAAGAGAAACGCTGGCAAGATAAAAAGGAATTCGAACTTCTTTGGTGCACAGAGACAATGTTAACATGCTGGACATTTTAAGAGGAATTTCATATAATTCTACCCTTTACTAAAATGTGCTGGTATTTCTCACTAATTGAATTATACCTTTTACTAACTTGTATTTGAATTTTTCAAGAATGTAATTCCGCCGAAGATGCAAGAATGTAAAACACAACGCAAAATATAAAAAGGCCAAAATTTTCAAAATAGCATGTCAAAAACATAAAATGTCAAAAAGTAATCCAAAATGTGAAACATGTAAAAATTCAAAATCCAATCCAAAATGTGAAACAAATAAAAATTCAAAATGCAATCACAAGTCACAAGCATTACAAAAATGCGAAACGCTATGTAACAAGTACAACACAAAATAAAACAAATGCCAAAAAAAATGCATACGCTTTGTAAAATGTACAAAATAAAATAAATGCCATATTCACAAGGATTTCATGACGAGTCAAGTTAAAAATGAGCTTTTACTTAGACTTCAAATAATAATTACTAGCCTCTACACCTTTTTAAGTCTTTAATAAGTGCAACATCATTAACGTGACTTGACATCAAACATTATCAATATGATCATAGCATACAATCACTTAAAAGACTTGTTAATGGATGAATTGAGGAATCACCAAGTTCAGCGGGTGGAAGTTAATGGCTGTTTATAGTTTTGTACTCGAGTAAATGCGCAACACAGTAAACTTGACTTTCTCTGAAAATTTTATGTATATGAGCACGGTTGATTGAAAACTGATAAAAAGGCTTAAGGCCTGTTTATTAATTTTTGTGCCTCAGTCAAAACGCAGTACCATAACCTTGGCATGTTATCGAAACCTTATGAATACGTCGGACTAAAAATTCCTAAAAAAAATTTACGCCTAAGGTCTTGTAACTAAAGTTTTGTGACAGGGTAAAACTGCAACATTAATAACTTGACATGTTATGTTAACGTTGTGAATATGAGCACGGCGGATTAAAGATTTCAACAAATAGCCTTTGGGATTAATGTGTTGTAGCTGAGTAAAAATGTAACATTATCTTGATTTTCTATATAAACCAAACTACGTGCTGAAATGGCCCAACTATATATACGTATACTTCAACCATATACCGAAGCGCTGACAAGGTGAAAACAAAAGTGCAATTTTGTACGGTCCCCTAACATTTTAGTTATGGCCAGCCTACATGGAAGTGGACACCTTGATATCAAAAACATACTTTTTGTACGGTCCACAACAAATAGCAATGGACACGTCGCAATCTTTGGGGGGGGTTAACGACCACCGTGATCAATTCAGTGGGCTATAAGCAGTCGGACATTCCCAATTTTGGGCCACTGGTTCCTGGGAAGGGGGACAGCCAGTGCCAGAAGTCAAGCACAACGTCCATGATTCACCGGGATTTGAACCAGGATCCTTCTCGACAAGTGGTCAGAAGCCAGCGCCTAGATCACTCAGCCGCCGTAGCGGCACACGTTAAAATGTATTTTTCATACGGCCCAAAACGCTCTTATGGACATACTAGATTGAACTGGACGCAAATAAATCATTAATATAATTTGTACTAGCAGGGATACCAGTTATTTGCCAGGTACATATTACTATTTGTGGAATCACCAAGTTCAACGGGTGAAAGTTAATGAATGAAAAAGATATTCCTGCAATTTTCCAGTATACTTATTTTAATTTTTTTGATTTAGTTAATTTAATTTTGCGAAACAAAAAAGAAAGAAAAAGGAATGGGAATACTTACCTTCTAGGAGACATCTATAGAATTGCCGTACATCTGGCGTGTGCTTCTGTGAATCCCGCGACACAGAAATGCAATGTACCTATGTGATGTCGCATGCATACGACTTCACATTGGCATTGATCATCTTTTTCTTACCGTTTTGAATTTTGAATATCTGGAACTCTCTGTTTACATTACATTATATTTCTTTCTGATAAGCCGTTCGTTGGTAGTGAAAGCTAAACTATATAGATTTGTGTTTTTAATACACCATTAAACGCATATTTTTGCACTTTATTGTTATCTACAGTCCCTAACTTAGACCGTAGGTTGGTTAGTTGGTTGGTTGGTTAGTTCGTTGGTTGGTTGATGGTTTATGGTGCAAGGCCCTCAAAGGGCCAAACAGTGCCTTAGAACGTAAATAGGGTATTCTTAAGAGTAAAAAACGGAACTTTTTACGAAAATTTTACATGGGGCTACCTTGACCCGGGCCCCGACCCCTTCCAAAAACCGTCTACCGTCAAAGTTAGATAACCATAAGTAGTATACTAAATCTGGTTGTCCTAAATTGAAAACTGTAGACTTTACGAAATTTTTATGAGGAGGGGAGGGGCTCTCACCCCGGGTTTCCAGCCCCTTTCAAAAACCGTCTAGCGTCTAAGTTAGAGTTTCATGATACCAAATTTGGTGGTTCTGAATTGAAAACTGTAGTTTTTAAGAAAATGTTGTATGTCTGTGTGTGTGTGCGGGCCGGGGGGCTCCGACCCCAGGGCTTTGACCCGTCGAAAAAACCGTCGACCGTCTAAGTTAAAGTACCATGAGATAGTATACCAAATTTGGTGGTTCTAAATTGAAAACTGTAGATTTTACGCGGCATTTTTATGGGGGGGCTCTTACCCCCGGGCTCCAACCCCTTCCCAAAACCGTCTAGCGTCTAAGTTAGAGTACCATGAGATAGTATACCAAACTTGGTGGTTCTAAATTGAAAACTGTAGATTTTGCGAATTTTTATAAGAGGGGGGCCTTAACCCCCCGGGCTGCAACCCTTCAAAAAATCGTCGGCGCCTAAGTTAGAGTACCATGCGATAGTATGCCAGATTTGGTGGTTCTGAATTGAAAACTGCAGTTTTTAAGAAAATTTTGTATGTGGGGGCGCTGACCCCCGGGCCTTGATCCGTTCCAAAAACGGTCTACTGTCTAAGTTAGAGTACCATGAGATAGTATACCAAAGTTGGTGGTCCTAAATTGAAAACTGTAGATTTTACAAAAAAAAAAAATTATTCGGGGTGTCTGACCCCCCGGGCTCCAACCCCTACCAAAAACCGTTTAGCGTCTAAGTTAGAGTACCATGAGATAGTATACCAGATTAGGTGGTTCTGAATTGAAAACTGTAGTTTTTAAGAAAATTTTGTATGTGGGGGCTCTGACCCCCGGGCCTTGACCCGTTCCAAAAACGGTCTGCCGTCTAAGTTAGAGTACCATAAGATAGTATACCAAATTTGGTGGTTCTAAGATGAAAACTGTAGATTTTACGAAATTTTTATGAGGGAAGAGCTCCGACCCCGCGAGCTCCAACCCCTTCCAAACACCGTCTAGCGCCTAAGTTAGAGTACCATGAGATAGTATACCAAATTTGGTGGTTCTAAATTGAAAACTGTAGATTTTACGCAAAAGTTTTTATTCGGGGGGGTCTGACCCCCGGGCTCCAACGCCTTCCAAAACCGTCTAGCGTCTAAGTTAGAGTACCATGAGATAGTATACCAAATTTGGTGGTTCTAAATTGAAAACTGTAGATTTTGCGAATTTTTATATGAGGGGGCCTTTACCCCCGGGCTGCAACCCCTTCCAAAAATCGTCTAGCGTCTAAGTTAGAGTACCATGAGATAGTATACCAGATTAGGTGGTTCTGAATTGAAAACTGTAGTTTCTAAGAAAATTTTGTATGTGGGGGTCTCTGACCCCCGGGCCTTGACCTGTTCCAAAAACGGTCTGCCGTCTAAGTTAGAGTACCATAAGATAGTATACCAAATTTGGTGGTTCTAAGATGAAAACTGTAGATTTTACGAAATTTTTTATGAAGGGGGGAGCTCCGACCCCGCGGGCTCCAACCCCTTCCAAAAACCGTCTAGCGTCTAAGTTAGAGTACCATGAGATAGTATACCAAATTTGGTGGTTCTAAATTGAAAACTGTAGATTTTACGAAAAAGTGTTTATTTCGGGGGGTGTCTGACCCCCGGGCTCCAACCCCTTCCAAAAACCGTCTAGCGTCTAAGTTAGAGTACCATGAGATAGTATACCAGATTAGGTGGTTCTGAATTGAAAACTGTAGTTTTTAAGAAAATTTTGTATGTGTGGGGGCTCTCATCCCCCGGGCCTTGACCCGTTCCCAAAACGGTCTGCCGTCTAAGTTAGAGTACCATAAGATAGTATACCAAATTTGGTGGTTCTAAGATGAAAACTGTCGATTTTACGAAATTTTTTATGAGGGGGGCTCCGACCCCACGGGCTCCAACCCCTTCCCAAAATCGTCTAGCGTCTAGTTTCATGATACCAAATTTGATGGTTCTGAAATGAAAACTAGATTTTACGAAAATTTTGTATGTAGGGGGGGGGAGCTCTGATTCCCCGGGCCTTGACCCGTTCCAAAAACCGACAACCGTCTAAGTTAGAGTACTATGAGATAGGATACCTGATTTGGTGGTTCTGGATTGAAAACTGTAGATTGTGCTCCGTGAGTTTTGTTTGTATTTCAAGTATTTAGGCTACTAGGATTACTAGGTTTGTGCTTACCTCCACTATAAAGGTTTGGTGATTCCTTTCGGACATCTCCCGAAGTGGTGAGTGCCTTTTTTCATTTCTTATCGTCGTGTTTAAAATTCCTACCGAGCTGGTAGAAGCCTAGTTATCTCGGCGCCATTAAAATGGCGTCATCCGGTGGTGTTGTCAACCCTGACATCACTTCCGGTGATCACGGCACTTTGCCCAGCGGTGGCGTTGTCAACCCTGACATCACTTCCGGTGATCACGGCACTTTGCCCAGCGGTGGCGTTGTCACGTTGCCCTCCGGGTCGACGTTAACCGTTGGCGGCGTATCGTTTTCCTCCCCTGACGTCACTATTACAGCTCTTGCCCCAGCTGCTTCTCATATAGTGACAGATGACGTCATGGACACTATGGATGACGGTGCTCCTCTGCCTTCAATGGATGGCGATGCTCCTCTGCCTTCAATGGATGGCGGTGCTCCTCTGCCTTCAACCTCCACTTCTACTGCTCCTCGTTCCTATTCTTCAGCGGTAACTTCCCAAAGGCTTCAGCCCAAGTCTAATTCCATGCGAGCGGAAGCCGCAGCTTTAAAACCTCATGTCCGTCGCTCTGGTAATGAGGTTGTGCTCGAAATTCCAGTGGATTCTCCAGCAGGTACTTCTTTCACCACGGCTACTGAGTTGGGTGTGTGCTTTGAGGCGCTGCCAGACACACCACTCAAAATGTACTCAACTGCTCTAAAACAAAAGTTCTCTTCGTCAGCGATACGTCATATGTCGCGCAGAGGGCCGAGTGTTATTGTTTATTTTTTTCATGCGGCAGATGCTACCTCTGTCTTACAGACTGGGCTGGTTGTTGGTGATCACCAATTATTTCCTGAGCCTGTCGCCCAGAGACCAGTAACGGTCTCGATGTACCCAGTACATCCTGAAGTCACAGATGCTATGCTTTGTGCTTTTCTTATGCAATCCGGTCGTGTTGTGGGTAACATTACCACACACTCCGCTGCTCCAAAGGACGAGGATGATCGTTCGATTGAAAGTGCCCGACGAGTTGCGCGAGTAGTATTCTCTTCGGATGAACATATCAAGTCTTTTCCTACTCTCTTCACTGTAAAATGCGGAGATCAAATCCGACGCATCGACGTTTTAACCTCCTTTCATTGTCAGACTTGTAAGGCGTATGGCCATCAACGTAGTGAGTGCTTCCGCCGCCCTGCTGTACCTCAGTCTTCGGGACCAAAAATCACTCGTGACAGCCCTGTGTCGTCCACCCCTACCTTTTCTAAGGAGGTGTCTTCAGAACTTCATCAACCTGCTCTGCCATCGGGCCTTCCTCCACGGGGTCCTGCCCCACAATTGTTGACAGAGGACTTTCCTCATCTGGTACCGACAGCTCCGCCCACGTTCCTTGCAGCTCCAGCTGACCTGACTGCTGACCTTCATCCTCCATCGGATGAAGACACTCCAAGTACAGTTACTGACATGGTCTGCCCTACTGCTAGTGACTCTTCTGGCAATCACTCTGACCCTACAACTACCAGCAAGCCTGCTCTACGGGAGTCCTGGAGTGCTCCGCAGACTCCGCTCCCTCCGCGCACCGGTGCTGCAAGAGGTCGTTCTGTTGACTCATCTTCCCGCTCCTCCTCTCAACGTCGTACTTCGCCACGAACAAGTCGACACCCTGCTGTGATTCCAGGTTCTAAGACTCCACCCCCAGTGCTTTCCCTAGATTCTTTTCTCCGATACCTAGCTGAAGCGAAGGCGGATATACCGGTAGGTCCGCTTTCTCTTCATAAAATATATGAAGTATTATGCTCTCATAAACATCCTAGATTCTTTAATCAGTTTGTTGCACGTCATTTGCTTGATCTTCCTACTGTTCTAACCCAAGTTTCTAGTGTGATATCTGTGTATCGAAATCTTGTGCTTTCCTATCCCGATCTCAAATTTAGTGTTGACAGAATGAAGAAGCAAGCGAAGAAAATAACAGATTCCAGCGCACGTGCGTGTCGACCTGGGAAGGACCTACCGATTCAAGGTGGTCACACTTAACTGCAGAGGGTTCTCTGCTTCTCCTAGAAATGCTCTAGTGTATGAGGACTTGGCGCCTCTACACGCAGATCTTCTCTTGCTCCAAGAGACCAATTGCTCTGCTACCACTTTGTTCTCTCGTTGGCGGGTTTGGCCCTACGATTTTCACCATGCTTATCGAGTTGGACGGAATGGTGGCCTTGCACTTGGGATCCATCACCGCCTACTCCCTCTGATTTCGACGCCAGTGATTCGTGCTTTACATGTGGACAACCTCCAGGTCGTTGTCTTTTGCATTGAAAACGTGACTTATCATGTTTTTAACATATATGTCCCCTGTGATGAACGTCAGTTACCTGATCTTCTCTCCACACTCCGTACAGAGCTGTCATGCATCCCACCGTCTGAATATATTCTCATCGGCGGAGATTTCAATTGTACGTTGTTGCCGGCCCTTGACCGCAATTCAACCGTTGGAGAATACCGCAGACAACGTGTATTACAGATTTCCCAGCTAGTTGATGATTTTCAATTGGTTGATGCGTTTCGGCATCTACACCCGTCGGAAATCTCTTTTACCTGGCGCTCTTCCATCCATGGCAGCACTACGGCAGCACGGTTGGATAAATTTTATGTTTCGACTGCTCTTCTCCCGTCGATCGCAGCTGCTGCCCATCATCCTTCCGCCGCTTCAGACCACAGTATTGTCAGTCTGTCGGTGTGTGTTTCGCCTTCACCTTCAAGGACTCAACGAGTATGGACTTTTCCGGACTCGCTCCTGGATGATCAACAATTTTGTGTTGCTGTGCGTGAGTTCCTCCCAAGTCGTCAGCTCCTTCTTGATACTACGTCCGACGCGATGCAACTGTGGCTCAGTGTCAAACATGACTTGGTCCTTTTTGTACGGCGCTACTCTCATGCCTCTCGGAATGAGAGCGATATGAAAATTGCGAATCTACGTGCTCTATTGTCGATGCTCTCTCTTGATGATCCGCAATACCCCGGCTATCTGGCAGATCTCCACGCTTTGCTTCTTCCTCGCGCATCCGATGCAGCCAGCAGGATGCATTTCTTGCATCTCTCCCCTACAGCTGATTCTCACGATTACTTAACCGCCTTGGAATCTCAATATCGTTCTGCTACATCTTTGCGTCATCTTCGCCTCCAGGATGGTTCCATCACTTCGAACCCATCGAAGCTATGCACTTTCACCAGACAGTATTTCATCGCCAAGTACAGTGCGGTAACGCAGTCTTCATCCGCATTAGCTTCTCCTCTTCTCTCCTCTCTTCCTCAGGTCCTCTCTACTTTATCTACTTCTTTACTCTCTCCTTTCTCTCTTCGCGAACTCCGCGAGGCGTTCGCTACTCTCAATCCTCATGCCGCTCCTGGACCTGACGGCCTTCCTCTGTCCTTTTATCGTGCTTTTCTACCGTGCCTTCTGCCTTTTCTGTCTGCGTGTTTCTCGTCTGCTTTTTCCTCTCCTGCGTTACCGCCCGACTTTACTTTGGCACACATCATCCTCCTTCCTAAGAAGGGTGACCTCTTGGATCTTGGAAACTGGCGCCCTATCTCCATCCTAAACACTGACTATAAGTTCTATACAAAACTCTTATCCCGTCGCCTTAATTCTGTTCTCTCTTTCGTTATTTCTCCTGACCAGACATACACTGTGCCTGGTCGGACTATTTCCACTAACGTTTCTCTTCTCCTTCATCTTCACTTCCTCGCTCACTCTTTTTCTGAACCTCTTGCCTTTCTCAATCTGGATCAAAAGTCCGCTTTTGATAACGTTTCTCATTTTTATCTCTCTGCTGTCCTTTCACAATTTGGCTTTCCTCCTACCTTTTATTCCGCACTCTTGGCCCTTTATCAGGGCGCCAGTTTCCATGTTCGAGCGGCCACATTTCTAACCGCTCCAATTCCGTTTAAGCGAGGCATCCGGCAAGGATGTCCGCTCTCCGGCCAGCTATTCGCTCTCGCTTTTGCGCCTTTCCTGTTAGCAGCCCGAAGATCACTCCTGGATGTCCTACCGCCGTCAGTGGCTAGTACTCGTCATCATCGAATAATTTTCACCGCCTATGCTGATGATGTGACCTTTTGCGTCCGGGATGAATCTCAATTTGATCGCCTGTATTCTGTATATCAACAGTATGTTGCATTATCTGGAGCAGCGCTGAATGCCACTAAAAGTACTGGTCTATGGTGCGGGGCATGGGCTGCCCGCACCGATGCTCCTTGGGGTGCGCAGTGGACAGCCACTTCACAGAAGATCCTCGGTGCGTATGTCGGATTGCCCTTGGCTCCTGCATCTGCCACCTGGACTGCTCTTCTTCCCCGGATACAACGGACTGCTGCCTACTGGTGTAAGGCCCGCCCTTTCACATCGTTCCGTCAACGAGCAGCCGTTGTTCGTCGACAACTTATCTCTCTATGCGAATACTCTTGGATGTCGACGGTTGTGCCCGTGTCACAAATGATGACCATCACTCGCCTCTGAACTTCCGTCATCTGGTCTTCACATCACTGGGTTAAACCTGCCACGCTTCATCTGCCAGCCTCTTTGGGTGGCATCCAGCTTCCTGATCCAGCTTTCCTTTATAAAACACATCGCATTATTCATTTCATTCGCCTTGCCACTTCAACTGTTCCGTCCCTTACCACTACCTCTTTCACCTTCCTACTGTTTCTGAAGATGGATGCATCTTTCACCTTCCTACTGTTTCTGAAGATGGATGCATACTCTCTTCTCCCGTCCCACCTCCCTCCTGTCCTGCGAGAGGGCCTTTCACTCTTTCGTACGCTTCCTCTTCTCCGTTCATTTCCTTCTTCAACTCTTGATCTCCTAGATGAACCTCTCTTCTTCTCTTCTCTTATTCACCCTCCTAACCTCCCTTACTTTTACTTTCCTCATTGGATCCGCTCTGGTGTGATAACTGTCCGTTCTCTCGTAACTTCTGATCTAACCTGGAGACCTCTTTCTTCCCTGTTTCTATCTCCAACCATTACTCTTGCTAACGAATATCTTCTTCTTCGCACAGCGCTTTGGAGCCTCTTTCCACTCCTCGCATCACCTGATGGTCTCTTCTTGGTCCCCTCTGCTCCTTTTTCCCTACCGTTCTTTCTCCTCATTCGTAGCTCCCCGGTTCTAGTTACTTCTCTCTCCTCCTCTTCTCTTTATTGGCTTCTTCTTTCCCCTCCCGCACTTCCACTTTCTGTTCATTCTGCTCCTCCTTCTCTTCTCCCCGCCATCTGGACAGCATCTACCTCTGCCCTTTCCTCCCCTCTTGAACTCAATGTCCATTGGCAATTTCTTCACCTTCGTCTCCCCGCCCCATCAGTACTGTTTCGCATGACCCTTCTCACCTCTCCGCAGTGCTTCTTTTGCCCTGAAGTCAGCGACGTCCAACATCAATACCTATTCTGCCCCGTTCTCCTGCCAGTCCTAAACACAGCATTTCGTCTTGCTGATCGAATTTGTGCTCGATCGTTACCATTTCTTGCATATGCTTGGCTACTCCAAACTAAGCATCCACCTACTCACTTGCCTCCTGTGTGCCGTTATATTTTTCTTCTTGTGAAGTTCACTGTCTATGCTTTCCATCTTCAACAACGCTTTCCTGCTCTTATTCCACCTCCTCAGGAGGCAAGTGCTATCATTCGGAGACGCTTCCTAGCACGGTTAACCACTCGCCTCCAAATGGAGCACTCTCGTGCTGCCTCAACAAACACCGATAGCGTTTTTCAATCCACTTGGGCCCAATCGGCTGGGTGGTTCCATATCCACAATTTGCAGTTACATCTCAACCTATAAGTTTGATTTTTGTTGTCGCCCACGTTCACTGTAACAAAGATAGCTCACCATGTTTCCCATGTTCTCTTCGATAATGTTGGGTTTTATGTTGTTGTATATAATTCTTCCTTCTGCACAGTTTACTGCCCACGCAATGTCCCCTTCATTATGTTGAATATTTTTTTAAAATATTAGTCACTGTGTGTATAATTTAATGTAACAAGATGCCCTTCTGAGTACATTTAGCGTTATTTCCCCTTGTCACTGAATACTTCTGTACATATGTTGTAAATTTTGAATGTAGCATCACTGTTGCATTTCTGTGAATTAGTACCTAATGTTTAATCTTTAGTATGGTAGTACTGCTTAATTGGAATTTGTGCATAGTATAGAATCATGTCTTGCCCTGTCTACAATACTGTAGGTAAACATTTTCGTTTGTATCCCTCGTGCTTTATTGTCTGCCTCTCCTTCGCCCTACGTGGCGAAATAATTTTTTTTTTTATGATTTTAACAATATTTTGTTTTACGTTTCACTGGAACTTTCCAGCTGATGTATATACCGCTGTATTTATTGGCAGAATTCCATTGTCATGTACATAGAAATGTTATTTTACTGAAGAATAAAGGCAATTTTGAAATGTAGATCTTACGAATATTTTGTGTGTGGGGGCTCTGACCAACCGGGCCACTGACCCGTTCCAAAAATCGTCTAAGTTAGAGTACCATGAGATAATATACCAAATTTGGTAGTTCTAAATTGAAAACTATATCTTACGGCAATTCTGCAGGGGGGCTGTAACCCCCCTCCGCCTCTCTGCAACCGCTTCCCAAAACCGTCTATAGTCTAAGTTAGAATACCACGAGATAGTATACCAGATTTGGTGGTTCTGAATTGAAAACTGTAGATTTTACGAAAATTTTGTATATGGGGGCTCTGACCAACCGGGCCCTGCCCCTTTCCAAAAACCGTTTACCGTCTAATATTTTTAGTGCCAAAGAAAAACGTAATATTCCTATCCTGTCTGCGTGTCCAAACTTTATAAATTTGATCAGGGAGCAAGACGTTCGAAATCGTACGTTTTCCTGCATTCGTTTTGTATGTAACCAAAATCTGTAAACGCGACGAATTGACGTAGTCGACGAATTTGTCCGCGACGAATTGACGCAGTCGACGAATTGACGCGCGACGAATTGACGCAGTCGACGAATTGACGCTCGACGAATTAACGCGCGACGAATTGACGCAGTCGACGAATTGACGCAGTCGACGAATTGACGCGCGACGAATTGACGTAGGCGACGAATTGACGCGCGACGAATCGTCGCAGTCGACGAATTGTCGCAGTCGACGAATTGACGCACGCGACGAATTGACGTAGAACCGTCTCTCAGTATGGCGTCGGGTCGCCATGTTTGCTCACACAGCATGGCAAACGTCCCAGCATGGAGCTGTACTGGTTCTTTATGGTGTCCTGCGATAAGCCATCGCATGCAGCTTGAATCTTCTCGCGCAGTTCGTGCAGATTGTGTAGTAGGGGTAGATAGCGCGTCCAATAGCATCCCACACATTTTTGGTCGGCGCTAGCTCTGGGATGCAGCTGTCCCTGGCAGAATGTCCGTGCCTTGAAAGCAAGCTCCACATACAGCAGCAGTATGCGGACGAGCTTTGTCCTGTCGAAAAAGCGCAACGGAATGAGCGTTCAGGAAAGGTAGGGCTATCGGTTGCAGGACCTCTTTAACGTAACGTTGGGCTGTCTAAATGCCTGTAATGAACACCAAGGGTGATCTGGCATTTTAGGCAGTTGCACCCCACACCATGACACCAGGCCTTCTGGACATATGACGCTCGACAACCAACCGTTCATCTTAACGCTGACCACGGCGCTTCCACACACGGATCCGTTGGTCGTCTCCTCTAAAACAAAAGCGGGACTCGTCACTGAAGCTCACCCGCTGCAATTCGGAGTGGCTCCATGATAGTCTGGCACAACACCATTGCAGTCTTTGGCGACGATGCAGTGGTGTTAAGGGCAGTCGTCGTAACGTTCTGCGTGTGTGTAGTTCTACGTCGTGCAGCCGCCGGCCAATGGTGCTGGCACTAATCGGACGATGCATGGAGGGCACCACTGCTCGCTAAGTATCCGCAATCGTGGCTGTTGTGTCTCTCCGCGCATGTCTGATAATCCGTCTGCCCTCTCTCTCTGAGGTACGTCTAGGTCTTCCAGACCCTTCCTGTCGCTGCTGCGTGCTTTGTTCTATCCACTGTCGCCAACAGCGTGATATGGTGATATCTGCAAGACAGGTATGGGGTGTAATATCATTCAGCTTCCAGGAGCTCGACCACGCGGCCCTCTCGAATTACTACAACTTCTCGAATTGCTTCCGAACTTTTCTCCCAAGCATTCTTCACTTGCGAATGATGCAACCAACACAACAGAAGGAGTCAGAATGGCAAGCGGGCGGAACAGGGCGACCTTTTTATGACGATGTGTATATCGTAATTAAATTATGTATCTAAACATATTCAATTTGAAATGCTGTCGTATCACCCGGAACGATGTTATTTAATCTCATGACATAGCCAGTGTTTTACGTGGTAGAACGCAGTGATCGCTGCCCTGAAAACACGTGAAGGTCAATGCACATCAAGACTACAAATCGGAAGTTTTGTGTGGTGACCAAGCACTAATTCTTCTTTTGTTAACTTGTAAAGGGGAAGCGGAAAATTCTGACAGGAGCATTAGAGAGGTTCAGGCGGTTCGGGTGGTTCGGGCGGGTATTTTGAGCGATACATGATTTCAGGGCGCTGGTCGTTAGACAGTTAAATATCAGCTTTCTGGTTTCTTACACTGCTTGATACCTTGAACTGACGATTCTCTGGGTTTTGTACAATCTGTAGAATCGCATTATTTGCTGGCATTCAGAGAAATCGTTCATTTTGATAGATATTGGCAACACAGTCCATTGATTTTCATAGGTTTTGCCCAATTACTTGGTCCGGATCTGAACAAAATCGATATTCATGACACAGTTTCTCCCACTAATCAGCTTGTAAACTCCAATGCTCTGTACTGTCAGCAGGGATCTAATAAGAAGTGATTGAACATCAAATGTTAGGGAACGAATCGCACGATCTGACGAATCGAATTTCCCTCTTTCTAACATTGTACACGTTTACACTGTTTGTGAAAATTGCAACGGCAAGAAAGAATCGCGCTATTCAAATGAAATTTACACGCTCGAGCCACATTATTCTAGCCACCAAACAATATCCAGAGTAACCGCCATGAGCAGCGCGGACAACAGATAGACGTGCTGGGAGAGACTCAATAAAGTGTTGGAAGGTGTTCACAGGTATGTGGGGCTATGCTGACTGCAGTGCATCTGACAGCTGCTAAAGGGTGCATGGTGGAGGAGCCATACAACACGATCGAGGTAGTCCCACAGATGCTAAATTGGGTTTACGTCTGCGGAATTAAGGGGCCAAGGAAGTACTTTGAAGTTTTCATCGTGTTCTTTCAACCACTCTCGGACGTTTCTAGCTGTGTAACACGTCGCATTGTCGTTCTGGAAGATCCCATCTGCCCCAGGGAAGACAATCAGCATGTATGGATGTACGTGGTCTGCAAGGATGCATTCATAACAAATTCGACCCATAGTGCATTCCACAGGTGTAAGTGCACCCAGAGAATGCCACGAAAACATTCCGCAGAGAATAACGCCCCACCAGATTGTGTTCTGCCAGCAATGGTTGTAGAGTGTTTGTTCTCCAATGTTTCTGGCCTTATACGCCAACGTCCATCCTCTCGATGAAGCAGAAAACGTGACTCATCGGAGAAGACAATCCTTTGCTAATCAGCGGACGTCCAATTCCGATACTGCCGTGCAAATGTAAGACTTTTCTGCCGATGCACCTTCGTTAGCATAGGTGCAGTGACCATACGTCTGCATCGGAGCCCCATACGCAGCAGTGTTCTCTGAGCTGTCGTTTTAGACACAATTCTGGTGCCCCCCCCTGGTTCATTCGGCCAGTGAGTTGCTCCACTGTAGCGTATCGATCGACCCACACGCACCTTTGAAGCCGACGTTCACTCCTCACATCAATGACACGTGTTGCTTCGCAGTTTCCACGTCGCTTATTCACAATGGTGCACTTTCTCTAATCACGACATACTTTTACCCGAGCCACGCGCAAACACTTCACAAACTGCGCTGTTTCATAAATACTGCCACCCTTGGCCCGAAAGCCGAGAAACATCCCTTTTTTGCAAATCTGATGATCGCTCCTTTTATCCAACGAGTGATATATTTTCAGAATGCCTACATCACACCTTATATACCCTCCAAGCCAGCTCACGACACGTGTCCTGATTCATTGGTTAAGCGCTGTGGACGTCAAAAGAAGGAGGTGGTCACAATAATGTGACTCGACTGTGTATATCACAAATTCCAGGAGATAACGTATTACGTTAATCGAGCTATACAAGATTCTTCCCTTCCAAACCCAGTGTTGTGGGAAGCCACTTCGAGCAACTTCTACATTGCGTGGCACTGAATGGAGGAGATTTCTGATATAGTCCTGAGGAACAGCCTGCTAAGTTGTTCATTTTTAGGTGACTGGCGGAGGCGCTTGACTGGCCAGTCGCTTAGCTGCCATGCCACCAGACATGTTCGATTGGGGACACATCCGGCGAGCGTGGAGGCCAGGGAAAAACCGGTATGCGCCGTGCATGGAAGATGTCCCGGACATTCCGGGACACATTTGGCAGAGCATTGTCCTGCTGGAATGTAGCGCCAGGACAACTCTGAAGGAAGAGCTTCATCTCTGTCTCCAAAATATCTCTGATGTACCACTGGCTGCTGATGTTTCCCTCAATTCGTATCAAACAAAATCGTGAATCGAACCCAATGGGTTTCCCAAACAATGAGGCTCGGCGTTGTGCCGCGATGTGTCTGCAAGGTACCGCTCACAATGATATCTTCGAACACGTATGCGATCGTCGTGGTGCATCAAGTTGAACCTTGACTCGTCAGAGCACACGACTTGTTGCCAATCAGCGCGCCAATGTCGGTGTTGAAGACCTCATTACAGCCTGAGGCGTCTGTGGTCGAGGCTCAAAGGAATGCACCAGCAATGGGCTACTAGTCACCAGTTCTCTGTTCGCCAGAAGACGTCGAACTATGCTGGAAGACAAAGCGTGACCTGTGATAGTGCTCCGCTGCTGTGCCAACACCGTCGGTGTCGCCGTGCGACCGGTCGCTGCAATGCGGCAGATGTGTCTGTCATTCCGTGCAGTCGTGCGATTTTTCGGTCCATTTCTTTGATTTCTCATCTGTCCACTGACCCCCCCCCAGTAGGTTTGCATTACTGTACTAGCCTTTTGCACCGCACGAGCGGGAATTCTGGGGTAGGAAAGTGCACTTTCTGTTATCCTAACAGTACTTCTTCTCTCAAAGTCTGTCTGGTGTTTACAATGCGACGTTCTTCAGCAAACGCGCACAGTGAGACAGAAGAAACATTTTCGACTTAATGCTGACTTTTTCGCTAATTGCAATATCTCCTTTCAGCCAGCTCTTTCTTAAGACCAGATAGTTCAGAGGGCGCGCTGCTCCTAAACTGCATACGTATTTTCACTGGCATTTTAATCATTTACATGTCCCAACGTGTCGTATACACCGATGAACACATTATGACCACCCCCAACCTAGAGGAATGAGCGCGCCTGGTGACCAAACGGTGACGCAGGTGAAGTTCACAGAGCAGTATATATACAACCTGAGAACCGGCTTTCAGTTAGTTACAGTGTTCGGAGTCAGAATGGGAGATGATGCTGATTTATCGAAATTTGATAAAGAAAAAATTGTGATGACATGGGGCCTCGGACCTACGATCTCGGAAACGGCGCGGCTTGTGATTGGCTCAAGTGCCGCTGGAGTGAGTACGTATCAAAAGTGGTGCACAGATAGTCAAACGAAGAACTGTCGTCCACAGCTCACTAATGCCAGAGAGGAGCGGACATTGTCGTACATTGTTCACACCGACCGAGAGCCATGGTGCTACAAATCCCCCACAGCTACAACAGTGGTGATCAGGGCAATGTATTGCATCACACAGTTCATCGCAGCCTTCTGCGCATGGGCTTGCATACCCGAAGATCAAAAACGCTCCCCATGCTCACTGCGCCTCGTCGCTAACAACGAACGAAATGGGCCTAAGATCATCAAGATTGGACAGTGGATGATTGGAAGATACTGACCTGGTCTGCCGAATAACGATTCCTGGTGCATCATGTAGACGGCCGAGCGCGGATACGCCGATTGCCAACGGAGGCTATGGCACCTGGATGCACTGTTGAGCGGAAACGGGCCGGCGGCGGCCGTGTTATGCCGCGGGCGATGTTTGCTCGGCACACTTTATGACCCATTATCCCAATAGAACAATCCCTGATAGCTGTCAGGTATCTGAATATCGTTGCAGACCAAGTTTATTCCATTCATGGCAACTGTGTTTCCTGCTAGTGATGACCATTACCAACAGAATAATGCGCCATGCCATTCTGCCAGAATCGCCAGAGAATGGTTCGAGGAACATATTCTGGTGACTTTCTGTTAATGCCTTGGCCTCTTAATTCACCTGACATGAACCCAATTGAACCTTTGTGGTTCGACTCGGAAAAGCGGGTTCGCGCTAAATCACTACCACCCAGAAATGTTCGGGAACTGGAGGACCTGCTCTTGACATTATGGTACAATATACCCTAGGTTACCTATCGCCAACTCATCGAATTGATTTCTCGCCGTGTGGCCGCTGTTTTGCGGGCTAAACGGGATCCTGAAGGTGGTCCTAAGTAATGGCGCATTGGCGCATATCCTGCTGCAAGTTTCAAGTTAATACCAGCATTCCTTCATGGTGTTGCAACGTTTTCGAACAAAGTGCATTTTAATAATGCTAAATCGCTATAATTCTAAGCGTCAAACTTGGATATATAAAAGCATCTGAGCGAAAGAGGACTGGTGGCTACCAGCCCATTACACCGCATTCCTTTGATCTTCAAACACAGATGCTTCAGTCTACAACGGGGTCTCGAAGATAGACATTGGCGCGCTAGTGATAGCATGTCTACACTACATAGTAACTCTAGTGATTTCGTGTCATATCCCTGGTCACATCAGTTCGCAAAATAAAAGCTTTATTACGAAACAACTATACAGCATATTTCATTAATAAATACATCGATTTCGTGCTGGTGTTTCAATCACTTCTTTTTTCTTTGTGTGTAGTTCTATTTATTTACTTAGGCATGATTACAATCGGCCACTAGCGGCTGCAGAAATAATATTTAATGCCGTGCTACTTTAATAACTGATAACTAGCAAAAAAATCGGATTAACAACTGAATTTGTTTTTTGTATTTGAAAAAGTAGTTCAAAAATTTACCTAAAGTTCTTAAGTAACTTTGAACTCATTTAACATACATGTCACACTTCTGAAATATCTAAGCAAATAAAAATAACGGCCAAATAGAAATGTAACACTTACGTGTGACATCAACTTACTTCTCAATATATTCCTCCCGTTGTAATTTAGCCGCTAACATTAAATAGCCAGTGTTTCCAATTTACACAGTACGTACATATCAGGCAACCACAAAAATTATATGCCGTTTTTGGATGGAGGAAAATAAACACCTTGTAATGATCTAATTTGCGGAATCATGGCTTTCCGCCCGTGATACACTACCAGCTGAAACTCCAAGAATCCCTGCGCATATGAATCAGATGCGTAAGCAGTTTGAGAGTGGAAAGACCTGCGATTATAGTGGCGGTATCAGTGGAGATTATTTGTGTATGTTTTTTATAGGAAGTTAAACTCGGTTTATCTGCTGCAGAAGCGACTCGTCGCATTTGCTTAGCTTTCGGGGTAGATGTTGTGAAGGAACGCACAACTTGGAATTGGTTTCTAAAGTTCAGAGGTGGAGATGAATCCCTTCAAGAAAAGTCGCAGAGTGGTCGTCCTGTCAGCCTTGGTACAGAAGCCCTGAAAGTTGTTATTGAGCAGGACAGTGGCCAAATACACTAGGAACAAGCCCAGTCATTTGGTGTCCGTGATGACACCGTCCGAAGATGTCTGCATGCAGTAATAAGGCATACAAATTGTCTAATTGGGTCCCCCCACGAATTGCCTGCAGTGAACAAACAGCAACGTGTCTCTCTCAGCTTGTCTTGCATTGCTGTCTCGCTATAACAAGGAAACATTTTTGGATAGGGTACTCACATGTGATGAGAAGTGGGTCCAGTACAGCCTCCCAAACCGTTACAGACATTGGTTGCCCACCACTGACTCAATTCTCACACATCGAAGCATCCACGTAAAGTTATGCTGTGTGTATGGCGAAGAGCAACGTGGTGTTGCTCATTATAAACACTTGCAACGCAGACAAACCATCACCGCTGTATTGTACTCTCAGCAACTGAAACGTGTGCATGAGGATCTGAAAAAAAGAAAGCAGCACTGGTTAACAGAAAGAGAGTTCTCCTCCTTCAAGATAACGCTCTTGCTTACTCCTCTTCATTGACCAGAAAAACTATCAAAGGACTTGGGTTGGATTTTTTATGTCATCCAGCTTACTTCTCAGATATCTCTGCATTAGCTATCACTTGTCTCTTTCACTCGACAATCATTTGTGTGGACACAACTTCTCCAAATTTGATGAGTTGCAGGTTGCCCTGCAAAACTTTTTCTCTTCCCATGACCCGGCATTTTATAGCAGGAGCACAGATACGTTTTTAGCATGTTGGCAGAACGTTGTTGATCCCCATGGTAAATATTTCGATGAATAAATTGCTTTTCTACTATTTATGTGTTATACTTTGTCTGAATCTCCGAAAACGGCGAATACTTTTGTGGTTACCTGATATTTGCTTCCACATATCCGATTGATGCCATTTATACCGAAGACTATCTTAAGTGCAGTCTATTTTTCAAGGCACCCATAGATTTTCCGCTAGGGCGCGTAAAGGTAAATTGCGTTCCCCCGATATCACTGTTTCTAAAAGACCGATTCGAAAATTTCCTCGAGCATTGGATACAGTTCCTGATGTGAAATGTTTTGCATATAATTTCGAATTTTTGGTAAACACGGTTTGGCCATTATGGGGGCGTGTTTATTTCTGCTTCTGATGTATTTGCAGAAGATTTGAGCTTCTAAACACTCGATTGAGAACATTGTTTCATGAACCGATAACGCTTACCTGGGAAAACATCATTTTGAGAATACCTCCTCTTTAAAACAGTGCATGGTTTTACGCCAGGGAGCGTATATGTATAACTTATTTTTGTCTATATCTCAGCTTTTAAAAGTTCCATTTGAAAAATTATTTCTTTCGTGAAGAGAGTTTCTCGAGCGAAATGTTTCTCATATAATTTCAATTTTTTTTAACGCACATGTGCCCCATTAGAGAGCGAAAGTTCACATCGTTTTACAACAATATCTGTAAGACTAGAAACCCGATTAAAGAAATTATTTTTCGGTCCGATACTACTAACTATGAAAAATATTTGTGCATATTTTCTTCCCAAAATAATGCACAATTTAGCAGCTCGGGTAGCAAATGTTTAATCTGTTTTTTTTCAATATCTGTGCTTCTGAATGTGAAATTTAAAAAACATTCAACACCGGATATCATTCACATTGTGGAACACTTTAGGTTTTTTTTTTTTTTTTTATTGGAGGTTTTACGACCACCGTGAGCAACTCAATATGCTATAAGCAGTCGCCCGTCCCTAATTTAGGGTCACTGGTTCCAGGGAAGGGAGAGAGCCAGTGCCGTAAGACAAACACAACATCCATGCCTGACCGGGATTCGAACCCGGACCCTTTACGGACGAATGATCAGAGGCCAGCGCCTTCACTTTAGGTTTGTATTTGAGGGGTTATGTAGTTCATAGCTCTGTCGCTAGGTAGCTTTTTCGTATTTCTATTTGCAGCTGTATCTCCGCTTCTACATACCCTATTCAGAAATTCCGCTTTTTACTGTACGTAGGCCATTCGCTATTATAAAGGGAGCATATCATCTTTAAATAATCTTTCTCGCTATGAAGTGTAAAGATAAAAAACCATTTTCTGTCGATCTCTGCTTTCGTGATACGTATTTGAAAAGTAATTTTACTTTAGCATAGCTTTTGCCATGAAGAATACTTTTTGCTTATTTTCCCCTTTTCTAAATGCAAAATTATTCGCTAGAGAGCCTAGAGTTATATCATGTTTCCTTCTATATTTCCATCCTTTAACTGTTCGATTTTAAAATCCCTATGTCTCTGATATATTCTTTCTATTATGAGTACATTTTTGTTCATCATTTGTTAATTTACGTAGCACACATTTTAGCCGCTGGTGCAGTGCAGTAGCTGTTTCTATTTCTGGATGTTTTGTTCATTGAGGAAATCCGTTTTTTTTTTCTAACCGGAAAGGATTCAAAAGACGTGCAACCGAAAATTCGGTGTCATTTTTTACGCTTTCTAACCGTAGGTTGAAGAAGCGTATATGCTCCAGCTATGTCCGTCCGTCCGTCTGCACGATAACTGGCGTAAAAGTGGTTCGATTTCGATGAAATTTTAGTATGTGGTAGGGAGACCACCTGGGGACGAACCCTGTTGAAAATGGGAAAAAGGGGGTCAAAGGTCACGACGTAGGAGCAGAATCATTTTATTGCCTTTATGCGTCATAACTTGCGTAAATATGGTTCGATTTCAATGAAAGTTTACTATGTGGTAGGGACTACCTGGGGACGAACCCTTTTGAAAATGGGACAAATGGGGTCAAAGGTCACCACGTAGGAGCGGGATCATTCCATTGCCCTTATGCGTCATAATTTGCGTAAATACGGTTCGATTTCAATGAAATTTAACTATGTGGTAGGAGACCACCAGGTGACGAACCCTATTGAAAATGGACGAAATGGGGTGAAAGTTCAGGACATAGGATTGCATTCCATTCCATCGCCCTTATCCCATATTATTAAGCTGGACGTCAAGTAATTTTGCTTCCTATACTTCCAATGGAAAAACTTTTGTACACATTTCCTTCACAATTAATGTGTTCTCAAGGATAAAAATTGGAACATCGATTAAAATAACTTCATATTATAACTTGGAAAACTTAACATTTTCTAAAACATAACCATAATTATATTAAAAATAAATAACTTTTCCTTTGGTGGTGTTGAAACCAGAGAAAAGATGGCACGACCTGTACTTTGATGACGTCAGTGGACAAATAAATGTTGGATTGCATAATTACGATTATGGTTTAGGAAATATTAAGTATTCCAAGTTATGAAATGAAGCTATTTTAATCGATTGTCAAAATTTTCTTTCTTGGGAACGCATTAATTGTGAAGAAAATGTGTACAGAAGTTTTTCCACTGGAAGTATAGGAAGCAAAATTACTTGACGTCCACCTTAAAGTAGCAATCCTTGTATGTATGTATATACATCTTATTTTGAAAACGGCTCTAAGAATTTTGATGAAAGTCGTTAACCAACCGTTTTCTGGGACTACAAATCGATTTAGCTTGATCTCGACTTTAGAAGAATTTTTTAACGGCTTAAATAACCACCCAGAATCATAACGTTTTCAGTGTCATGGCATTGTTCCATTAATGTTACCAATGCTTAGAAATCTTATGACGTCACAATCTCGCAGTTGAGAATTTTGGCGCGCAGTCACGCCATCTGTCTCATTACGTCACGCATTGTGTTTGGATCCTATTAAAGTTTTATGACGTCACACTCTTGCGAGCAGATGTTCGCGATTCCCATCTGCCTCATTACGTCACGCGTTGTGTGCGCATGTCCGTCCGCACGATAACTCGCGTAACATTCGTTCAATTTCGATGAAATTTTAGTATCTGGTAGGGGATCACCTGGGGAGGAACCCTATTTAAAGTGAACGAAACGGGGTCAAATGTCAGTACATAGGAGCGGGATCCATTTCACTGCTGTTATGCGTCATAACTAACGTAAAAACGGTTCGATTTCGATTAAATTTTAGTATGTTTTAGGGGACCACCTGGCGACAAACCCTGTTGTAAATGGGTGAAATGGGGTCAAAGATGAGGACATAGAAGCGGAATCACTTCCATCGCCATTATGCGTCATAACTTACGTCAAAATGCTTCGATTTTGATGAAATGTTAGTATGTTGTAGGGGCTTGCCTGAGGACTAATTGTATTGAAAATGAGCGAAATGGAGTCAAAGGTTAGGATACAGGAGCGGGATCTATTCCATAGCCCTTATGCACCATAACTTACGTAAAAATGCTTCGCTTGTGACAAAACTTTATCATGTTATTTCGGAGGTATACCAAGCCGGTTCTGTTGAATATCATCAAAATGAGATCAAAGGTCAGGGCACATGACCGAGATTTATTCCACAGCCATTATTCTCATAACTTGAGTGATAACTTGAGTAATGATTTCTGGTATGTTAGAAAGCTTATTATAATCAATGCATTGCATGATTTTACAAACATGTTTTTTGTTTCTATTGCAGGTGTTAATCACCTGCCTGCCACGCTCTGTTTGTTCAAATTAGCACTACCTATTTGAAGCGTGAAATAATTCACGCCGAAGTGAAATCGATTCTTGAATCTTCCATTTTTATTAGGGCTAAGCGAACACACATGGTATCAAACACCACACATTCCATTTATATAATATGACGGTTATTCTAATACAATGGTTACGCATTTTACAGAGATTTAACATGAAATTTTAACGCTAAATTATTACGGCTTTCAGATATACTTCTTCTTCTTCCAACCCTTTTTGTAGCCCATTGAGGGCATAGGTTTCTCTCATCTCTTTCAAATGTTCCTGTCTTGGACTTGTCTATTCCACAGCTTTCCTACAGTTTTGTTTATATCATCCATATATCTTCCTCCGGTCTTCCTACTCTTCTCTTTTCTTCACATAGTATCCATTCTGTTACTATTTTAGTCGATCTATTATTTTCCATTCTTGCTGTATGACCAGCCCATTTCTATTTTAAATTGAATATATTTTCACCTATGTCTGAAAAAATTGTTCTGGATCGTATATCTGTATTCCTTACTTTATCTTGAAGTCTTGTATTTAGTATTAATCTTTCTGTTTTAGGTTGCGTTTTTTGCAGTTGGTCTAGGATGCTAGGTTTCTGCACTATATGTCATAATGGGTATTATACACTGAAGTGCCAGTAATACAGGTACAGACGAGTTTATGCAAAAAGCATAGCAACGTCACCTATGCGCGTACTCGGTTGCGTCCGCCAGTGCGTATATAAAGTGATAGACATCCTTGCCAGCTGTCAGAGCTATTTGCTTTGGGCATTAGAATTACAAGTAATAATGATTTAAGCGATTTTCAACGCGGTGTCGTAGTTGGCGTTCGTGAGATGAGCCATAATATTTCGGAGGTAAAAACGAAGTTCGGATTTTCATGGACGACCATTGCAAGGGTGTACCGTGACTACAAGAATTCTGGCAAAACCTCCAACCTACGATATCAGTGTGGCCGTAGAAACACATTTTGTGAACGTGACTATCGTCGGCTGTCAAGAATCGTTTCGCGCGATAGGCGTGCAATACTCTCGCAGGCATCATTGGAATTCAATGCTGGATCCTCAACAAGCATCAGCGTCCGGACTGTGAAATGTACCCTGAACGATATGGGCTTTGGGAGCTGACACCCAACTCGAGTCTCCTTGATGGGTGCACGACACAGAGCTGTGAGTCTCGCTTGCGCACGGCAACATCGCCACTGGACACTTGATGACCGGATACAAGTAGCCTGGTCTGACGAGTCGCCTTTCCAACTGTATCGGGCAGATGGAAGGATTCGTGTGTGACGCAAACCCCATGAAGCCATGGATCCCGCCTGTAACAGTGAACTGTACCGTCTGGTGGGGGTCCGTAATGGTATGGGGTGTGTTTAGCTGGACTTCACTGGGACCCCTGGTACGTCTACAAACGTCTGTGACCGGCCAATGCTATATGTGCATCCTTTTTGACGAGGTACACCCCTTCATGTCCTGCATTCGTGCTGATGGGATGGGCCTGTTCCAACAGGACAATGCACCTCCACACAAGTGTCGGGACGCCACATTATGGTTGGAGGAGCATTCATCTAAGTTTGGGGTGTTGCCATTCCCACCCAAGTTCCCAGATCTGAACGTGATAGAACACATTTGGGATGCCATGCTATCGAACACAGGAATCTGAGACCTCGGAATACACCCGAATTCCCGAATTGTGGAACGCTCTGCAGGAAGTATGGTGTGCATTGCCTACAGCATATTTCCAGAAGCTAGTGGAGTCCATGCCCCGTCGTATTTGTGCAGTCCTGCGCTCCCTTGGGGGACCTACCAAGTATTAGACTGGTGTACCAGTTTTTCTGGCACTTCAGTGTACATTGACTGAAAAGTTTTGCTCTGTTTTCCGGCTTTATTTTACTAGATAAAATCTTCTTTAATTTCCCAAAAGCAGCCCACCCCATTTTTGTTAATTCTTCTGTCAACATATTTCATAATTCCATATATATTTGTGATACATATTCTACTGTATTTCCTTATTATTTATTCTAATGTTTTCTTCTGCTTCGCTATTATTAAGTTGGTTTGACATCATTTTCGTTTTATCAATATTGATTTCTAATCCAATTTCTTTTGATAAATCTGTTAGTTCTTTCATCATTTCTTTCATTTTCTGAAATGAGGAATATGTCGTCTGCAAATTTTAAATTGTTCGACCTTTCTCCACTTATTGTTGATCCCTTTTTCTGGGCAATTTAATTTGCTCATTATATATTCCAGCGTTAATCTAAATAGGTTTGGCGAGATTGTATCTCATTATCTTATTCCTCTATTTATTTTTAACTTTTCACTCTCTCCATTTCGGGTAATATTAGATGTTGCATTCTGGTAGATAAACTTGGTTAGGTTTATATAAAGTTGTTCAGTGCCATAATGTTTAAGGACATCTATTATTGTTTCTGTTTTTAGCCTACCAAAACTTTCTTGAAGTCTATAAATGCCAAATTAAGGGGTTGTTGTATTCGTTGCATTTTTCAGTAAGAACAATTATTGTTTGTTAATGATCTATTGTACTAAATGTTTTTCCAATTCAGAGATTATTACTATAAAATCCATCAGAAGTTCCGACTTTATATATAAATCGATCAGAAGTTCCGACTTTATATATAAATCGATCAGAAGTTCTGACTATATATACACTTTTTTCAAAGTTGTGATAATGTAATTTTTTTTTTCATTATAGTTACAATTTGCAACCATTTTTCCCTTCTAAAAACACAAACATTAAGAGAGATTTTCTCTTAAAATTTAATTCCAGTATTCAAGGGATTGCAGTACTGCTCGCGTACTATTAAGCAATATTTGAGTCCAAAATCCCTGCATTTCTTATTCATGATAGACTCTTTGATTAATTTCGGCCGTTGATTTCGCGTTCATTTATTCAGAAAGCTGCTTCGTTTTTTCATTTCTAGTGACTGTTAATCTTGTGACTGCCGTAATATTACCCGGAAGCTTTTCCCTGGCATCGGCAAATAGGGGAAGTCAATTAAAATTTCAAGAGTTGTCGTCGTCAGTTCCTGCTTTATCATTTACGTTGTTGATCTTTCAAAGTAAACTCCGACTTTTGTTTCTCGGCGCGGCCTTCTTTTCATGAATCATTTAAATTCCTTGAGAATAGAGAGAGAGAAGAAAATCACCCAAGAAAAGTCGTTTCTTGCAAAATAACTTCGAATGGCGAAAACGTGGGACAATTGCCAGACAAATGTTTTTACTATTAACATTCATCTCGGAGAAGTTATTTTAAAGCATGAATGACATTAGTTGTTTAAACAAAACAAGAATTTATTTTTGCTTCGTACAAACGAGCTTTCAGATTTTAATTACAAAGTCAGGCCTTTCAAAACTTTGGTTAAATTATCTATCTTTGAAATGGGCGTCCGTAGAATGGGATTACAGTTTTTAATTAATGGCTAATTTCTTTTCAATGAGTTTCCGAAATATTAATCTCAGAAGCAAAAGAATAAGCAAAATTAATGTGAAGTGACGAACGCCCTAGTCTTTCTGGATATGAAGTCAAAGTGAGATGTTTCGTAAAAAGCTCCAAATAAAGCTTTTACACTATTTTATTATTTGTTTGCTTTTCCATTGCCGCCACTCTTGTTTGCGATAATGAAGTCAACGTGATGTTGAGATATTCAAAATTATTACACATGTTAAATGCAGATCTCACTTCCGCCTCAGAAGAAACGGCATGTTTCTGCACAAACACTGGTGATAGACCTTTCATGAACCATTCGTTCACAAAGAATTACTCTTCACCGCAAATAGTGGAGATAGTGCTTTTTGTTATACACTGAGTGGCGATTTTATTATGACCACCTGACAGTTTTAAGCAAAGGAGCTATGGCTGCACGCTGTTGCCGCTAGAGGGAGAGACTAGTATAAAAAGGGAAAGCTTAGTGCTTGCGACGGTAGTAGAAGTGATTTTTTGGGTGACGAGATGGGTTAAAAATGTGATTTGACGGACTTTCAGCTTGGGATGATTGTAGGGGCTCGGAGCCATGGAGCGAGTATCACCGAAACCGCCGCATTCGTGAAATGTTCCAGAGAAGCTGTTGTTAAAGAGTTTAAAGACTGGACTGTCAGCCAAAAAACTGGGTCTGTACGAGCAACGTGTGGACGTCATCGACTAGTGACTGCTGGTGCGGAACGGAGAGTGTCCAGACTGGTAACAGACAACAGAAGGGAAAAAGTGCAGCAAATTACAGACCATCTTAATCAAGGATCCCCTCAAATGATCTCAGCACGCACTGTTCGCCGTATACTGCATCGGATTGGATATGGCAGTTGAAGGCCTATTCGAACACCTTTGCTGTCTGAAGTTAACAAGAGAAAATGTCTCCAGTTCGCACAGGAGCACAAGGATTGGGCATTCTATAATTGGAAACAAATTATGTGGTCCGATCAGACGCGTTTTCAGTTGCACCATGCCAAAGGCCGAGTGAGAATTTGGCGGAAACAGCACGAAAGCATGGACCCCAAATGCATTGCTACAACCCTTCAAGCTGGTGGAGGCAACGTTATGGTTTGGGGAATGTTTTCCTGGCATGCTTTGTGCCCTTTAATTCGTGTCTGACTGGCACATCATATTTAAACATCGTTGCGGACCAAGCGCATCCTGTCATGTGGATGGTTTATCCCAATGGCGATGGCTACTTTCAACAAGATAATGCGTCCTGCCATAGTGTTCGTATTGTACAGGATTGGTTTCAGAAACATGCCGGTGAGTTTTCTTTGCTTAGGTGGCACCCATAATCTCCAGATCTCAACCCCACTGAGAATTTGTGGGATGAAGTTGGACGAGCCATCAGACAGCAGCTGGATCCACAACCCTGCAATCGCACACTCCTGGAAAGTGCTATTCATCAAGCACGGTCTCAGGTTCCACAAACCACCTATCAACATCTCGTGGAGTCCTTGCCACGAAGAATCGACGCAGTATTAAAGGCAAAAGGTGGCCCAACGAAGTACTGAGGGGGTGGTCATAATAAAGTGGCCACTCAGTGTATACTGAAGTGCCAAAAGTCATGAAATACGTACCTAGTAGGGTGTAGGCCTTTTTTTTAGCCCGGCAAAGTCCAGCAACTCGACGTGTATTGGAAGAATCCTGGAGAGATGTTGAGCCATGCCGTCCGAACAGCCACCCACATTTCCCTGGTATTTGTAGGTGTGGGATCTTGGGTGAGAATGGATAGTTCCGCCACTTCGCATAAGTGATCTATTGGGTTCATGTCGGGCGAACGTGGTGACCACACCATCCTTCGGAACTGTCCAGAATGCTCCTCTAATCAATTCCAGACAACTTAGGCCCGATGACATGGTGCATTGTCTGCCGGGAAAATCCCATCGTTGCTGGAATAAATGAAGTCCCTGAAGGGCTGCAAATAGTCATCCAGCAGGGCAACAAAGATGATACCGGATAATAATGTGTTTACAAGGATCAGAAGATCCAAACCATACCAAGTAAAGTCACACTACACATGTATGAAACCACCACAAGCTTGCATAGTGCCTATACTATCAGCTCGTAACGACATGTAGCGTGACTCATCGGACCAAATCACATGTTGCCAGTTTTCCTGGGTCCCATTACCGTGTTCACGAGCCCTGATGAGGCGCTGTGTCCGATGTCGTGGTGATAACAAAGACACTCTGGTGGGTCTTCTGCTCCCGTACCCTATGAACGCTAGATTACGCTACACTGACCATATGTACATGTCTTTGGTACCTAATGCATTGAATGTGGATGTTATTTGAGCCAGTGTCGCTTGTCTGTTAGCATGGACAATCCTGGTCAGACGTTGCTGGTCACGGTCATTCACCCGTGGTTGGCCACTGCGCTTTTCCAGGGTGGGTGGAAATGCCATCCATGAGGTATTCTCGGTACACACGTGACACCGTGGATAGAGGAATGTTGAATGTTCGCACAACTTCAGAAATTGAATGTCCCATCCGTCTGGCTCCCACTACCCTGCCTCGTTCAAACTCCAATAATTCAAGTCGGCTTGCCGTAATCCTACTGGCGGTTGTTCAACCTGACTCACAAAATTAAAAATCGTGGCGTGTGTGGAAGCCTCTATACGACCGCAGGATCAGTTAGAAATGTGCAAATTGCTATTCCATGATTATTGGTTCAGTGTGTACTGTATTACAGGTTTTACTCTGAAAACAAAAAATGCCTCAAAGCCGCATTTGTGGGACAGTGATCCAAGCGCTGGCTCTTAACCATTCGCCCGACATACGGTAGTAGTGGATAAGGACGGGGCGGAGGCGATCCCTTCGCCCTAAAACAGTTTTTTTAATCGCCAGTATCGTAAATAATGAATTCATTTTTTAATTATAGTAGTAAATGCACGGATTTTCGTAAAAATGTTCATTACAACTAAAACTTGCTGTAAATCAGAAGATAAAGTGTTCCATTCTAGCTTCATCTAAGAACAAAAAACAAAAACAAAAACTAGAAAAACTGGAGGTTAAGAAACTGACAAAGCTAAAAATGGAAGTGAAAATGTATTTTGACTGACCTTGTAAAGCAATGGGTTTCCTTTGCTCAGTTCTTTAGTCGCCAGATATCGTTAGTAATTGGAAGCTGGGAAAATCCCCGTTTGGCTTTGGAGTGTGTTTGAGAGAGCAAAGTACGCACCTCGAGTGGGTTATAAACAAAATCCCGTAACGAATTTCCACTCTGGAAAATTTTCTATTAAGTTAACTAGTCTGAATAGTGAAAAGAAAAGATCAAACTTAATTTTGAAATATTTTATTCAGACATGAATATTTGGAAGGTATCAAGCTGGTTTACTGAAAATGTGAGTAATTGGGCGCTCAGAAAATAGTGCTAACTTTTCTATTCCTGTCCCAAATTTAGGATTTAGAAATTTAGGAGAATTATTTTAATAGAAAATGTTAAAAAAACCTTGCAATAAAGTCAGTGTCACATGTTTTTTCCTTTTTCTTGATTGGAGGTTTAATGGCCACTGTGAGCAACTCAATGGGCCCTGAGCAGTCGCCCGTCCCTGATTTAGGGCCACTGGTTTCAGGGAAGGGAGAGAGCCAGTGCCGTAAGACAAATACAACATGCATACCTCACCGGGATTCTAACCCTGACCCCTTTCGGACGAATGATCAGTAGCCATCGCTTTAACCACTGCACCACCGGGCCGGCGTCACATGTTTAGCGTATGTTTGTGTGTGTGTGAGTGTGTGTGTGTGTGTTATCTGCACAAAGTCTCTCTGTCTCTCTCTCTCTCTCTCTCTCTCTCTCTCTCTCCCTCTTTCTCTGTCTTAATTATCCGAGGCAACACCCTCCTAAGGTAAGCTTCTGAATCCGTTCATGGTACGAAATGGGTGCGGGTTTTATTCCCGGTGAGGCATGAATGCTGTGTTTGTCTTATGGCACTGGCTTTCTTTCTTCTCTGGAGCCAGTGGCCCCTAAATTAGGAACGAGCGACTGCTTATAGCCCACATAGATTCTTACGGTCGTCGTTAAACACCCAAACAACAGTAACAATAATAATTCCCGTAAAAATGCACCAAAATCTAGTGAAAACCCTTCCCGCATAGTGGAGGCTGTAATAGCAGGAAAGGGCGGGCCAACTCGACATTAATGCCTTTCCTGTCGAAGAGCTGCGCCTCTATCTCCGCTTGCTCGTCAGTGAACGAGCAATCAGTGGCGTACCAAGAATTTTTTCAGGTGGGGGGGGATGTAAGACCAGATCAGATCATATGTAGAGGATTTTAGGATGGGAGTGTCTGTCCCCAGGTCCTAAACAGCCCTTAGAAGTAGGAAGCTAGGAGATTTGGGCTAGAGTGTCCGATAAGAAAGTGACCCGGAAAAGCCGGGTGGAATGAGAAAGGATGACGCCCTTATTTATTACCGGAGGCCAGTCACCGGAGCCCGATGGCCTAAAGTGCCCATACAATGCACGGTGGATATTTAGTGGTTCAAGCGTTTGTATCTGCCTGGGATCGAACCTGAGGTCTTCTCCGTGGCAGGCACGAACGTTTACCACTAGGCCACCGGCTGCCGGAATATGAAACCGAATTTCGGCAGAGGTATAAAGATTGTGATTAATGCGGTGTGTACTAAGAAATTTGGTTTAATTAATAATTACATGTATTTTACATCTACAGAACGAATTATGAAATATTAGTGTATTTCAAAGTTATATTTGCCCTACAAAGTCAAAAAGCAGTTATATAGGCCCTACAAAGTCTGGTTACTTAGAAATTGGTCATATATGCTATAACTAAACGATACACAACTTTCCAAGTAAATTAGGAAAAACAGCGTTACGAAGTAAAATGTTTCTTCACGTGCTTGACTGGTACAAATGTCAAATATATTCAAATTTTGCTTTTCAACATTTACAATATGCATACATTTTAGTTTAGATATGTACAACATTGCACAAATGTTATTGTCTTCTCTTGAGTTCTTAAAAAATATAATTTTCGAGGGCTTTTTTTTTTTTTTTTTTTTTTTTGGTATTTTGTTTAGCACTTCTTCGGGATCAAAGTAATTTTCTCTGCGAATAGCATGACGTGCACTCTAATTTAACTTTCATTTTTAGTTGTCTTTCTCTATGCAAATCATGAGTTCATTCTCCTTTTAGCGTTTTCAACCGTAAAGTATGATTTCTCACTCTTTTGTGGTAACAGTGTTGAGGTCAGAGTACGTGACGCGTGCGTCTTGAACGAGAGATATAATATTGGAGCAAGCAACGAAAAGTGTACTGAGTTAGCGGTAGTCATGGAGGAATCTGTAAGCAGTATCCGTGCATGCAGGTAGTGGCTCTTGATCTGTGGTGTTCATATATTTCGTCTTAGTCTTTTAAAACTACTACTGTGTCCACTAATTCAAATTAATTTGATTAAGTGTCTATTGTGTTACCATCGGTTAGTTTCTCTACTGGCGAGTTTTGGGTTAGGAACTGGTTCCTCTTACTTCTAATTTCTTTATAATTTAATATTGAATGGTTGTTGTTTGTCCAGAGAGACTTCTGTTGCTACTGCTTGAACCCTTTTCGCCATCTTTGAGTTTTGTTGCTTCAGCATGGAGTCACTCATTTTTTTCTGTTTTTTCTTGTCTTTGAAAGTCTTGTTTATACTGAGGACCTTGCTTCGTGGTGGTACAACTATTTTCTTCACATATTAAACTTGCATTTGCCAAATGATTTATTGTTGGTGCCTTTAGTGAATCGAAAATATTTATTCCAGTTCTCTGTGTTATTAAAAACAGCTATTTATTTCTCACCATGTTATGCTATTTCCTGAAATGTTTATAGATTTTTTGCCAGTCTTGCTGTGGCGTATTGTCGCTCAGCAAACACTGAAATTTGTAAAACACGTAAGTCTATTTGGAGACATAACTTACTGAAGTGCGGCGGAATAAAAGGCTTATGATAACAGTTCCTTGAACTTTATTTGAGTGACTCCTGTTTCACGTAAAGTGTGTGAATAAGAACTGACTTTATGCAGTGTTCAAAAAGTCATATACACACGTTTCATATAGTGAAGAACACTACAATAGACATTAAAGTCAACTCATTAAATCTATTCTGTGTAATGCAGATTCGTAAGTAACTCTTCAGCTGCCAATGAGGATAAGGACCGTTCTGTGATGGCAGTTGTTATGAGTAATGTCGCCGATAATTTAATACATTTGTGTACAGCCAGAAAATTATTTTGTTTCGCATTCATTGAGGGCACTTGTGAAGTCACAGGGGTAGTCAGATCTTTTTATCCATCATCTTTCCTACATAATATAAACTTCTCCAAAGACTTTCGTATCTATGATACATCACTGGGTCAATGATCTGATAAAGTTTCACAGCATACTTTTATTTTGTTGTCAGTCAGTTTTACACATTTTTCTGGAAGAAAAAAAGTAAGCTTTTCCAAAACTTTTTCAAATTTGGTGAATTTCGGAGGAATACATCATAATATCCCCCCCCCCCCCGACTGCGCCCCTGTGTGAAGTCAGTGTCAGCCTCCTCAGCGTTGGTAAACGGATACTACATTTTCACAGATGCACAAACCAAGTAAAAAATGTAAACAACTCTTCCCTTTCACTTGCACATATCGTCATCAAATACGAGTGCTTAGTGAAACTATACTGCCGATTCACTTTAAGTAGCTTTATCGCACATTGAAGTTGCGGCATCGTCTCACACATTCACATTAATGCCCAAGGCCAAGTAACTTGCAAATTATGTTCATTTTCATAGCACCGTGCCTACAGCCGAGTCCTCAGTTTACAGGGAAAGCATCTTTGCAGCGTATACCGTACTCCGGCAAAGGCGCTGTATCCCTTCGTAGAAAAGCAATTAAGGCTCATATTTATCTAACTTTTTTGCATGAGATTCGGGGTAGAACAGTTTACCAAAGTTTCGCCAAACATACTAGTAACACCCTGTATATTTTAAACATGAGAGTAAACTTTATCTCCTTTTGCGAAACACCACCGCAAGCGCTTGATAAGGCAAGCGCTTGATATCATCTTGCAGTTTTCGTTTAGCACTCAAAATTACATGTGTTTCGTTCTCAGTAATACGTCGAAGTGATTGAACTAAGGCAGACCTTAAAAGTACAGAGTTATTTAAAATGATTAATTTGGTTTCAAAAGAGCATAATTCCATACCTGTCAACAGTGTATGACCTTGGCATACACCAAACGAAAGAGGAAATCTCCGAGTTTTAGTTGGTCAATACGAGAGGGATCCACTGTCGCTGTGGCTTCACGACAGACAGTCCGTGAGAAAATACTGACCACCATGCAGCAGAAGTGCTGCAGTTTTTATAGTGTGTAGTGTGAAACCGTAGTCACAGTGCAGCGTGCGTTTGATAAACGTTATGGAAATGATCAACCAAATGCTCAGAGTATCTGTAGTTCTAGGGAACAAGACGTTTGTGTAAAAGCAACAGCAGAAAACGACCAAGCAGGTCTGAGAATAATGTACAAAGAATCATAGAGGGCTTACTACATAGTCCGAGGAAGTCAACCACGCAATCGAGAACTGTGAATTCCTTATGCAACTGTTTGGCATATTTTCAGACGACGCTTGATTATGAAACCATACAGGTTGCAACTGTTTCAGGCTCCAAGGCCATACAAGTTGCAATTGTTGTAGGTTCTAAGGACATAATGTTGCAACTTCTGTAGGATCTAAGGCCATACAGATTGCAACTGTTGTAGGCTCTAAGGCATGTTTGGCGTATTTCGAGACGACGCTTGATTATGAAGCCATACAGGTTGCAACTCTTTGAGGCTCCAAGGCCGTACAAGTTGCAACTGTTGCAGGCTCTAAAGCCATTAAGATTGCAAATCTTGCAGGCTCGGAGGCCACACTAGTTGCTACTGTTGTAAGCTCTTAGGCCATATAGGTTGCACTGTTGCAGGCTCGGAGGCCACACTAGTTGCTACTGTTGTAAGCTCTTAGGCCATATAGGTTGCACTATTGCAGGTTCTAAGGCCATACAGGTTGCAACTTTTGCAGGATCTAAGGCCAGAGGATAAGTTAAAGCAAGATAACTTTTTCCAACCCATGCAGGATGCTATGGAAGGCGACGATTTTGCTTCCCGCCTGGTTTTCAGTGATGAAGCAACTTTTCATTTATAGTTACATGGTGAGCCGTCACAACATTCGTGTATGCGGCGTGGAAAATCCACACGCAATAATCGAGCACGAGCGCGATTCACCTAAAGTTAAGGTCTTCAGTGCCATTGCTCGAGCAAAGGTTTATATGCCCTTTCTTTTTTATAGAAAAAAAAACAGTGTCTCTTAATTGGATATGCTGCAGAACTGGCTATTTGCACAATTGAACAAAGATTCCGGCGACTAACATTTTCCAGCAAGATGGGGTGCCGGCTCATTGGAATTGGGTTGTTCCCCGGTTCCTCAACGAAGTTTTCCCTCGCTGCTGGATTCAGTGGACCCCATGACTTGGTGCTCTACAGCTGGCCACTTTAGTCGCTAGAACTTATGCATGGCGGCTTCTGTTTTGGGGGGTATGTTGAAGATAATGTGTACCAATGCAGCCGTTTCCTACAACCTTGGATGAGCTCAAAAACGCATTGTTACTGAAGTGGGGTCAGTGACAACTAACATGCCTGAGTGAGTATAGGAGGAAATTGACAATCGTCACGACGTTGCTCGTGTAACTAAGATATGTCACACAGAGCACTTATAAGGTGAAACAAAACTTCGACAGTTTTTCTTTTGGTTGGTGTGAAATTACACACTCTGTATTTGTAAACTTCAAAAATATGGTAATTTGAAGTAGGATGAATCACTCTGAATAACCATGCACCTTTGATATAAATAATTTTAGCCTCCCGTTTTAGTTAGATTAATAACTATACAACAACGATGTAGAAAAAAGTATAACTCTACTAGCAATCCGAATTTATTGGCGTAGAATAAAAATCGATTTTACAAGCTTTGGCTCATTAACCAGAGTTTCTGTCCATCTTCCTTAAAAGAGCCATCCGGTGGAAGCTTGTAAAACTGATTTCTATTCAACGCCAATAAATTCCGATTTCTAGTATAGTTATACCATTTTCTCCCGTTTTAATACTTTGGTTTCAGTGCAATTTGTTCATGGCTTACCTTGAAGAATTCCGATGAAGCGCTTTTAAGTTGGTCTTCGGCTATTACTTAAGTTTCTAATCATATAGAATATTTTAATATAAACAAACTGGTAGCCCAGAATTATCTTTATAATTTTTGGTCTTACACCGTATCATTGCTTTTAAGACCGATTGCGATCGACTCAGAGTCAAAATGAGAGGTAGGCGGGGGGAGGGGGGATTTCTGAGTAAGACTCACACCGTCGGATTTCGTCCCTATTTTTAACTTAAAAATAAATTAGAAAGTGCTCTGAAACAGATACTTCCACCATGTTTAAGAAACACTTCCTTTCAAATGAATTTCTTTAATTTTTTCTTAGTTTTAATTCACGAGTGTGCCTGACTGAAGAACATATTTAAGCATTCACATATTGATGAAACCTTCGCACGAGATAAATATCTTATTTCTTCCTCAGGTAGCATTTGAATATATATCAGTTCGATTAGTCTAACACGATTCTTATTCGAAATGATAATCAACGAGATGAACATCACATCTCTTGCATGCAAGAAAGAGAAATGGTGATTTCTATTGTAGCCTGTATTATCAAGGAATTATTTAGATCGACTTACTTGAGAAACTTCTCACTTGCAGGAGGCTGGAGCGAAGCAAAGCACTGAGGTATTTTTCATTCATGAAATCCATTTTCCCCTTCGTACAAAAATTCCATTTCGCAGTGACTGCAGCGGAATCAATACATCAAGTAACACTTTCAGTATTGAGAACAGATTCGCTGCGTAGATAAGATACCGCCGGGCGTGAAAGAAAAAGAGAGAAAGAAAGAAAGAAAATGAAGCAGACGAGGATGTTCATTCCTTACACAATGAAACTAAGTGTCAGGAAGAGAACACCCTCCCCCACTCTCGCTCTTTCTCTACCTCCGTCTTTGGTATTCCTTTCCGTCTTGACACTCTCAGTTTTATTTCTCTTTTGAGTTGGAGAAGACATGTGATTAGGTCTCAGGAATTGGGACTTGCTCATTTGCATAAGACGACTTGGTTTCAAGTTACATTACAGAGTGAAGCAGATCGCAGATTTCGCGAATGTTAAAGCAGTCTTACAAGACATGCGCTTCTTTTTTGGGGGAAATATGTAACACTCGGGTACTTTTAGATTTCTTTATTGATGTACTGAGAGTGGAGAAAATCTAAAAGAAAGAGAAAAGCAAGCCTAAATGAATTTCAAATACGCTTTCCCTTTTTTCTCAGTATTTACTGGAAAATTTCGCCTTCCTTCGTCCTTTGATCGTTTTAAGAGAATTAGTTATGATTTATTAAAGTTATCCTTTCTTCAAAATCTTAAAATAAATATTCACCAAAGGAGAAGGTGGGAAAAATGAAAATAAAGGAAGGATGCTAGCTTTATGTCTGTATATACAGCAGATTTTTAATTATATAATAATAAAAGCATTCACTAAATAAAAGGCATAGTGTACTGCTTACGTTTTACAATAACATCGCTTTCGAAGGAATTTTCAACCCTTTTAAAACAGAAAACAATTTCATGGATGACATTATTATTGCCCTTGTCACAACGAGCGGACGTTTCTCACGTAGCAGTGGCATCTAGAGTTGGAAACGGGTCAAAACTTTCAGACCCCGGACTCGAACCGGACCCGATCGCCACATAATTAGACACGACCCGAGCCTGAACCGGACAAAACTGCTTTGAGCTGTAAACTCGAATATATTTATAATCATAATTATCATCATTATCAATAATTATCAATCCACTGCTGGATAAAGGTCTCTCGAAGTTTCTTCCACAACGGACTGGTGTCGGCCCGTCTCCTCCATTTACCCATGTCCCACGTGGTCTTCTTCTGGGTCTTTTCCTGTCCCTTGGAATCCAGTCTAAAATTTCGGTTGTTCATCGGTGGTCCGTTCGCGTGGCAATATGTCTAGCCTATTGCCATTTCAGGGATTTTAATCTGATCGTCATGTCTCTTGTTGTTTTCCTGATCCACGAGTTCCTCTTCTTACCTTTCTTGGTTACACCAAACATGCATCTCTCTATGCTTCGTTCAGTCGTCTGCAGCCTTTGTATGTGTTTTCTAGTTAATGTATACGTCTCTGCTGCGTACGTAAGCACTGAAAGGATGCGTTGATTAAACACTTTTGTTTTAAGACATAATGGCATATTGCTTTAAAAATTAAGCTGTTTCTTCCAAAAGCTCTCCAGGCAAGTTTTGTACGCCGATTAATTCCTTCATCAATGTGACCCTCGCTTGATATCTTCTGCCTAAGGTAAATGTAGGAATTGGTTATCTCCAGCTTTTCCCCATCAACTGATAAATCGTTATTCCTTCTAAAAGCATTGTGCATCAGTTTTGTCTTCTGAAAGATCATTTTCAATCCCCATTTCTTTACCGTTCTTAGCAAGTTCCTGGATCATACTCTTCAGTTCTGAAGCATTATTTCAAAAACCTCTGGTTGTTTAAAATATTTTTTCTATTCAAAAATTAAACTGAAAAAAAAACCCTGGTCGAAATTGGGTAGAGAACACCTTCACCCGACCCTTTTGACCCGAAAGAAATTACCGACGGCTGACCCGTGGGCCGTTCCCATCTGTGGTGACGTCACCGAATGGAACGAAATATACACAGTCTGTCCGAAAAGTTCCAGAAATAATTTACGTAAAAAATATATATATCTTAACTGTAGCAATTTTGCTGATTTAGTTTTCAAAACACCCCCTTCTATTTCGATACAATTTTGCTGACTTAGTTTTCAAAACACCCCCTTCTCTTTCGATACAATTTTGCTCATTTAGTTTTTAACACATCCCCCTTCTCTTTCGATACAATTTTGCAGATTTAGTTTTCAACACATCCCCCTTCTCTTTCGATACAATTTTGATGATTTAGTTTTCAACACATCCCCTTCTCTTTCGATACAATTTTGCAGATTTAGTTTTCAACACATCCCTCTTCTCTTTCGATACAATTTTGATGATTTAGTTTTCAACACATTCCCCTTCTCTTTCGATACAATTTTGATGATTTAGTTTTCAACACATCCCCCTTCTCTTTCGATACAATTTTGCTGATTTAGTTTTCAATACATCCCCCTTCTCTTTCGATACAATTTTTCTGATTTAGTTTTCAACACATCACCCTTCTCTTTCGATACAATTTTGCTGATTTAGTTTTCAATACATCCCCCTTCTCTTTCGATACAATTTTTGCTGATTTAGTTTTCAACACATCCCCTTTCTCTTTCGATACAATTTTGCTGATTTAGTTTTTAACACATCCCCCTTCTCTTTCGATACAATTTTGCTGATTTAGTTTTCAACACATCCCCCTTCTCTTTCGATACAATTTTGCTGATTTAGTTTTTCAACACATCCCCCTTCTCTTTCGATACAATTTTGCTGATTTAGTTTTCAACATATCCCCCTTCTCTTTCGATACAATTTTGCTGATTTAGTTTTCAACACATCCCCCTTCTCTTTCGATACAATTTTGATGATTTAGTTTTCAACACATCCCCTTCTCTTTCGATACAATTTTGATGATTTAGTTTTCAACACATCCCCTTCTCTTTCGATACAATTTTGATGATTTAGTTTTCAACACATCCCCTTTCTCTTTCGATATAATTTTGCTGATTTAGTTTTCAACACATCCCCCTTCTCTTTCGATACAATTTTGCTGATTTAGTTTTCAACACATCCCCCTTCTCTTTCGATACAATTTTGCTGATTTAGTTTTCAACACATCCCCCTTCTCTTTCGATACAATTTTGCTGATTTAGTTTTCAACACATCCCCCTTCTCTTTCGATATAATTTTGCTGATTTAGTTTTCAACACATCCCCCTTCTCTTTCGATACATCTCTCAAATGTGATTTTCTGGGATGTTTATCAGGCACGTTGTCACTGTGCATTGAATGTGTGGAATTGACCCATATCGTCTTCCCTTTCATGCGTGCTTTGAGTTTTGGGAAAAGAAAAAGTCTTCCGGGGTTAGATCCGGCGAGTAGGGGGATGCGCAATCTTTGTAATCTGGCTTTTAGTCAGAAATTGGGTAACAATGAAATATGAGATCACTCCAGTATACAATACAAACGAATACTGGTGAAATCCCGTATTTCATGGTTTATCTACTTTTCTCGGCAATCAGGGAAGATAATGAATTCTGTTCATTCAGATTCGCCAAATATGAATACCGTTGCTTCGAGTGGCATTTCCTGTGATGTGTTAAATCAAATAACTTGGAAACTTGAGACTTGGTCGTTCTTCGTGGTGTGGTGCTTAGCATATTCGGACGCCAGCCTGGAAATGCGGGTTCGAATCTCCCTCCAGGACGATGAAATTTTAAAGTTTTCGGATATTGTTTGACTTACCACTCTTGCCATAATTTACACCAACACACGGAATCACAACTTCAAATTTGTATTGGTTAACAGTGCTTGAGGTGTGCGGCGGTGCATTGTAATAGAGGAAGACACAATCTACACTCCGATACAAATCCAGCCAAACTCGACGAATTCTCTTGAGAAGGCGACCCTTAACTTCATTGACTCTTTGTCCTTCGGGCACAAATTCGCTGTGCATAAACCCACGAGAATCGATTAACACAATGAGCATCGTTTCGATTTTCGACTTCACAGCCCATACCTTCTCTGGTTTCGGCTTTTCCGGACTTGACCATTCATTAGTTTGTCGTTTCGTGGATGGGTCATACACAAAACACCGTGATTCATCACCAGTTACCACCCTATCTACCAACAAGTAATTGGGCACCTGTGATAGCAAAGGAGAACGAAGTTTATTAACCTGCAATAGTTGGTGGAGCCTCCACGAGCAGTGATTACAGCTGCAACCCTCCGGGACATACTCTCAACCATGCGTTGTACGACGGCTAGCGTTATTCTCTTCCCCTCGGCTTGGAGAAGACAGGTCAGTTCCTTCACCGATTTCGGACGATGGGGGCACCCCTTAAGTCGACGCTCCAACTCGTCCCAGAGGTGCTCGATAGGATTAAGGTCCGGGCCCTGCGCAAACCAGTCCATTCGATTAACCCCATTGTCACCATATCAAGCCAATGTGGACCTCGCAATATGGCAGGTGGCATTGTCATCCTGAAAGTAACATGGGTCCACCCCGTAAAACTGCCACAACGTAGGAAGCGCATTGTCATCCAAAATGGTGCAGTAGGCCTCGGTGTTGAGCCTACCAGGAATTGCAACTAAGGGTCCCGTGCCATACCAGGAGAAACACCCCCATAGCATAATTCCACAGCCGCCGCCGAACTTCACAGTTGGCACAATACATTCCGACAGGAGGCGTTCTCCAGGCAAATGCCAAACCCAGACCCTGCCATTCGAACGGTAGAGAGTGAACCTTGATTCTTCGCTCCAGAGAACCTGTTTCCACTGTTCAACGGTCCACTGTCGACGTTCTTTGCACCACGTTAGCCGCGCAGCGCTATTGGACTTGGTGATTAATGGCTTGTGGGCGGCAGCACGTCCATGATAACCGAGCAGATGGGATGCCTTACGGATGGTATTCATCGAAAAAACACTCCAGGATGCCTGTTGAAACTCCTCGCGGATGTTGCCCATCGATTTGGTGCGGTTCTTCCGAATTTCTCTGGCCAGCACCCGTTGGTCTCTAACTCCCAGTTTTGTGGGTCTGCCGGGTCGGGGCACATTCCGACAGTCACCTCTCATCTTCCACTTGCCAATCACGAATGCCACTGTCGATTTAGGGTACTTCAACTCGCTGAATATGTCACGTATGAATCGGCCATTTCCGTGATACCCAACGATTACACCTTTCTCGGAATCAGAGAGCTCCGAACTGCGTGGCATCTTGCATGCGACTGGTTGCGTTGTTGTTTCCCACACGATATTTAACGGCGGAGGCCGTGACGTGTATCAGGACCGCAGATATCGTCGACTGCAGGGGTGTCCAATTACTTGTTGGTAGATAGTGTATCTTGCTAAGGAAATCTGAGCCGCAATTCGCAATTTCCACAAAGTTTTGCGAAGCAGTCACTCGAGGCTCTCTTTGTTCTGGAGTGAGAAAGTGGGGGACGAACTTCGCGCACAACTTCCGCTTGCCAAGAAAATCAGGAATAATGCTGTGCAGTAGTGTCTTACTAATATTAATATTTCTGCTATCGTCCGATATGTTGATCGATGATCCATAGCCAGCAGTTCGCGAACAGACTGCACATTTTCATCAGTGTTGCTTGTTGATGGTCGCCCGCATGTCCATCGTCCTCCAATATCTGTCGACCGTCACGAAAACGTTAGTACCATTCATACACCCTGTACTGAGATACACATTCATCACCGTATGATTGTTTCATCAAATTGTACGTTTCTGATGCTGACTTGCCACAATTAAAGCAGAGCTTAATGTTGGCCCTTTGTTCCGTCCTCTAAAGTGTGACAAGGTCAAAATTCGAGTGTGGAAAACACGTGCACTGCATACTACGGCCGAAGCGGAACTGGGTGAAAAAATTACAGTCGCTTACTGAGGGTTTATGGGAAATAGTTCAAGTGTTGCCAATGAGATGGCGCATATAGTACGTCCAAAAAATCCTTCATGGAACATTTCGAGACTTACTGCATACATCCGTGGCACGTGCATTTAGTATCAGTTGGTCGGTATGGAGCCCGAGCAACGGGGAAAGGGAAGGACTTGTCGAAGTTTGAAAGAGGAATTATCATCTGCAAGAAGAAGGCACGAAAAGCATCTCACCAACCACAGGCGTTGCTGGATATTCGATAGGTGCTGTTGTGGAGTTGTCACTGGAATGGTCCGATGAGTGTATCTAGGACAGCAGATGATTTGTGACTTCTCAGTTAACGGTAGATTGCAAACAAGGAGCGCACAATCGAAACGATGTTTTTTTCAATATCCCTAAGCAGTCGACGAACTGTTTGTATACCCATGCTGACTGTCCTTTATCGATATCATGAAGAGCCACTACTAGAGACTCAACCGCTAGAAAAAAGTCGTCAACTCCGACGGTTCCGGGTTCCAGCTTCAACAAGCAGATTGTCACTTAGCCTTAATTGGATCCTCTCATCGCTGTTAAACATACCTTCTTTTGAAATCGTACCTTGGTGTTATTACGGACCGAGTGTTTGCCCTAAAGGGTGAACGTGTATCCGGAATGTACAAGAATCTCTCAGAAAGGCAAAGCCCCTTGTCAGTGTGTCTGAATGGTTCGAAGACTATGTTCAAGCATTTCGTGCGATCCTCATGCGGCCAAATTCCCGTAGTCTTTAATCGCTGACACGTATTGACCTGAGGTTAGCAAAATGAGTTGAAATCAACTTCAGCGTATATATTCGCTGTCCAAGAAGTGAGTCCAACGTGGATGGACAGAGAGAACCTAAAGATAAAAAAGCAGTTCTTTCCCTTTAGATTTCTTATTGAAACTAGTCATTTAGAAGGCTGATTGATACTATGCTTTTCTGATTGATTACATACTAAATAGGCTTCAACAATATACACTGCTGGCCACCCAAAATGCAACCCCAAGACGGACACGAGATAGCAAAGCCAGATTTACTGGACACATAACAACAGATACAAAGATGAAACGATTGAGTTTAAAGGCCCGTGCGACTTGCGGAACACGCAGATATCAATAGTTCGTGTGTCCCCCAAGGCTGGCAATAACGGCCGCTACACTCGGCGGTATCAAACGAAAGAGGCTTTGGATGTGGGCTTGGGTATGTCGGTCCAGGCTGTTTCCACACGTTGCCACAGTTCATCAGGCGTAGCCGCGGGTGGTGCTTGCCTGTCCACCCGGTTGCCGATCAACGACCAGACGTGTTCGATGGGCGACATATCGGGAGAACAGGCGGGCCACGGCAGCAGTGACACTTGGTGAGCCGTGAAGAATTGTTGCACGTTGCGCGCCACGTGCGGGCGCGCATTGTCCTTTTGAAACGTGGCCACTCGCAGGTTCTTCAGGTAAGGGAGGACTACAGGCTCCGAAACGTCGGAGATATAGCGGTGCCTGTTGAGTGTACCGGCGATGCGTACCAGAGGAGTGCGGGTGTCATATCCAATTGCGCCCCAAACAATAACGCCAGGAGACGGACCGGTATGGCGATGCATAATGCAGGCGTCATACAGTCTCTCGCCGCGGTGCGGTCACACGCGGATCCGACCATCGTTGTGTTGCAGGCAGAAGCAGGATTCGTCGGAGAAGACAATGTCGTACCATTCCGTAGTACAGGTGCGGCGTTCAACGGTCCACTACCGCCGCACTCGCCCGTGGGGTAACGTCAATGGTAATCGGAGCCATGGGCGCCTTGCGACAAGTCCCTGCTCTTGAAGACAACGTCGAACGGTACGTTCTGACACAGGTTTTTGCGCAAACACACCCTATTTCCTGCGCTAACGTTCGTGATGTGACGGTGCGAGCCGTCAATGCCCGCCGCATAACATGTCGGTCCTCTTGTTCGGTGGTGTGCCGCGGCTGCGGCAATCGCTCAAGTCGGTCCGTCCGTCCCTCCTGCACCCACCGAATCCATACTCGCCTCACTGTGGCTGGATGCCGTCCTACACGGGCGCCGATATCTCTGTTCGATAAACCGCTCTCGCGATAAGTCACTATTCGTCCTCTGTCGAACTCCGAAACGTGCTGGAATGACAGCCGTATTCTGCGACGAGGCATCAGGAAGCTTCCCACGCACAGGTCCGGTAGCACAACGCACTTCCACTACTTACACCCCGCCTTCTGTGCACCCTTCTTATAGTGCTTCTCGGTGGCGTGCCGGGAGCACATGATTTGCATACGCCCTGCAAAGCTAATCGTTTGCATGTCCTCTCGCGGGTGACGCATGCTGCGAATTTCAGGCCAATATGATGCTTCCTTCTTGGTGTTGCATTTTGGGTGGCCAGCAGTGTAGAAGAATCTAAAAAAGGAGAGAGAAGATGTTTGAGTCACATGTTTCTTCTCAGTAGCATGGTATGCATGTCAAGGAAACTAGCCCTTCCTTATCATGCCTTGAGTCTCTTAGTTTTATTATTCAAAGTACTTATTTAGGAGGATGACTAACAATAATCCTTTCTGAGTGATTACTTGCTAACATGGCTGTTACAAGGGCGTCACAACCAAAATAAAGGGAAAGAAGATATCTGAGTAATTTTTTTCTCTACCCAGTGTCATGATGAGAATTAATGCAAAATTGACATATTTCTACGCTGAGGTGGTATTTTAATTTTAACGTTACTTATTTACTTAACCTTCCATTTTTTATGTTGACTTTCTCTTATTGTAAATTTTGGTTACTTGTCCTTATGCTTCCTAAACGTAACGTCATGTCTGAACTCCCAAAAGTTTCTCTTTATGGGACAGCACTAAAGAGAAACTTTTGGGAGTTCAGTCGGACAGGTGAGGATGTAGTTAAATAAATATGGCATGTATAATGTGACAAAGGGTAGACGTTAAAAACCTTCTACGTGAAATAGTTGTTGTTCTCTGCCTTAGATCTACTGCCCTGCCTTATTTGTGGAAGTTATATGTGTCATAACGCTGCCTTAGATCTACTGCCCTGCCTTTTTTGTGGAAGTTATATGTGTCATAAGTCTACTTGTGACCTGCTCTTCGGTCAACGTTATGAATTATTATTGTTAAGTTATTAAGTATTCGTCCTATGAAACTTGACCTCCGCGTCTTACCTCAACTGATGTACAAACCTGAAAACATAATACGAGGTTGAGCACTTCATAAACATAAGTGCCTTCATGTTTACTTTCATTTTTCTACAGGGCACTTAGAATATTACCATATACAATGAAGAGCAATTGAATTAGAGACAGCTGGCGTTATGCGAATGTGGCCCTGTAAAAGGAAACGACAGGATGTATGCAGTGATCCGACAACATAAGAAGTGATGCGACGAGAATCAGTAAGAGTCGGACGCAGTATGGGTAAGACGAAGAATCTAAGCGCATTTGATCGTGGGCCTCGACGAATGGGTCACTCCATCTCGGAAGTCGTGCAGGCACTGGGATTTTCACGAGCCACTGTGTCACGGGTGCACCGTTAGTACATCGAATTCGATGAAACCATCACTGCAAAGGCCATCTGCCGTGGACAACAGCGTGTGGATGACCAGGGTCATCGTCGGCTAGCTCGCGTTGCAACAGCAGATAGACAGGCCAGGGTGCAAGAAATCACTCGGCAATTTAACGCTGGTGCACAAAAATGTGTACCACTGGAGCCTAGACATGTGGAAAATTGTTGCCTGGACTGCTGACTCGAGATCCACGTTGATACATGCGAATGGCAGGATAAGAGTACGTCGCAAACCACATGAAGCGATGGATCCTTCTTGCGAGCAGGGCACTGTTCAAGCTGGTGGGGGTGGCATTCTCGTCTAGGGACTCTTTTCGTGGACTGAAATGGGAGCCCTGGCACGTGTGACATCGTCCCTCACAGGTCAACGTTACCGGGATATCCTGGACGACCCTTTGCTCCCGTTTGTGCGTCTTCAACATCACACTAGGGACCTCATCCTGCAACAAGACAATGCCCCGTGCCACCGCTCCCGAATTGTATCTGAATGGTTGGATGAACACTCCACCGACGTGACCTCGCTTCCTTGGCCAGCTAGGTCCCTTGACCTCAATCCCATCGAGCGCGTCTGGGATGCCATCGAGAGAGATGTTCGAGGCTCTTACCCCCCCCCCCTCCTTCCATCAAATATTCGTGAACTGTGGCAGCTTGTTGAGGTGTTGTGGATCCGTATGGCTCCCCAACGCTTCCGGTGTCTTGTCGTGTCCATGCCGAGACGAATCACCGCCGTCATCAGGTCGAAAGGTGGTGCTACACGTTACTAGACAGGTGTCTCTAATTCAATTGCTCTTCAGTGTACAGCTAGCAAAATTATGGGGGAGATCTGCAATTAGGAAAAGACTTAACAACTATGTAGTAACTGCCAGAAATTTTAAGTAACTGCAAAGTAAAATAACTGCCAGAAATTTGAAATTTTCACTCGCTATAATACATTTGACGTTATGTGGGAAACATGAGACTGTTTTGTGCTCGTCATGATAGCTGTTTTAAATGTTTTCAAACTTTTTCTGACGCGTTGCTAAAAATATTTCTAGATGCAGAATACACTAAGATTTTCCCAAGTAAAGAAACACGGAAGTATTAAATATTTTTGTCTTCACACACACACATACGCTCACATACACACAAACGCAAACTAACTAACCTGTCTGCAAGGGAAACCAAGGGGTGTTTCACGGCAGGCAATTCCTAATTTTCAAGTGAATGCAAAAGGGGTGAAAACTGGGTGAATGGCACTTATTTTGTTTGCCGGTAACCGCGATGAACTTTGATACATACGGTTCTTCCAAAATATATTGTTCTTAATATACGACTAAAATAATAAGGGAGAGCATTGTGAAATTCAAGCGATCTATGAAAAATTTCAATTTATGCAAACCTTCGTATGATACGAGCTCATTATATGTGAGTTTTAATCTATTAAGATGAAACATGCGTTATTCTAATGATTAAATTACTGACTAATTCCCTTTAAAAGGTTTGAACGAAAGGTAATAATTTATTTCGAAGTAGAAACACTTTGTACGGAAATTCATCCCGAAGAAATAAAAATTTAAACAGCAAAATTTATTTCGAAGTAGAAAACATCCTTGTGGAGAAATTTAATTTGATAGATACATACACTGACGGAAAAAAAAATCCCAACACCACGAAAAAATAGTTGTAGAGGAATGAAATGGCGGCAATACATTTGTATAGGTAACATATTTAATCAATTAAGGTTTCAAGATCACAGCTTAATGTAAGCACGAAAAGAGCCATTTTAAATGTGAAATTCTGGTACATTAATAACCGGTGTAACCGCCAGAATGTTGAATGCAAGCACGCAAACGTTCATGCATTGTGTCGTACAAGTGCTGGATGTCAATTTGTGGGATGGAGTTCCATGCCTGTTGCACTTGGTCGGTCAATACAGGGACGGTTAATGCTGGTTGGGGTGACGCTGGAGTGGTCATCCAATGATGTCCCATACGTGCTCGATTGGTGAAAGATCTGGTGAACTAGCAGGCCACGGCAACATGTCGACACTCTGTAGAGCATGTTGGGTTACAACAGTGGTATGCGGGCGAGCGTTATCCTGTTGGAAAACACCCCCTAGAATGCTGTTCATGAATGGCAGCACAACAGGTTGAATCACCAGACCGACGTACAACTGTGCCGTCAGGGTGCGTGGGATAACCACGAGAGTTCTCCTGCTCTCATAGGAAATTGCTCCCCAGACCATAACTCCAGGTGTAAGTCCAGTGTGTCTCGGCCGCAGACAGGTTGGTTGCACGCGCTCACCTGGCCTCCTTCTAACCAACACACGGCCATCACTGGCACCCAGACAGAACCGGCTTTCATCAGAAAACACAACAGATCTCCACTCCGTCCTCCAAGGAGCTCTAGCTTGACACCACTGACGTCGCAAAGGGCAGTGGTTTGGAGTAAGTGGAATGCATGCTACAGGGCGTCTGGCTTGGAGCTGTCCTTCAAGTAACCGATTTGTAACAGTTCGTTGTGTCACTGTGGTGGCAACTGCAGCTCGAATTGCTGCCGCAGACGCAGTACGATGCGCCACAACCATACGCCGTACACGGCGATCTTCCCCTCTCAGTAGTGCCACGTGGCCTGCAGGAACCCGGTCTTCTTGAGGCAGTACCTTCCCTTGACCACCGCTGCCATCAATCATGCACAGTGGCTACATTCCTGCCAAGTCGTTCTGCAATATTGCGGAAAGAAAATCCACCTTCTCGTAGCCCTATTACACGACCTCGTTCAAACTCCGTGAGCTCTTGATAATGGCTTCTTCGTCTTCTTAAAGGCATTCTTGACTAACATCAACACCCTACGTCGAATCTCAACGATAACTAACGCTCACGAACGTTACAGCGCGTATTTACAGCAAACCTGCTTTGCATGTTCCGAGGGGCGCTACTAGCTCCACACGTATGCGCCGAGCGCGAAATTTGCATAGACGTCATCTTACAGATGTACTCTCACCGCCTACCAACTGTCGTTTATCTAACGCAACCCCTTCTTGGTGTTGGGATTTTTTTCCGTCAGTGTATTAAATATTTTTGTCTTCACACACACACATACGCACATATACACACACACAAACTACCTAACCTGTCTGCAAGGGAAACCACGGGCTGTTTCAACGGCAGGCAATTCCTAATTTTCAAGTGAATGCAAAAGGGGTGAAAACTGGGTGAATGGCACTAATTTTGTTTTCCGGTAACCGCGGTGAATTTTGATACATACGGTTCTTCCAAAATATATTCTTTTTAATATACGATTAAGATAACAAGGGAGAACATTGTGAAATTCAAGCGATTTATGAAAAATTTCGATTTATGCAAAACTTCGTATGATACGACCTCATTATATGTGAGTTTTTATCTATTAAGCTGAAACATGCATTATTCTAATAATTAAATTATTGAGTAATTCCCTTTAAAAGGTTTGAACGAAAGGTAATAATTTATTCCGAAGTAGAAGCATTTTCTACGGAAATTCATCCCGAAGAAGTAAAAGTTAAATAGCAAAATTTATTTCGAAGTAGAAAACATCCCTTGTGGAGAAATTTAATTTGATAGATACATATATATTCACTGTGAAAAGAAAGAACATTTGCGGACAAATTCATATCGAATGGAAACGAAATTTACGCAATTACAGAAATATAAAGAGAATTCTGATGTACATGTCTTCCATACATATTTTAATTTACAAAGCAGCAACCTCCAGCCTTAAACATACGTACGTCTGTCGAGCTTTGAAGCTCAGTTTCGCTTTTAAATGCCGTAGTTCAATACCGCTAATTGGCCAGATTTTTGTTTCTTACGACTGTAAAAAAGCAAACAACCGTAATACTGATTTTCAATTTGTCTCAGATACCGCAAGGACAGAGGTTCTGCAACAATTGACCAGGTGGTACATGACGCTGTAGACAGGTATTATTCCAGGTACCTCAGGACTGGAATTTAATTCAATTCATTCTTGTAGAACTCAGTAACCGTAGCACTAGTACGACCAGTAAATAACAAATCCACTTGATGAAACTTTAACTACTTTATTTCTTTATAAACTGGTCATTTTAATGATTTTTACACTTCACTATATCACTCGTAAAGTGTAAAACTTTTCAAATTTACAGTCGAGTCATATTATTGTGATCACCTCTTACTCTTGACGTCAACAGTGCGTACCCAATGAAAGAAGGCACGTGCCGTGAGCTGGCTTCGATGGTAGAGAAGGGGATATGTAGGCATTCTGAAAATATATCACTCGTTGCTGTCATGGATAAAAGGAGCGATTTATCAGATTTGCTAAAAGGGATGATTATTATCGGCTTTCAGGCCAAGGGTGTCAGCATTTCTGAAACAGCGCAGTATGTGAACTTCTCGCGTGCTGCTGTGGTTAAAGTGTATGGCGATTGGAGAAATGGCACCATTGTATATAAGTGACGTGGAAATTGCGGAGCACCACCCCAGCAGAAACACAAGTGCTGGGAAACTGCTGGCCACCAGCTGGCAGTGATGGGTCATTGGTGGCTGAAATCTGCCGCTCACGGCCCGGTAGTGGTCCGTTGGTGGCAGCGCTATCAGTTGGCGAGCCATTGACGGCCCTGCAGCATCGCCGTGAATTGTGGGCCTCCAAGCAAGTGCCACTACTGGCCCGTTGTTGGCAACCAATGCAACCCCCAACAGCAGGTGGAAGCATCGGGATTGCGCATGCGCAGAAGCAACACTTGCTGTGTCTCTCATGGTACCAGTTAGTTGAAGATGACGCTATCGCCATCGTGTTATTTTAGTGGATGTTAAGAAAAAAATCCATATGTGGAGAGGCGAATTAATTTCCAAATGAAATTTTACGTCGACGAAGATATCAGATTAAGCCGTGAAATACTAGATTACAGCCATGAAATACACCCAGCCGCCCCGGTGGCGCAGTGGTCTAAGCGATGGCCTCTGATCATTCGTCCGAACGCGGTCCGGGTTCGAACCCTCGTGAGGCATGGATGTTGTGTTTGTCTTACGGCACTGGTTCTCTCCCTTCCCTGGAACCAGTGACCCTAAATTAGGGACGGGCGACTGCTTATAGCCCATTGAGTTGCTCACGGTGGCCGTTAAACCTCCAATCAAAAAAAAAAAAAAAATACACCCACTCCATTCCCATGAATAACAATTCATGGAATGGAGTGGATGAATAACAAGAAAATATTTGAAACCGCTTGAAACACATATCCTGGAAAACCATTGAAATAGCGTTTGTTGGGGAAAAAAAGAATTATACGCGTAAAAATTTTATTAATTATTTGAAAGAAAAAAAAAGCAACGCTATGTGGTGTACTCATCCATGGGTTGAATACACAAGACTGGGAGGAATTCGCTTCTAAAAATAACGAGAAGTAAAATAAAATATCTCTTACTCTTTAAGACAAATGTAGCTTCGGACAACGGAAAGGAAAGACACAACGTTAAAAATGTAACAGAATGTGACATGAACCCGGGTAAATATATATTTATTCAACAATCTCTTTTCAAGACGGCAAGGACAGTACAAAACTTTGGAAAGCGACTCTTAAGTACACGCCTTGAAAATGAGCGAAGTTCCCTTAAGGTAAAAAAAAAACTATCGTTACGTTGAAAAAATTTATTTATCAATTATATGAAACTGACTTTTATGAAAAATACCTCGCAATATTGTAAAATGAAAGAGGGAAGAATTTGATTACACATTGCATACCAAACAGATAGCTTCCAGCACGGACCCGAGCGTTGTGAGTTAGTCCGGTTGGTAGCGAACGCGGCTTCCACGTAAACGGCCCAGGATCGAATCGGTGATTTTCCGGTCTGTCGAGAAAATTTCCCCAGCAAAGTGCGTTAATTCACAAGCTTCGTAAGGGTAGAAAAAAAAAATTGGAGCTTTAGGAAACTGTGGTTATCCTTCCTTTTTTTTTTTTTTTTTTTTTTATTATTGCTACTACTGGGAAATTGGCGGACAAGATTCGGCAAGCCACCAGTTACGTCACGTGGTTGCTGGCTGCCACTAACGGCCCACTAGCGGACCACATTAGGCTAGCCATCATTTCTGGCAAGTACTTGCAGGGCCACTGAAGGGCCACTTGTGGCAGTTACTGCCCGTGATGGACCACTGATAGCCCTGTTGTGGCATATGATAACTGATGGGGTGCCAACTGTTGGCCAGCTGTTGGCCTGAACTGCTGGCCCTTCTGTTGGCCGCACGGACATTTTATTGACGGTTTGGTAGCGGCAACATAGTGCTGGGCCGTTGCGACAGTGCTGGCTGACAGCAATGGCCCACTTTTTTTAAGGTGAACGTCGGCTTCGAAGGTGCGTGACTTCCGATCGACACGCTACAGTGGAGCAACTTACTAGCCGAAAGAACCAGGGGGCTACCGGAAGTGTGTCTAACACGGCAGTTCAGCGAACCCTGCTGCTTATGGGGCTCCAATGCAGACAGATGGTCACTTCACCTATGCTAAAGAAGGGGCATCGACAGAATAGGCTTATATTTGCACGACAGTATCGGAATTGGACTTCCGCTGATTGGCAAAGGATTGCCATTCCGATGAGTCATGTTTTCGACTTCATCGAACGGATAAACGTTGGCGTATAAGGCGAGAAACATCGGAGAACAAACACTTTTCTACCACTGCTGGAAAAACACAAGCTGGTGGGGCCAGCGTTATGGTCCGGGGAATCTTTTCGTGGCATTCTCTGGGTCCACTCATACTTGTGGAAGGCACTATGGACGTAATTCGTTATTAATCCATTCTTCCAGACCACGTACACATATACATGCTGATTTTCTTAGTTGGAAGAGCACGATGAAGACTTCAAAGCGCTTCCCTGGTCCCCCAATTCCCCAGACTTAAACCCAATTGAGCATCTGTGGGACCACCTCGATCGTGTTGTTCGCTCTATGGATCCTCCAACACGCACTCTCCAGCTGCTGTCAGATGCACTGCATTCAGCATAGCTCCACATACCTGTGAACACCTTCCAGCACCTTATTGAATCCCTCACAGCCCGTGTAGCTGCTGTGTGCGCTGCACACGGCGGCTACTTTGAGTCTCTGAATATCAGCTGGTGGTCACAATAATGTGGCTCTACATAGTATAACAAACGTGGTAACAGGTTGATGCTGTAAGCTCGAAACAATATATTAATCAACTTGCAACAAACTTGAACTCAAAACATCTATCTAGCAAAACATATCCAAGAGACAGCATTTTGAAGGAAATCAACTGGAAGGCATCAGCACCTATCAGTACGATTTGATTTTTTTTTTATTGCATTATTTTAAGAAGAAAGTATTCTCAAAAGGTTTTTCGATATGAACGGAATTGGTCAAGAAAAAAATGTTTCGTCGAGTTTTTAGGAGCTCAGATTTTGCTGCAAATACATCAGATGCAGAAATTAACACTTATGCCACCTGGTGGCCAAACCATTCTAAACATCCAAACCATTCCAAATAATATAAAATATATGAAAAACATTTCCCATCAAGAACTGCATGCGATACAGAAATAATTTTTCAAATCGGAGTTTTAGATGCAGAAGTAACGCATAAAACGCAATGTACCTTTGCGCCCCCTAGCGGAAAGTCTACGAATTACTTGAAAATTTTGAAATTATTTGAAAAACATGTCACGCTGGAAACTATCCAATAAAGAACGAATTTTTAAGTCGTACTATTAGAAGCAGAGATATTGACAAAAAGTAAGATGTTCACCTACGCACCCTGGCGGAGAAACCATGCAATATTTTAAGAAGAAATTATTCCAAAAAAGTTTATCGACGTGAGTGGCATAGGTCTACGGAATAACTTATTCAATCGAGATTTTAGAACCTCAGATTTAATGGAAAATACATCAGAAGCAATAATTAACCCTTACGCCCCCTGGTGGCGAGATTATTCTTTACCAAAAATTAGAAATTATATCCAAAAGATTTTCCATCAGAAGCTGTATGCTCTGGAGAAAAACGTTTTCAAATCGGAGTGTTAGAAGAAGAGGTATCGGAAAAACTGTAATTTACTTTTACGTTCCCTAGAGGAAAATATATGCGCAACTTGAAAAAGTAACTATACCTAAAATACTCTTCGACATAAATGGAATCGAAAGGTAAAATAATTTTTCCAATCGGATGTTTACAAACCAATATATGGAATAAAAATATATTTTGAATTCGACATCATCTGCATTCACGCCCTCTAGCATCGAAATTATGCATCGTAAAAAAAATAAAATAAAGGGTCATCATTTGCATACTTTAAGCTTCGCAATGCAAAAATAATTTTTCAAATCGCACTAATAGTTACAGAGATACGGTGTCTACAGGCGGACGGACAAATCGATAACATAAGCACAAATTTTTTTTACAAAAGACGTGCTAAAAGTACCAAATTATGTGCCTTTATTTACCTGGTATGAATGCCTTAAAGCTAGGGAAACCTGGAAGACGGAGGTTTCACCAATCCTGGGTTACTACCGGAAAATTTAGCGCGATGTGATACATTTCTGAAAAGCATACTTATTTCTCCCAAAGGAAAGATTTCCAAACAATGCTTACTTCCAGGCTTAACCTATGCGAGAGGTACGGACTTCAACCAGCGCAAAGCCACTCAAAAAAGTGCACCTTAGAAAACAAATCATGGAAAGAATAATCACAAACAATATAATTTACTTTGTCTGAACCTTTCAACATTTGTCTTACTTTGGTGGCGCATTGGAAAAAGTCATCATCGTAGCAAAAACTGAGAAAGCTATATTGAGACGACATAAGTTATCGTGTTTTCAGGCAAGTGTTCAGTGAATTGAAACTGATCCCGCCACCCTGGTGCGCAGTGTTCTAAGCGATGGCTTCTGATCATTCGTCCGAAAGGTGTCCGGGTTCGAATCCCGGTGAGGCATGGATGTTGTGTTTGTCTTACGGCACTGGTTCTCTCCCTTCCCTCGAACTAGTGACCCTAAATTAGGGACGGGTGACTACTTATATACCCCATAGAGTTGCTCACGGTGATCGTTAAACGTCCAATAACAAAAAAAAAAAAAGAGAACTGATTTCTGAGTATAATTATGTGGCGTCATCACTTTAGCAACAACTAAGAAAGAAATGTTTGTGATGACAAGCTTAGTTGTCATGTTTTCGTTCAGGTGTTCAGTGAATGGAAACTGCTTCCCGGATATAATTATGGAACGTCATCACCACAGCACCAACTGAAAAAGAAATATGTGTGACGTCACGCTTAGTCATGGGGTTTTCAATTCAAACACTTGACGTGGATCGGGAACATCAAACAGAAATCATCGCTCTTTCCACGTTAATAAGTGAGTCACGGAAAATTTTCCTCGGCCGTCTCCGGAAATCGAACCCAGGTTTTCCAGTTACGCGCCAGACATGCTACCACTGCACCACAGCGGCCGCGAATTCTCCAGAATCACATGTGATTAACTGCCACACTACATGGCAGGATTGCGCGGGTCTCCATGAAGCAACCTGCCATGTAGTGTGGCAGTTAATCACATGTTATTCTGGAGTATTCGAGGTCGCAGTGGTGCAGTGGTAGCATGTTCGGCGCATAACATGAAGACCCTGGGTTCAATTCCCGCTGGCAGCCGATGAGAATATTTCCGTGACTCACTTATTAACGTCGACAGAGCGATTATTTCTGTTTGGTGCATCGGGTTCAGGTGTTCAGTGAATGGAAACAGCTTCCTGGATATAATTATGTGATGTCATCACCATAGCACCAACTGAGAAAGAAATACTTGTTACGTCCGACTTAGCTTTTCGTGTTTCCGGGCAGGTGTTTCTTGAATGAAAACTGCGCATTATGTAATCGTGTGACGAAACAGCGACGTGACGTATACTTGTTTTTATTGTTTTATGTTCATTGTTGTAATGTTCATAAAGCATACTTTCACATTGGGACATCATAAACAAAAAAGAATAGCTGGTTTTTAAAAAAATGACATGTTATTTTTACCCCGTCATTATTGACGGGCTTTCACTGAGTGTTAAGTATAATTCTGAAAGACAGAAAATGAAATACTCGGATAAGTTTACAAACTAAAATGTAGATACATTAACGCACGTCATGTGAGAGGGGCCTGGTCTAGTAAACTGACTGTTTTGAATCCTGAGGTTGTACAAGTCCAATGCGGTCCCTAGGCCCTTAGTGTCAGTAGAGGTTAGTAGACAATAACGTTTGCTCATCCTGCCTACCTCGCAAACGAATAATCGTGACGTCACTGAGTGATATCACCGTCCTAATATGTGAATCGTAGTTCCGAACTGTAGCTATAGAGGAACATCTGTTGTCCATAATTTTTATAACTCAAACACAGAACAAAAGCTTATGCGAAAGCACATTTACATTAAATACAGAAGGAATTCACAGTCATGCGAAAATTTTAGTGGCCACCCCGGTGGCGCAGTAGTCTAAGCGCTGGCTTATGATCATTCGTCCGAGAAGGGTCCGGGTTCGAATCCCGGTCGGGCGTGGATGTTGTGTTTGTCTTACGGCACTGGCTCTCTCCCTTCCTTGGAACCAGTTGCAGTAAATTAGGGACGGGGCGACTGCTTATAGCACATCGATTTGCTCACGGTGATCGTTAAACCTTCAATCAAAAAAAAAAAAAAAATTAGTAACCGAGATTTCAAAAATACCTCCCGCACATTTCATTTTTGTAACTTAAAGAGCGGGAGAGCGGTTATACTTTTAAATGCTTATTTAGTTACATGGGGAATTTTGCTGTTTTTTGTGTAAATTTTGAAAGGAAAATGCACAGCTGGATGTATTATTGTCATATAGTAAAGAATCATCTTTATGAGGAATAAGAAAAGCGTCTCGGCAACATTCCCCAAATTTTTTTAATTAAAAAATGAAAACATTATGCATTAAAAAATCTGGTAGAATTTATGAAGATTAATAATTCCGACGAGCTGCTATGGTGCAGATGCAAAGAAACGTGGCGATTAGGTTGTCTTACGATGGCGATTTGGACAGTGACGTCACAAAGAAAACACCGGAAGCGCAGGATGAGCATAACCTCCCCATCTACTAACCTTGAGAGTCAGTATGGCAGCAATAACATTTTATAAGTTAATCATTTCCTTTCTTCGTTGGCATTTTTGAGAAGCAGGAGATGGTCCCTTTGCCCCTCTACTATACCAAAAAGATCATGTGAGAAATGACACTGCCTTCAGAGAAAGCGTTCCACCCACTGCTCATGAACTACAGTTGGAACGGCATTATTTGTCCGTCATCTTCATGGAAAGGTTTTGACTAGAGGGCCCCTCTAGAGATCACTTTCAATGAGGTTTCTCCTTTCTTCCAAGGAAGTAAAAATGGGAAGATATAGCTCAAACTTTGGAACAAAGTGCGAAAGTTAGATTATCAAGAGGCTGAGAGAGAGGCGTCAGGTGACAGCGGTTGACTGCGGATCGGAGGGGTGAGGAAAAGAGAATGTAAGAGGAGAATCTCGCGCCCTTTTCTCAAAGCAAAAGAGTACAATCTGCCTGGCGATCGAAGTACGAAGGAGAAACGTATTCTCAACCAGGACGTACGATGGGAGAATTTTGGTGCCGAGATGAAACATCGAAGAAAGAAATAAGCTGGAAGCAGAAGTAGAGAGTGTTAGGGTATTTAGAGCAGGACGCGACTGTTCAGTTTTGCAGCCAAGTTAAAACAATGTCTGAAGGATTTAGCGAGAACAAGAAGCAATTCAGAATCAGCGAAAAGAGTAAGAGTAAAATAAACATACTGAATCAAAACAAACCTAATTGTGAAACGTTCCTACCTATCTGCACGAATAAAGACTGTACTTTAGAAGAGCGTATTCTTCCATAGCGTGAAATTAATTTGTATGACCATCAAGAAGAGAACAACGAAAATCACGATGTTTGCTCAGCAGCTATCAATTAAAACGCAACTACTTCACAACCTGAAAGAAAAAATTCCCATAACACCAGGAAGTGATTATTTGATGGAATGGAAGGTCCATCTGGGAGAAGAGAAACGGAGAAGATATTTTGCGAGAAACAAATTTTGGCCCTATTTGGCGATATACACTGAATTGATAAAAGGCACCGGACACCCCTTCAAAAGCAAATGAACGGATCCGCTGCGTTGTTAAGATGCGCAGTACAGCTGCAAACGGTATAAAAACAAGCCTGCAGCTAACCGCGGTTATATCGCACTGTGAGGTTGAATAAAAATGTCGCGGCGGGAGAGAACTGACTTTGAGAATGGAAAGATTGTTGGGTGTTATATAAGTGGGTTGTGCATAAGAGAAACCGAGAGGCGTTTAAACATACCCAAGTCAACTGTTTTGGATGTACCGATCAAGTGGAAGACATATGGCGTGCCTGAAGCTGCAAAACGCACCGGCAGACCAAAAAAAATCAGTGATAGAGGACGTCAAAGCCTCAGGAGAGTCGTTACACCTAATCGACGGAGTTCTGCGCAAGACCTCAGTTTACAGGTGAGTAAACATGCTGGAACCTCAGTATGTACACGTACCAATCGCAGAGAATTTCATTCCATGGGTTACAATGGTCGTGCGGCTGCTCATAAGCCTTTCATCTCCACTCAGAATGCTAATCGTCGTTTAGCATGGTGTAAAGAACATTTATTGTGGACCGTAGATCAATGGAAACGGGTCCTATGGACTGATGAATCCAGAAAAAGGATCCATCTGTCCGATGGTCGTGTGTGCGTATGGCGGAAGCCGGGGGAACGCTGTTTGCCACAGTGTACTGTTCCTATGGTAAAGTTTGGAGCTAGCAGAGTACTCGTGTGAGGTGGTTTTCGTGGTATGGTCCGGGCCCATTGGTTATCGTAACAAATCTGTTAACCAGCACGTCTACCTCGATATTTTGGACAATTATGCCCTACCAACTCTGTGGCAATACTATGGAACCGAGCCTTGTTGGTACCAGCAGGATAATGCACATAGCCCTAAAGCAAGGTTTCAAAATCGCTTTATTCTAATTTATCATAAGAAAACATAAGAGGGAGACGTACAGTATTGGGCATCTCACTGGGAAATAATACAAAACTGTTAAAAACATGATGGTATATACATTGCAATGACAATGGGGATGAATAACAAAATGCTGCAAGCAAAGCTTATTGAATAAAAAAAATTGCAGAAGTGACAAAGAGAAACACATCGTGTCACATGACATTGGCTGGGCATGATTTACAGGATAACACAGGCGAAACAATAGTACACAATTAGAAAAAGAACAGCACAAACACCGCCGTGAAGGTAAAACATTACATACATGAGATAAAAACACAGCGTGCACAATTGTGCAAGTTATTTAACGAGGGCACCAAAGCAACATAATACAGGCGGGGTGAAAGTAAGTAATGTACACGAGTAAGCATGAAAATACACTGAGATGGCATTAGCATTCACAATTCAACGGTAGTGTGGATTGCAAGAGTCGTAGAGTGGAGGAGGGCCACCAGGGTGCCACGGAACTCAGCAAAGGAGGTGTAGAATGTCCTAGGGTTCTGATAGGTGTAGCAGTCCAGAATCAATCGCAAACCATGGAGCGGCCGGCGCCCAGGTAGCATAGAAGGTGGCTTCTCGACGACTGGAAGAAGCCGACTGGTACTCCAGGCGGAGTCGAGAAAGCAATCGATCTTGAAAATGGCACAAAAGTGCTGCGCTGGCCTGGTGTAAAGAGACCGGCGAGGAAATGCTGCGGAGTTGTTGAAGGTATACGTAAATAACGTGTTTAACCAGCACGAAAAGATAGGCACATACTGAAGGAAGAGTTGTAGGTGGATGAGCCCGCAGAAGAAGATGTCTGTAGGCAGTGAACGGAAGATCTTGAGAACAAGAGCGACTGGCAATCCGGAAAGCCTGGTGGAGGAGAGGCATCAGGATGGGACAGTAAAGGTAGACGTGAGAAACGTCTGCCTCCTGTGCGCAGAAGGAGCAGAGAGGGGAGGAGAGAAGAGACATGCGAAAGAGAAAATACGGAACAGGGAGGCGATTATGCAAAAAGAGCCAGTGGGTATTAATTTCAAGAGGGGCAGATAAGGGTGAGCGGGCAGCGGCCCAGACAAGAGGAAGAGAAGCAGGGGGAACCTCCAGAATAGAAAGCGGTGAAGGGGTGGCAAGGTGCACTAGAAAACGATAAAGAGATTTAGAGGAGAGAGAGGAGAGAGGAAGAACCGAGTTTGTGAGTCGGAGGAAAAACGGCAGCGGAAGAGGGGCAGAAAAGACAGAGACGAGACCGGTGGGGGAGACAAGATCAGGGAAAAGCGAAAGAAGTGCAGTTAGCAGAGAGTCATAGACCAAATGGGCGGATGGGGATGAGAGAATAGCAGGAAGGAGGCCAGAGAGAGGGCGCCAGGATAGATCCGAGTTAGTGAGGTCTTGTACAGTTACTACACCTGCTCGGAGCCAAGAGGGGAATGAAAAACAGGGGAGATGGGGGGATGAACAAGGGAGTTGAAGAAGAGGGGTTCAGAAAGAAGCTCTAGAGTTGAAGAGGGAGGGGAGCGAATGAGGGGGAGAGAGCGAAGGTGAGTGAGGGCTTCAGAATATGCAGGTGGGAGTTTGGAGGGGGGAAAGGACAGCAATCCATGAGAACTAAAGAAAGAAAAGAAAAATGTGGGTTACGCAAGGAGGCAAGAACGTCACGTACCTGAACTGCGGAAGCCACTGGAGCCGTGAAAAGGTGAATGAAGTTGATCACTCGGCTTGCTTTGTAGCACAGCGGGACATCAGGTAGGCCAGCACCACCATAGGAGGGAGGAGCACAGAGCTTGTGGACGTTAATCCAGTGATGACCCGCCCACATTACTCGAGTAAGGCAGCGTGTAACCTCCTGGAGACAGAAAAGCGGGGTCGTAGATGCAATCCAAGAATGCTTGCAGATGGACAGAAGGAATGTCCTGGTGAGATTTGCACGCTGGTAGTAGGACGTACAGAACTGCGCACGACACCAGAATGCAGCTGTGCGGAGGAGGCGAGGATGGAGTTCCGAGCGAGTTGCACTGGATGTAGCTTGTGGTGCGCCTAAGTGCACACCCAGGAAGCGTTGGGTAGTGGATGACCATGTGGCCCCCCATGGAGCATCCAAGCGATTGGACCACGACCCGCACCACAATCCAGTGCTCTTAGAAGTATTCAGTTCAGCTGCAGAACATGAAGCATATGCGGAGAACAAACGACGAAGCAGTTGGAACTGTGAGTCGCTACGAATGCAGACGGTGATGTCATCTGCATAAGCAGAGTAAATGACTGAGTGATGCCGTGAGCTGGCAACTGGTGGTGGAAGTTGTGCTAGAAGAGATGTTTGCAGAGAGCGTAGAAAAGGCTCGACGGCAATCGCAAACAGTTGACCAGAAAGCGGGCAGCCCTGACGAACTCCCCGCTTGAAGGGAACATGTGCTGTGAGAAAAGATGCCGTCTTGACATGGAAAACGGCGTCCCGGTAGAGGGAGAGAAGAACGGAGACAAATTGTGGAGGAAAGCCAAAGTGTAGCAGGGTTTGTGTTAAATAGGCGTGTGAGATATTATCGAAAGCGGAACGGAGGTCTAAGGAAAGGAGAGCAAGAGGTTCAGAATGAGTCTTGGCAAGATGAATGAGATCGCGAAGAAGTTGAACATTGGAGGAAAGAGAACGGCCAGGAACAGTATAGGTTTGAGAGTCAGCAAGGATGTGAGGGAAGATAGAGTTTAGTCGACGGGAAAGAAGCTTAGTATAGAGTTTATAATCTTGATTGAGAAGAGAAATGGGGCGCCAATTTCCCAAGTCAAGAGGGTCACCCTTCTTGGGAAATAGGACCACATGTGCGTCCGTGAAACTCCTCGGGAGGGGGAGCAGTTAAATGCAGCAGAAAAAGCGGAGAGGAGAAAAGGCAACAAAAGAGGCAAGAACGCACGGTAAAAAGGAAAAGAGAGGCCGTCCGGACCCGGAGCGGCATGGGGGTTAAGGGAAGAGAAGGTGTCTGACACCTCCGTGGATGTGGGTGCAAGAGACAGGGTGTGAGCAAGATGAGACGGAACTTGTGGTAGGTTATTGAGAAGATGGGGGAGAGCAGAGGGAGAAGGGGAGGAGTTTCACTGAACTTGGTGGTATAGAACTGACGAACGTGAGAGCAAATCGCTGCCGAATCGGATGTGATTTCGCCAGAGGGGAGGCGAAGATGACGAAGCGAGGTAGAAGACTTACGTGCAGATTCCATTGATGTTAGAAAATCATAGGTGCATTCCTCCGGATTGAGATGTTTAATGCGCAGACGTAAAAGTGCTTGCTGCGCAAGAGGTTTCAGCAAAGCCTGGAGCTCCGCCTGATATGCTGGAAAAAGCGGATCTGATAACCCAATCAGTGTGAGTATCTGCCTGGCGTGATCGAGGCGCATCTGACTAGAAGTCTTCATGGTGAAGGAAAGTTGCTTGATATGTAAGAGGAGCTGATGCTTGACACGAAGCCAATACGTCAAGGTACAGGGTGCGGAATGCAACCCTGCGCGACGAGCAGCGAGAAAAGAACGGACAGAGGCACAAAATTCAGGATCAGTGAGGAGATTGAGTCAAATGTCCACGGACGAACAGTCCGAGGGAGTGACGCCGCAACAAACACTGTGAGGGTGACCGTGCAGTGGTCTGAGGAAGCAGTAGGTTGATGTTGCAACTCGGTAATAGACGCAAGAAGCGGTGTGGAAACGTAAACCCGATCCAAGCGTGCAGTTGATGGAAGCTGACTCCCAGACGAGCGCCACGTGTGTGAGGTCTCTTGTGGATGAAGGCGCCTATAAGCATCGGTGAAGGAGAAATCAGCAACAAGGTCATGGAGTAGTGCGACGAGATCCGTCCGACGCTCTCGTGACGAAGGAGAGCGATCCAGAGCCGGGTCAAGGGTGCAATTGAAGTCTCCACCCAAGAGCACACGATCCGAAGGTGAGACTTTCGAGAGAGCTTTACGGAGTTTGGTGAACAAGATGGATAAATGAATAGAGGTGCATGGAATATACACATTAAAGATGTGAAATCGAACTCCGCCAACTGTGAAGGAGACTTGCTGGAGTAAATCTCGGCATAAGTTCTGCACTGAGAGTGCAGTGAGGGTGGATCGGAAATGTTGATGTATTCCGATAGCAAGTCCACCATGAGATGAGTAGCGGAAAGCATGATGGAACACATAATCGCTAGCACGCCAGCGAGTAAACAGAGTGGAGGAATGACAGTTTGTTTCTTGTAGTAGTAACAGATCGGCCCCGAGGGGCGAGAGGTCTTCCATAACAAGAGCATTCGCTAGGGGCTAGCGAACCCTCTGCAATTAAGGGTCGTGACCTTGAATGGACTGGTCAGTCGTTGGTTGGAGGAGTCGCGGAGCAACTTTCAGGAGTTGTTGTAATCGGTTTACGCAGCCAAGGGTCCATGAGTGGTGCATGGGGTCATGAACAAACCCACGAAGGTACTTAGCAATGCATCCGGCTTGCAGGAGCAGCGCGGGAAGAATGTCTTCGCGCTCTCGGAGGTAGTCATACGTCGACTCCAGGTTCGTGGTGTGGGTGCAAAACTGATAGTAATCTCCAAGATTGAGAGGTTCTGAAGGAGCACCACATTTGGAGAGAACACTTGAAAAGACCTCAAACGAAGGTGGAGACCCATCATCATCAGTGTCCCTTTCAATTTCTGTTGGCGCAGGAGAGGGAGAGATATCTCCTGAAGATTTGGTAGTACGGAACGGTTGCCCATCCGCAGAGGAAGATTTCTTCTTCTTCCTCTTACGTCGGGTACCTGTACGAGTGCCAGAAATTCGTTTTCCAGGGAGCGACGATGCTCGGGAAGCTGACGCAGAGTCAGAGGAGTTATCGGCACCGCCGTCACACTCGGAGACACCAACAGTGAAGACTGGTGGGAAACCAGCGGCGAAGTCTCCCGATGTTGCCACGGGATGAGGAGTAATAGGTGAGGTGAGCACTGGAAATTGAAGGTGGGAGGTGAGATCAGCATCAAAAGACGCTCGTGGACGAGAGGCTGTAGATATACTTTTTGTGTAACTCGGCCCTGGGGCAGTTGGCACATTTGAAGACGGTGCAGGTCGAGAGCGAGATGTAGCAGGATGCTGCTTAGAGGCGGTAGGCACTGTAGAAGCCGTGGGAGCTGGATACTGGTTGTTGGGGCATCGAGCACGCTGATGCCCAAGTTCTTTGCAATTAGCACAGTGTTCTGATGTTAGCATGTCAATTCTGTAGGAGAGCTGCCCACATCGGACGTTTAGAATCCGTGGGAACTTACGGAGATGCTCCTCTGATGGAAAGATGAGTCGAACACTCCGGCGAAAACTACGAACATTCTTATTTGCAGGATCCTTGGGCGCAGCTGAATGTGTGATAACAGGACCAACAATCTTACCACACTTACTAAGTGCAGTACATATCATCGCATCCGAGATTTCGGGGGCACCGGATGCAAGGAGACCTGAACAGGGCGCCTGGAAATCGGTTCAGCTTCCAGGTGGTGGTCTCCCAGGTCAAGACCAAAGTTTAGAAGCGTGTCTGCATGCTCTTTGGATGTGAAATAAACAATCACCGTCCGCGGCCGGCGGGTGAGGTGAGTAATGGCTCCGGCTGGAAGAAAAGCAAGGAGCGTATCACAATAGACTTTCAGCGGTGTATTCGGAAGAGCATCTAGGCACACTCCCAACTCGCGGGTGGAGTGAAGTTCCTGCGCAGCGGGTGAGAAGTGCGGAACGTCCAATTGAAGTGAGTCACCATGTATCTGGACATGGGCATCTGCAAGGGGAAGGCGAGTCGATTGCGTCGGTAGGGACGCACCTGAGGTAACGCTAGAATAAGAGCGGGAAGGCAATCCTCCATTGGAAGGCAGAGGTGCAGCGCTGGATGAAGGAGCTGACACAACGCTGGGCAAGGCTACCGAGGGCAGAGAAGCAACGCCCTCAGAGATATCCATTACGTCATCGGTAGCATCAGGAATGAACGTCATAGCCTCACCACCAGGAGGGGTGGTGGAGTCAGAGAGTTGAAGCGTAGAAGAAGAAGAGCAATAGGCATCAGGAGGAGGACGATATTCCCTATCATCAAAGACGGACGCTGATTGGTTTGCTCCGTCAGAGATAAGGATCGACGTAGTAGGAGAAGCTGTGACGAGAGCGGGAATTCTGCTCTTATCAGCAGTCGCCATCGCCGATGGCGAGGCCTAACTTAGTAAAAACGACCAACTGGTCGAGAAAATAAAGTGCTGATAGCTAATTGAAAATAGTACTCACCGACTCGGGAGATGTCTTAAATGAAAGATACAACCTTCGTCTTGAAGGCACGCACAAAAGTTAAACGACAGAGCACACAAAACACACTCAGTAGACGGCGAAACACGGAGCTCAAAACAGACACGACTTACGTCCCATAAAGCAAGGACTGTGCCGCCCCGGTGGCGCAGTGGTCTAAGGCGTTGGCCTCTGATCATTCGTCCGTAAGGGTCCGGGTTCGAATCCCGGTGAGGCATGGATGTTGTGTTTGTCTTACGGCACTGGCTCTCTCCCTTCCCTGGAACCAGTGACCCTAAATTAGGGACGGGCGACTGCTTATAGCCCATTTGAGTTGCTCACGGTGGTCGTTAAACCTCCAATCAAAAAAAAAAAAAAAAAAAAAGCAAGGACTGTTACGGCGAGTAATTCCGTAACGTGTGTGGATTGGCCAGCACAGAGCCCTGACCTTAATCCCATAGTGCACCTATGGGATGAATTAGAGCCCCGCATAAAAAAATTTGGAGCCAAGGCCTACTAAGCAGCAGTTAGCGGTAGCATTATGTACTGAATGGAAGCGCATACCTATCGCTGTGTTTCAAAACCTTGTCGAAAGCATGTCTCGAAGGGTCAGTGCGTGTATTAAGCCCAAAGATGGAGCGACACCGTACTAATGTATGTCAATAAATGCTATGTTGCGTATCTCTTCTAGGTGTCAGGTGACTTTTGTCAATATAGTGTATATAGAATTCGGAGTGGGATCGGGGTCTGGCTGGCGATTATATACTTCGGAAGCGGATGGGCTCGGGTTGATATAATTCGGGGGCGGACGGGCTCTCGGGGAGACATAATTCGGGGCGGACGTGCTCGGGATGACATAATTCGGGGGTGGATGGGCTCGGGATGACATAATTCGGGGGTGGATGGGCTCGGGATTACATTCTTCGGGCGCTGGCAGTTTTGAGATGATATACTACTTCCATCGCGGACAAGCTCAGGATGATATTCTTCGGATTCTGACGGGCACGGACGGGCTCGGGCTCTTAAAATTGATCCCAACTCATCAGTGGTTAGCCGCCCCGGTGGCGCAGTGGTCTAAGGCGTTGGCCTCTGATCATTCGTCCGTAAGGGGTCCGGGTTCGAATCCCGGTCAGGCATGGATGTTGTGTTTGTCTTACGGCACTGGTTCTCTCCCTTCCCTGGAACCAGTGACCCTAAATTAGGGACGGGCGACTGCTTATAGCCCATTGAGTTGCTCACGGTGGTCGTTAAACCTCCAATCCCAAATCCCCCCATCAGTGGTTACCAGCCCAAACCGATATCAGAGACATAAAAAGAAATTATATTATTCTTATGAAGAATACCAAATTACTCTATTATCGTTGCGTGCAAAAATTAAGGAGTAGTGGAAATAGTAAAATAACGCTGTAAATAGCAACAGAACCCAAATATAAATTGTTGTAACTTAGGACACTGTCTGGAAACATTAACAACAGCACATGAGTAATAATGGAATATCACGTGTGGTGTGCGTGACGTGAGAATAGAATGCGCTCACGCAGTCTAATAGCATCAATTGAAATCAAGTTACCGAACGGTGAGCATAAGTGTTATAGACGTCTCATACACACAAATTATATATATCATCCTGTGTTTGTTGTGTGCTTAAAACAAAGAAATGGCTCGTCGAAATCATCTTGATGACTTAACTCGTGGTCGAACAACCGGGAGGCTTGGGATGGGTCTTTTTTTTTTTTTTTTTTGATTGGAGGTTTAACGACCACCGTGAGCAACTCAATGGGCTATAAGCAGTCGCCCGTCCCTAATTTAGGGTCACTGGTTCCAGGGAAGGGAGAGAACCAGTGCCGTAAGACAAACACAACATCCATGCCTGACCGGGATTCGAACCCGGACCCCTTACGGACGAATGATCAGAGGCCAACGCCTTAGACCACTGTGCCACCTGGGCGGCTGGGATGGGTCTAGTTGTGATGAGTATGGCCCAAGATTCCACCAAAAACCATCCCAATTTAAAACCGCTGTCTGTTCCTACAGGACAAGAGAGATCAACATCGGACAGCAAGTAAACTTCCAAAACAACTAAACATGCGCACAAGATACACAATATCGCTGTTTACAGTGGCCAGGCGACTAGCTGAAGATGGACTGTTTGCCCGACGACTGGATGAAGATGGACTGTTTGCCCGACGACAAGTACGCTGTTTTCCATTAACAGCTGCTCATCTGAGACACCGTTTACAGTAGTTCAGAGAACATAAGGTTTGGACAGCAGACCAGTAAGCAACGATACTATTTACTGCTGAGAATATATTTATTTCCTCCAGCGATTCTGTACATCAGTGAATCTAGCGTAGAGAAGGCATTCGGTATTTCCCCGAAAACATCACTGAAAGAAATATACGCTGTATTAAGAAAAGTCACCGGACACCTAGAAGAGAAACACAACATAGCATTTATTGATATACATTAGTACGGTGTCGGTCCACCTTTGGCCTCAGTCACGCTTTTCTGAGCTCCGTGTTGTGTGCCTATTTAGTGTGTTTTATCGTGTGGTTCGTCATTTCCCTTTCGTGTTCCTTCAAGCTGAAGGTTCGTGCTTTCTTTTGATACATCTCCCAAGTTGGTGAGTAGTTTATTTTTTCTGTTATCATCATTTGAATTGTCGACCGAGCTGGTCGATTTCTCAGGTAGCCTTCGCCATTAACAATGGCGGCGGCTGCTGATAAGAGCGATGTCCACGCCCATGTCAGCGAGGCATTTCCTGCCTCCTCCTCCTCCTCAATATGAGACCAATCTCCTCCAATGCTTGAAGGTGACGTCACCCAATCACTAGAAGTGGAAAGTAACTCCTCTACTACAGTTCAAGCTTCTTGCCCTGCTTCGACCAGTGACGTCAGTGCAGAGCAACCCTCTGTTGCTTTAAGTGAAGATATGGATGTGTCTAACAGCGCTGCTAATTTACCCTCTACTTCAGCTCAGTTCAAACAGCCGGTTGCAGACAGCCGCGTTGCGACGCAGCCCTTAAGCTCGAGTCCTGCTCCTAGGGCATACTCTGCCGCTCTTACTGGAACAAAAGCTCCTTCCAAGTTTGTTGCAGAAGTCCTACCATACTCGTACGTCAGTGTTGATGGCACTACTGCCACCATAGATATTCCCGAAGATTCCCCAGCGGGAAAACAATTCTATTCTACAATGGACTTCGGAGTGTGCTTTGATGCGCTCCCAGACACAAAGTTGAAAGAATGTAGTATGGCTCTCAAGCAGATACTTCCAGTTGGAGCCAGTATTACCCACATGGCTCGAAAACCTCGAGCTGTGTTGGTGTACTTTGCTCTTAAAGAGCGCGCGGATCTTGTCTTGACAGAAGGTTTGTCCCTCAAAGACGTCCATCTTCTACCAGAATCTGTCTCTCAGCGTCCCATCCAGGTTACATTTCATCCGGTTCCACCTGAGGTATCAGACGTTGCGCTGTGCACTGTACTCAGTAAGTTCTGCCGAGTTGTTGGGCCCGTTACTAATCTTTCAGCCGCGCCGAGAGATCCAGACGATAAATCCATAGGGGGATTTCGTCGAAGTGCAAGAGTGATCTTTCCATCTGATGAACATTTGCTCGCCTGCCCAAAGGTGTTCAACGTTCGTTGTGGACAGCAACGTAGGAGAATTGAAGTGACTACCTCCCTCCACTGCACTTTTTGCCACGGAGAGAATCATTTACGTGTGCATTGCCTACATCTAACATCACAGGCTCCTAATAATTCTCCTACAACTTCTGGCCCTCTTCTGAGCCGAGCAACATCTTCTTCCACTGCACAGAAAGCTTCAGAATCGAAACTTTCACAAAAGTCGACTGCAGGAGTTGGTCAACGCGTGTCTACGGACTCTTCTTCCTTCGACCAGCAACTGGATTTTCCCTCACTTGACTGTTCGCTTCCCATGCGTCGTCATTCTGTAGTGGAGTCCCCTTCATGGGGTTTCTCCACTGCCCTTATCATCGATACTTCTAAATCTGCTGATGACGGAATTTCTGGCGGCCACGAATCTCGAGTTGATGAGAGCTCGACTGTGCCTTCGCTGAAACGTCGTGGTTCTTCTCGAAGACGCCCACCGAAGAAACAGACTGCCGCATCACCCCGTACTTCTCCCCGTACTGGTAGTACCTCTCGTAAGAATTCACCATCAAAGGCGCCTACCTCTTCTGTCCAGGACGACGAAGAGCCTCCTCTCAAATTTGAGGATCTAGTCGAATACCTTAAGGATGGCTCGGTTCCTACTGGGCCGATTTCATATGAAGATTTACATCAATACCTGTCACATAAGACAGACCACTCCACAACGCATGCTTTACTCTCAAAGTACGCATAGTTTCTCCCTCTAGTGCTTGATCAGATCCAAGTCCTTAATCAATGCCTCTCCCACCTTCGCAAGGAACATCCGTGGGCTAAAACCTATTTTAATCGACTCAAATCATTTCCTCCTGTTGTGAAGGTTCTTCAGCAAGCATTAATGGAAAAAAGTCTTGAAGATGGGTATCACTTAAATGCAGGGGATTTGCATCCCCATTTTCTAATGCCTTGGTACATGAAGAACTCACTCCGTTAGGAGCTGATCTTCTCTTACTATAAGAGACAAATTGCCAATCCACTACGATATTCTCACGATGGCGCCAGTGGAACTACACATTTCACCATGCCTACCAACTATCACCCCATAGTGGTCTAGCTATAGGTATCCGCCATACTTTCAACTCCATTATCACCTCTTTTCGGTTCGAAACTTATGTCGAGACCTATTACAGTGTGCATCTTTCACCATAGCTTCCACATCTTATCATATATTCAATATTTGTATTCCAAGTTCTTCAACCCACTTGACAATACTTTTTACTCGCCTTTGTCGTGCCTTGTCTCGCATTCCCCCCATAGATCATGTTTTAATTGGAGGATTTCAATTGCACTCTGAATCCTACCCTGGACCGATCTCCTTCCACCAGAGAACGCCGTGTTAACTTGGTGAATCTTCTTCAGCAGTGGTCTCCGACAACTCATTCATTGATGTTCACCGTCACTTCCATCCTTCATTGACTGTACATACTTGGCGCTCGCAACATAATCAAAATCCGTACACAGCTCGCCTTGACAGATACTATGCCTCATCTACTCTGCTTACAGCTGTGACAGAATCTGTTATCACTCCTACAGCTTCTTCTGACCATTGTGCCATCGTTCTTATTATTCAAGCAGTTCCAGCACAACCCCGTACAATTCGTCCATGGACTCTTGACGACACCCTTCTTACAGATCCAGACTTCTGTACTTCAGTACGCTCCTTCCTTGAAGACAAACGATTTCAACTTCAATCAGCTCCTCGTGGTCTGACTTTTTGGTTGGAAATTAAACAGCAACTCGTTCTCCACGTTCGCAAACTTTCGTTTAAAGCAAAAACGCTTCAAAACATGCGTCTCAACCATATCCGTTCCATGCTCTCCATCCTAAGCCTAAATGATCCTCTCTTCTGCCACTATCAAGAAGAACTGCGATCAATCCTCCTTCCTCTGGCTCAACAAGCTCTACGACGTCTCCGGCTATAACATCTATCGCCAGACGCATCCAATTACGATTTCCTTACATCCATGGAAAAAACACGAACAGCATCGAATTCAATTCGGCACCTTCGCCTCCCATCTGGAGAGGTGTCTGATGATCCACTCACTCTATGTTCCCAGGTCCGAAAGTTCTATACAGAGACTTTCTGTGAATCTCCTCCGCCATCCTCTTCAGCTTTGGCATCAGTTCTTTCTAACCTACCACAAGTTCCTCCCCATTTTGCCTCCTCCTTCCTCTCACGTTCTCTGAACTATTCTCTACGTTTTCTTCTTTAAACTCTAGTGCCGCACCGGGTCTGGACGGCATCACTTTCCTCTTCTATAAAACCTTTCTAACTCTCCTACCGTTTCTCTTTTCTCCACTTTCTGCTGTTTTCAATCACTCCCCTCTACCAAGGCGATTCACAGTAGCATATGTTGTCCTATTCCCTAAGAAAGGTGATCTCCTTGACCTGGGGAATTGGCGCCCTATCTCCCTCTTAAATCTAGATTATAAACTTTATACTAAACTTCCTTCCCAACGCCTTAACCCCATTCTCACTCACATTATCTCCCCAAATCAAACTTACACAGTTCCCGGTCGTTCACGTTCTCATAATATCCATCTACTTAATGATCTAATCCATCTTGCCCGATCTCGCTCCGAACCCCTCGCCCTTCTCTTTCTTGACAAACAATCCGCTTTTGATAATATCTCACATTCCTATCTACCGGCTACTTTCGTCTTTCTTCTTTTCTCACTTTATCAAGACGCCGTTCTTTAGGTCAAGCTGTCCACCTTTCTCACAGCGCCCATTCCCTTCCGCCGGGAGTGCGGCAGGGTTGCCCACTCTCCGGACAACTCTTTGCAATCGCAATTGAACCATTCCTCCGCTCTGTACAACAATCCTTTAAAGCAGTTCTGCCACCACTCTCTGCCTGCACAAGACATCATGCCACTACCTCTGTCGCATACGCAGATGATGTCACCATCTGCATCCGTCATGACTCACAGTTTCCGTGTCTCCAACGTCTATTCGCAGCTTATGCCTCATGCTCCGGTGCAGCGCTCAACTCATCTAAAAGCACTGGTTTATGGTGCGGCTCATGGGCACATCGTGTAGACACCCCTTGGGGAGCAAGCTGGTCGTCCATCTCACAGCGCTTCCTTGGAGTTCATCTTGGTTCCTTGCAAGCTGCCCCATCTACACGTGGAATGCTATCCACCCAAGCTTGCTCAGGTACACTGCCTCCTGGAGGAGAGCCCAGTTCTGCTCATCATTCTTTCAGAGAGCTCGCCTCTCTCGAACTTACCTAATCTCCTTGTGCACACACTCCTGGCTTGGTGTCAGGTCTCTACAACTCCGCCTTCATGAAATTACCCGATGTCTTACTTCTCTGATATGGACCTGCCACCACTGGGTCAGTACCACAAAGCTTTGCCTCCCTCCGGATCACGGCGGCATCGGACTCATTGATACACAGGAGTACTACAAGGCCGTCAGAATTACTACTTTTTTCCGTCTCTTCCCGTCGCCAATACCCGATGCCGTTTCAGCTAGGGACGTCATCGCCTCCCCTAACAACACTAGCTTTTCCTTTCTCTCCTTACTACTCATGGACCACCGACCGACCTCTCACCCTCATTCGACTTCCCCCTGTTTACCGTGAAGCTATAACTTTGCTTCGTTCCCCCCTCTCTCTCTCTCTCGTTCTCCAACGGATTCCACAACTGAGCTCCTCGCTGAACCCCTCTTTTATTTTTCTATTCTTCACCCCTCTCATCTTCCGTACTTTACCTATCCTACCTGGCTCCGAGCAGGTGTAGTAACAGTTAAAGATCTCACTAACCCTGACCTTTCCTGGCGACCCTTCGTCAGCCTCCCTCCCTCTCTTCTCCTCTCCTCCTCCTCTCGTAACATCTACGACTCTATTCTTTCATCTATCATTTCTCAATTTCCTCATCTTGCTTCCCACTCAGGTCTTTCCTTTGTTCCTTTTGCTTCTCTCCCATTTCCTCTTTTCTTGCTTACTTCTGGCTCCGCTCGTCTCATTTCCTCCCTCTCGGTATCAGCTCTTTATCGGTTCCTCTGTAAGTCCCATTCTTCTCCTCCTCTCCCCATCCCTGACGTTCCCCCTGCTGCCACTGCTACGGTGTGGTCCGCCGCCCTGTCTCCTCTTTCTGCTCCTCTAGAAATTAATACCCATTGGCTTTTCCTCCATCGGCGCCTTCCTGTTCCCTCCGTTCTTTTCCGAATGTCTCTTCTCGATTCCCCTCTTTGCCCTTTCTGTGCTCGGGAGGCTGATATCTCCCATGTCTATCAACACTGTGTTATACAGTATTACTCCCAATGCTGAACTTGGCATTTACTATCGCCCAATGTTCCATTACAGCAGATCTTACATTTGATGCATATCGGACTCTTCTGCTACAAAACTCTCCCCCAGTCAAGCTTCCATCAGTCTGTGCCTATATTTTTATTTTAGTGAAGCATATAATCTACGTGTTTCATCAACGCTGCAGAGATTTGACTACTCCTCTGACTGTGCATGAAGCTTCTACGGCATTATTATGTCACTTCCGCGACCGCCTGACATCTCGACTTCGGCTAGAGTATTCTGTTGCAGTTACTCAGCGTCGGGAGAGCCAGTTCCTTGCCACCTGGTCATCGGCTGCCTCATGTTTTACCAGCTCGCCAGCGTCATTGTACCTAACGGTCGGCATGACTTTTTTTAATCAGAAATGCACATGTAATCTCAACAATCTGTTTAAAAGTTCTTTGCGCAGCTTGGGAATTTACCGCACTGGTTTTTTTATAAAGGGCTATACGTGTTTACACAGTAAATTGTTTTTGTGACACTCATCTTGTATTTTTTCTTACATTGACGTTCAAGTTTAGTTCGTCTTTCGGTTACATTTTGAGTATAAATATTGCAGTTAGTCATTAGCATAGTGCTGTATAAACATAAAATTGTTTCTGTCCTTTGTAACCATCGTTTTGCACCTTTTTTTTGGAGACGCTAAGTGTCGTTGATCTCCTAGTAGTGATTAATGTTGTTAGTGTTTCATTTGTAGAAATGTTCAACCTATATTCAACAAGAGTTTGCTTATTTTGCTGATAACGTTTCTCTGCTTCATTAATTGCATAGTGTTTTTTTTTTGTAGTTTTGTTCTATTTTATTTCCCGAACATGTTTGCACTGTGCTGTATAATTGTACATAGTTTTAAAAATATTGCGGAACAAGTAGTCCAGCTTATTCGTATCAGGATGTCCAAGTATAAGTTATTTCCTGTTATTCAACATTCCATTGATTTGTCTGATAATAAGTTTCTCAATTGCATAGCACTGTACATCCTTGTAAATATGTTGTGTTAAAACTCACTGTCATATTGTACCTTCTTTCAAGAGACATGTTGACTAATGATTCTAACTGTATTTATTTTTGCACAAGTTAATCAATTGCACGGTGTTGTACTCATGAGTAATATATTTTGAAAAACATTTTACCTATTTTAATATTTTGTGTGAGGTGATGCTTGATACTATCATTCTTCTATTACTAAATATGGATAGTGAGAATACGTTAAAGCTTTATTCATCGTGTGTTTCCTTATTCTACTTACATTTTCTATCTGGTCAACAGAATTGTGTTACATTTCTGTATATGGTCCTATTTTGATTTGTAACATATTGACACTGTGCTGTATATTTGTACATTGCTTCTGAATATTTCCGAACAGGTAATATATTCTATTTACACCAGGAAGTCCAAGTTTGTTCTTCTCCTGATATTCATCATTTCATTGATTTCTCTTATGATCAGTTTGTCAATTGCTTTGTACTGTACATTTTTGTAACTATGGTGTGTTAAAACTCACTGTCTTATTGTACTTTTTTGCAAGAGAAATGTTGTCTCATGAAGCTCTCAATATTTTCTTGAACAAGTTTGTTAATCGCACAGCAATGCACTTATGAGCAATAAGTTTTTGTTAAAATCCTTCCTAATTTGGTTCTGTTGTGTTTGGAGATGCCCAGACATGCTTGTCGCTGATCATTTATCACGAGCTGTGAGTTTGCTCCATTTTTCGACTTGTGCACTATGCTGTATATTTGTATATAGATTTTAGTGGTTTAACGATCTTTGATCGTATTTTATTTGTAATAAGACGTCCTTATTCGTTCGTCTCCTGATTTCTACCTTGAATAAAGACATTTTGAAATCATCTCTGGCCTTAATACATACACGGACTTTTCGAGACATGCTTTTGACAAGGTTTTGGAACAGAGTGATTGGTAAGCGCTTCCATTCAGTATATAATGCTGAAGTTAACTGTTGCTTAGTAGTAGGTCTTGGTTCCAAACTTCTTATATGCCGCGCTCTTATTCATCCCATAGGTGCTCTACGAGATTACGATCAGGGCTCTGTGCTGGCCAGTCTACACACGATACAGAATTATCGTCAAACCACGCCGTAACAGTCCTTGCTTTATGGCTCGGTGCATTATGCTGCTGGTACCAACAAGACTCGGTTCCATAGTATTGCCAGAGTTGTTAGGGCATAATTGTCCAGAATTTCGAGGAGACCTCCTTATTAACAGGTTTGTCCACGATAACCAATGGGCCGGGACCATACCACGAAAAACACCCTCACACGAGTACACTTTTAGCTCCAATTTTGACCGTAGTAACAGTATACTGTGGTAAACAGCGTTCCCGCGGCTGCCGTCAAACCCACACCCGATCATCAGACTGATGGATCGTTTATCTGGATTCATCAGTCCATAGGACCCGTTTCCATTGATCTACGGTCCACGATAAATGTTTATTGCATCATGCTAAACGACGAGTAGCATTACGAGTGGAGATGAGAGGCTTATGAGCAGCCGCACGACCAAGGTAGTCCATGGAATCAAGTTCTCTGCGAATGGTACGTGTACATACCTAGGTTCCAGCATTTACACTCACCTGTACACTGAGGTCTTGTGCAGTACTCCGTCGATTAGCTGTACCGACTCTCCTGAGGATTCGACGTCCTCTATCACTGATTTTCTTTGGTCTGCCGGTACGTTTTGCTGCTTCAGGCACGCCATGTGTCTACCACTTATTCAGTACATCCCAAATAGTTGACTTGTGTATGTTTAAACGCCTCTCGGTTTCTCTTATGGACAACTCACTAATATAACACCCAACAATCTTTCCTTTCTCAAAGTCAGTTCTCTCCTGCAGTGACTTCTTCACTCAACCTTACATTGCGCTATGATCGTGGTCAGCTGCATTCTTGTTTTTATACCTTTTGCAGCTGTAGCGCGCATCTTAACAACGCAGATGATCCGTTCATTTGCTTTTGAACGTGTGTCCGGTGACTTTTGCCAATATAGTGTATATGGCGGAAGCGGTGATCTCGTATTAGGGCGAATTCTGATCGGTGGACAAACGGAACTCCAGAAACTGGGAGAAGGTACTGTAACCGGCGCTCTCTACTCTAATTAGGTAGTCCTTTCCCATGTTCGTCTGTTTCGAAGCGCCACTGGCCCACAGTTCGTGCTAAGGAACCATAACGTCACACTCCATCGTGCGGTGGCTGTTGATGAGCTGTTGGAAAGTGAAAACACGCAGAAATCGATTGGCCAGTACGTTCCGCCGAACTAAAAAATCCCATGAAACACGTGTGGCACGCTCTGGAGAGAAACGTTGTGGAACGACGGCGCCCCTCCTCTTCTCTTCGCACCGTCTTTAGCAGTGATGCATCTGAGTCATGAAACAAAGTGCTATGTAGCCAATTCTGAATATAGTTCCACTATATCCTTTAGTATCTGCAGTTGTGTTCCCTACTGAGGACCTCCTCTTCCCTTCATACCGTCTTTAGCAGTGATGCATCTGTTTCTTGGCATCCTGTGCTACGTAGCCAATTCTGAATATAGTTGCACTATATCTTTAGTATCTGCAGTTGTGTCGGATGATCATATCCCCTACTGAGGACCTCCTCTTCCCTTCGTACCTTCTTTGGCAGTGATGCATCTGTATCATGGTACCCAGTGCTATGTAGCTAATTCTGAATAAAGTTCCATCATATCCTTTAGTATCTGCAGTTCTTTTCCCTACTGAGCACCTTTTCTTCCCTTCGTACCGTCTTTAGTAGTGATGCATCTGTATGTTGGCACCCAGTGCTATGTAGCTAATTCTGAATAAAGCTCTATATATTCTTCAGCATCTGCAGTTGTGTCGGATGATCATATCCCCTACTGAGGACCTCCTCTTCCCTTCGTACCGTCTTTAGCAGTGATGCATTTGTATCATGGCACCCAGTGCTATGTAACTAATTCTGAATAAAGTTCCACTATATCCTTTAGTATCTGCAGTTGTTTTCCCTACTGAGGACCTCCTCTTCCCTTCGTACCGTCTTTAGTAGTGATGCATCTGTATGTTGGCACCCAGTGCTATGTAGCTAATTCTGAATAAAGCTCCACCATATTCTTCAGCATCTGCAGTTCTGCCGGATGATCATATCCCCTACTGAGGACCTCCTCTTCCTTTCGTACCGTCTTTGGCAGTGATGCATCTGTACCGTCTTTGGCAGTGATGCATCTGTATCAGGATATAGTGGAACTTCATTCAGAATTAGCTGCATAGCACCCAGTGCTATGTAGCTAATTTTGAATGAAGTTCCACTATCTTCCTTTAGTATCTGCAGTTGTTTTCCCTACTGAGCACCTCCTCTTCCCTTCGTACCGTCTTTAGTAGTGATGCATCTGTATCTTGGCACCCAGTGCTATGTAACTAATTCTGAATAAAGCTCCACCATATTCTTCAGCATCTGCAGTTGTGTCGGATGATCATATCCCCTACTGAGGACCTCCTCTTCCCTTCGTACCGTCTTTAGCAGTGATGCATTTGTATCATGGCATCCAGTGCTATGTAGCTAATTATGAATAAAGTTTCACTATATCCTTTAGTATCTGCAGTTGTTTTCCCTACTGAGGACCTCCTCTTCCCTTCGTACCGTCTTTAGTAGTGATGCATCTTTATCTTGGCACCCAGTGCTATGTAGCTAATTCTGAATAAAGTTCCGCTATGTCCTTCAGTATCTGCAGTTGTGTCGGGTGATCATATCCGCTACTGAGCACCTCCTCTTCCCTTCGTACCGTCTTTGGAAGTAATGCATTTGTATCATAGTAGCCAACGCCATGTAACTAATTCTGAATAAAGTTCCTTTAGTATCTGCAGTTGAGTCGGTGTTCTTTCTGTCAGCATTTGGTTAAGTAATGCAGGTTCTATGGTTTGAAGTTCGCATGTACAGGCCGCTTCTGTGCGACACTCTATGTCAAAACCTGGCGCATCGCTAAGTTTGGCACACCAATGTGTTGCAGATTTCCAGAATTAACTATTCACACCACCAATAACAAATGCTCTACATTAAAAAAAAGAAATAAAGCTATTATATTTCGATATTTATTTTTCTACTTTTTCTTCCTTGTTGTGAACTACAGAAAGGGAGAAAAAATTCTAAATGCATGATCTTGACCAAACAACCTACGAGATTAATGAATTGCAGTCACAAAGGAAAGGGGGGGGAGGGGTTCATGGTAGAGAGAAAGAAAAAGTAAAAAAAAAAAGATTCATTCGTTTTAGCCTTTCCTTGAGTTTGGAGGGGATGTAAGGAATTAACGGCAATAAAAATAAAAACAGACCCTAAAAATTACTTCTTTCCTGAAAATTTTTATTTTTTAAAATTCTAGAATGCACGGAGCTGTAGATTTGACCGGAGGCATGCAAAATGGCCTGGTTAATTAATTCAGGACAACTTAAAAAAATCAGTTCTACAAATCTTTTTGCTTTATCGCGGATCGCAGCCCCACCGTCCCATGAAGGTTTTTTTATTAGGGGTATACAAAATTTTCCGCCGCCACCACTAGTGAGCGCTGTAGGATTCTAACCGGCCGGCGACCCGTGCTGTCAGTTCGTACATGAAGCCAAGCATGGCGGTCGATAAAGTTAATTTGCGGCACTGTTTGTTATTAATGTTTAATTTAGGGAAGTGTGAGAGTGAAGCACACGGTTCAATATGTGAGGCGTATGGCGAAACAGTTATGGCTGAGCTGACATGTCGAGAATGGTTTGCCAGGTTTAAGAAAGGTGATTTAAGCTTGGAAGACAAACCACGTGCAGGTAGACCGCAGGAACTCACAGACGAGGAGCTGGAATCGCTGTTGCAAGAGATGCCACACAGTCGACCACGCAACTGACGAAACGATTAAAAGTGGTTCATTCGACGGTGGTACGGCGTCTACAGGCCTTGGGGAAGATTGGTAAGTGGGTTTCGCATACTTTAATGGAGCGTAATATTGGTCAACGATTGAGCATCTGCATGTCGTTGCTGAAGAAGTTTCAATTGAAGGATTTATTGTAGAAGTTTGTCACCGGGGATGAAAAATGGGTCTATTGAGACAACCCCGTACGAAAGCGATCCTGGGCCGACTCAGCCCAATCATCAACATCCGCTGAAAAACAGAATATCAGCGGAGAAAATGTGCTGTTCTGTGTGTGGTGGGATATGCATGGAAAATATTGTATGCTTCACGTAAAAATTTGGAAAGCATTATTCGTCTACATTTGAGATGTGATTCGGGGCAAAGGAAATTCGGGAAACTGAATCTTTTATCGCACACCAACCGTAAGACCTACTTCAGAATCATGACCTCAAATTCTAAATATGTGAGATTTTGTACTATACCGTGCAAATTAATTGGGATTGGTAATGTGATCGCCAGTTGATGTCGGAAACCCACGTAAACGGGTTTTATCAGCTGTGAGGTGGTGTGACTGTTAGAACTTGATAGTAAGAATGTGGTTTGACCGGTTTTAAACAGGAAATAGGCACTTTAGCTTCAGTTGTGAGCTTTCGTGTGTGACAGGTGGATGTTAGTTTTTGCTCTCTGTGAGTACGTGTTGCTTTCGTGTATTGAAAAATGGATATTTCCCCAAGGGAGCGTGCAAAAATAATTGCTCTGAAGGATCATACTTCTATGACAGTGAGAGATATCGCTTCTGCAATTGGTGTAGGCAAATCACGTGTATCAAGATTGCTAACGCGATACAATGCATCTGGATCATCGTCTCCAAAAAAGAGAGGTAAATGTGGAAGAAAACGAAAAACAACTTCACGAACCGATAAATATCTAATCAGAAATAGTAAAATGAATAAAAAACAAAACAAGCACCGACCTTCAAAGAGATTTATTGGCCAGTGGTTGTGATGTTAGTGATTCAACTGTACGCCGTAGGCTTCTGGAAGTTGGCCGGAAGGCAAGAAGACCAACGAAAGAACAATATTTGAATGCGAAAATGAAGATAAAACGTTTAGCATGGGCCAAAAAATATAAATCATGGACTGCTGACGACTGGAAAAAGGTAATTTTCAGTGATGGAACTCATTTATTTGTGCAGGGTTACCAAGGAAATGTCGTTAGACGAAGCAACTGTGAACCCTTAAGACCTGAGCATGTCAAACACTCTGTAAAACACCCTCTGAAACAGATGTTTTTTGTTTTTTTACATCAAATGTCACTGGAAGCTTAGTTCCTGTTCAAGGTATGATGAATTCAGCCAAGTATGTGAAAATATTACAACGTAGGATTGTTCCATTCTTGCAAACTTTTGACGGGACATTTCAACATGACTTGGCCCCATGTCACAATTCGAAATTGGTCAAGAATTTCATGCTGGAAAATCAAATTCATTTGCTTGATTTGCCTGGAAATTCACCAGACTTAAATCCCATAGAAAACGTGTGGAATATTTTGAAGAGACGTTTAGGTAAAATGGACTGTACAACCAAAGAACGCATGATAACGAATACTATAAAAGTGTGTTTCCACGATTATGAAGTCAAACATATGTGCACTCAATCAGTGGAGTTAATGACAAAACGAATTCAAGAGGTCATTTCTGCTAAAGGAGGACATACTTTATACTAATACAGGTATTTATCAGTGTATGTCAAGTCATAGAATGATATAAAGGCATAGTTTTGGTAAGAAGAGTGATTTTTTACTTTGTCCCAATTAATTTGCACAGTACAGTACTTCAACAAGCAGAGAAAAACGGATGGGGATAATCGGGTACTTAAAATATTGAAATCATGGCACACATAAACTTTTCTGATAATTTTTCAATGTCCAGAAATACGAGATAGCAGATAAATTGAAGTTAATATTCAGTATGTTCGGAAATAATTAATTTAGAAGCCGAAGAGGCTAAAATGTGCCTTCGCATCGAAATATTTTCTTTCGGTTACCATTCTTTCCTTGTTGCAACAGTTTCCGATAGTCTTAAACCACGAAAGGCGCACGCGTCCGCTGCAGCATTTTAAAGGCCGTCAGTCAGGCTACTGGTCGACTCTTCTTTGCGTATTTGCTTGACTTGTGGACTTCGGCAATATCGCTTTCTATCCGAATTCCCACTACCACGCCGTCTCTGCCCTCCCAGCCCCCTCCTGCACCTAGAGTCCCAGTTGTACCTTAACCCAATTAGACGTTTGCTCAAGCTGCACTGGTATATCGACCAACTTACAAGACACACACACACACACACACACACACCCGCTTGAGAAGGCGGTTTACAGGAAAAGCGACTAGTTCCAAATCGTTGAAAGCCTTCCAGGCTTATGTGTTCTCCAACCACGCATTTCCTTCGCTTGTTCTCTGTCTCTCATTCCCCCTTATTTTAGCCCTCTTCTCCAGCGGCAGGAGGCTAGCGATATCTTTTTCGACAAACATGCTTGCTCTTCTGTTGGAGTTCACCCGTTTTCGCCTCAGAGCCGTAAGCTGTTTCCATCGGTTCCGAAGCGGTATTCCCACCATATTGAAGGCATTAGATTATGTTCACTTCGCATACGCGGATCGAAACTTCGTCAGTCAGGAGCTCTTGATGAGTTCAAATCCGATGGGAAACGATGCTCTTTGCATGATCAATCATATTCTGTTGAAACTCCATTTATTTAATCACAGAGAACATATCTGATTCGCGGAGATAGAAGTTTAGAGATTTAATACAGTTTTCGCTGTCTTGAAAGTTTGGAACTTTTCGAACATTGTACCGTAACAAATCATATAAAGCTGTAGTACTCGTGAGCCTCAGTGTTGTACGATCCAGAATTCTTAACATGTTAAAAAATCGTCTTTTTGTTTTCTAATCAAAAGACTTGATGCTCAAGCCCGTTTATAAGGTCTGATGGGAAAATTAAGGCAGCAGTAATTATCGAATAAACATAGAGCGGCAATTAAGTAATCAGACTGAACTTTTTTTTAAAAAATCGAGAAGCAGTATACAGGGTGATTCAGCTAAGCGTGTACATCCTTCTGGGAGGGGTAGGTTGCACAAAGACAAATCGGAATCACATAGCAATTCAGGGTCGGAAACGTCATCTTCATGAGCTAGTGTACTGAGAGGACGAGAAATGAAGGAGCAGCACGTAAGAGAACAAAATGCTTTTTTATTAGTCTCAAGACATTTGCGAAATGCATTGAGGTTACAGAAGGTGTTCAAAGTTGCAACCATGAGCTGTAACACACGCTTCATGTTGTCCGCGTATGGAATCACGTACATTTTGGAAAATTCCTGATGTGTCTCAGATTTCCGGAGCAGCTACAGAAATGCGTGCTACAAGGTCCTCATCACTTTCAACGGGAATATCGTACACCAGTCCTCTGATGTAACCCCAGAAGAAGTAATCAAGGCATGTTAAATCCAGCGATCTTGCAATCCAATGAATGGGACCACCACGCCCGATCCAATGATGTCCAAATGTCATGTTTAAGTGATGGCGAAAGTCAATGCTGAAATGGGCAGGGGGCTCCATCGTGCTGGAACCACATTGCACGGAAGAACTCAGCCATCCGCATTCAACTCAGCCATCCTACTACCTCTGCGGGCGGTGTACAAGTGACGGTATCCTGAAAGAACGTATGAGCAGTCTCGCACGGCCGAACAACGCCATCTACCGCATGAAGATGGCGTTTCCGAAACTACATTCTTATGTGATTCCGATTTGTCTTTGTGCAACCTACCCCTCCCAGACGTTTGTACACACTTAGCTGAATTACCCTGTATATTCCATCCGAAGCACATTCCTCCTGCGTTGTTACAAGAAATGGCACGATCAGACAAAGAAAGGAAGAATTTGCAGTGGTCATTTTTGAGTATGGGCTGAAGAGTTGATGTTACAGGTTCTTTATACGAGAGTTGTAGCGAAAGCAATGCAAAAGTGGGCATAACTTTTTTACTAACTGACAGAGGTCGTTCAAATCGCTCATGTAGGTAGAATAACTCTTTCTCTATACAAAGTTATCTTTCTCTAATCGCACAGTATCTTTTTCTCAACATAGTCTCCATCACAAGAGTTCAATCGTTGAACCCAACTCTCGAAACCTCTTTGAAAAAATTCAGGTGTGGACAGTTGTACCCACTTCTTCACTGCCACTTTCACCTCATCTGTGTCTTTAAATCGTTGTTCCGAGAGACTGTGCCTCATTGGACTGAACATGTGGAAGTCGGAGGATGCTAGATCTGGGCGGTCAGCCCGATTTTCTGATCGCATGATTTGTTGCCAAAGATGTGTGTTACTTCGGATTGTCACGGTGAATATAGATCCTTTTTAGATTCCTGTTCATTCTCTTCCTTATGGCTTCTCTAAGCTTCTTGAGTGTCCCAATGTATAGCTCGCTGGTCACGGTACGGCCACGTTCCAGAAAATCAAGGAGAAATGACACCCCTGTCATCCTAAAAATCAGTCACCAGGATTTTCTGTGCTGATCGCTGGCCCTTGAACGTCTTAGGCCCTGGTGAAGAGGTGTGACGCCAAGCCGTGAATCGATTCTTCGTTTCCAGATCGTAAAAATACGTCCATGTTTCATCCCCTGTCATCAGATCGAAAACAGAAACGTGCCTCCGTTGGCTTCAAACGCTTCCAGCAAACCAGAGCAGACTTCCACACTTCTCTCTTTCAAATCGGGTGTCAGCTGCCCAGGTACCTACTTTTCACACGCTTTCCGATACTCTGTCTTCCACCATCATCTGTAGGGCATTGTGACCACAGTCCAGTTGAGTAACAAGCTCACGGATTGTGACTCATCTCTCAGCGCGAATCAATTCATCCACTTGCTGACGATTCGTGTCAGTGGTCGCAGATCTCCCACAGCGTGGTTTGTCTTCCATGCTGGCTTCCCCTTCTTTAAACTTTTTCATCCATGTGTACACATTGCTCTTGTCAATGGTGTCGTCTTGGTAAACATTTTGTAGCCGCCTGTGTATGCCAGACAGTCTGCAACCTTCCTTCGTCAAGAACTCAATGACTGCACGTCACTTCTGCTTGAAATCCATTATTTACCTGCAATGAAGAAGAAGGGTTACTAAAGAGGGAGAGTTACTCTACCAACATGTGCAATTTGAATAACTTCTGTCAGTTAATAAAAAGGTTATGCCTGTTTTTCCATTACTTACGGTGCAACCCTCTTATGTCTTTAGTGTCCTGAAAGATTTTTCCCTTTAAAAGCGGCTTTAATTTTGGAAATAGAAAGTAGTCACACAGTGACTGATCTGAAGAATAGGGGAGAGGGCTGAGTACAAACACTTTTTTTCCGTGCCAGGAATTTCTGTACACAAACTCCTCTGTGTGCGGGTGAGTTATTCTGAAGACGGAACCACTGCCCGTTTTGGCACTCAGGCCTGACACGAACAATCTTCTTGCACAAGCGTTCCAAAATAGATGCGTACGCATTGCCATTGACAGTTGTACCTTCAAGAATGAAATCACGATACAAAATTTCGTTGCTGGCGGTAAAGCACACCAGCATTGTCTTGATTTTGAATTTCTGTAACCTGGTCTTCTTTCCTTTGAGTTACAGTGGCAACTTCCACTTAACACTCTGACGCTTCGTTTCAGGATCATAACGAAACAAGTTAGTAAAATCATGCAGTGCATTGATTATGATACGCTTTCCAAGATACCAGAAATCATTATTCAAGTTATTACTTAAGTTATGAGGATAATGGTTCTGGAATAAATCTATCTCCTGTGTCCTGACCTTTGATTCCATTTCGCCCATTTTCAATAGGATTCGTCCCCAGGTGATCCCCTACCATATACTAAAATTTCATCGAAATCGACCAATTTGTACGCGAGTTATCGTGCGGACAGACAGACGGACAAAGCTGGAGCATATACGCTTTTTCAACCTACGTTTGGAAAGCGTAAAAAACGCTTGTATTGCGACAAAAGTTTAGTATGTTGTTCCAGGGGTATACTACTATATCTTTTTTTTTTTTTTGATTGCAGGTTTAACGACCACCGTGAGCAACTCAATGGGCTATAAGCAGTCGCCCGTCCCTAATTTAGGGTCACTGGTTCCAGGGAAGGGAGAGAGCCAGTGCCGTAAGACAAACACAACATCCATGCCTGACCGGGATTCGAACCCGGACCCCTTACGGACGAATGATCAGAGGCCAACGCCTTAGACCACTGCGCCACCGGGGCGGCTACTATATCTTTCAGCTGAACGAATCAACAATCAGGTGAACGAATCAATTCAGCTGAACGAAAAACAAGTTAGTAAAATCATACAATGCATTGATTATGATAAGCTTTGCAACATACTAGAAATCATTACTCAAGTTATGAGGATAATGGCTGTGGAATAGATCTCGCTCCTGTGCCCTGACATTTTCGAGGCCACAGTGGTAGCATGTCCGGCGCGTAAATGGAAGACCCTGGGTTCGATTCCCGTGGTGACCGATGATAATTTTCTCGTGACTCACTTATAAACGTGGAGAGAGCGATGACTTCTGCTTGATGTTTCAGAGAGTTGTGACTGTGTGTATAGGTGAATTTTCACCTTGAAAAATGCCATCCCTGTTGGGAAGCAATAGAGGTTGCACCTGATCACTTAGAATGTCCAAGTATTTGCTGGCAGTAACTCGGCCATGCAGGGTAATGAGGAGGACGGCCAAATACCAAGATATGGCAGCCCAAATCATCACAGACCCATTTACATCTTTGACAGTTGAAGACAGACATTCTTAATTGTTCGCTTCGTTGGGGGCTCTCCATACATAAACCCGACCTACAGTTGGGAATAATATAAATGAGGACTCGTCGGACCATGTCACACGTTTCCAGTCATCAGTTGTCCATGTTTTATGCTCATAACACTATCTTTTTCACACTGTAGCGTTGATTTGTGTGATCAAAGTTTTAGCAATTGCAGCTCTTCCATGGATGTTGACTTTGTGAAGCAGCTCTTCCATGTATGCTGACTTTGTGAAGCAGCTCTTCCATGGATGTTGACTGCGGACTACAAGCAGGGTCTTCCAGGTTGATATTGAGTTCTCCTGTCACTTTTTCTGAAGTAGTCCGGTTTCTACTTTCCATTTCCTAGTGAAAAGCTCTGTGTTTTGGGTATATCTAGATAGCAAATCTTACCTTTTGACGAGTTACTCTGACAAATAAGTATCGACGAAGATGAGATTGCCTAGTGTTAACATTTATTACACCTTTATGCACGAATACACACTCATATGATGGATCTTAATACAATAAATCATATAATACTCATTATTCAATTCTCACAGAGTAACTACGCATCCTTTGTTTTTCGAACTTCGTATCCTTCTGGCGTCGAGGCAAACTAGAAACAAAGCAAGGTTGCTGCTCTTACGTCACACACTATCGATAAACAATCAACAGCGCGCTGTGCTGCATCCAGGTCCAAGTTCCAACATATTTTGTGTTGTTTGGATACAATCCTTGTTAGTGTTCGACCTATAATCTCATTCACTCTCTGCTTTCGTCCGCTAATCTCCGTCGCCGATGAAGTTTTGTCATGCTTTGGGTACGCAGTCATAACCGTGAAGACGGTTGCTCTTGAAACACCGAACAATTCGGTTGTTATTGCCAAAGAAGCCCCTGCTAAACAGGCTCTCACTTTTTCCCTCTCCAACAGATCAACGATTTCACCGACCGATCGTCGAACCTCTGCAGAACGCAACCTGTACTACACTGGGATACAACCTGAAGAATATACGCACAAGTTAGTAATCTCAATCAATGCATTAATTATGACACGCTTTCCAACATACCAGAAATCAATACTCAAGTTATGAGGATAATGGCTGTGGAATAAATCTCGCTCCTGTGTTCTGACCTTTGACCTTATTTTAATGAAATTCAACAGAACCAGTTCAGTATGCCTCCGGAACAACATACTAAAGTTTTGTCGCGATAGAAGCATTTCACTCAAGTTATGAGAATAATGGCTGTGGAATAAATCTCGCTCCTGTGTCCTGACCTTTAACCCCATTTCGATTATATTAAACAGAATTGGTTCAGTATACCTCCGGAACAACATACTAAAGTTTTGTTGCAATAGAAGCATTTTTAGTCAAGTTATGAGGATAATGGCTGTAAAACAAATCTCGCTCTTGTGTCCTGACCTTTGAACCCATTTCGATGATATTCAACAGAACCGGTCCAGTATACCTCCGGAACAACATGATAAAGTTTTGTCGCAATTGAAGCATTTTTTACGTAAGTTATGCCGCATAAGAGCAATGGAATGGACCCCGCTCCTATGACCTCTGACCCCATTTCTTCCGTTTACAGTAGGTTTCGTCCCCATGTTGTCCCCTACCACATAATAAAAGTTCATCTGAATCAAAATGTTTTTACGCGCGTTATGACGCATAAGGGCAATGGAATAGATCCCGCTTCTATGTCCTGACCTTTGACCCGATTTCGCCCATTTTTAATAGAATTCATTCCAAGGTGATCCCCTACCACATACTAAAATTTCATCAAATTCGAATCATATTTACGCGAGTTATCGTGCGGACGGGCAGACAGACAGACTGACAAACCTGGAGCATGTACGCTTCTTCAACCTACGGTTGGAAAGCGTAAAAAAAGACAATCAGATCGTTTGTTTCTTTCAGTGTAGCCTACACGAATAACATGGCGCTCACATTATTTTGTCCAACCCTTATATGTGCTCCATTCTCCAATGGTCGAGTTTGTATTTGGTACCTGCAGCATTCGGCTGAAGATCCCTCACGAATGGCATCGACTATCTGGGCTGGTGAAGGCGGTTGTATGATATGCAGCTTATTTAGGTGGCATGAACTGGGCTTACTGGTGCGTGTGAAGCAAAGCATGGACCTAGTTAGTTACTATTAAAAAAGACTGCTTTCGAACCATGTAGAATTCACAATATCGTATCTTCACATAGAGGAGGGAATGGGTTTTTCTAGAACGATAATACTTCATGTGATCATCGGGACAACCTCGTGCAGAAATAGTTCGACGAACGCCATGCTGATATGAAACTCTCCTGATCTCAATCCAACTGAACATCTGTGAGATATTGTAAGAGGCCAGATAAAGCAGTGGGAACACGCAAGCCAGCTCCATATCGCAATTGTGGACAGCAGTACAAACAGCTCGGCTGTCGATTGCCACCCAACTGTTAAAGTCGATGCCACAGTAGGTATCAGTAATTAATAAAACATAGTATGTATTAATACTTAATAGTATGTATAATATATATTATAGTGCGTGAGAAACTGGTGTTGCTTCATTAAATTTTTTATGGCGGGAAAATAACGTTTACAAAACCACCAGTAAAATATGAGATAATCAATACAAGGTATGAATTTGATATTGTGTCCGTTCTCCTGGCAAACGAAGGGTGTCTGTAATTCAGTCGGTACTCAGTGTTTGTCAGTGTTGAAATTTCTTGTAACGATTTTTGTCAGTAGCAAATGTTCTTTCTCCGAATTTGTTTGCAAAGGATTTGTCGTACCACCGAAGGAAAACTTGCTTGTGGAGAACTGAGAGAAAACAAACGTTCACATGACAAAATCAAGGTTGCTAACATGAGATATAACGAAGAAAATTTCTCCGTCATTTCTGGTCTACGCCGGGATTCGAACCCGAGTTCGCTTATTCCGGAACAAGTCGCTCTACCAACTGAGCTACGCAGACGTTCATTCTTATTGCTATCTGCCTTTATGTGGTGTGCGTCCTGCTGGCAGGTACGTAACATCCCCCCCAAAGAGGGCCGGGAGCATGGCCCACGGGTCAGCCGTGACCATGAATCGTTGCAGGCAGCCACTCACTGTAGAACGAGCACTTGAGAACTCCCAGTCAATCTGGTGTGTGGAATGCAACATCACACATTTTTATTTTTCGAAGCGCTGGAGAGGGGATTCTCTGATTTTTCCTATCTCGCGGTGTGGAAAGAACATCACACCAATGCGAGATTTTGAACGGCCGGGTCATCCGAATAGTTCGGGCGCCATTTTAACGAAGTAAATTTCTCCATCATTTTTGGTCTATGCCGGGATTCGAACCCGAGTCCGCTTATTCCGGAACAAGTCGCTCTACCAACTGAGCTACGCAGACGTTTGTTCTGACTACCATCTGGCTCTATGTCGTGTGCGTCCTGCTGGCAGGTACGTCACAGAGAAACAACCGTGGAAACATTCTGGCGGTTGCTTTTCTCGGCCTCCGCACAAAACACGTTTCGGATTACTTCAAGAGCGTGTTCATCGGGATCAAAATAGGGCACATATTTAAGGTTTTTGTATTATTTACTAACAGGTTTCTGAATTACCTTTGAGAAACACTGATTATTCCGTTTTGCTACTCTCAGTTGCTTCGGAATTTCAAAAATTCTCAAAAGTTTTAATTTCAAAAATGCTTGTGACGAGTTTTAAGTGTTATTTTCAAACCTATAAAGAAGGTGAATTTTTACGGATCAAAAGTTTACGTCGAAGACATGGAAAATTTATCAGATACCTTGTGAATGTGGACTTTCATATATAGGACAGACCAGCAGGAGTTTAAATTTCCGTGTGAAGAAACACCATACTTATGTACGGAACTATGATCTATAGCCCAACATTGTCACAAAAATAACCATAAACTTTTTTTTCGAAATGCTACACTTATTGAAAAACCTGATTTGTCTATCGAGCTCAATATATCAGATGCTTTCCACATACACCGGAAATTTTAACGGCATGTCAACTCCATTTCCTTCAAGCGCGTGGAAACAACTCTCCAAAATCCATGACCGTCAGAACTCTGATGATGTCACAATGATTTGAATGTTTACTCTTCTGCCCTGATGATGCCGAGCTAAACTCTCTGAGAAACTATAGTCGATGTTAAATAAACATTGAATTGTGAACAAACGCTGCTATTTTTATTTAATCAAATTTCGCTTGGAGGGAGCGAAAATGCTTTCTCTGGTGATTAGTTTTTTTTTATTGAAGGATTAACGAACACCGTGAGCAACTAAATGGGCTACAAGCACTCAACCGTCCCTAATTTAGGACCACTGGTTCCACGGAAGAAGGAGAGAACCAGTGCCGTAGGATAAATACAACACCCATGCTTCACCGGGATTCGAACCTGGACAGTTCTCGGAAGAATGTTCAGAAGCCAGTGTTTAATCAACTGCGCCATCGGGTCGGCGCTGATTGGTTATGAAGACACAGTAAGAAATAGTAATACATGTACTTCATTAGAAGAAACTCTTTAACAATATGAAAAGTCGATCATTTTCGCTATTACTGAAGATAAACGAAGGAAATTATCAGAAAAATACAAAATATAAGAAAGAACATAATCAGGAAGAGAAAGGACGAGAAAAACGCAGCTTGGTGAGACAAACTCGAAACTAGGAAAATCAGGGAACATTCTCATTTCTGCCAGCACCGACGATTGCAAACATTTTCGGCCGATGGTACGAATACTTTAAAAAAGTATCGAAAAAAGACCAAAGAAGTACTAGCTACTGCGGAGACTCCATGGCATTTGGAATATTGGAATATACCCACCGCAGAGGTGGCTCCCCTGACAAAACGACAAGTTTCAGCGATGGACTTTTCCTGCGTAGTTCAATCTGTAGAATGTTCGAATTCCATCACTGGCAGAAACAGGGTAGTTCGCTATACTGTCTATAATTGTAGTAAAGAGGACACATACTACAACGAAAAAAATTACAAGTTATTAAAATTCACAATACTCGAACGTTTCCATAATTGGATTCCCAAACACTGGGTACAAAATCCGGACATAATCGTATTAAATTGGGTCACGTGTTAGCTGTGTAGTACTTAGGGGACATCTGAATGCTGTGGACAATCTTTTTCAAATTTGCGGAGAGAAGCTTTATTAACGCGGAGTACGCGGATTCAGCCCACTTTTGCGCAGTAGATGGCAACCTTGCGAAATGTGTCTACCAGTGCTGAGTTTGGGATAAGTTTTTAAAGCCCGAGCCCGTCCGAACCCGAAGTATGTCAACCCGAACCCGTCTGACCCGAAGTATATCAACCGGAACCTGTCTGAACCCGACGTATGACAAATCGAGCCCGTCTGAGCCCGAAGTATGTCAGATGGAGCCCGTCTGAGCCCAAAGTATGTCAGCACAAGCCCGCCGAAGTATGTTAGCCGGAGCCCGTCCGAGCCCAAAGTATGTCAGCCCGAGTCCGTCCTAGCTTAAAGTATGTCAGCCCGAGCCCGTTCTAGCCCAAAGTATGTCAGCCCGAGCTCGTCCTAGCCCAAAGTATGTCAGCCCGAGCTCGTCCTAGCCCAAAGTATGTCAGCCCGAGCCCGTCCTAGCCCAAAGTATTTCAGCCCGAGCCCGTCCTAGCCCAAAGTATGTCAGCCCGAGCCCGTCCTAGCCCAAAGTATGTCAGCCCGAGCCCGTCCTAGCCTAAAGTATGTCAGCCCGTGCCCGTCCTAGCCCAAAGTATGGCAGCCCGAACCCGTCCTAGGCCAAAGTATGTCAGCCCGAGCCCGTCCTAAGCCTAAAGTATATGCCAGCCCGAGTCCGTTCTAGCCCAAAGTATAACAGCCCAAGCCTGTCCTAGACCAAAGCATGTCAGTCCGAGCCCGTCCTAGCCCAAAGTATGTCAGCCCTAGCGCGTCCTAGGCCAAAGTATGTCAGCCCGAGTACGTCCTAGCCCAAAGTATGTCAGCCCCAGCCCGTCCTAGAACAAAGTATGTCAGCCCGAGCCAGTCCTAGCCCAAAGTATGTCAGCCCGAGACCGTCCTAGCCCAAAATATGTCAGCCCGAGCCCGTCCTAGCCCAAAGTATATCAGCCCGAGCCCGACGTAGGTCAGCTGGAGCCCATCAGATCATAAATTATGTCAGGGCAAGTCCGAAGTATCTCAGCCGGAGCACGTCCGAGGCCAAAGTATGTCAGAGCAAGTCCGAAGGATGCCAGCCGGAGCTTACATACTTCGGGCTCGGACAGGCTCAAAGTACGAAGTACGTCAGCAGGAGCCCGTCCGAGCACCAAGTATGTCAGCCAAGCCCGAAGTATGTCAGCCGCAGACCGTCCAAGCCCAAAGTAAGTCAGCCAAGCCCGTCTGAGCCCGAAGTATGTCAACCCGAGTCCGTTCGAGCCGGTATTTTATATTGCCAGAAATATTTCGGGCCCGAATGAACTCGAAAAATATGATTAATAAGTCTCCTCTTCCATATTTCTCCTAAATAAATCTCCTGGTCCATATTTGAGCAGGGTATTAATAAATCTCCTCTTCCATATTTAAGCAGGGTTTTTTGTCACCGAGTAGGGACGGGATATCTATTCGTTTGCATAGTGTAGTCGTATATTTTCTTTGACCAAATCATTTCCTCCTGAAAAGCTCCGGGCTGCAGGGCATCCAGAAACTCCGCGACCGGACTTCCAGAAAGATCAGGCAGCTCTGCAATCTGCGCACATTGCTTACTAGAATTAGCAGGCAACTGCAGTGTGGAGGCAGATGACAAAATTTTGTCGTAGTGCTGCCATCTGCTACCTAGTGTCTATAATTCTTGAAGAATATTTTTCTACGCCGCGGAAACCCATAATAAATAGCCCTTCCGAATAAATAGACCCAAGAATAAATATATAGACCCAGAATAAGTGGACCCAGTAGCCAAGGAATTAGCATTACTAACTTGAAAGTGCAAGAATTTGCTAAATCATTTGAAAATGCATTTAAAAGGAAAATACTAAAATTCTCTCTGTCCCAGAACCCGAAGCCGAAACGCAGTAAACATTTTGTAGCTCGAGCCGGCCGAGCCTTGTTCGGGCCCGGGCTCGGCCCTTCTCAGTTCTGGTGTCTACAACGAATTTCCGGGACGAGTTGTGTAAATGGAAAATTTACTTCTGACAAACCACTTCGAGGAGAAATTTTCCCGAGAGAAGCTCTAAAAGAAATTTTCTGGTCACGGAATGTATCGCTAAAAGAATTTTTCCGTGGTGAAATCAGCAAGATTTCCTCATGAAGAATTGAGGCAAAAATAAACCGAACTGTATGGAAGTTAAATTTGGTTCTTATAACCTCTATCTACAGCAAATATCATTTCGCCAATTTTTTTGTTAATGATATTACTTTGTAGCATATTTACTAAGAGCGAATTGGGTATTGTGACAAAAAGAACCCAGCCTATTCTAAGAAATGTTTTTTTCAGTTCGTCATAATTTTAGTAAGATTTTCATTAAAGTGCTCACGGGTCTCTTTGAGCGAAATGCATCTCTAGAATTTTCTTTTTCTTAAAGAAAAAACTTATTCAAATCATCCTTTAATAAATATGGAACATATTTTTGATACTGTTCTCCAGGCATTCTTTGCAATTACTGGTAATAGTTTTAATTGTGTTTTTTTTTTGAGTTAATGCTAATTTAAGCTTTCACTTCGCATCAAAATCCAACGCTGTAAACACCAAAGAAAGAAAACAGTTAATTTCAAACAAATGTCTTTGAAATAATGAGAAGATTAATTACTGTTTAACAATGAGTTAGGAATTTCTTCGAAGAATTCACTGAAATGTTTAGTTTCTTTGCGTTCTTTTTTTCTTGCATTTTCTTAAATATTAATGAGGTTTTCTATTCACAGTTATTTTAATATTCATTAATTTCCATTCTTTGTTACCTTACGTCTTGGAATTTTCTAAAAATGGTGTCACCCGGGGAGATCTACAAAGCGTCTATATTCTCAAGGGGAAGTAACATTTTTGTAACAATTTAAAAGAATGTTAATAAAAATTCCTCTGCCTCAAAGAAAAGGATTTTATAACTGTTGCCACCGCCGTAAATCTGCGTCAGATTCTTTACTGCTACGTCACACAAAAACATGTTACTACATGTTTTTGTGTGACAGTGCTGTACGACATTCATCATTCAATTTGCATTTTATGCGCATACTTCTTCTTTTTGGAAGCCAAGGTTTGCTTAAAATTAATGATTACTAATCCTACGCATGAAAATTAAACGAAAAGTGAAACCTCCACTCGAAGTCATACTTTCTCCTAAAAAAGTCTGTTTTAGATTTACAGACATTTCAATTAATTATAACGAGATTGTAACTTTAAAACCTAAAATTTGAAATGTTCTATCCGTGTTACTCGTTTTCTTAATATTCTGAATTTTAGCAAAACTAAGGAAAATAATATATATATAAACACCCAGATCCGCCTGTCTCTTTGGAATGCTTGACATCACAGCAACGTCTGCATTGTTGAGGCATCACTTATCGAACAATCCGTGTGTGCTCTTGCGATGTCAAAATGATTGCCTGCTATACAATAGCACGCGATCACTTTTAGATGTCAAGATGATCGAGTGCTAATTTAAAAACGTTGGAATTTTAATGACTCGAGTTCTACTTTTCCGATCTACAAAATATTCGAATTGAATTCTTAATATCACAGAAAGTTGAGTTTGCACGCGATCTAATTGAGATGTCAAGGTGATCGCGTGCTAATTTAAAAACACTGGATTATCAATGACTCTAGTTCTATTTATCCGATCTACAAAATTCGAATTAAAATCTTAATATCACGGCAAGTTGCGTTTGTAAATTAATTTAATTTAGCACAATTCGAACATTAATTTGCACGCTTTAATTATTTTTTACTTTTTTAATTTAACTAACTTTCCGAGTTCAGTGCCGACTATATTATACATTTTGCAAAATATCGATCCATCCAAATGCTCTAACCTACATATAAAACTGAAATCTTGAGATTTCATCTTAAAGCAGATGTCGCCACAATAGCACATCGTCGAGAGTTTAGATAGCTCCGATTTGTAATACCAGATGTAGCATTATTTTGTATAAAAAGCTTGGTTATGAAGTTTCAACCTAACCGTCGAATAGGACAGTCTACAACAAGCCGTGAAGGAAATAAATAACAAGTGTGCCGGAGAGAAAGTCATTTAACGCGAGAGATCAAAGAAAAAGTTATTAAGGTAAGTTTACACGAAAGCAACTTTCCGAGTTTAGTGGTGATTATATTACACATTATGCAAAATATCGATCTATCTAAACGCTCTAATCTGCAATTGATAAACAACTAATATTTTACCCAGAATGTTATTTATCGCGAGGTCTTTTTAAAAACGGAAAATAAATAGCATATAATTTTTAGTTCTAACATGAATGAGTTCTTACTATTATATAAGTTTTTACTATGTTTCCTAACAATAATCCGGCGTCTATTTTATTTGTTTTAATCTGCTTCAATTCAAAATTTTACTCCGTCACAGGACGGGAAACATCCCCTACCTATTAATATCTATATATTAATTCTATAAGGTTTTCTACTGTGTGTCCTATTTTGAGAGAAAGGCTGAACGTAAAGATATGGTTGAGATATCAAAATAAAGGTCTTACCATGTAGATGTGCCAGTCGAAGAGAAAAAGGAGATTGGGGCAACGGCTCGGTGTTGTGGAGCGGCAACGTTCCCATGTGAAGTCTATGGGAGAAGCGTGCGGTTGACATTCGATCGCCTGCGGTTGACTCACGCGCTGTTGAAGGCGAAAGCATGGAGAGACTGAGATAGTCCAAAGTCCGAAGTCTCTTTTCTGAGAGAACCGTTGCGCAAAGCAACGCCAGCAGGCATTCGTATCAAAGTTCTTAGGATCTGAACAGCGGACACTCTCGAAGACGTGATTGCGCTATGCCGTTAAACTGTGTGATGTATATATACAATTTAATATTCATTAGATCCAGTTTATTCACGTAGGTAAGACGTTTACCATTAGGTAAAGATGCAAATAAACATTCCGTTGACCGATGTTAGTGAAAATATTACTGGCGACTTCTTATAGCCTATTGAGTTGCTCAGGGTGGTCGTTAAACCATATCACGAACCTAGGCTATTGTCTTTACTGAAGTGGTTGAATGAGTTTGTCAATCAAATAAAGTTTACATTTGTTGTTTCATATGAGTTTATTCTTAAAAAAAAAGCTACTAACCGTCGATTCCGACGGGTTTCGTCTAGTTCATTTAAAGGTCAAAAACAACCGTCCTAGGACGGGTTGTACGCTAGACTTTACATAACAGAATAATTAGTTATCTAGAATAAAATAATATTTCATGGAAGGCAATATGAATTAGAAAACAAGAAAGATGACACCGAATTTTCTGGTGTAATAAGCACGTCTTTTGAATCCGTTCTGACGCAAATTAAATTTATTAAAGCTATTCAGAGTCAATGGAACCGGTATGGAAAACAATAGTACCTGACGGAAGAAAGAAGTTTTTCAGTCGGGTTTTTAATCATTCAGATATTGCTGTAAAACGGAATCGTGAGCTTACGCCCTCTGGTTGCAGACTTGTGCGTTAAGGAAAACATGAATTTATATATAAAACAAATCGAACCCTTAGAAACAGATATCGACAAAAATAAAATGTGACTTTACGTCCCCTGGTGGGAAAACATGCATTATTTTAGGAAGAAAGTATTCTCATAAAGTTTTTTCATATGAGCGGTATCAGTCCAACAAAAAAAAAAAAAAAGAAAAAGAAACTAGTCGAGTTTTCAGGAACCCAGATTTTGCTACAAATTCATCGGAAGCAGAAAATAATACTTATGCCCTCTGGTGGGCCAAACCATTCTTTACCAAACATTAGAAATTATGTGAAAAATATTTTCCATCAGGTCTTGTATGCGATACAGGAAGAATGTTTCAAATCGGAGTTTTAGAAGCAGAAATAACGCAGAAAACGCAATTCACCTTTATGCCACCTAGCAGAAAGTCTAGGAAAAAGTCTATTTACTTGAAAATTTTGAATTTATAGGAAAAACATTTCGCATCGGAAACACGATCCAACAAAGAAGGACTTTTTCAAATCGGACTCCTAGAAGTAGAGATGTTGACAAAAATAAGATATACATCTACACTCCCTGGCGTAGAAACCATGCATTATTTCAAGAAGAAAATGTTTCTAAAAGGTTTGTAGACATGACTAGTATGGGTCAACAAACGACTCTTTTTTCAATCGAGATTTTAGAAGCTCATATTTTGCTGCAAATACTTCAGAAGCGGAAATTAAGATTTACGCCCCCTGGTGGCCAAACCATTTTTTTACAAAAATTAGAAATTATGTGCAAACGATTTCCCATCAGGGGCTGTATTCGGTGCAGAAAGAATTTTTCAAATCGGAGATTTAGAAGCAGAGATATAGGGGGGAGGGGACGCAATTTACCACTACGCCCACTAACGGAGAGTCTATGAATTACTTGAAAATTTTGAAATTATATGAATAACATGTCACACTAAAAGCACTATCCAACAAAGAAGGAATTTTTAAATCGGACTCCTAGAAGTAGAGATATTGACAAATATAAGTTTAACGACTACGCCCCCTGGCGGATAAACTATGGAATATTTTAGGAAGAAAATATTCCAAAAAGGTTTATCGATGTCAGTGGCATCATATCCACGTTGAGCCTTCAACAGTGAAAGCAAAGAGACATACCTAATCTATGAGTTGCACAATTCCAATGGCATCAGAGAAAGACTCAAAGGAGCTGCTCACACTGGCGTCCAAGGGCGTCGTTGCACAGCCCACACCGGTGAATGAAGGACTGTGATACCCTCTCGTAGACACCAGGTGTGGTGTTGATCTTGTCCACAGCAGCAGTGATTCGCGCGACGAGTTCTTCCATTGAGGCCACAGGTGTCTCGTGCGCCAATGTTTTCATGTGCTCCCAGAAGAAGACCAGTGGATTGAGGTGCGGGGAGCGTGGAGACCAAGCCACGGGTCCACCACCCGGGATATGTCGCATTTAGGAAGTATCAGACCTCGGTGGCAAAGTGTGCTGGCGCTCCATCATGAATAAACCACATGTCCCTCCGTGTGGTGAGTGGAACATCCTGCAACAGACGGGGAAGCACTTGCTCCAGGAACACACAGTACGCTGCACCGGTCGGACGTATAAGTAAATTATCATGTTATGTTCGCACGGTAATATCGCTGAACGGCTTCGGCTGTGTTTTGAAATGTTTGTTCCTCATCATCTACGGACGTATTCAGCGCACATGATTTGCATCTTGTGCTTCTCATGCACTGGTTGGAACCCCACGTGCCTGCTGGATGTTTTTCGAATGTGCTCTTTTCTGGCACTAGGAGTGGAATGCGGCCTTAATTTCCATTGCAGATATTGTTCGTCTTGATGTGTACTATCACCCCTCTTGTTTTGTTGAAGAAGTTTAGAATCACCCTGTATATATAATGTTAGTAGCAGGAGATGCTGAACGTTACCCCGCATTAGCCACGCTGCCTCCCTCCCAGCCCACCCCACCCAAGCGGTGATTGATTTCGGAATGGATGGAACAAATGGAAGCGTCCGTGAGGCGCGAGGGTGCAGGAAAAATAAGAAAAAAGAAAGAAGTCCTAAAAAGACCATTTGGGAGGAAGTGGTGGGAACATTTTTGCAAATTTTCTTTATGATCCAATTAAGATGCGTACGTAGATCAGATTGTTATTCACAGTTTCTCCCACCTACTCTGATTTCAGTACCAAGCTCTGCCTTACCCTGTTTCGAGACGTTACAGATGCTAGACAATATGACAATAGAAAAGAACTAACAAAGAATATCCCCATGTTTTTTTACCCCCGCTGTCCCTGTTTTCCCTTTATCTTTTGCCCGTTCTCTCTCTCTCTCTCGCTCTCTTCTTGTTTTACTGAACCTAAATCAATGTAATAAGTATTTTAAATGCTTCTTACTATTTAAATGTTATTTTATTTTAGAAAAACTGAAAACAAAATACGCAAATTTAATCATTTACGAACTTTGCTGCTTTAAACGTAAAAATTTCGTTAGGGTTTAGGGGGCGGCGATCGCCCCAATCGCCCTGCTGGATCCGACACTGTGTGGGAGTGAGTCCCACGACGATGAACCACGCACAGTGCGTCTATTTTCTGCACGGACAAATTAAAACGTGGTGAAGGTTAGCGGAATTGTTGCCCATGAGAGACGAATAAACATACATATAGTTCGAGGAACCCAACGGCCAATGGATCTATTTTCCACAATCGGGCGCCAATGTGAAAACACAAATTTGTCCGCGACGGAACAGCTTGGTGTCAGTAAAGAAACAGCCAGAGTAATAGAAAGAGTTCTGAACAAGAGGAAGATTTCTTTGAATTTTGTGCCGCACGCGTACACACAGGAACATAGAAAGCATCGGGTTGCATGTTGTCAAAATCCTATTCATGCAGTTCATGAAGATCGTGATTTGTTGCAAAGAATTATTGGTGATGAAAGTTGGTATTTTCAGTTTGATCCCGAAACAAAACCCCAGAGCAAGGGGTGACGTGGAACGTCTTCCTGCCAGCAGAAGAACGTCCGGGTTAAGACAATGGTAATTGTTTTTCTCAACTCTGTTGGAATTTTCCACCGCGAATTTGTTCCTGAAGGCATCTTAGTTTTATTTAGGAGTAATGTAACGTCTGTACGTACGCCCGCATGCAATGTGTCAGGAATGAACTGGAAAAAAAGAAGTTTTTTCTGTGTCCCCTCACCCCGGAGTTCAAGTCGCTCTTCCAACTGAGCTACGCAGACAGAATGTCTCGCTGCAGATTTGTCGTCCAGACACATGTATTCACTTCTGTAGTACGTCACATCAACTCCCTCTTAATTATTCTAGCACGTCTTTTGTAAAACAAGTTAGTAAAATCATGCAATGCATTGATTATGATACGCTTTCCAACATACCAGAAATCATTACTCAAGTTATAAGGTTAATGGCTCTAGAATAAATCTCGCTCCTATGACCTGACCTTTGACCCCATTTTGATGATATTCAACAGAACCGGTAAAGTATACTTCCGGAACAACATGATAAAATTTTGTCTCAATCGAAGCATTTTACCAAAGTTATAAAGCATAAGGGCGATGGATTAGATCCCGATTCTATGTCCAGACCTATGACCCAATTTCGTCCATTTTCAATAGGGGTTGTCCCCAGGTGGTCCCCTACGACATACTAGATATCGAACCATATTTACGCAAGTTAGGACGCATAAGGGCAATGGAATGCATCACGCTCCTATGACCTGACCTTTGACTCCACTTCACCCATTTTCCACCGGTTTCGACCCCAGGTGGTCCCCTACCACATACTAAAATGTCATTGAAATCGGACCATATTTACACAAGGTATGACGCATAAGGACTATGGAATCTATCCCGCTCCTATGCCATGACCTTTGACCCCATTTGTTCCATTTTCAACAGGGTTCGTCCCCAGGTACTAAAATTTCATTGAAATCGAACCATTTTTTACGCGAGTTATCGAGCGAACGGACGGACGGACAAAGCTGCAGCATATACGCTTCTTCAACCTACGGTTCCAAAGCATAAAATCGATCGTGCATATGTTGTGGGTTTCTCCGTCCATTCGCTTGTAGACACCATATCTCTGTAAATATTGGCCCGATTTGAAAAATTATTTTTGCATTGGGAAGCTTGAAATATGAGAATGATGATCCTTTATTTCGTTTTTTTACCATCTACAGTTTCGCCGCTAGATGGCGTAAATGCAGATGATATCGAATTCAATAAATAAAACTCCATATATTTGCTTCTGAACATCCGATTGAAAAAAATATTTTATCTCTAGATTCCATTAATGTCGAAAAAAGTATTTTAGGTATAGTTACTTTTTCAAGTTACGCATATATTTTCCTCTAGGGGGCGTAAAATTAAATTACGTTTTCCCCGATATTTCTGCTTCTAAAACTCCGATTTTAAACATTCTTATTGTATCGCATTCAGGTCCTAATGGAAAATGCTTTTCATATAATTTCTAATATTTGGTAAAAAATGGTTTGGCCACCAGGGGGAATAAGTGTTAATTTCTACTTCTGATATATTTGCAGCAATATCTGAGCTCCTGAAACTCGACTAAATTTTTTTTTTCTTGGACCTATACCCCTCAGATCGAAAAACATTTTGAGAACACTTTCTTCTTGAAATAACGCGCCTTTTTCCCACCAGGAGGTGTATATGCATATCTTATATTTGTTGATATCTCTGCTTCTAAGAGTCCGATTTAAAGAATTCTTCCTTTGTTGCAGAGTGTTTCCGCTACGAAATGTTTCTCATATAATTTCAAATTTTTCTTAACGCGCAAGTTCAGGGGACGTAAGTTCACGATTCCGTTTACAGCAGTATCTTCAGGATTAAAATCCCGACTGTTAATTTTTTCTTTCGGTTTGATACTAGTGTCTTCCATACTGGTTCCATTGACTTTGAGTAACTTTGATAAATTTAATTCGCATCAGAATGGATTCAAAAGAAGTGCTCACAACACCCGAAAATTTGGTGTCATATTTCTTGTTTTCTTTTGAAGCGAAGTAGGAATTTTTCATTCATTTCCAAGCAATGTGTGGAACAAACATCACTCATTTTTCGAAGAACCCAATGGCCAGTGGATCCATTTTCAACAATGGGGCGCCGATGTGAAAACACAAGTTTGTCCGTGTTTTCCTCACTCCGGAGTAAGTTGCTCTCCAAAATCAATTACGCTGGCATAGTGTCTCGATGCACATTTGTCGTGTTGACACAAGTTTTCACCTCTGTAGTACGTCACAAACTGTTCCACAAAGCGACTGGCTTCTGTTGCACGACAACTCGGCCGCATACGTTTGCGATGCCTGCAAAGCAGTTTCTAGCTTCGTAATCGATCTGTGTGATTGAACATCCACCCTACTCGCCAGATTTGGCTCCCACAGACTTTTTCCTCTTCTCAAAGGTGAAGTGTGCCTTGAAAGGGGAGCGCTTCAGCGACATTGTAGACACCTGAAGGAGGTTCCTGTTCCGGACTTCCACCGTGCCTTCGAACACCTGTACGAAAGATATCAACGTTCTATGGAGTTGGCGGGAGATTATTTTAAATCTGGGTAAGTGACAATTAGAATTATAGATTGGTGTTTTGATATAATAATTTTTGTCTCATTACTTAACTTGCGCACTGTGTATGTACAGTGAATATATACAAGCCTTCTCCTGAACTCCAGGAGAGGCAACGATGAAAGAGAGCAAAAATAACCCCCAGATGTCGAAGTGTAGTCAAGTAGAAGAGTACATATAGTGAAGAAAATCATAGTCACAATAAAAGTTGTGTACCGCTTCTAACGTATACTCTAGATTCAGTTTCCTTTTGATTTTACTATCTCTTGTTATTTTATTTTCCTATGTAAATTATCTTCTTACTTAACGAGATGTTATTTCTCCCGCTGAATTATATGTGGCAATGAGTGTAAGTCATGACGTGGTAGTAGGCAGTATAAATAGGGGCGTTCAACGATACCAGAGAGAGCTTTGTTTTATGTGAGAGATCTTCGTTTGATGTAAAGAGAGCTTTGTTTTATGTGAGAGATCTTCGTTTGATGTAAAGAGAGCTTTGTTTTATGTGAGAGATCTTCGTTTGATGTAAAGAGAGCTTTGTTTTATGTGAGAGATCTTCGTTTGATGTAAAGAGAGCTTTGTTTTATGTGAGAGATCTTCGTTTGTTGTAAAGAGAGCTTTGTTTTATGTGAGAGATCATCGTTTGATGTAAAGAGAGCTTTGTTTTATGTGAGAGATCTTCGTTTGATGTAAAGAGAGCTTTGTTTTATGTGAGAGATCTTCGTTTGATGTAAAGAGAGCTTTGTTTTATGTGAGAGATCTTCGTTTGATGTAAAGAGAGTTTTGTTTTATGTGAGAGATCTTCGTTTGATGTAAAGAGAGCTTTGTTTTATGTGAGAGATCTTCGTTTGATGTAAAGAGAGCCTTGTTTTATGTGAGAGATCTTCGTTTGATGTAAAGAGAGCTTTGTTTTATGTGTAAAGAGATCTTCGTTTATGTGAGAGGAACTTCGTTATATGTGAAAGTTCAGATATCGAGTAGTTGTGTGACCTGTGAAATGTGTGTTGGATAATACCAGGAGTTTCCCTAATAAAAGGTTGTTTTAGTAAGTACGTTTTTCTCAGTTCATAGTTTTGTCAGACCTCTGCCCGGCTGTTAGGTCTCTTTCATTAAGTGTTATTGTTAACAGCCAGCATAAGAATTTATTCATCATAAATCACTACTACTACAACATTATTAGCAGTTAAGCTTGTTCATTATAACTACTACAACAACTACCAGTAAGAAACTATATTCATTATACGCTGTAGATTGGCAGAAAAAATTAAAGCGTTGTATAATACCTCGCCTTAGGTTGAGGTAAGAAAAAAACAAAACTACTTTATGATTGCAAAAAATCAATTAGGAATAGTCTCGAAGGCACATCCATGTTGATAAAAGCGCACATAAGTACGATTAAGTAAAACATATTTTGGCCATTCCAGTAATAAGGCCCAATAAATCACAGCCACTGGGTAAAAAAATTCAGAAACATACAGTCACCAAACAAAGTCGAACACCTTCGATCATAAGCCATGTGAAGCAGACTCAGTTAGCAAGAGGCTTCCTAAGGTGTCACAGATAATTCTAGAGAAAAAAAGAAAATTTCAAAATCAAAGGAGTTTCACCATTATTTTGAGCAGAGCAATGGTTTTGGATCATTGGAGCAAAGCACAAACATCCACTGCTAGCCACACAAAATGCAATACCAAGAAGGCCACGAGATAGCAAAGCCAGATTTACTGGACACATAACAATAGATACAAAGATGAAACGATTCAGCTTACAGGCCCGTGCGATTTGCGGAAAACGCAGACATTAAAAGTTCGCGTGGCCTTCATGGGTGGCAATAACGGCCGCTACACGCCACGGCATCGAACGAAAGAGGCTTTGGATGTGGGCTTGGAGCGTGTCGGTCCAGGCTGCTCCCACACGTTGCCACAATTCATCAGACGTAGCCGCGTGTGGTACTTGCCGGGCCACTCGGTTGCCGATCAGCGACCAGACGCGTTCGATGGGCGACATATCGGGAGAACAGGCGGGCCACAACAGCAGTGACAGCAGGTGGGCCGTGAAGAATTGTTGCACGATGCGTGGCAAGTGCGGACGCCCATTGTCCTGCTGAAACGTGGCCGCTGGCAGGTCCTGCTGGTACGGGAAGACTACAGACTCCAAAACGTCGGAGATGGTGCCGTTGCTGTTGAGTGTACCGGCGATGCATACCAGAAGGGTGCGGGTGTCATATCCAATTGCGCCCCAAACCATAACGCCAGGCGACGGACCGGTATGACGATGCATAATGCAGGCGTCATACAGTCCCTCGCCGCGGTGCCGCCACACGCGAATCCGACCATCGTGGTGTTGCAAGCAGAAGCGGGATTCTTCGGAGAAGACAATGTCGTGAAATTCCGTATTCCAGGTGTGCAGCGTTCAACGGCACACTTTTGCTGCACTCGCTGGTGGTGTAACTTCAATGGTAATCGGAGCAATTATCGCAGTGCGACAAGTCCCCGCTCCTGCAGACGACGTCGAACGGTACGTGCTGACACTGGTTGTTGCGCAACACACCCTAATTCCTGCGCTAACGTTCGTGATGTGGCGGTGCGAGTCGTCAATGCCCGTCGAACAACATGCCGGTCCTCTCGTTTGGTGGTGTGCCACGGCTGCGGCAATCGCTCACGTCGGTCCGTCCGTCCATCCTGCACCCACCGAATCCATACTCGCCTCACTGTGGCTGGATGTCGTCTCACACGGGCGCCGATGTCTCGGTAACAATAAACCGCTGTCGCGATAAGCCACTACTCGTCCTTTGTCGAACTCCGAAACGTGCTGGAATTACTGCCGTATTCTGCGACGAAGCATCAGGAAGCTTCCCACGCACAGGTCCGGCAACACAACGCCTTCTGTACACCCTTCTTATAGTGCTTCTCGGTAGCGTGCCGGGCGCACATGATTTGCATATGCCCTGCAATGCTAATCGCTTGCATGTCCTCTCGCGGGCGAAGCATGCTGCGAATTTCAGGCTAATCGGATGCTTCCTTCTTGGTGTTGCATTTTGGGTGGCCAGCAGTGTATTTTGACAATACTCCCTGAACATAGAAAGCTGGCAAAACTGAGAAATGATTGATGGGGTGGTGTGATTTCGAAGATAAGATGAGGCTTAAGATTGTCGTTAATAAACACCACGGTTGTGCGCAGAATCAGGAAATGCATCAAGACTACTGACATCCTGTTGCAGGAATCGGAAGGTAGTCCTAAGCAAGTTCAAAAACTTCTGGAGGCAGGGTCCTAAAAGGGAGGTGTTCAACAAGTCCCGGTAGAGAAAGGGCGTTACAGACGAGCGCTGCAATGCTTGGGGCTCGAAGGCGAAGTATGGAGCGGGATTAAGTGGCATCAAATTCACTTCACTATTATAGGAAGCAAATCGTCATCACATTGATCCTGAGTCTCAGAATAAAGAGGAGAAGAACCATTTGTATCCTAGAAAACAGACCCCATTGTACCAAAGGAGGAGGGAGAAGAAGGAACAGAAGCAAAGGAACAAACAATAGAAGAATAAGAAGGCGAAAGCGCAGAAATAGAAACCTGCAAATCAAATAAGCAGAGAGCATAGAAGGAGAGCCAGAAAAAAATGGGGCAAGAGAGATCTGTTTAGAATCATCCGGCGAAATGATAGAAGGTGGTTAAACCTACGCCCCCTGCCATCAAAATCAACGTTGTTCTACAGTGGTGTGCTGATAAGGGAAATAAATTGGGACACTGAAACTATAAGTACTGTTTGCTGATTCCCTGCTATTGGACCAGGACCGTGGATTGTCAACGTGCCTGATTGCTACGGAGAAACCTCCGGTTCGATCCCGGCCAGATATGGACGCTTGAGTCGGATGGGCATGTTAAACCGTCGGAATCCGGATACGGGTTCCCTGGAAATAAACAAAGGCGTCTTCCTCTCTCTTTCTACCTGGCTTTCGCGTCACTTTCCTTTCGGGCACTCCAGCCCAAATCTTTTAGCTTCCTATTTCTAAGGGTTGTTTAAAACTTGGTGTCAGACACTCCCTTCCTAAAATCCTCTACATATGATAAGACCTGACTGACTATGGACCGTTTTAAAATTAATATTCTGTACTTAAGCATGTTTAGTTAATCGCAATTCTATGAGCAAGAGTTAAACCTCCCCCTTTAAGTTCCGACAAGTACCTTAAATCTTCATAATTCCACAGTGAGAAACTGTCACAACAGAATTTTACGCTTCTTCTGATACTTTTTTCAATTAGAAGTATATGTCTAAGACCAACCGCTGAGGAAATAATCACCAGTTACAGTGTATATGAAACACCCGGTGTCCATATGCACTGCATGACAGAGAAAATTCCACACTATGAAGGAATGCTCGAAAATAGACCAAACTGTACACACAGATAGCGAAGTATGTCTTGAACAAATGATTTCATTGTCACATACAGGCTAGGATCAAGAGGCCGAATATACAGGATGATCAGTAAGGAGTGTGGCACCTATTGTGGGCGATACAGTGTTGAAACCAACGTGACATCGAGGCAGTGAGAGTCCGAATAGCGTCCTTGGGTATTGTGGACCATGTGGGGTTGACCCGAGTCCACAGTTCATCTTGATTTTGTGGGGTTGGGAATGTACTCCACCGACGTCCAATCGTGTCGCACTGATGTTCGATGGGCTAGAGGTTGGGGAATTGTGCTGACCACGGAAGCACCGGCACACCGTGCAAGGCATTCAGGAAGATCCGAGCGGTACGCAGCCCCGGGCGTTATTCTCTTGAAAAACGGCGTTTAGGATGCAGTGCAGTTTCGGTAGTGCAGTACCTCGTCAGCATAACGGCGTGCCGTCAATGATGCCCGTAATGCGTACCAGCAGTGAGCGCCTGTTAGCCCTCATAGCACCACACACCATGATTCCACGTTACCGGGACGTGTGGCGCTCTACCATGGAGGAGGAATCCACCCGTTGGCCACGACGTCTCCAGACTCACACACGGTCATCATCCGTGGCGAGAGAGAACCGCGATTCGTCGCTGAACACCACACTGTTCCATTCGGCACCCCACGCAGCTCTGGAGCGATACCACGACAAGCGGTGACGACGATGGCTCGCTGCTAAGGGTAGCCTTCGCAACTGACGGCTGGACACCAAACCAGAGGCAGCCAATCGGCGCGACACTGTCCGCGACGATATCGGAGCCTCCAAGCCTCCCCGTACAGTCCGCAAAATGTCGCCCATTGTGGCCTTTGGGTCCGCTACGGCATGACGTTGGATGCGACGATCGGCGAGCTCGGACGACCGTCTCCGTGCTCTGGTCCCCCTACGACGTTTGCGCAAATCTTTTACGGGACCACTCTCTCCAAATGCGGACGACGGTTGTGGCATCACGTTGCGTTTCTTCCGCAACACGACGCCAGGACCATCCGACGGAGCGGAGGCCTACGATGACACCTCTCGTGAATTCATCCGTTTTTACGAAATCGCGTACGACGGCGTCTTAACGGGGCATTCGCACCCTTTCTTCGCTCTCCAGACGCGGTTACAGCAGAATCATTCACTTCTCGCGGCCGTGATGACGTCTCGACTGATGCCGGCTGGTTATCAGCTTATATCCCGTCCGCCGTTTGCGCGACTGGCTTTTAAGTGCAATCATTTGCATAACTTGTACGTGTGCACCCACCCTGCAATTTGCACGGCGCTGTGTTCACGTCTTCGTGGTGTGGCATTTTCTCTGTCAGGTAGTGTATATCTCTCACCAGGAAAAATCCTTCAAAGCCTGTCATTTTCTGCTCCCTCTTCCAGCCAATTTTTATACGTATATTTTAAAGACAATGGGTAGGAATTTTCATGATAAAAACACTGCGAGGCTTTGCGAAAAAATAATATTTGCTATATGAAGTGTGCTATGAATATAAATTGTCGTATTGTCAGAACTCCATTTTTAATTTAGGTACTTTCTTTCTCGACAAAAACCTTGTTTTCCGCTCAATGCAATAATCCGTCTCATTTAATAATAAATGATTCGTCAAAAGGTTTTGTACATTCCTTGAACTCATAATTCACGTTGTTCGGTGCATTTCGTGACGGACGCAAAAAATCATTCGTGTTTCCTTACTAAAGGGACACGGCAGGAATAGTTCTTCCCTGAGACTTACACCTTTATCCGTTCAACAATTTTTTTTTGTCAGAAAGTAAAGGATGTAATATGACAAGGCTTATCCATCTTAAATATTTATAAATAAAACCAATGTAAAAGAAACTGCTAAACTTTGAATCTTGTTTCTTTCCTATTTTAGGGAGGAGGGGAGAATTACCATTCGTTTGTAAGCGAGGAGCTACGTTTTGGATCAGCACCAAGCAGATATTGGTAGCACAAACTTGTAGATTTATGCATGCTGATTTCAAATATTCAGTAATTTTTACGCGTATTTATGGGTAGAAATTTCATAGGGATATTCTATTTCCACGCACTGTACTAATTTATATAAAAATTCACCGAAATTAGAGTTTTCTACTGACTCCGCCCTTTTATCACTACATGCACAGAAGATTTTTAGTTTGATTAGAACTGAGGTTATACAATGGCTGTTCCATAAAAACTAAGAGTAAGATCACACAAAATTAAGAAATATAGACACAGCAAAGTAGATGTTATTGTTTCTCAAAGTATGTTCCCTCGGGTGATATGCATCTTTTCCCATATCGTTCAGTCCGATTTTCAAAGCATGTGGCGAAGGCATTTTGTGGAAGCTGCTTTAGCGACCCATGCACAGCTTGAACAACGTCAGCAACTGTGTTGAATGTTGCGCCACAAAACTTCTCCTTCATTGTTGGAAACAACCAGTAATCGCACGGGGCGAGATCAGGACTCTAGGCAGGCTGTGGCATGATTTCAATACTGCATTTCGTAAGAAACTGTTGAACACAAGCAGCCATATGCGGGAGGTCGTTATCATGGTGGTGGGTCCACTTGTCCACCAGTTCCGGTCGTTTAATCGATATCAGTCATTGCAAACGCTTAAAAGGCTGAAATGTTTGTGGAGGAACGGCAGGCTGATAGACACACCTTTATGATCAAAGAAAATTATCATCATCCCCTTCCCAGCTGGTTTGCTTTGGCGGACTTTCTTTTCGGAGAAGGCGAGCCTATGTGTTTCCAGACACTCGTTGCGCGCTTCGTGATTGGGTCGAAATAGTGGACCCATGTTTCATCGGCAGTTATTAGAAAGTTTGGATCCTTTGCAATCATTTGTTTCCACTCATCACACACCTGAATCCTGGCTGACAATCGTTCTCTCGTCACGGGATGATGTACCCATTTGGAACACACCCACGAAGCAGCAGTAATTTATCAGGTAGAATGCGGAATGCCGACATATTTGAGATAAATATTAGTTGACGCCTCTATGTCTTCACACGTCATTCATTGATCTTCTCGCAGGATTGCCGAAACAGTGTTAACAATACGCTCCGTGACAACACTTTCAGGTCGATCAGGCCTAGGAGCGAGTTCTGCCGACAAACGCCCTTTCTTGAAACCATGATGTCATCTAAAAATCGTTGACTCACCCAAACATTTATCTCTGTAAGCTTTTTTCATTAAATCAACAGTTTCTGGACCTTCGTACCCAAGCGATAGCAAAATTTTATCGCACAATGCACTTCATTCACTTCTTAACTCTGAATTACTCCCCTCCATAGCTCTATGGCGAAATGCAGACATACCTTAAAGAACTGCGCAATAACAAAAACAAAATCGTCTGCCACGGCAAATAACTGTTGCCATAGATACTTCCTTAATTGAATTAGTCGTGTGTAGGGTTGATTTTCGCCTTCGCACTGTTGCCAACTCAAAAAAACTAATCTTAATTTTTATGGAACGGCCCTTGCATATGTATTCCAACACGTCGGAGTTTCTCCACAGCATTTTTTTCAATTCCCAGGAGTGAATAATTTTCCAAAAAATAACTTGATACCTGAGTGAAATGTCTTACTTCCAGATATAAGATTTTATTTTTTCAAAACCAGTAAGCCTCATTCATCTCGCAGGATTGTGCATATGATTTTTTTTTAAATTTGCGAGATCATTATCGTCATGTTATCCAATTTTAATATCATTTGAATAATTTATTTCTGTGATGTAATTTATGGTTAATTATTATTATACATTTATGGTTCTTTCAAGTGAACTCCGTTCATTTGAATAAATCATGGAAAATTTTGGTTTTTATATATCTTTGTCATAACAAGTATTAAGTTCATGTTCGTAAAAGAATATCGGGAACATCATATTACTTTGTAGAAAAGATCCTGAATCCATATTTTTTTAAATGTATTTGAATTCCTACGAAAATGTGCAAAATGGAATTGTATGTAGGCTGGAGTTATGAATTAAATACATTGTGTATCTGTGGTATAGCAGAAATGAGGAAGGAGGAGGATTTGAAAAGTGTTTAGAAATGCACTTACTCCGCATTTTACATACATATTGCAGTAAAAACACAAGACAGTTAAGTGTATTACAGAACTACAAAGAGCATATCTTTGATGATTTAGAACAAATTTATTCTCAGATATTTATAACCTACTATATCCAATGTTGCTGCAATACGATTTCCAGCACCCTTTCTAAAGTAAATGCCATTAAATATTTTGAAAGTTTTTAAATTTAACATCATAGCTGACATATTTTTATGATCGCTTAAGCACGTTCCTTAAGTTTACTTTATATAAAAATCAGTTCCGAAACGTTAAATCATCGCAGACGACGAGTGGTTAAAGGTGCAACCGTATAGCTAAACATCAAGCTCAGCACGAGTTTGAGCAGCGCATGACTGCCAGCTTTCATGTGTGTGTGTGTGTGTGTGTGTGTGTGTGTGTGTGTGTGTGTGTGTGTGTGTGCATGTCTTACGGGTCTGGTACGATTCGTTCAACGACGAATCGCCCAATGGACAATTGATCCAAAGGTACGATTGGTCCAATGCCGATTTGTCCAATGGGACGATTGGTCCAATGCAGATTCGTCCAATGGGACGATTGGTCCAATGCAGATTCGTCCAATGGGACGATTGGTCCAATAGCACGATTAGTGCAATTCCGTCCGATCTGTCCGACGTGCTACTCGTCTATACAAGTCTCATCTGTTCTGGTTCTATCTTCGATGTTACACTGGCGGAAAGTGAAAGGAGAACACCAACAAGGAATTGGCGGACGATCATGAAATTTATTTATGTTAATGGGGTCGAGTTTACGTAGGTGTGATGTTAATTTCGGGACCAACCGGTGAGCGCTTACGACACAGCTCTGCATAATATACAAATTATCGTAGGTGGTATTTAAGTAGTACGGTGAAGTGAATGTAATCAGTCGTCGGCGTAGGGACACGTGCGCAGACCCTGAAGAAGCTGCAATGCCTGGACATGGAAGATGTGTACGATTTCAGCAGTTATCGGAATTTTGAGCGCGGTCGTCTAGTCGGACTTCACGAGGCCGGGTGGTCGTATCGTCGTATTGCGGAGCGAATTGCACGGGAAGTTTCGGTGGTGGTACGACGGTGGCATAGATGGTCCGAGAAACATTCCCACACGAGAAGACGTGGAACCGGGAGTCACAGACGAACTGATGAGCGGACCGATCGAAGCATAAGAAGAGCGGCGTTGTCAAGCAGAACATCCACTGCGACGCAAATCCGAGCTGCCGTTGCACCTGAGTTGACTGAGCGAAAAATCCACAACCGTCTACTGGATGCAGGACTAGGTGCACGTGTGCCTCTGGCATGTATACCTCTGACTCCAGCCCACCGTCAGGAACGGCTGCAGTGGTGTTGCCAACGTCTGCACTGGAAAATTTAATGGCGATCTGTCGTGTTCAGCGATGAAAGCAGATTTTGCTTGGGAGCCTCCGATGGCCGTATGCGTGTACGCAGACGCACAGGGGAGAGTCTCCACCCTTCTTGCATCCACTAGCGACACACAGGGCCTACACCTGGCCTCCTGGTGTGGGCAGCGATCAGCTATCACACCCGTACACAACTAGTGTTTGTACCGGGTACGTTTAACAGCACCTCTTACATCAACAACATCATTCAGCCCGTTGTTGTGCCATTTGTAAGGTCCGTCCATCGTGGTGTTTTCCAGCAAGATAACGCACGCCCACACACGGCACGTGCAACGCAACATGCACTTCAGGGTGTGAGACAAATTCCATAGCCTGCACGTTCACCGGATTTGTCCCTTATTGAGCACGTGTGGGATTTTTTGGGACAACGACTTATCCGGTCTCCACGGCCAGCCATCCCCGATTTACGCGTCCAGGTTGAGGATGCTTGGCACTCAATACCCCAAACTTACATCCAACATCTGTACGACAGACTCCATACCAGAATTGCACAGTGTGACACAGTTCATGGCGGTTCAACCTCGTACTAACCGTGTTACATGGAGATGTTATTTTTCAGTTTACCAGCAAATACAACTGTATTTTGCCATAATGTTTTGATCACGTTATCCTCTGTATTCCGTTATTATGCTATATAAATTTCGTTGGTATCAGACGTCTCCTTTTGGTGTTCTTTTTTCACTTTCCGCCAGTGTATATGAAACTACCAGTAGTCCAAACAATGTAAGATAATGTTACATTCCATAGGTAATATTGTGGTTACAGATTTTTTGTTTTTTCGGAATCGCGTTTTCTTGTTATACTGTCCTCACTCCCGTATAAAGTTACTCATGCACGAGCCATTCAACCAACTTCGACGTTTCTCGTTTGCATTAGATAATCCCTCTATTCTAAAAAAAAGTAACTGCCGCCGCCGCTGCTGCCGCTGTTTTAGGAATTTCGCGACACTCTTGCTTTCCTAGCTCGCAGCGCAAAACGTATTGCACACAAAAATTTTAAATTTATATCCTTTGTAGAGAGTTGTTTGGAGAACACGCTGAAATAAACCGTTTCTCGATTCTGGCGATACTTCAAGAGCTATTGTATTTCAAACTTAAGGTAAGCAAATTAGTGCTATCAGGTCGCGTTCCGGACACACTAACAGCAACAGAACCACGAAACTTTGAAGGCATGTAGTGCCATGACCACATTTTTGCACCTCGTCACCCTTTTTTTGAATTTTGATTTAGTTTACGAGAAATTAAATTTCTGAATTTCACAAAATTTTCTATTTCGCGATGGGATCCATTAAAGAAAACGGATATATGGCAAACTATAAATCATAACGCATTGCAGTTTTTACAGCATAAACGTACAACTATCTTCCCTTTTTTACGAAAAAAAAAAATTAAGTAAAAGTCATTTTCTGATTTTTAGGCATTTTTTAAAGACGCAAATAAAAGAAACGAACGGTTTGTCTGTCTTTACGCTAACCACAGAGGAAAGTTCTGGTCCCGTGACCTGCTGCCATGGTGACGGAGAGAATTTGTTATGCATATGTTTTGTTGGTAAAGCTATCTCAATTGTTTAAGTTGGACGTCAAGTAATTTTGCTTCCTATACTTCCAATGGAAAACTTTCTGTACACATTTTTTTCACAATTACTGCGTTCCCAAGGATGAAAATTTTAACATCGATTAAAATAGCTTCATTTTATAACTTGGAGTACTTGATATTTTCTAAAACATAACCATAATTATGCAATCCAACATTTGTTTGTCTACTGACGTCATCAAAGTACAGGTCGCGCCATCTTTTTTCTGGACAATTAATGCGTTCCCAAGGATGAAAATTTGAACATTGAACAAAATAGCTTCATTTTATAACTTGGAATGCTTAACATTTTCTAAAGCATAACCATAATTATGCAATCCAACATTTGTTTGTCTACTGACGTCGTCAAAGTATAGGTCGGCCCATCTTTTTCTCGTTTCAACACCACCAAACGAAAAGTTATTGATTTTTAATATAATTATGGTTACTGTTTTAGAAAATAGTAAGTATTATAAGTTTTAATATGAAGTCATTTTAATCGATGTTCAAATTTTCATCCTTGGGAACGCACTGATAGTGAAGGAAATGTGTACAAAAGTTTTTCCAGTGGAAGTCATCATCATCATCATTGTCAACCATTATCAATCCACTGCTGGACGAAGGTCTCCCCAAGTTTCCTCCACAACGGTCTGTCTTGTGTCTTGTGCCAGTCTCCTCCATGTCACCCCTGCATACTTTCGAATTTCATCCACCCATCTCCCATGTGGTCTTCTTCTGGGTCTTTTCCTGTCCCGTGGAATCCAATCTAAAATTTCGGCTGTCCATCGATGATCTGTCCTTCTGGCAGTATGTCCAGCCCATTGCCATTTCAGGGATTTAACTCTGATCATGATGTCTTCCACTCTTGTCATTTTTCGGATCCACGAGTTCCTCTTCTTATCTCTCCTGGTTACACCAAGTATGCACCTCTCCATGCTGCTTTTAGTTGTCTGCAGCCTTTGTATGTCTCTTTTAGTTAAAGTCCACGTCTCTGCACCATACGTAAGCACTGGAAGGATGCATTGATCAAACACTTTTCTTTTAAGACATAATGACATATTGCTCTTGAAAATTATGCTGTTTCTTCGAAAAGCTCTCCAGGCAAGTTTTGTACGCCGATTAATTTCTTCATCAATGTGACCCTCACTTGATATCTGCTGTCCAAGATAAACGTACGTGTCTGTTATCTCCAGCTTTTCTCCATCAATCGATAAATCTTCATTTCTTGTAAAAGCATTGAACATCACTTTTGTCTTCTGAAAGTTCATTTTTAATCCCACTTCTTTACTCTTGTCAGCAAGTTCCTGGATCATACTCTGCAGCTCTGATGGGGTAGTTGCAAAAATGTCTACGTCATCAGCAAAACGAAGGTGGGTTAGATAATCTCCATTAATCTTTATCCCCGTGTTTTCCCAGCTCAGCGACTGAAAAACACCCTCCAATGTGGCATTAAAGAGCTTCGGAGATATGGTGTCACCTTGTCTCACTCCCTTTCCAATTTTTACGTGTGTTGTATTTTCAAACAGCCGAATCTTTGCACTTGCATTTTCATAGATGTTATTAATAATATTAATGTATGCATCTTCAATACCGCAGGTTTTCAGAGCCATTGTAACTGCTGATGGTTTCACCGAATCAAAGGCTTTTTCATAATCGATAAAAGCCATGCACAATGGAAGTTCATATTCCCTCGCTCTTTCAATTAGTTCTCTCAGCACGTGGATATGATCTATTGTGCTGTAGCCACTCCTGAATCCAGCTTGTTCTCTCGGTTGAGCCATGTCCAGTGTTACCTTCAAGCGGTGTGAAAGAACTTTAGTGAAGATTTTATAAACTACTGATAGGAGGCTGATAGGTCTGTAGTTTCCGATATCCTCAATGTCACCTTTCTTATGTAGCAGGATCATTGTAGCGGTGTTCCAATCCTCAGGAATCTTTCCTTCATTAAGGCATCGAGTGAAAATTTGGGCGAGTACTGTTTCGATTTCTCCACTTGCTTCTTGTATGATGTCTACAGTAATTCCATCGTCTCCTGGAGCTTTTCCCCGCTTCATGTTCTTGATTGCATGTGCAACTTCTGCTGGGAGGACTGGAGGAACTCTGGTACTGGTATCTTTCATGATGTCTGGAGTGCATATATCATCCCTTTCATATAATTTGGAGTAGATATCTTTCACTCTTGTCAAAATTTCGCCTCTATTTCTTGTTACAGAACCATCTTCTTTTCTCAGTGCCATAATCTGTTTTCTTCCCTTACTGAGATGTCCCTTTGCTATCTTTAGGCTTTGGTTGTTTTCAATTGCTTTCCTCACTAGTTCACAGTTGAATTTCCTTACGTCTTCAGTGATACTTTTTCGTACTGTCTTGCATAGCTCTATATATTCCACTTTTGAAGTCACATCTTCTTTAGTTGTCCTCATCTCTCTTTTTTTTTTGCATCAACATTTTGGTTTTTCCTGATAATTTGTTCATATGCAACTTGTTCTTAGACCCAGCTAATTTTGTTGCTGTTTCCATAAGAGCTTTGGTTACTTTTCTGTTAACTTCAGAGATGTCCACTTCTTCCGATGTTAGGCCTTTTAAAGCAGAGAACCTGTTCTTCAGTTCTAACTTGAAGATAGGAAGCAAAATTACTTGACGTCCACCTTAACGATTTAGCATAACGGTTTACGGTTTACGGAAATGCTTTTTAGACCGCTTTTGTTTTCCTTAGTGGTAAATTTAGTAAGTGATTTAAGTTCAAAAGACACAAGTCCGACCTTCCAAAAATAAACGACAGTAAAAAAACTCTGAAACTTCGGAGTAACAAGTCTTATTTGCTTAGATGTGCAATAAAAATTGAAATTTATTTCACTTTTCCAGTTTCTATTTCATGTGATATACCTGGAGATCGGGCTGAAGGGTCCGAGCGCTACTCTGGAAACGAGCGTAGCGAGCCTTTGGGCGCAGCCCCTAGTACAGTATAAAATAATAGTTTTCCGTTTCTGCTTGTGGCATGCAGTGGGGTTCGGACAGAGGCCTTTTTAACAGTTTTTATTTTACCAATGTCATATGCGTATTACATATCACATCAAGTTAATAACATTGCGCTTTTACTTAAGCACGAAATATTAATTCGTAGGCTCTAGGCTTAGGCCTTTCAAACAGTTTTTATTCTAGCGATGTCATATTCATAACTTTTGCATTTTAAATCAAGTTAATAATATCGCGCTTTTACTTCAGCACGAAATATTAATTCATAGGCGCTTGGACTAGGCCTTTTTAACAGTTACTATTCTACCGATATCATATTCATAACATTTGCATCTTAAATCAATTCGATAATATTGCGTTTTTACTTAAGCGCGAAATATGAATTCATAGGCCCTAGACCTAGACCTTTTTAACATTTTTATACTAAATACCTAAGTTCTAACTAAAATTCTCCTAAAAAGGTCCGCGGCCTAAGTGTCTTGTAAAGAGCTGAGAAATGATTCGTTAAGCACCTTGTATTAGGTATTACAACATGTTTACAATTACCAAACATCTATGTTCTAACTAAAAATCTCCTAAAAAGGCTCGCGGCCTAGGTGCCTTGTAAAGAGCTGGGAAATGATCCATTGAGTGCCTTTTATTAGGTTTTACAATATGTTTGCAAATGCCAAATGTCTAGGTTGTAACTTAATATCTTCTAAAAAGGCCTGCGGGCTAGGTGCTTTATAAACAGCTGAGAAATGTTCCACTGAGTGCTTTTTACAGGGTTTCTATGAAATGTTTACCAATACCAAATATACGGAAACCATTTTTCAAAAGGATATAAAGAGGAGAATAACTTAAATTATTATTCCTTTCTTAAAAATAAAAGTTTACCGTTTGTAGGATTACATCATTGGGCGCATCGGCGTTGGACCAATCGTACCATTGGACGAATCGGCATTGGGCTAATCGTACATTGGACCAAACGGCATTGAACCAATTGTCTCTTTGGACGAATCGGCATTGGACAAATTGTCCGGGAGAGGTGTCTTACGATGTACTGTATATCTGAATAGTCTCTCATCCCTGGAAGTACTGGCCTTTCATTAAGTACAGGCGACTCGTTACGAACTTAGATTTTCCCACACGATGTTGATTCTGTTTCAGCTATGTAACCAGTGGCCTGATATTAGGGGTGGGCGACTCATTATTGTCTTTGATTTGTGTCCTTATTTTCTGTTGGTTCCATCTACGAAACCAGTGGCCATACAGTAGGGAAGGCGACTCATTACGGGTGGGCAACAACCCATTACTGGAGGGCGACTGTTTATTAGGGGTGGGCGACTCATTATGATCTTAGATTTGTGTCCTTATTCTCTCTTGGTTCTCTGCCATCTATAGAACTAGTGACCAAACAGTAGGGACGGCGACTCATTACGGTCTCAAGATTTTTGTCTTACGATTGTGTTTCCAATTATGGAACCGATGGCCCTATATAAGGGGCGGGCAACTCATTACTGTCTTAGATTTGTATCCCATGGCCTTGATACTGTACCCCTATTGAAACTGTGGCCTTACATTACGGACAGGCGAAACATTATGGTCGTAGATTCTTGTGCAACGACATTAATTCTGTTTCATTTGTGGAACCATTGGCCCGGGATCTGCATCAGGAGTGGCGCCCTCTTGTGGTCTTAGATAATTACGAATGATCGTTAAAGCCACAAAAAATTAACATACGTTTAATAAAATAAATAAACATAAAAAGCAATTGCAGTTAATTAGACATACTTGCGCAAACGTTCACAGTTCCAAAATGATCTTCAACAAAGCAAGAGATGTAAAAGAGCGAATTCTAATCTCACAGGAGAAAATTTTTGTTTGTTTAGCCGCCCCGGTGGCGCAGTGGTCTAAGCGATGGCCTCTGATCATTCGTACAAACGGGGTCCGGGTTCGAATCCCGGTGAGGCATGGATGTTGTGTTTGTCTTACGGCACTGGCTCTCTCCCTTCCCTGGAACCAGTGACCCTAAATTAGGGACGGGAGACTGCTTATAGCCCATTTAGTTGCTCACGGTGGTCGTTAAACTTCCAATCAAAAAAAAAAAAAATTGTTTCGAGTTTGTAGAAACCAAAACTCGAAACAGAAATTTTCTCCTGAGAGATTAGAATTCACCCTTTACATATTTTCTCCGTATTTAATGTATTCCCAAAGATGAAAATCAGCACATCGATAAAACTAACTTTAAGTTATAGCATTGGATACTTAATGCTTGCTAAAACATAGCCATGATTAAGCAATCCAACATTTGTTTGTCTACTGACGTCATCAATGTACAGGCCGCGCCATCTATTAATAGGGCTAAACATTACTCAAAGAAAAATGATTGATTTTTAGAATGATTATAGTTATGTTTTAGCAGGTATTAAAATCTCATGCTATAACTTAAATTTAGTTTTATCGGTGTGCAAGTTTTCATTCTTGGGAATACATTAATTGCGAAGAAAATATGTAAAGAAGTTTTACCATTGGAAATATAAGGCGGATAGTTTAGGTGGAACCAACTTAAGATCATTAAGTTGTAAGACTTACATGTGAAATCATCAATCACCACTTGGATGTACTCTGGCTTTTATCAAAAGTCGTTTCAAATTACTTCGAAACAAATAAAAATTTTCACTCCTAGCGTCAGAAACGAAATCATGTTTTCATCAAACGCTCCAAAGAGATAACTCTCTGGAAACTGTTTAGACATTTTGCCAATACTATTGAATTATCGTTGAACTGTTTTCAGTTTTTATTCAAAGGGTCTTAATATGCGCTGTTGCCCACAGATTTGAAGTCTGGACAACGTTTTGGAAGAATAATTGAATTTCGCTGAATAAAACATTATGACAGTTACATAATAATTTAAATACAACATGAGTTCATTTAGCACTCAAATTTACTGTACTGTAGACAGTGGCGTAACTACGACCCCCGCGGCTGCGGGGGGCGCAGGCAACGAAGGGCCGTACCAGCTGCTAGTAATAGTTTTATGAAATAATTCGAACACGCACAATAATTAACCGAAAGATTAATATTTTGCTTTAAGATATATTTAGCTTTGCCTAAATAAATATCTAGTTTCACTTTTGAAACACTGAATGTCCTACAGATTGAAAGTGTTCGGCTCTTTGACTTCGGGTTGTAATACGATTGCTCTGCAATGGGTTGAAAATAATACGATCGCTATCCAATCGCCCTCTCTCTACGCTGATGAGGAAAAGCGCGAGGCCACAGTGAGATTCCCCGTGGAGGATGTGGAAAAACGGTCAGTTACCTTGGATTACGTGCACGACATGCGTCAAATTGTATTCACAGCAGCCGCGGATCTGCCATGTGTAAGAGGGTGATTTCTTCAAGTGATTTATTTCAGTTTTGGACAAAGTAGTTACACGTATTATCAAATCTATTACTTGAAAAGTTAAAACTACAGGGCCCTAGATACGACCATCACTTTTGCAGACACTATCCCTGACTTCCTAATGCCTCCCCCTCCCCATCACAATCATCACACATACACACACCGCGAAAATTGCAATCCTCCCTCGTGTTCGAAATCCTGGGAAAATTACTGTCCTTAGGGGTGCTGAAGTAAATTTTGCGGGGAGGCGCTCGTTGTTCTAGTTACGTCACTAACTGCAGAGCATAGATCCATCCAATAGACAAACGAAGCGAGCTTCTTAAATCTCTCAGGGGAGAGAAACCGTGAGTTTTCGTTGGCAGCGCGTGTGAGAAATGTCTTTTTGGATGAAACTTCATTCCCATATTCGTTTATCTGAGTCAGTATGTTGGAGAACCATGGAAAAACTGGAAACAGGCCATTGGGAAGTACTCGTACACACTAAGTAAGTACTAAGTGCTCGTATTAATAGATTTAACTACTCGTACTGGAAGAAACATTGCACACAGAAGCTCTTGTCTCTTAAGTCTAATCACGTAGATTGCACTTTGACGTGCTGCCAGTTGTTGCTAACTTCAAATTCATCGGAAATAATTAAGCTTAGAAAATTCTTAACGAGAAGACACCAAACTTACATAAACAGAGCGCATTTAAGGAAGCAGGAGGCCCGGGAGCTGGACAATATTTTGGGGCCCCAGGATAAGGGGCACATATAGGATTTCACTATGGGTGGATGAATAAAAATACCCAGGAGAAACCATTCCCAAAATATGTTGAGGAAGCCATAAAAATATCCCCGCCGTATTGAAGTTGGTATCCCATGATTCATGGACGAATCAGTGCTAGCAAGAAAATGTAAAAATGCATAATTGAAAAATGGATACCAGTTCGGTTCTGCTTTAATCCTCATCCGCCGCCCCCCCCTCCCTCTCCTTCCCTCAGGGTTGGGTTCAGCTTGTTGAAATTATATCAAAGGAGTGGGCAAAATAATATGATCCAAATATCATGATTCAAATGAATTCCTAATGTATCAAAATTTTCCCCAATTACAGATATGTAGAAAAAAATTATATAATGCTTTCGAAATATTTGAGAATAGTCTGGGGTGACCATATTTTTTGCAGGATCCTCCTAAAAAACTGAAAAGAAATAGAAAAATGTCTTTCACAAGGCAGTTTTGTTATAGTTTTTGCAGTGCTATCTACAAAAAAATAATAATGTTGAACTCTGCCAATTCTACAAGCATCCTTCATAATTCAGGGGCCCTTGAAAATGCGGGGCCCGAGACGGCAGCTTCCTTAGCTCCCTTTCTTAAATGGGATCTGCGCATGAGCATTGGGTGTTAATATTTTGCTGTGTTGATTATGTCAAGTGACTGTTTAACAAACAAACAGCCTGTACGCAAAATACATTACGACATTGCAGACCTTTGAAAGAAATAGTTCGGAGAAGGAACCACTGATTCTCTTACTAAGCAAAACAAAGTCATGTCCAGAAAAGGCAGAAGATCCCAGGTTGCATCCGGTGTCAGTGAACAGCTAACGAAAGGGGGAACACAGTGCATGTTGAAGACTCTGGGATCGAAACTGATTGATGGCAACACAGGGTAAAGAAAGAATGATCGCGCTGAGAGGTTTCCAACGTCTTTCGGCAGTGAGAAGTTACTTCACCATAGAACACCTGCTGAGATCCTGCAGTCAAGGTAAAAATAAGAGGCCTCTGGTTGGGTGAAGTAACCTGGAGAGAAAAAATGGCTTTACGAGGATTTTATGCTATCAGCCTTTTTGTGTGTTTCCTTACGCTACTAGACCGTCACTTTCAATTTCTAATTCGCAAATCAGATCTTACTGACAAAACCTGATTTAAGATAAAATGCTTCTTACTAATCATACGCTGATTAAAATAACTTTTATGTGTTGGTCTGTTCGTTTTCGAAATTATTTAGATGCCTCAGTGGCACAGTGGTCTAAGGCGCTGGCTTATGATCATTCGCCGTAGTTGGATCCAGGTTCGAATCCCGGTGAGGCATGGATGTGTTTCTTTCGGTACTCGCTCTCAATGGGTTATTTTCGAACACTAGTTAACTGTGTACTATAACGAAGTAAATTTCTCCGTCATTTTTAGTCCACGCCGGCGCTCGGATCCTGGTCTCTTCATTCCGGATAAAGACACTCTACCAATTGAGCTACGCGGACGTTCGTTCTGACTGCTATCTGCCTTTATGTCGTGTGCATCTTGCTGGGCAGGCACGTCTCATCTCCCATGCCCCACGTGTCAGCCGTGACCAGGAATCGTTGCAGGCAGCCATCTGCTGTAGAACGTGTACTTCAGAACTCCCAGTCAATCTGGTGTGTGGAATGTAACGTCACACATTTATTTTCCGAAGCGCTGGAGAAGGGACTCTCTTATTTTCTCTCTCTCGCGGTGTGGAAAGAACATCACACCATTGTAAGATTTTGAATGGTAGGGTCATCCGGAAAGTTCGGGCGTCATTATAACGAAGTAAATTTCTCCGTCATTTTTAGTTCACACCGGGGCTCGAACCCAGGTCCCCTCATTCCGGAATAAGTCACTCTACCAATTTTAGCTACGCGGACGTTCGTTCTGACTGCTATCTGCCTTTATGTCGTGTGCATCCTGCTGGGCAGGCACGTCACAGTACATTGGTCATTTAGCATACTGGAAAATCATGTTTGATGTGTGCTTGTTCATAATGTATTACTTGATCAACACTGTCTGTATCTGTGTACATTTGGCATGCTGTAAACCATGTATGATTTTTACTTTTTGCTGTGTAATCTCTGTATCCTGTGAAATATCTGTATCATGTTTGTCATGTCTGTACCACCAAGTCCGATAAATCATTAAAAAAACCTCCAATGAAAAAACAAAGAAAAAAATTGTTTACATCGCTTTAAAGGCTCTTGCAACTTTCTCGGAAAAAAGAATCCTGAGCACAAAAATAACACATTTGGACCACCATCGAGGTACCCTTTACGATTTTTCAGATTTTCATCAAAGATATTGTAAGCTGGAAATTTCGGAGATATTCACTTTCATGTTCGTGTAACCATGGTTACTCCATGAAACAATTATTCAGTTTTTGAAGATTGCAAGCAAATTGCTTAAGATATCAAAGGCAACATAAATTTTTAACAAAGTAAAAAAACATTATCTTGACCTCATTGGACACTACTCAGATTTTCAACAAAGTTTCAGAAGAACAAGTCGTTCGAATAGTCAGTTGCACTAGATTTTAGCTAATTGCCTGACTTGAATCCGGATTCGAACCGCAGGGCCAAATGAAACAGCGCTATAGGACAAATACGCCACCATGTCGGAGGAGGCATGGACGGTACATTTGTTCTATGACGCTAACTCTCTTCCTGCCCTGGAGCTATTTGCAGTAAATAAATGAAAAGTTTGAAAAAGCTGATCTGGAGCGTGTTGAAAACGTCTGAAATATTCAAACAAGTTAGTAAAATCATGCAATGCATTGATTATGATACGCTTTCTAACATACCAGAAATTATTACTCAAGTTATGAGGGTAATGGCTGTGGAATAAATCTCGCTCCTGTGTCCTGACCTTTGACCCCATTTCGATGATATTCAATCAGAACCGGTTCAGTACACCTCAAGAATAACATACTAAAGTTTTGTCGCAATAGAAGCAGTTTTACGCAAGTTATGAGAATAATGGCTGTGGAATAAATCTTGCTTTTGTGCAATGACCTTTGACCCCATTTCGTTGATATTCAACAGAACCAGTTCACTATACCTCCGGAACAACATGATAACGTTTTGTCGCAATCGAAATATTTTTTGGTAAGTTATGATGCACAAGAGCAATGGAATGGATCCCACTCCAGTGTCCTGAACTTTGACCCCATTTCGCCTATTTTCAATAAAGTTCGTCCCCAGTGGCTCCTTACCACATACTAAAATTTCATCGAAATCGAACCATTTTTACGCAAGTTATGACGCATAAGAGCAATGGAACAAATCCCGCTCTTATGTCCTACCTGACCTTTGACTCCATTTCGCCCATTTTCAATAGAGTTCGTGCCCAGGTTATTCCCAACCACATACTAAAATTTCATCGAAATCGAATCATATTTACGCATGTTATCACGCATAAAGGCAATGGAATGGATTCCACTTTTATGCCCTGACCTTTGACCCTATTTCGCCCATTTTCAATAGGGTTTGTCCCCAGATGGTTACTTATAAAATAATAAAATTTCATCGAAATCGAACCATTTTTACGCAAGGTATGACGCATAAGGGCAATGGAATAAATACCGCTTTTATGCCCTGCCTGACCTTTGACCCCATTCCACCCATTTTCAATAGGTTTCGTTCCCAGGTGGTTCCTTACCACATACCAAAATTTCATCGAAATCGAACCATTTTTACGCCAGTTATGACGCATAAGGTCAATGGAATAAATCCCGTTCTTATGCCCTGCATGACCTTTAACCCCAATTTGCCAATTTTCAATAGGGTTCGTGTCCAGGTAGTTCCCTACCACATACTAAAATTTCATCGAAATCGAACCATATTTACGCATGTTATGACGCATAAAGGCAATAAATGGATCCCGCTCTTATGGCATGACCTTTGACCCCACTTCACCCATTTTCAATAGGGTTAGTCTCCTGGTGGTCCCCTACCACATATTAAAATTTCATCGAAATCGAACCATTTTTACGTGAGTTATCGTGCCGACAGACAGACGGACGGAAAAAGCTGGAGCATATACGCTTCTTCAACCTACGGTTGGAAAGCGTAAAAATGAAGTATAATACAAGACCCTACTGAAATTTCCTAGAGGTTTCGAAAGATGTTCTACTGCTCGATGGAAAGTAATAATTCCCTCCCCGGTGGCGAAGTGGTCTAACCGATGGCTTCTGATCGGACTGTCACGTTTGTTTGTACTCCTGCACTTTGAGTGATCTTAGTTGTCTTTGGAAGTTCCTGTTAGTTATTTTATGTTATTTAGTTCTGTGAATGTTGTATGCTTAAGTGGAACCCGCAAATTCGTCGGGACAGCCATTATTATTTTTTGTCGTTTTTGGTGTTTTTTACAACCACATGGGTGACTAGGTGGGTTACTCACTTCTGTGTTACAAGATGAGCAAGGTTACCTGTGCCTTCAAGCATACTGTTGAAAGTGGGTTCCTTTGTTTTTAGTGTTGCAAGCCGCAACACTAGGTTTTAGTTTAAGTTCTGTGTTAGTAGTCAAGATGACTACGACCTCAGCGTCTAAGTCGACGTCTGATGCTTCTGTGCCTATTCTACTCGAATCTTCTATATCAACGACGAGTGTGTCTGCTTCAAAGGATATATCAGCAATGGATACCTCCACTGTGATTTGTCATTCTTCGGAAAGTGTGTTAAGTGTTGTGAAACAAAATGTGAATGAAGGGGTAGGAACCGTGGGCACACGCCCATCTCCACTCAGCACTTATGCGACTGCTATCCGTTCTGTGACTGTACCTTCTGCAGCTTCAACAGACTCTCAATACACGATTACACGTGTAGATAAAGTATTACGACTGAAAGTTCCGGATGACTCTGTTCTGGGTAAGAATTTTTCAGAAAATGTATCTTTCACTGTTTATGTTCCTGCCCTAAAGGACACCCCAATCCCTATGTATCCGGATGCAATTTCTACGGTTGTTTCCAAGGAATCCATCAAATAAGTCATCCGTTTTGGTGTGGGAATCCAAGTGCGCTTTACCCTAAAATCTGCTGTTGAAAACATTCTTCAGTGTGGTGTAGACATTGGTAGTGTGCATCTGCAACCGACACCATCTATTCAGCGTCCTGTTACCGTCACTCTGACACCCGTTCAATCGGGACTTCCTGATGAACTATTGGTAGATGCGCTTAGTTCCATCGGCACAGTAGTAGGTACAAAAAAGTTTCTCGCCGCTGCAGGCGTAAACACCCCCAATGCCAATGTGCAAGTAAGACGTCGTCAGTATAGGGTGATTTTCCCAACGGAACAGGCTCTGAAGGACAGACCTACCTCCGTTGAGGTTATTACAGACTCAAGAAAATAATCTTTTGACTTATTTGCAGGAATGCAGTGCTTTTATTTTAAAGGGCAAGGACATCGGATGACCTCGTGTCCTCACAGAAATGTGCAGAATAATTCTACTTCAAATCCTGAAGCCGTTGTGTCATCATTCTGTTCTGAGCCGTCGGCTGCGCAGAAACCCCACCTGGCATCAATAGATGATGCTATGTTGAGTAAGAACAGCACATTTCAGAGTTTTATAATTAATAACTCTGCAGCTCAGCAATCCCCGACTGTGGAAGTACCTGATAGTGGTTATCAATTAGAAGATTACCCTGCCTTGCCACCGTTGGGGGAACACGAGTTCCTACAACAACGAGTAAGAGACATTTGACCCTGACCTCTCCTAAGAAAAAGAGGGGTCGACCGCAAACCAGGTCGAGCTCGAGAGGGGCACGTATTGGTGGACCCTCTCAGCCTCCGAGTCTTGAACGATGCAACTCTTCCACTTCAACCCTAAAACAGACTGAAACCAGTGTGAGCTATCCGGAGGTTGAAATGGAAATACGTGATAATCTGAGTGACACCACGTCGACACATTCTGATATTGAACCACATCCAGAGTGTGCGGAAAGCTTTGATAGATATCTTAAAGATATAGAATTGCCAGTTGCGCCATTATCATATTTCGAACTAGTTTTTTCTGTATGCGGTTCCCAAAAGAACTAGCATCATGAAAATTCCTTGCAATCAGAAAAATCAGTCTAGAGTGCCGGGATTGGTTTCACAGCTATCTTTTTTACATGAACTGTTCCACAAGCACTCAACCACCACACCAAAAGTGAACTTATTTTGTCGACGTATTCGTTATCTATTAACAATGCTTGATAAACAGGTTCGAGGGGGTTTTACAGCCACCAAAATGAACTCTAAGGTAATATTTGTTTATTTTAATTGCCGAATTTTAGCTTCGTCAGCAGCAAAAGCATTTGTTTTTGAAGATGTTCGACATTTAAAAGCGGATGTTCTAATGTTGCAAGAGACGAACTGTTCTGCAGGAATCAATTTTGCCCGCTGGCTTTATGTTTTTTATCATAATTACCGGACACATGTTGGTTCAGGAAACGCAATAGCATTTCATTCCCGATTTCACTCTATGCTACAGGAAATTGTCGAGTCCCAGAGCCACCTGGGAATTTTTCAATATATTTCGTTTTGCCTTCAGTCCAGTCGAACTCATCTATTAAATATTCATGTACCTCAAAATAATAATGAATCTACTAATCTCCTGGTTCATGTTGCTGCCGTTCTTGCGAATACTCTTCCCTCAGACCTTATTCTTTTTGCCGGTAATTTTAATTGTACACTTCAACCTTACTTTGATAGAGATAATTCACATGAAAGCCGTCATTCGTTAGTTTCTCAGCTCTCTCAGATTGTCTTCAACTTTGACCTCTAAGATGCCTTCAGATATCTACTCCCAACTGAACGAGAGTTTTCTTGGTTTCCCCATATTCATTTTTATTGTGCTGCAGCCAGACCTGATCGATTTTTGTCTCCCGTTTTATTCATCCGTCTATTATTTCACTCAATCACGCACCCTCTGTTTCCTCAGACCATAAACCAGTTATTCTTTCCCTCTGCTTTCAGTATATTGGTATTCCACGCACGAGTGTTTGGTCTTAGATGATTCGTGTCTTCAAGATCCTGATTTTACTACTGAAGTTGTTCATATTATCACTCAAGCTGTTACTCAATTGTCGTTTGTTTCCAACCCAGCGGCTTTGTGGATCTCGACAAAACAATCTATTGTAGCTTATGCGAAGAAATATTCCTTTACCATCCGAACCTGGCTTAATATGACTGTGGACAGTCTCCGGTGTGCGCCTCAGCGAATCCCACGAAATATCATCTCCTTGAAACGAAATTACGAGAATGTCTTCAAGCTTATGTTTCAAATGTACTGAACCGTCTGAAATACTCATTTCCCAGATTCGAAGATCCTTTTCGCAGTCTCCGTTCCCTCGAGGAACGAAGAAAAAAATAACGCCATTGTACAACTCAACCTCTCTAATGGCTCAGTACCTACTGACCCATATGTTACACTGTATATGTAATCAAACTCGTGCGCATTATATTCAGCGTTTTCACCCTTACTGTAACACAGCCAGCCTCTTCTGCACCACTTTTGCATGACCTTCCGCAAGTTCCTGAATGCTATTTGTCCTCTCTAAATGCTCAGATCACCCCTATCAAGAAATCTGCAATTCAATTTACAGTTTAAATGATCGTTCCTCACCTGAAGAAGATGGGCTTCCCTTAAAATTCTACAAAATATTCATTCCTTATCTCGTGCCACTTCTCTTCAGCTGCTATAATTTCCTTTTTTGTCTTCAAATTCTTCTTCCAATGCTTTCAGCTTTGCTCTGCTTCGCCTTATTCCTAAATCTGGCTATCTTGGTCTTTTATCTAACTGGCGACCCATCTCTATACTTAATACTGACTACAAAATATTTGCTAAACTACTCGCACTCCGGCTGAATCCTTTCCTATCCTATTTAATTCATCCTGATCAAACTTACACTGTTCCCACCTGCTCTATCTCCTCTAATATTACCACGATCCGTGATCTTAACACTCTCGCTCGCGTCCCAGCTCGCAGAACCCCTTGCTATTTTCAATATTGATCAACGACAGGCTTTTGATTCCAGTAACCATATTTATCTCTTCACTGTCCTTCAACGCTTTGTATTCCCTCCCTTCTTCTGCCAGGCTCTTTCTAATCTGCATTTAAATTCTTTTTTCCGAGTTCGCAATTCGACTTTTATCACTTCTGCTAACCATTTCTCTGACGGTATCCGACAGGGCTGCCCCTGTCGGGTCAACCTTTTAAACTCTGTTTTGAACCCCTTCTAATCTGTCTCCGTTCTCGACTTCTTTCTTCTGTCCCCCGTGGAGTTGTGTGCACCCGGCACCATCGCACTGTCTTGACTGCTGCATATGCTGATGACTTGACGTTATTTTTACGAACGGAATCCTCTTTTGGAATCCTATTATCGACATATAACGATATACGCCATATTTTCTGGATCAGCCTTAAACGCTGAAAAAATGCTCATTGTTTATGGACTGGAACGTGGGCGACCCGTGGCGACCGTCAGTTGGGGGCCCGATGGTCTTCAAACGTAGTCAAGTTTCTTGGTGTGCCCTTCGGAAAACCAGGAGGCGGTCGCTGCTGCAACGTGGAATTAAATTAACCGAAGACTTGCCCTCATTCATTAAATTAATCGAAGACTTGCCCTCATTCATTAAATTAATCGAAGACTTGCCCTCATTCATCAAATTAATCGAAGACTTGCCCCTCTCCGTCAGCTCAAACCCTTTCTTTTATTTCTTAGTAGGGCAATGCTACTAAACGTGTTTGTGCAACCGAAATTGTTTCACAGCTGGATTGCTCACCTGCCGCCACCTTTCTTGCTGAATCATCTGCAGAGAATCTTTGTGGACTTCATTTGGAATGTTCTTCATGGGCTGCATCGTTCCACGCTTTCTCTTCCGATTTCCTATGGTGGTCTCTCTCTTGCTGATATCTCTCGAAAATTTCAAGCCTTCCATCTTCATAATTTTCTTAAGATTTTTTCAACGCCTCTTTCTTCAACGCAAACCATTATCGATACACTGTTCTTCCCCGGAGTCTCCACCTTACAGTTCAAACGTTTCTGCGAATGGACCTGTTGCCATTCATTCCCAATCATTTCCCTGAAAGTTAAAAGACTGCACTTACCCTTTGGCATTCCCTGAATCCTGTCCGACTCCCCCTTTCCACTACTAATAACCTTCTCGCAGAACCCGTCTTCTTTTTCTCTGCTATCCGCTTCTCTACCTCTTCGTACCTTCACTACTCCTCATGGTTTACCAGTGGAGTTGTGAAGGTCTCTCAACTCGTTGACATTGATCTCCGTTGGAAACCTCTTTCTCGCATTTCTCCCTTGTTTGCAGATATTCTTGTTCATCGTGCTCAACTTCCGGGTTCGCACACCCCCTACGGGCAACTCGTGGCGCTTGCTTTGAGGGCCGTAATTCGCAGCGATGCTGCAGGGCCATCAACGGCCGCTAATTGATGGCGCTGCAACCAACGGATCGCTACCGTACTATGAATGGCAGATTTCAGCCAGCAATGACCCATCACTTCCGGCTGGCGGTCAGCAGTTTCCCAACGCTTGTGTTTTTGCTGGGTCGATTCTGCTCAGGTTTTATAAAACGGATATCTCTGAAATTTTTTCTAATGTTTATTATAAATATATGTAAGATCAATTCATTACTTTTATTTGAACGTTCATTTTTTTTAGTTTGTTGAAAAAGTCCTATTCGAAGATGTATTGCCATGATATTTTTATTTCCTTATAATCAACAGTACATAATACTTCAGTAAATAAGCATAGTGAAGTAATAGTACATGACTAAAGGAGAAAATATAAAGATTAATCATATACAATTGGGAAACGAATTTCCCCGAAGAAATAATTCTTCATAAATACATGGTAGGCATTGTAATGCTATTATTGGCATATTTTCACTGTATTCCATGTCACCACTTCCTTCAGAAAACTTGAAAATTTTCATCGTCCGGGAGCGGGGATCGAACCCGCATCTCCCGTTTTCGAGGTCGATCATGCTAGTCATTATACTACCCAAGAGAAGGAAAGTTCAAGCAACTGAATATATACAGAGTGATCATAATTAAAGTATCCCTAGTCAACACTCTGTTAAGAGATATCTAGCAGTCCAAACGAAACAAAATTTGGTATACTGGCAATTGAGGACATGCAGAAAAGATTTCCAAAAAAAAAAAAAAAAGCTCAGAAAGTCACCACTAGGAGACTTCTGACACCGCAAGCTGCGATAATATAGACAATTTTCAGCTCTACGTGGGAAACGACACAAAAATCGAAACAGAAATCAACACACGTGTTGCGGTCGAAGACGTTTTATTGTCTCCGGTGTTTAATTGCACAAGGGAGAGATTGTACAATTAAATACCGGAGACGCCTTAGCGGTGCAACCGGTACTGCTGAATGTGGGCGCTGTTGTTACATTGCAAAACCTGAAGTCGATGAGCAGTGTGTTCAACGGCCGAACGTAACTTATTATTGTCTTTCATTTCAACAGTAGAATCTGTTGAAATGCATGAGGATTTTGCAACGCCCAAATGCGACAGTTATGCGTGATGACTGTTCCATTGAGGTGAAAATGTGCCTCGTCACTCCACTACATCTCCCATGGCCACGCAGCGTCCACTTCCATTTTATCAAGGAAGATCAATGCAGAGGTCAGTCGGGTGTCCTTGGCGCCGTCAATCAGCTGTTGGGTGTGGCTTATATTGTATGAAAAAAAATGCAACACCTTTCTCAGTACCTTCCACACAGTGGTGTAGGGCACATCCAGCTTCCGTGACACTGCGCGTGCATCACTGAAACCTGGAACACATTATCCATGGAGCAATCCACAAGCGCCGTGGTGATATCTTCAACCACTTCTGGAGCTATAGGTTTGCGCCGTGGTGATATCTTCAACCACTTCTGGAGCTATAGGTTTGCGCTTTGGTGATATCTTCAACCACTTCTGGAGCTATAGGTTTGCGCTGCGGTGATATCTTCAACCACTTCTGGAGCTATAGGTTTGCGCTTTGGTGATATCTTCAACCACTTCTGGAGCTATAGGTTTGCGCTGCGGTGATATCTTCAACCACTTCTGGAGCTATAGGTTTGCGCCGTGGTGATATCTTCAACCACTTCTGGAGCTATAGGTTTCCGCCCTCGCCCTGGTTGAACACGTAGACATCCAGTTTCCTCGAAACGAACAGTCATTCTTTTGAGAGCACATGGAGTTAATGGACCTCGGGGCAAATTCTTATGACGTCGGAATTCTCAAAGCGCAGCGTCAGCATTGCTCGCGTTTTCATAAAACAGCTTCACAAGAAGAGCGCGTACTGGCAAGGTGATATCCATTGCGGTTGATGCAATGCGAATGGCATCCATGACCATGACCATAGCCAAATGTAGAGGATTTTAGGATGGGAGTGTCTGACCTCAGGTCTTACATGTGTGTAGATGTTTTGAAAAAGAAAATAAAGGGAAATTATTCCCCAAAAAAGTTCGAGGGCAAGGAATCTTCCAGTCAACGATAAAGTAAGAAACGACCTATCCCGCCAGACAGAGCGGGAACCCAGACAAGGTATACTAGGTCGCCTGCCAGCACGTCACCACGGGCTGGTCTCTAGGCCATTGGGGTGGCCAGGGTCCGAACCGGCGTCTCAAGGCAGGATAATTGTCGCAACATGTCAAAATAACATCCAAGGTGCTCAATAAGTCCCTGTGGAGCCAAGACAGATTGGCGGAACGGGACAATGAAATCAGTATATTACACGAACCCTGCCCACCCGCGGCCCTAACGAATGGCATTCACCATGCCCAGGACAGTTTTATACCATGGAGTCCCCCGTAGCGCGTGTGCCTTATGCAAATGATACGCTTTCTTGACGCTCATAACTCCACAAGACTCGTTTTACTCGTAGAGCCGAAAGTTTTCTATGTATTATCGCAGCTTGCAGCGCCTGAATTCCCTTGGTGGTGACTTTTGGAACTTTTTTTTTTTAATGCGGAAATCTCTTCCGCATGTCCTTAATCGTCATCATACCTATTTTGGTTGCGTTTGTACTCCTAGATATCTCTCCAGAGAGCGTTAAATAGGGATACTTTAATTGCGATCACCCGGTATATCTGAGAATCTTCAGATTTTGCGCTAGTTAGTTAGTTAGTTAATTGATTTTAGTGGTGCAAGGGCCAGGTTTGGCCAAAGAGCGCCAGACACAGACGGTGATGGTATTGTTCAAGAGTAAACGAAATGAATTCCGTCACAAGGTGAGCTCGGGCCGTGGGGGCGCCGCTCCCCAAATAACTGGAAAACCAGTTATCCCCGTGCGGGGAGATTTTGCGCTAGTCGAAGCTATTCTTTCCCCATCTTAGCGCCTCACGACCTTTTCACACATCCAAGGTGGAATGCAGGTGAGAAATTCTGAAGATTCTCACATATGTATGTTCAGTTGCTTGAAATTTCCTTGTCCTGGGTTGTGTAACGACTAGGATACTCGACCGGAAATCGGAAAGTTCGGATTCGATCCCCGCTCCAGAATGATGAAAATTTTCAATTTTTCTGAAGAAAGTAATGACATGGAATAAAGTGAAAATATGGCAATAATAATAATTTAGATTAAGTTTTTAAAAATTTTTCACTGTCTGGCGCAGGTCTCTTGTGATTTGATATTACCTGTTAATCTTCCATAAAGTTTCAAATGTCTCAGAAGATTTTTCTATTGATATTTAAAATATATTTCCCTGCCAACAGGTCTGAAACAAACCTCTAACAGTCGTTTATTTAATGTCTTGCTTGAAAAGTAGGCTCTGTAATTCCGTTTTTTCATGTAATGTTTCTCATTGCCTTCTTTTGTTCACTGTGAAAAGTAACGAGACGTTTTGTTAGTCGCTTAAAGTGATGGATACCAATTGTTTGTTTTCCCATGTTGTCCATCGCGAAGTCATTTCGCTCAAACAAGATGATGAGTTTCTCCTTTCCGCACGCATTGCCTCGTGCACGCAAGAAAATATCAACCAAGCGGTTCCATTCTCCGCGTTCAACAGTCATGACACGCACAGCTGTAGAAAAGACAAATATTTAAAAATTATGTAACTTTCACAAAACATCTGGCAGGAAATACACTCCTGAAACATGCTTTCTTACCTCGCTAACTGCCGAGCTAGCCTGTATTTTAAATATTATTACCATTGCAATTTTTAAAAATTTCTAAAATTTGTATGATAGATTTATTGCATGATTTTCTTTTATTAGGTGTACAAATACGTTTTAAAGCGTTTTTTGTGTGACGTATGCCGCTAATTTACATATCCAACATTCCCCCGAGTTGTTGTCATGTGACCTTAACTGGTCCAGAGTATAAAATGTGACACAGAAGTTTGCCCAACAGTCAAAATCACTTGCACATCTGTAAGTGAAAGATGGCAAGCGATACTGCATTTATTCGGCATTGCATTCGTTACGAATTTCAACAAGGAAAAAGTGCTGCAAAAGCATGTGCATCGATTTGTTCTGTTTTGGGGGAGAATATTGTATCGAAAAGCACGTGTGAGTTTTGGTTTAGACGGTTTAAAGCAGGTGATTTTGATGTTAGAGATCGAGGACTTAGCGAAAGGTTGCACATGAGGAACTGCAAGCATTGCTGGATAAAGATTCGTCTCAAACGCAAAAAGAACTAACCGAACAACTAACGGTAACTCAAGAAACCATTTCCAATCGTTTACGCGCAATGGGAGGGATTCAGAAGGAAGGAAAATGGGTGCCACATGACCTGAGCCATAGGAACAAGGATGAGCGTGTCATGAAGTGTTTGATTCTGTTGAATAAACAACAAAGAAAGTCTTTCTTGTGGAAAATCGTTACGGGTGATGAAAAGTGGATATGGTACGACAATCCCAAACACAAAAAGCACAAGGTAGACCACAGTGAAGCAACGACTTCGACACCGAAACGTAATATTCACTCCAAGAAAGTTCTGCTGTGCATCCGGTGGGATATGAAGGGTGTGCTCTATTATGAAATATTGGAACAAGGTCACACTGTTACTGTTGATCGCTACAAGCAACAATTGCTGCGATTTAACCAGGAAATTTGTCGAAACGTTCATTCACAGGCAAAGGATTGCGTACCGTGAAATTGCTTCATGACAACGCTAGGCCGCATGTCGCGAAATCGGTCAAGGAAACGTTATTGACGCTTGGCTGGGTAGTTTTCGAGCACCCGGCGTATAGTCCCGACACAGCCCCTTCAGACTAGCATTTGTTCCGATCGATGCAACATGGAATTTTTGCTGTACGGTTTCAGGCATATGAAGAATTGCAAAAATGGGTTGACGACTTCATCGTGCCGCACGACGAAGTATTCTTCATGACTGGAATCCATCAGCTGCCCGACCGATGGCGTAAGGTCATAGATAATGACGGCGCACATTTTGATTCATACATGTATTGTTATTTTCTGTCAAATTACAAGTTGCGTTGTCTTAAAACTCTTTACAATTATTTGTACACCTAATATTTACTTTTAAATGGAAAGTGATCCAATGACTGCGACCTTTAGAAGCACAGATATCGGCAAAGCAGACAAAATATTTGCTCCTCCTAGCGGAGAAATGTTGAAATATTTGGAGCAGGAGTTCTGAATTATTTGGAGTAGGAACTGTATCAGAATGCGAAGGAAATGTTTCCATCGAGTTTTCGAAAGAGCAGATACTGCTGCAAATAGGGAACATGATTAGACCCTTACACCCCTAGTGGCAAAAATGTTCTTCACCAAAATTTGAAACTATATGTGGAACTTCTCCCTCTAGAAATTCTATCCGATATCAGATGCAAAAAACACTTTTCAAATCATACATTCCGAAGCAGAAGCATAGGATAAATCGCGATTTACGTTGCACTCCAAACGGAAAAACTGCCCGTTAGTTGAAAAAGAAACGCTACCTAAAGTACTCTTCGTAATAAATAGCAACAAAGCGAAGAAATAATTTTTCCAATGCGGTTTTATAGAAGCAAAAATCCGAGTATCTAGTAAAATGCATTTTGAACTCCGTAACATCTACATTTATGCACTCCAGCGGCAATATTATAAGTCGGAAAACGACCATAAAACAAGGAACATCATTCGGGTATTTCGGGTTTTCCAATGAAAAAATAATTTTATAAATGGAAACAATAGTTTCAGAGCTATGGTGTCTACAGGGGGACGCATCAAGTGCAACTACACTCATCGTCAAAAAAATAGTTGCACCTACAAGAAAGTAACCGACAGGAATAAAACTTGGTGAATAGGTTTGACATCGTGAGGTATGCAGATGATTCAAGTATCACGCTCGTCCTCGCAGGTTGCGCAAGCAAGGAGGGGTCCCAGCGCTGTGCCTGACCTGTTATATAAAGTCGTCCCGTTGCACCCGCTTGGCATTCTGTCTCCGGGATGTTGTGTCGGTTGCATCCCTTGCAGGTGAAGTATGCCTCGGAGAAAAGTCCGAAAGCAATGCGAGCAATTAGAGGAGTTCGAGAGGGGCCGCATCGTTGGGCTCCGGGAAGCGGGATGGTCTTATCGCCGTATTGCGTACCATAACAGTCGTGCGGATATGACCATAGCCCGCAGTTGGCAGTAGTGGATAGCAATTAGAGGAGTTCGAGAGGGGCCGCATCGTTGGGCTCCGGGAAGCGGGATGGTCTTATCGCCGTATTGCGTACCATAACAGTCGTGCGGATATGACCATAGCCCGCAGTTGGCAGTAGTGGATAGAACAAGGCACGCAGCACCGACAGGAAGGGTCTGGGAGACCAAGACGAACCACGGAGAGAGAGGACCGACGGGTTGTCCGACATGCGCGGAGTGATCCAATCGCCACGACTGCGGATGTTCAACGAACAGTGGTGCCCTCCATGCATCGTCCGATTAGTGCCACCACCATTGCATCATCGGCAAAGACTGCAATGGTGTCTTGCGAGACTGTCGTGGAGCGACTCAGAATGGCAGCCGGTGATCTTCAGTGACGAGTCCCGCTTTTGTCTTGGAGGAGACGACCGACGAATCCGTGTGTGGAGGCACCGTTGAAGGCGCCAAGATGAACGGTTTGTTGTCGAGCGTCACACGTCCAGAAGGCCTGGTGTCATGGTGTGGGGTGCGATTGCTTACGATGCCAGATCACCTTTGGTGTTCATTACAGTCACTTTGACAGCCCAACGTTACGTTAATGAGGTCCTGCAACCAGTGGCCCTACCTTTTCTGAACGCTCACTCCGGTGCGGTTTTCCGACAGCTCGTCAACATACTGCTGCTGTCTCGAGAGCTTGCCTTCAAGGCACTGGCACTGTGCCATGGCCAGCCGCATCGCTAGAAATATCGACGGTTGAAAATGTGTGGGATGCTATTGGACACACTATTCACACTCCGCCGCTGCTGCACAATCTGCAGGAACTGCGTGAGAAGGTTCAAGGTGCATGGGATGGCTTATCGCAAGACACCATTAGGAACCTGTATGATTCCATGACGAGACGTCTGGCATGCTGTGTGAGAAAACATGACGCAGAGATACAGAGAGACACTAATTAATGGCGCGTAGCTCAATAAATATTGCTCATGCCAGTCTCAATGCTTAAGAATTTATTGCTCCTGGTGACCTTTACCTTCCTCCTGAATACCATTGCAATCCGGCACGTCCTTCTGGGTACAACTTTTTTTTTTTGACGATGAGTGTATATAAGCACATACATTTGATGATATGCATCTTTCCCGACAGCAGAGAACTAAATCGCAGGAAAAAATGTGGATGTAACGAAAATTCGAAACGGAAGTAGTCAAAATCATTGTTAAAATCTGATCTTGCGGCATACTGTCCCATGATGTTACGAAATAATAGTTAATTTCATTGTTATTCAACGATATGGTTCACGAAACTGTCGCCGAACATTATTTTAAACGTAACAATATCACATTGCAATCTTCGTACAATGCGAGCACCAGATGCTAAATGTGAAAAAAGTAATTACCAAAATGCATTTTTAATACCATGAAAACGGTGCACTGTAGCGAAATTTGGCTTACTCTAGGCGCTAGAGGTGCGGTTATCTGCTATTTACGAGAGTTTAAAAATTATGTATATTAACCTGTAAATATCCTAGACCAGAGGTGGCAAACTTTTCATGCTGGAGGGCCGCATTAAGTTAGCTCTAATCTAATCAGGTCGCGTTAAGTCAGCTGTAATCTAACAAGGTGCATTCAAGAAACTTCAGATCAGATCATATGTAGAGGATTTTAGGAAGTGAGTGTCTGACCCCAGGTCCTAAACAAACCTTAGAAATAGGAAGCTACGAGATTTGGGCTAGAGTGTCCGATAGGAAAGTGACACAGAAGCTATATAGAAAGGGGGAAGAAGACGCCCTTGTTTATTACCGGGGGGCCAGTACCCGGGGTCCGACGGTTTAACGTGCCCATCCGACGCACGGCGGGTATTTAGTGGTTCGAGCGTTCGTACCTGCCCAGGATCGAACCTGAGGTTATCTCCGTGGCTCTCACGAATGCTAACCACTAGGCCACCCGCGGTTCTCAAGAAACTTCAGTTAGATATACTTCGAAATACACATTATTTTGGAAAATCCTTTCTATGTACTAACTAACTTCAAAAATTGGAAAACAAATTGTTAATTCTAAAGTTAACTAACCTTTTAATGACATTGATGTGACTGCTTTTTGTTGGAAAGCATTTTAATATTTGGTTGCTACGTGGAAGTAAGCAGTTTTAGCTCATCTTTATAAGGGTATCCGTCATTCGTAACCTTAAGGGTGTCTTGATTTGTGTTAGGTAGGAGAATGTAGATTCGCAGCAGTGAGTGGTTGAAAAGCAAGAAAACAGTTTTCGTGCATGTTGCCGAAGGAGTCGGTATTCCATTGCATTTTTCCATATTCCAACTGGATCATTCGTACGTTTCAAATAAAGATTTTAAATTGTCATCTGCTGAGAGCTCAATTAATTCCATTGTAATTCTTTAGGAGCCATAGAACGAAATCATGAGCGTAGCAGGTGTCAAAATAGCCCTTATGACTTACTAATGTTTAAACTGGCGTGCAAAAATTAAGGACGAGACGGTTTTTCGAACGTAACGTCGTGCAGAAGTGCTCCACGTCGACTCAAATCATACCATAAGATCCCCAAGATGTAAGAATATGGAAAAAGTGAACAAAACCGTCCAAACAAGGAATCCAAAGGATACAAAGGCACTTTATTGAAAAGGTAGCTTCGAGCACAACTGGACAGAAGACGAAACGTCCATGTGACAGGCGGCTGCCAAGAAAAATCCAGTCGTAGTAAAGGATATGATCACCCCTGACTGCGTTGCATGATTTACAACGTCTGTCCATGCTGAGGACGAGATTGTCAAGGAGCTGTTGAGGCATCGCGGCCCATTCCTCTTGTAGCGCCAATCGCATCTGCGGAATCGCTGCTGGCGGCTCGTGACGTGCCTCCAAGCGTCTCCCGAGAAGAACTCACACGTGTTCGATTGGATTTAGGTCCGGGGAACTTGCGGGCCAATCCATGCGTTGAATATCTTCACTCTACAACAGCTCTGCGACAGCCACTGTACGATGGGGTTAGCGTTGTCGTCCATGAAGAGGAACTCAGGATCCACAGCACCTCTAAACAGATGCACGTGAGGCAGAAGAACCTCGGTACAATAGAGGACAAAAGTGACTGAACCTCCTTGAAAGATATGGAGGTCAGTACGGCTACCAAGCATGATACCTCCCCAAACGAGAACTCCGCCACCTCCAAACCGGTCCCTTTCGATGATGTTGGAGGTGTGATTGCGTGTTCCCTGCTCTCTCCAGATGTGTATACGTCCAGAATCACTCATCAGACTAAATCGGCTCTCATCCGTAAAGAAAACTAGACTCCATTGCTGATGTGTCTGGTTCCTGTGTTCCTGGCACCACAGAAACCGCCGCTCCAATGAGCAGGCGTTAATGCACACACCGTACTGGTCGTCGTGCAAATAGACCACCTTTGTGCAGCCTCCTGGCCACGGTAAAACGCGATAACGGACGTCCAGTTGTCTGTTGTATGTGTATTGCGATTTCTCCCGCTGTCTGCCGTCTGTCTCTTCTCGCCTATACGACAATATACTGGTCGGCCGCCGCCGTGGTTGCTCGTGGACGACCACTGCTAAACTCTCGGACAGATGTTCTTGTCGTTTGAAATGCTCTCCAAGCTCGTGTAACGATGCTGCGAGCGATCGTGAACTCCTCTGCCACCCTAGTCACACTTCGACCTTCTCCCATCTCCCCAATGACGCGACCTCGGGTAAAGTCATCCAGATATCGTCTACTGGATTGTTTGTTGGCCATATCACACGGTGGCAGCAAATCGACGTAGTTTAAACCGATGTACACCGTGCAATAACTTTCACCGAATTGCTGAGCGTACACTGCCCGTGTGATTTATACCCTTCCGACTCCTCCCCCCGCCCCTCTACGTTATGCTGCATATATGCGCATGCCCTACCGTACCGGACCCTAGTCTATCTCCTGAGTGGTCTTTCGGTCCGTTCTGCCTGCTCGTTCCGCTTTTATGCTAATTTCTCCTCTCCGTCCTGAATTTTTGCACATCAGTGTAATTGTGGTCGTCAGACGGGGAGGATTATTTTTTGAGTCCTTTTTAGTCTTTGTTATATTAAATATGGTCATTTTAAGATTAAAATAAAAATAATAAAAGACGAACAAAAACATATTAAGAAAAATAAAAGGATTTTTTCTGTAAAATTTGGATTCACTGAAAAGGCCGAAGGTTCCCGACCCCTATCCTAGACAAAAAGTTACTAATCCCGCTCCCTAACACACTTGCGACTGAGCTTTTCTTTCTATCTTGAGATCGGATTTTTAGCTTGCGCATGCGCAGATAGAGTTTCATGGCTACATCATATTCCATCGGTGTCAGAGTCGTTCCTTACTTTCGTCTAACTCTGAATAATGTATAACAATAATAATAATATACCGACTGCTTCGGCAACATGCACGAAATATTGTTTTGGAAAAACTAAACATGTCGAAATATTATTGCCACCATAGTTTTGTAAATATTTAATTTTATGACTCACATATCTTCTTTCAGTGGTTTTATTACAATAATATGTCAGGAATTATTAAAACCTTATTGTTTGCTTTTATTATTTAAATCCACTTATTATATACCGAACTATGGCTCGGTGTGCTCGTGATACACGCGAATAAAGGCAATATGTTGTACGCAAATTAATGTACACTTTCGAATTACTCCTTTTATTTCACACCCACAAAGATATTGTCATGCGAAATATTCATAGGATATATTATTTACAAAGAGTACCACGGTACTATCTCGAATATATTTTTTTTTGTTAGAAAAGACGTGCAAAGAAAAATTGTGAAGACTTTTACCAGGTGTCTGAGATGTGTGATCTACTTTAGTTCGGTTTGTATCGCTTGAGAATTATTTTCCGAAGGGGGCGTGAACTCTCAGACGAAAAAAAGAAAACATCTCATATCCAGCATTTTGAGCCTGTTTCCGATGGTGTAATTTCGAGTGTTTTTAGCACCCAAGAAATCGTTTTCAGGATCTGTGGATGTATGATACGAGCAGATGTTCTTGCTCGGTTGTATTTTGCATTTACCCAAGAAACAGAGAAATGCAAGGGATGTATAGTGCTCCGCTGTGGTATCAACAATAACATACGTATTAATATAATGCAACGTAGTTTGTCACAAATATTTATTTTTTCAAGTCGACCATGGTTTCGCTGGGTATTGACCTAACTTCATCAGGACGAATGGCACGTAAATATTCAAATTGAATATGATGTCATAAATGGTGTTTACAGTAACGTGTTTTGGTTAGTCACATTCGGAACAGTGATCTAAAGAAGTCATCGATGGCTAAATACTGCTACCAAAAGAACCATACATTTCTCTTTGAAGAAACAAAACTAATTTACAAGCCAGATTCAACCACCAAACTGGATATTTTGGAAGCTTTCCATATACACTGAGTGGCCACTTTATTATGACCACCTGACAGTTTTAAGCAAATGAACTATGGCTGCACGCTGTTGCCGCCAGAGAGCGAGGCAAATGTAAAAAGGGAAAGCTTAGTGCTTACGACAGTAATAGAAGTGATTTTTGGGTGACGAGATGGGTAAAAAATGCGATTTGATGGCCTTTCAACGTGGGATGATTGTAGGAGCTCGGAGCCATGGAGCGAGTATCGCCGAAACCGCCGCATTCGTGAAATATTCCAGAGCAGCTGTTGTTAAAGTGTTTAAAGACTGGACTGTCAGCCAAAAAACTGGGTCTCTATGTGCAATGTGTGATCGTCATCGACTAGTGACTGCTCAGGCGGAACGGAGAGTGTCTAGACTTGTAACAGACAACAGAAGGGCAACAGTGCAGCAAATTACAGACCATCTTAATCAAGGATCCCCTCAAATGATCTCTACAAGCACTGTTTGCCGTACACTGCATCGGGTGGGATATGGCAGCCGAAGGCCTGTTCGAACACCTTTGCTCTCTGCAGTTAACAAGAGAAAACGTCTCCGGTTCGCACAGGAGCACAAGGATTGGACAGTCGGTAATTGGAAACACATTATGTGGTCAGATGGATCACGTTTTCAGTTGCGCCATGCCGATGGCTGAGTGAGAATTTGGCGGTAACAGCACGAAAGCATGGACCCCAAATGCATCGCGACAACCCTTCAAGCCGGTGGAAGCAACAATATGGTTTGGGGAATGTTTTCCTGGCATGCTTTGGGCCTTTTAACTCGTGTTGATCAACGTCTGACTAGCACATCATATCTAAACATCGTTTGCGGACCAAGTGCATCCTGTCATGTGGATGGTTTATCCCAATGGCGATGGCTACTTTCAACAAGATAATGCGTCCTGCCATAGTGCTCGTATTGTACAGGATTGGTTTCTGGAACATGCCGGTGAGTTTACTTTGCTTAGATGGTCCGCACAATATCCAGATTTCAACCCCATTGAGAATGTGTAGAATGAAGTTGAACGAGCCATCAGACAGCTGGATTCACAATCCTGCAATCTCACACTCCTGGAAAGTACTATTCATAAAGCATGGTCTCAGATTCCACAAACCACCTAACAACATCGCGTGGAGTCCATGCCACGAAGAATCGACGCAGTATTAAAAGAAAAAGGTGGCCCAACGAAGTACTGAGGGGGAGGGGGGCATAATAAGGTAGCCACTCAGTGTATATCAGAAGTCTTCGCAACTTGTTTATGACATGGCCTCCACCCCATTTCTATCAAGCGCGTGGAAGCAACTAACCAAAACCCGTGACTGTAAAAACCCTTTATGATATTATATGCAATCTGAATATTTACGTGCCATTCGTCCTGATTATGCTAGGTCAATACCAAGAGAATCCACGGTCGACTTGAAGAAATAAATATTTGTGACAAACCACGTTGTATTCTCTTAATACGTATAATCGTCACAAGAGTGTACTCTTTGAGATCAAGAATCAACAGTAACAATTGCAGGAGCAATATTCTGGACACTACCAAACAGGGTATCCCCACACTGCAGGAGTGAAAACATTGGACGATGATACTGATCTTATGCTATCAAAGTAAATATAGCTGAAATTTTCGTCTGTGGTCGGAACAACATTTATTTGATGAATCTGTTGCGGGTCGTCAGGAAACGCAAAATGGTAGTCAAACGTGAGCGATTGATAAGAAGAGCGGGCTTTTGACAAACCGTGGGAATGTGTCCAATGCACGAGAATTATCCTCGATGATGCCTGGATAGTGTATTTGTCCATCGTCTCTTGATTTATTCCCTCCCTGGAACGAATGGCACGAAATTAGGGTCAACTGACTGCTTATGTCCTTGCTCTTTGTCTTTATACTTAATACTCTTCCTGTGGTTCATCGGACAGGAACTTAATTACATACCAGAAGTTAAATTTAAATTACTTATTTTTCCTAAAAGGTCAGGACAACTCACTCTACGTTTATAAAATACTGAAATGACCGCAGAAATAAGGAAACTAATACAAAGAAAAGATTAATTTATATATTATTTTACACGTGATATTTAACACTACAGCAAGTGTTAGAAGTTTTTGAAGGAAACCCATTTATAAGATTGATACGTAGTGCGATCAAAAAGTTCCGAGACTAGGTACGCATAGCTTGCCAACAGATGGCATTACGTGGATGGGTGAGCAGAGGTCGAGAGCAGGGACCCCTCCTGAGTCATTGTGCCGAGTGGCGTCGTTCTGTAAACATCGGGAGCTGTGCTACACGATATTTGGTGACCACGTGCAGAACACAGCTGTGATTTCGGCATGGACTGCAAACTAGAGCAGCGAGCGAACATCACGTTCTGCGTCAAACTCGGCAAATCGGAAACGGAGACGCATGAATATGTTGCTGCAGGCTTATGGCAATGAGTCGTGGGAGCTGGTTTGAGCGGCACTCGCGTTCAAGAGCGGCAGAACGGCACCGGAAGACGACGAGAGATCAGGGTAACCGTCCACGAGAAAAACCGCTGAAACTGTGGACAAAATTAGGGAACTGGTGCATGAGGATCGTTGGAGAACCATTCAAGACATTGCCACCATCGTCAATGTATCACACGGAACATTGCAAGAAATTCTGACGACGGTTTTGAACATGCACCGCATTGTTGCAAATTTTGTGCCAAAGATTCTGAACCCCGAACAGAAGGTGCTCCGTGTCGAACTCTGTCAAGATCTTCGTCAGCAGGTGGTGAATGAACCAACGTTCCTGTCGCGGGTCATCACTGGGGAAAAGACTTGGGTCTACAGTTACGGCCCAGAGACCAAACAACAGTCGTCGCGGTGGAGAAGAGCTCAACATCCCCACGACCGAAGAAAGTTCGATAGGTCCGGAGCGCAACCGAAAGAATGCTGATCGTGTTCTTGGACATTCTTGGGGTTGTACACCGTGAATTCGTCCCCCAAGGTTAGACCCTCGCCGCCCAGTTTTACTGCGATGTTCTGCGGCGTCTTAGGGAGGACATTTGCCGCAAACGACCTGAACTGTGGCTCACTGGCGATTTCCTGCTCCATCACGACAATGCAGTAGCTCATAGAGCGTTAGCAACACGCCAGTTTTGCAGCCGCAACTGCATGACTGCCTTTCCTCACCCGCCTTACTCGCCGGATTTGGCTCCCTGCTACTTCTTTCTGTCCCCGAAGATGAAGCTGAAGTTCAAGGGTCGCCGTTTTGAAACTGTGCACGAGACACAGTGCGAATCGCAGACGGTGATTGACACGGTTCGCGAACAGGAATTCCATGGAGCGTTCCAACAGTAGTAAAAACGCTGGCAGCAGTGTATCGCTGCCCAAGGAGAGTACTTTGAGAGATATCATAGCCAGACTTAAGTAACGTAAGTACTTTGCTGTATATCGGCCTAGTCTTGGAACTTTTTCATTGGACCTCCTATTACCTTTCACAGTAGTTACAGGTGGTTTTGTTCTGCTAATGTGCACAGGGTGTACAACCCGGCGTCTGTAACGCAGAACAGTCGATTCCGGTTCATTGGAACACATCAGGGCTAGAACACGTTGGACCAATTAAGCGGCTGCTACATTTATGCGAAGCTTTATCCAAAGAGCTAATTTGGGATATTCTTCAATAATTGTCCCAAATAAACAGCTGCTACGATTAACCGGTGGCCCAATTAACCGGAATCTAATGTACATGAAATATTTTGATTTACCTAGTAATATAACAGCACAAATAACAAAATATTTTTTTTTTGAGTTTTGTTCCAACTACTACATCGACATACCTGCTTGCTCAGCCGGGTTTACTATTGTGATAAACGAATCACAAGGCGACCTCAGAATGTGTGCTGCAATTTCCTTCAGGAGAAACGGCTAACCTGTGTACCCCAGAAGATAACAAGAGAAAACGAACTAGAAAATAGTGCGCTCCGAGTAAGATAAGGAGACTACGACATTCTGATTCAGGAAACAAAGCAGAATGCAATCAAATCCGCAGCTGCGGAACGTTCTGATCAAATCAGAAATAAACCTATGTAAATAGAGCACTGGAGTAGTCCGAGTTAACAAAACGGGAACTAATGCACTCTACACCCATAGGTGGAAGCAGTGAACTTCTAAATAAATGAGGCACTATGTATATGATAAGAACGAACAAAGTTGTTGCCGTCTCTCAATAATCATGTTGTGTACTCATTAAATACTCGGATTTTTATAAAGCTCCATTTGTTCGGCAGACTAAATCGGATTTGAGTATGCTGCTGGAAGATAATAGCAACAATGAATTAAAGCTTTCATATCATCGGTTATATATACACTGAAGTGCCAGAAAAACTGGTACAGACGAGCTTATGCAAAATACATAGCAGTGTCACCTATGCGCGTACTCGGTTGCGTCCGCCAGTGCGTATATAAAGCGATAGACATCTTTGCCAATGTCAGAGCTGTTTTCGGCATGAGAATGACATGCAATAACGATTTAAGCGATTCTTAACGTGGTGTCATAGTTGGCGCTCGTGAGATGGGCCATAGTATTTTGGAGGTAGAAACGAAGTTCGGATTTTCACGGACGACCATTGCAAGGGTGTACCGTGACTACAAGAATTCCGGCAAAACCGCCAAACTACGATACCTGTGTGGCCGTAAAAAGACATTGGGTGAACGTGACCATCGTCGGCTGTCAAGAATCGTTTCACGCGATAGGCGTGCAACACTCTCGTAGATATCATCGGAATTCAATGGTGGGGCCTTAACAAGCATCAGCGTCCGGACTGTGCAACGTACCCTGCACGATATGGGCTTTGGGAGCCGACGCCCAACTCGAGTCCCCTTGATGGGTGCACGACACAGAGCTATGCGTCTCGCTTGGGCACAGCAACACAGATACAGGGCACTTGATGACTGGAAACCAGTAACCTGGTCTGACGAGTCGCGTTTCCAACTGTATCGAGCAGATGGAAGGATTCTGTTTGGCGCAAACAGCATGAAGCCATGGATCCCGCCTGTCAACAGGGAACTGTACTGGCTGGTGGGGGATCCGTAATGGAGAGGGGTGTGTTTTGCTGGAAATTCACTGAGACACTTGGTACGCCTACAAACGTCTGTGACCGGCTAACGCTATGTGCGCATCCTTTCTGACGAGGTACACCCGTTCATGTCCTGCATTCATGCTGATGGGTTGGGCCTGTTCCAGCTGGACAATGCACCTCCACACAAGTATCGGGACGTCACATTATGGTTAGAGGAGCATTCACCTGAGTTTGGGGTGTTGCCATTTCCACCCAAATCCCCAGATCTAAACGTGATAGAACACATTTGAGATGTCATGAAACGCGCTATCGAACACAGGAATCTGAGACCTCGTAATACACCTGAATTGTGGAACGCTCTGCAGTAAGTATGGTGTGCATTGCCTACAGCATATCTCCAGAAGCTAGTGGAGGCCATGCCCCGTCGTATTTCTGCAGTCCTGCGCTCCCGTAGTGGACCTCCTACCAAGTATTAGACTGGTATAGCAGTTTTTCTGGCACTTCAGTGTATATACTACTACTACGTTCAAAAAGTTCCGGAACTTTCTGAATATTTGCCAAATGTCAGTGAATTACGTCATTCCCCGCGGAGCATGATGTGACTGACCAGCCAAAACCGGTTTGATCCAGATCCAACACGTACAGCGTATGTGCGTAGTTCGTGATTGCAGGCATTCAAGGCTCTCCGTCGCGAGGGCAACGATATCGAATTTTGAACAGCGTTCAAGTGTACAATTTTGTGTTCAGCTCAGAAAATCTTTCGCTGAGGCTTTTCAAATGATTAAGTCAGCGTACTGTGAGAGTGCAATGAGTCGAACCAGAGTTTATGAGTGGAATTGACGATTAGAAAACGGGTGACAGAGTACCCAGGTTGATGAAAAAGTTCAAAGCTGGCCGCTCTAGAGGAAAGACCTTGTTAACAATTTCTTTCGATTGCAAGGGGGTCGTACACAAGGAATTCCTTCAACATGGTCGTACAGTCACTAAAGAAGAGCACGTCAACGTTATAAAATGTCTCCGAGAATCAGTGACACGTAAGCCACCTGATCTTTGGAAGACCAACTCGTGGATGCTCCATCACAATAATGCGCCGACTCACAGATCCCTTCTGGTGTCCGATTACTTGTCCAAATATCACATTTCTGTTCTTCCAAAACCAGCTTATTCCCCTGATCTGGCACCGTGAGACTTTTTCCCTTTTTCCCCCGGATGAACAATTTGCTTAAGGGGCGACGCTTCTCAAGTGCCGAAGAAGTGCAACGAGCTGCGACTTAGGCACTGGAGGACGTGGCAAAAGGAGGCTTGCAATCTGCATTTAAATCTCTGTAAGAGCGGTGGCAAAAATGCATAGTTGCAGAGGGTAACTACTTTGAAGGAAACACCGCATAAACAGGTACTATCTGTACTCATTCCTTTTTAATATAAAAAGTTCCGGAATTTTTTTAACATAGTAATATACATATATATATAGTATATTCCCAAAAATCACCGGACACCTAGAAGAAAAACACAACATGGCATTTATTGACATACATTAGTACAGTGTTGGTCCACCTTTGGGCTTAATGCATGCACTGACCCTTCGAGATATACTTTCGACAATATTTTGTAACAAAGCGGTAGGTATGCCCTTCCATTCAGTATATAATGCTGCCCCTAACTGTTGCTTAGTAGTAGGCCTTGGTTACAAATTTCTTATTGGGTACTCTAATTCATCCCATAGGTGCTCTATGGGATAACAATCAGGGCTCTGTGCTGGCCAGTTTACACACGATAAGGAATTATCGTCAACCCACTCCGTAACAGTCCTTGCTTTATAGCTCGGTGAATTATCCTGCTGGTACCAACAAAGCTTGGTTCCATAGTATTGACACAGAGTTGGTAAGATATAATTGTTTAGAATATCGAGGTAGACGTGCTGGTTAACAGGTTTGTCCAAGATAACCAATTGGCCGGGACCATGTCACCAAAAACACTCTCACACGAGTACACTGCCAGCTTCAAACTTGACCGTAGGAACAGTACACTGTGATAAATAGCGTTCCCCTGCTGCCGCCATACCCATACGCCCCCATCAGACTGACGGATCGCGTATATGGATTCTTCAGTCCATAGGACCCGTTTCGGTTGATCTACGGTCCACGATAAATGTTCTGTAAACCATGCTAACCTACGAGTAGCATTCGTAGTGCAGATGAAAGGCTTATGAGCAGCCGCATGACCACGGTAACCCATGGAATGAAGTTCTTTGCGAATGGTATGTGTACAAAACGAGGTTCTAGCATTTTTACTCACATGTACACTGAGGTCTTGTGCAGTATTCCGTCGATTAGCTGAAACGAATCTCTTGATTCTTCGATGTCCTCTATCACTGATTTTCTTTTGTATGCCGGTACGTTTTTCTGTTTCAGGCATGCAATGTGCCTTCCACTTATTCAGTTCATCCAAAACAGTTGACTTGGGTATGCTTAAACGCCTTTCGGTTTCTCTTATGGGCAACCCACTAATATAACACCCAACAATCTTTCCATTCTCAAAGTTAGTTCTCTCCCGCCGTGACATTTTCACTCAACTTCACAGTGCGATATGATCGCGGTCAGCTGTAGGCTTGTTTTTATACCGTTTGCAGCTGTACGGCGCATCGTAACAACGCAGCGGATCCGTTCATTTGTTTTTGAAGGGGTGTCCGGTGACTTTTGTCAATATAGTGTATATATAGTCATTTGCAAAATATTAAGAACTCCTGTTGGTATTAGGAGATTTCTGCCGATTGCGTCAGCTACTGTCTGTATTACTCAACTTCCTGTCGGTGTTTCATCATCATCAACAACTGCTGTTAATAGAGTTGGGAGAAGCGTGCGAGCGTCAGTTTGCTTCTGGTTTTCATGCTGAGAGGTTTTGTACGTATTTTCTATATAGCAAAAAATAGGGAAAACCCCGTCAGTAAGTGCTACTCCGAGGGCACGGATAGGCATTTTTTAACATGAAGGATACGCCGAACGCGGTATAAACAGGAAGGTGAATGTAAACAAGACTGTTATTTATAATACGATCACGAAATATCGAGATACAGGTGAATTTAGAAACCAAAAGGAAAGTCAACGTCCAAAGAAAACAACCCAATGCGATGACAATACCATAAAGCAAATAGTTATGCGTTCTCCGAGGAGTTCGTGCAAGAAAATCAAGGCCTTTCTGTATTCAAAAGGATCTGGTATTAGTATCAGCACTGTTTCCTAGCGACTTAGCAAACACTTTGGATTAAAGTCTTATAAACCTGCACATAAACCTAGACTGACATCTGTCATGAAAAAGAAGACTCTAGTCTCCGAAGTGTGATCAATCGTATACTGCTGAAAATTGGAGCCAAGTTCTTTTTCTCATGAATCAACTGTGCGTCAATTTGAATCACGTGAAGCATATGTTCGACGACCAAAAGGCAAACGGTTTGATGAAAAATACACCATCAGCACCGTGAAACATCCGTCTAGTCAGGTGATATGGGGTGCTATGTCAGCATCCGGTACTGATTCATTATCCTTTTTGCCGAGAGTCACTACCATGACTGGTCCTTTTTACGTGGAAAGTAATATCCAAAATAAGTAAATAATATCAAAATCAAGAAAATGCACAGAACTTATCTCAGGAAGACAACAGAAAGTTAAAAAACAAAAATGCAGGAGAGAGGTAATAAAACCAGGTTGCCTTCGCGCATCAGGCGAACATCAATTGGGGGAGTGGCTTTTCGATGAACAACAGAAACAAACCAATTTCGACTGATATATGCTCCCAAAGCCACAGCAAAACAACAATTAAATAAAAGTTGGAAGCAGAAACCTACTGACAAGCATAATGAAATTGCAGATCAAAATTAAACTTAACAATTAGCTGGAAACATGCTCATAGAATAAGCTCGTCGAAACGTGAAATTTGTTTGAAAGGTAGATACTCAACCTAGAAAAATACAAGTAAGTACAATAGAAGGGATGAAATATGCATCAGGGAAAAATGTTGCCATTCAGTGAAGAAACCGTTCGAATGAAACATTGTTTCTTACCCAAGCCAAAATGCTGTGCGTATACATGAGATGTTTGACTGTACGTATATGTAAATGCTTTCAACTACTACGGCCTCACCAAATAACGCTTGGTATTACCTCGAGAAGTTAACCTTGTAGGATTCAAGTTTAGTCTCAAGAGTGTAGATGTATGCTCCCAAAGCCACAGCAAAAAAAGCTGGGAATTAGAATTCAACTTAAAGTTTAACTGTTTCAGGTTTTAACGTAGAAAATGGACTGGAAGAATTGTCATTTTAAGATCTTCCACTGTAAGAAACTAATTCTACATCTGTATGTGCTAAATACTTGTATAACGAAGTGAATTTCTCCGTCATTTTTATCCGCGCCAGGATTCGAACCCGGGTCCCCTCATTCCGGAATAAGTTGCTCTACCAATTGAGCTACGCGGACGTTTTATTCTGATTCCTACCTGCCTTTATGTCGTGTGCGTCCTTCTGGCAGGTACGTCACATCTCCTGGTACGTTACATCATCTCCCCCTTAGTTTTTATTTTTTTTCGAAGTGCTGGAGAAGGGATTCTCTTATTTTTCTTATCTCGCGGTGTGGAAATAACATCACACCAATGCGAGATTTTGAACGGTCTGGTCACCCGGATAGTTCGGGCGCCATTATAACGAAGTGAATTTCTCCGTCATTTTTATCCGCGCCAGGATTCGAACCCGGGTCCTCTCATTCCGGAATAAGTTGCTCTACCAATTGAGCTACGCGGACGTTTCATTCTGATTCCTACCTGCCTTTATGTCGTGTGCGTCCTTCTGGCAGGTACGTCACATCTCCTGGTACGTTACACTTGGGCTTGGAAACAAAGATAAGCAAATGATACTGATGCGTAATTGATTTGCAAGACGAAAGGTACGATTTCAAATTTGAAATTATTTTATGCATTGGTTTTCAAATGTTTCCTTAAATATTCATCGAAATATTATTATTTCTCAAATGTATAGAATCGTAAATATCTGTGCACTCAAGAAGATATCGCTAAGAATCTCAAATTTGTAACAATGAATTTAAGCTGACAAATATCCAGTTGATTTTTAGGTTCACTTCATAAGGTAATACGTATCAAGCTCTACTTGTTGGGTCCCTAGTAGCTGAAGGCATTAACATACACAGTCTTATATCTAATGCCAATTCATACCATTTTGGATTGGTTAGGTCAAGCGTTTTCGTTCGTTCCATTCCTTCACTTGACAACAACATTTTACCCTGTTGAATATTTCTTTCTTACTATTTAATCATTATTCTTGATCGAGTGTCTACCTTTCAACCGAGTTGCACGTTTCGACGAATTTGATCCATGAGCATGTTTTCAGCTAATTGTTGGAAAGTTTACTTTTGGTTTATAAGTTCATTGTGCTTGTCCGTAGGCTTTTCTCCCAATTCTAATATGATTGGTATTTTGCTGTGGCTTTGTCAGTCGACATTGGTGTCTTCCTGTCGTCCACTGACACCAGAGAAGCTACTCCCTCTAGAATGGTATATTTCTGAAGAAGGCAACCAAGTTTTACTATCTTTCTCTTGCATTTTATCAACTTGTCTGTTTTGTTAAGATGATTTCCGTGCAACTCCTAGTTTTTCATGTTATTTATTTATTCATTTCATGTATTTCTGCCTCTTTTTTGGTTATACCATTTTAGGTCAAAACGTACCATTTAAGGTGAATTTAACGAAAATACTCAGTCGATAGACTTGCATCTTGATCTATGAATGAACAACTGAAATATTCAAACGACTTTAGAATTTCCAATCGAGGCCTAGAAAGCAGGTGATATATCTACAATCTGAAATCATTAACTGACAAATCTACAATCAGAGAGCATTTACTAACAAGTCTGCAATCTGAGAGCATCAACTGACAAATCTACAGTATGAAATCTTTAACTGACAAATCTACAGTCTTAAAGCATTTACTAACAAATCTACAATTTGAGAGCATCAACTGACAAATCTACAATATGAAATCTTTAACTGACAAATCTACAGTCTTAAAGCATTTACTAACAAATCTACAATCTGAGAGCATTATCTTACCAATCTACAATCTGAGAGCATTAACTGACAAGTCTGCAATCTGAGAGCATTAATTGACAAATCTACAATATGAAATCTTTAACTGACAAATCTACAGTCTGAAAGCATTAACTGACAAATCTACAATCTGAGAGCATTATCTTACAAATCTACAATCTGAGAGCATTAACTGACAAGTCTGCAATCTGAGAGCATTAACTGACAAATCTAGTCTGAAACCATTACGTTTTTCGTGTGACTTATTTGATTCCTCTAAAGTAAACTTTTTTCTATATTTCCATTTGGCTATTTAAGAAACACCAGTCTTTCCACACATGCTGTAATTTTGAAACTAGTGAAAGGAGTATTTGTTCTCTTCAGAAGTGTGGATTTTCTTATTTGCACTTTTTATCCATGTACGTGGATGTGTGGCTATTTCCGAATTATGCGCCTTTCGTCGTATAATCCTACACTTCTTATTTACTGATCGCAAATTTGAAAGCATTAGGGGCTTCACTTGTATGTTTACCCCATATCTATAGGTATTTTACCCTATTAGGAAAGGCTTATTTTCAGATGAGATTTCAAGTTATGTCAATGCATGGTTGTTTCTGCTTATATACTCCAGGATAATGAAATTTGCGCACCATGAAGGAAGCATCGGATTGCACTGAATTTCATAGACGTAATGATACAGATAAATGATACACATGATGGCAAAAACAGAGCTGCAGGACAATTACAGAGGGATCCGTGGCACGCAGCCCGGTCATCTTCAACAGCGCGTCGCACCGCCTCGTGCAGTGATACATGCTGCAATACGGTCCGTCTTGGAAGCGAAGAGACGCCCGATGTTGTCCTGCGGCAGATTGGCCTACAAGTGTTGGACGGTGTGCTCCAAATCCCGGACGGCAGCAGCTGGCGTTTCAACGGGTCCCACGCATGCTCGATAGCAGACATATCCGGGGATCGGGCAGGCCGTGGAAGTGTCTGGACCTGACGAGAGCAGTCCTGGGCAACTGTTGCCGTACGCGGGCGGGCATTATCCTGCTGGTACATTGCACCTGGAATCCCGGCCAGGAATGGGAGCACATGTAGCCGTAGAATCTCATTCACATACCGCTGGCCCGTCAGTGATCCACGTACCACTACTAGAGCTGATCGGCAATCGTAGGCTATGGCTCCCCAGAACATAATAGCTCCAGTGGAGGAGGTGTGGCACTTTATAGCAAGGTTGGGATTGCGCCGTTGACGCGGGGACTTCCACACCCGGACACGATGATCATCTATCCCCAAAGCAAAGCAGCACTCATCGCTAAACACCACACGTCGCCAGTCTGTAGAGTTTCACGTCTCTCTGGCCTGGCACCACTGCACACGGAGCCGCCGATGTTCCGGTGTTAATGGCAGCACACGCAAGGAGCTCTGAAATCGCAGGTTCGCTTCCGCTAGGCATCGGGAAATGGCTCGTGGCCACACAGAAGCCGCTACATCGGCCTGTATAGTGCACCGGGTCTCCATGGGATCCGTTCGTGCCTGGCACACGATCCGTCTATCCACTCTACCGGTGGTCCACCTGGTCCCTCCGGAGCTTCTCCGCCGTGTAGCAGTGCTGCCACGTGTCCGCTGCTCCCAACACAGTCGGACGGTATGATCAGAACGATCCACGTGGCATGCTATACGGCGCGCTGACCACCCTGCCGTATTCACTCCGATGATCAGGCCTCTCTCAAAGTCCGTAAGTTGCGTAAATTGACGTCTCTGGCTTCTATCCGGCATTCATGTCACTCTGTACTCTTGCTTCCGTCGGCCGGTGGTTTTCGCTTCCATGGGGTATCGACTACACGCCGGTTTATAAGGCCGCCGATTCGTGCTTTCAGCGCCTCCACAGGGTGTGCGGTCATGCTCATTCGCACCAAACGTGGATCATTTGCATACCAGCATGCACTCAAGCTATTTGGAAAGTTTCGCGGTTGTAGCATGATTTCGTCTAGGTGCGCTCATTTCATTGTCCGTGAGTGTATTTGCAAATCCATACTTGCATTGCAGTCGTCAGATTAGTCTATAACTTCAGTCGCTCTTACGCATCTACACTGATGCTAAAAAAATTAAGGATAATGTCAGTTTCGACTCTTCCACTCTTAGGACTGCAACCAACATATTCTAGATATGGAGCATATTGAACTAAACGAAAATCCAAAACGAAAAAATACACTATAGGATCCGCCATGGTGGTCAAAATAAAATAAAACAGCTTCCTAAAGCGGATTTGCAATGCTCATCTCGTGCAGGACGCGAATGTAATATGGTGAAGAAAGTTTTCAATATGCTGTATGTTGGCCCGCCACAGCGACACAAGCAGTACAGCGTCTTGGCATACTTAGCATCATATTATTATCAAACTGTGCTTGAGGTACTGAGCCTCACTCTTGCACCAATGCCGTTTGAAATTACAGAACAGTTCTAGGAGGTAGATGCTGTTCTTTAATAAGTCTTTCAAGTGTGTCCCATGCATTCTCAATGGGGTTTAAATCGGAGGAGTGAGCTGTCCACAGTAAGCGGGTGATATCCTCACTTTCTAGGTATTCCTTCACTACGGCGGCTTGACGAGAACGTGCGTTGTCATCCATAAAAACAAACTCAAGTTTCATTGCACCCCTGAAGAGCCGGACATACTTTTGCAAAATGACACTGCTGTACTTCTGGCCTGTCATGGTTTTTCTTTCGGACACAAGGAGGGGTATACGTGAAACCAACATTATGTCGTTGCGCACTAGAATCTCATCGCTGTCAAAATGATGATGTTTAAGACTGTTGGAGGTGTGGTACTGTGTCCCAAGTGTTCCCCAGATGAAGACACGTCGTGAACCATTGTGCAGAAGAAACCTAGATTCGCCAGTGAACAAAACACAGGCCCGTTGGCTGGCTGTCCAAGCACGATGTTCTCTGCAACAGGCTACACTTGCTCTTCGATGGGCTACAGTTAACGGATGCATCAGGCATATAGGCCGTATTCACTCAATCGCCTGAACACAGAATGCCGTTAAACCGCGGTCTCTGTGGCAACAGAAAGGTCTCAGGTAAAGTTCCGTGCTGTACTATGCCTGTGCCGTCCGGCAGTAAGAGACAAAAAACGGTCTTATTGCGGCATTCTAGTCCATAGACGTCCTCTGCTGAAGCGTCTCTGGCAAAGTTCCCTGCTGTACTCTGCCTGTGCGGTTCGGCAGTAAGAGACAACAAACGGTCTTATTGCGGTATTCTAGTCCACATAGTCTAAAAAGATCCTGTGCTGAAGCATCTCTGGCAAAGTTACCTGCTGTACTCTGTCTGTGCCGTCAGGCAGTAAGAGACAAAACACGGTCTTATTGCGACATTATAGTCCACAGACGTACTGTGCTGAAGCGTCTCTGGTAAAGTTCCCTGCTGTACTCTGCCTGTGCGGTTCGGCAGTAAGAGACAACAAACGGTCTTATTGCGGTATTCCAGTCCACATAGTCCAAAAAGATCCTGTGCTGAAACGTCTCTGGCAAAGTTACCTGCTGTACTCTGTCTGTGCCGTCCGGCAGTAAGAGACAAAACACGGTCTTATTGCGGCATTCTAGTCCACAGACGTACTGTGCTGAAGCGTCTCTGGTAAAGTTCCCTGCTGTACTCTGCCTGTGCGGTTCGGCAGTAAGAGACAACAAACGGTCTTATTGCGGTATTCTAGTCCACATAGTCCAAAAAGATCCTGTGCTGAAGCGTCTCTGGCAAAGTTCCCTGCTGTACTCTGCCTGTGCCGTCCGGCAGTAAGAGACAGAAAACGGTCTTATTGCGGCATTCTAATCCACAGACGTTCTGTGCGGAAGCGTCTCTGGCAAAGTTCCCTGGTGTACTCTGCCTGCGCCGTCTGGCAACAAGAGACAAAAAACAGTCTTATTGCGGCATTCTAGTCCACAGACGTCCTGTGCTGAAGCGTCTCTGTCAAAGTTCCCTGCTGTACTCTGCCTGCGCCGTCCGGCAGCAAGAGACAAAAAACGGTCTTATTGCGGCATTCTAGTCCACATAGTCTACAAACGTCCTGTGCTGAAGTGTATCTGGCAAATTTCCCAGCTTTACTCTGCCTGTGCCGTCCGGCAGTAAGAGACAAAAAAACTGTCTTATTGCGGCTTTATAGTCCACAGACGTCCTGTGCTGAAACGTCTCTGGCAAAGTTCCCTACTGTACTCTGCCTGTGCGGTTCGGCAGTAAGAGACAAAAAACGATCTTATTGCGGCATTATAGTCCACAGACGTTCAGTGCTGAAGCGTCTCTGGCAAAGTTCCCTGCTGTACTCTGCCTGCACCGTCCGGCAGTAAGAGGCAAAAAAGGTCTTATTGCGGCATTATAGTCCACAGAGTGCTGTGCTGAAGCGTCTCTGGCAAAGTTCCCTGCTGTACTCTGCCTGCACCGTCCGGCAGTAAGAGACAAAAAAGGTCTTATTGCGGCATTCTAGTCCACAGAAGTCCTGTGCTGAAGCGTCGAGACACATTTTCATGTTGGAACCACCGCCAGAGTCTAGAAATGGCACTTTGTAAAACATGCAGCTTCGGGGACGCTGCCATCAAGGTTTGTCCAGCCTCCGGTAGACGGATGATTTTGCCCCGCGTACCATCATCAATATGGGTTTGCAAAAATGGTAGTCGGATGGCACAAGGTATGGAGGATGGGGTAGGATATCAACACCTTCCAATTCTGTAGTTTTCGTAAGACGATGATAGAGGTGTGACTTGTAGCACGTTACCCACTTGAAGCAACTCCCGCATCCTATGGATGAGCACTGGGTAGCGTTGGCGCAGAAAATCATGGGCCCGGTAAAGCTGTTTGGCATAGCTGCTTTCGTCCCCATTCTGATCATCTAGCAGGAGTTCTTTTTTTGGAGGTTAAACGATCACCGAAAGGAGCAAATGGCTATAAGTAATCACCCGTCCTAAAGTTAAGGCCACTAGCTCCATGGAAGGGAGAGAGCCTGCGCCGTAAGACAAACACGACATCCATGCCTCACCGTAATGGGAACCAGGACCTTTTTCAGACGAATGATTAGAAGCCATTGTTAGACCGCTGCGCCACCGGGGAAGCGGCACCTGTGCCCAGTGCACAGGGCCCTCACAATTCCACAACATGCACAGAGTAAGTTTCTTCTTGAACCGCCATCTTTGCCCCACATCCTGTGTTTCTGGTGTGTCCCCCAGCCACTGGTTTCCAGTGGCATAATAAAGTAGGAATGTTCGCATTTTATATCCTGTGACGATACGACGCAAAACCCTATCGTCCTATGGATTTGTCAGTAATGTAAAACAGAGTGTTTACATGTTGCCCCATCTTCTGGGGTGTTCATGGGTATATTGTTTTTTAAATAAGCGTTCACTTAAACATACTAAACGTATTATCGGTCGTTCTTTTAAAACCGGAGCTTCTTAGTGTTGTGTTCCGGATACCTAGACAAAATCCTTTTTTATACAATAAGCAATGTTACCCTTTTTAACAACCAGAAGAGAAATGTCTTCAAGTACTCATATATAAATGGCATTTATTTACTCATCTAAGAATAACAGAACTACACTGAAGTGAAAAGAAAAACTAGGGTACCTCACTAATACAGCGTTGATCCTCCCGTGATTGGATAACGAAAGCAATGCGATGTGGCATGGGCAACATGAACTCTCTGTAGTACTGTGGAGACAGCTTCCTCAAAAGCGTCCCACAATTCCGTAGCAACCGCCGGTGGAGAATTTTTGGCATTGACGTCACGTTGAACAGCATTCCAAATGTGTGAGATGTCTTTTAAATCCGGTGAACAAGGAGACCAAGTCAGGATGCCGAACTCCGTGGAATGTTCCTGCTGCCATACTTGGGCTACTGTGGACGTGTGCGGTGGCGCATTGTCGTGTTAGAAGTGTTCGCACCCGTCGAAGTGGATGCATGACATGAACGGGTGCAAATGATCCTCAAGAATAGTTACGTAGCCTCCAACGGTCATAGCAGTCGGTAAACATATAATGAGTACTAATGCGTGCCAGCTGAAAACACCTGACAACATAAGAGAGCCACCACTGGCCTACACTCTCCCTTGTAGGCATGCGGGATCCATTGTCTCATGGAGTTGTCGCCACACCCTGAGATATCCATCTGCCCTAAACAGTTCAAACCGCGATTCAGCGGAAAAGGCTATACATTTCCAAGCCATCTTATGTCCTACGGCTGTGTTCCGGAGGGCAGGCGAGAAGCACGGCCTTGTGTTGTTGGAACAACAATAGCAGACGAGTGAGCTGTCGGCTCCCGAACCCCATAGGACATAAGGAAATTTACACTGCCTGAACGCTGTCGCACTACTGGCCCTTGCTTTGAATTGCGCTGTGATTTGCTGCAATTTTGTACGCCGGACGGATGTTACTTTGCGTGCCGGACGCAGCTATCCACGATCGTCCAGAGGTTTTCTACGGACACACCGGTCTCTCACTCTGGATATTTGTCATGCGTTTCGTGTAGTCCACGTATAACCTTGAAGTTGTTGACCGTATAATTCCAAATCTCTTGGTAATTACCAACATGGAGTGACCCAGGCGCCGACAATCACACCGCGTTTGAAATCGCTTAAGTCCTTAAAAGCTGCCATCTGAACTGCGAATGCTACTACTTGGGCTTAAGGACATATCGGATTCTACATAGCTTGTCGCAAAACAACTGAGAATGTTTTTGTAAAAAAATGTGCAATACTGCTCTTGACCATAGCACGAGTCTAGAAAAAACGGTAGTCGTGGTAGTAACCATAGCAACCGGGCACACCTGTTTATCACCTATGCGTCATCGGTAGTGCATTGTATCGTGAATCCCTAACAAGGGTTTTCACGCGGTGATTTTTCGAAAACATTGATGTGAAAAAGGAACACAGATGTGCCATTAAATTTTGCTGTCGACTCAAGAAGTCTGTCGAACAGACTTTCCGTCTTATACAAGAGGCTTATAAAGATGAATGTCTAGGAACATCAATTATTTACAGGTGGCATAAAGAATTTATGGATGGTCGTGAGTCGGCGGCTTTGATCGCGCATGGAGGAAGACCTTCAACCAGCGTCACAGAGTTATGTGTTGTTATTATACGGGAAGAGAGGCACGTATCAATTGGAAATATTGGAGATTTGTTCACATTTCAAAATCTACAATCCGCAGAATTTTACCCGAAAGTTTGGGCATGAAACGAGTTTGTTCAACTCGGGGGTCCCCATTTCTGGCCACACATGGACAGTTCTGTCTTTTCTTATTTGAAGAAAATGAATATTCAGTTGGTGCCCCAACCTGCGTACAGTTCAAAACTGTCACCCTGTGACATCTGGTTGTTTCCCATCTTAGAAATGGCATTACAGGGACGACAACTTGAGATTGGTCAACAACTTATTACAGCTGCGCAGGGGGTCTTCAACAGCATTTCAGAAGAATTCCAGGAGACATTCAAAAAGTGGGAAGAACGATGGTACACCTGAATTCGATGCAGTGGATAGACAGCATTTCATATTAATGTCTCCTTGATAATTGAGGTAAGCATATGTGTTTCGAAAAAACATTATCAGTTGTTGTGGGACAGGTCTTGTTCACCGATGAGTCATTATAATATGACCACCTACCTAATAATACAGTATGTAGAGACCCATTTAGCCAACAAAACAGCGGCTACTCGGCGAGTCATCGATTCGATGATATAGCGATAGGTGACCTGCGGTATCTGGCACTAACAGCCGGTCCTCCAGTTCCTGTACATTTCGGAGTGGTGGTCATTTATGGGAACCATTCGATAGCCGCTGGAGATGAAAAACCCAAGCTAGTGCGAGTGACGAACGATGGTGGTTTGGGGTAACTCCACCTTACTTAGCAATGGTCGTGTACTGGTACTCGGTTTTTACCAGTGTGTCAGTGTTAGTTGTTGTTGGAAGTCCTGACCTCTGCTTGTCTTCGTGACTGGTGTCTCCAGCATTTAAACGTGGGACCCGTTTTCGTACAGTACTGCTGTTCACTCTTTCCTTGCCATCAACTACATAAATATCTGTCTCGATACTGCTGCCGCGTTTAATTCGTTTTTCCAATAAAGTTGTAGGAGCACCCTAACATCACGCGTATCGACCTCTATCCCCTTCTCAGCTGATAACGTAATGTGGCTCCGTGCAAAATGCACGTCAGCAGCCTTCCTGGGTTCCACGTCGTCGTGGTGCGCATTTTGTAGTGGCATGAGGATCCAATATCATGTGTAGCTCAAAACGGACAAACATTTGATTCAGTTTGGACTTTAGTACTTAAGAAAAACAAATCATGAAATAAAACTTTCATTTCAAATACCCTGCAAGGTCAAGGAAAAAACAAAAATTTCAGAACCAATCAGTATATCCTAGATTTTTGGCACCCTATTTAATTCAAGACCGGGTGTCGTTTATGCTGTCCTAATTGCCGAGTGGTCAGATGCGGAATCTTCTGCTTAACCGTCCACGGTAGGCCAGAGATAGAATCTCAAATTCCGTTGGTGGCATGCTTGTCCAATGGCTGTTCCATCTTTGAAAATAGTTGCCCCAAACTTAGAACTGCACATGACGAATCAGGGACTGAAACCCTGACCTCTGACCTCTGGGCCAGCGTTGTTGTTTTGATTCTTACTGTTCGGTTCCTCTTCCTCTTTCTTCCACAGAACTAGTGGTAATCAAAATTTAGAAGCCGGTTGATGTTTGAACTTCCGTAAAATTTCCAAAGTTCTAAGTTAGTCCTTTATCAGAATGCATTTTTATTTTCCATTGATATATCCTCAGTAACTCTAAATTTGGAATCAGCGGCTCTTTCTGTTTTCTAATACTCAAGAATTTCGTAGGTTACAAAGGATTTCTATTTTTCAAGCTGCATTGTAACCAGAGAATCACAGATATAAAAGGAGTTGTGACGTTCTACAGAGGTGAATCACGTGTCAAGACGACAAATCAGCAGCGGTACATTCCGTCCGTGTAGCTTAGTTGGGAGAGCAACTTACCCCGGAGCGAGTGGACGCCAGTTCGATCTACGTCACGGACAAATTCCTGTTTTCACATTGGCTCCCGAACGTAAAAAATGGATCCACTTGCCGATGGGTTCTTCAAAAATATGTGATGTTTGTTACGCACACATTGTCCGGAATTAATGAAAAATTCCTCCTTCGCTTCAAAACAAAACAAAACAAAAAGTTAAGAGGGAGATGACGTGACGTACTACAGAGAGGAATCACGTGTCAAGACGACAAATTACGTCAGTGTTGTTAGAGCACTTCACTTCGATCTCCGTCACAACAAACTGCTCTTTACACAGAGTGACCTTCGGTAACCATTTGGAATGTGGTGAGTTTGAATCATCTCCCCTTTTCTTAGCGCTTATTTGAATAAGGACCCTTTTCCCTAATTCCGTGCAGCAGCGTCAGTTGGCAGGACACTCTTTTCCGGTTCTTAGCTGTCCCATACGAAGAAATAACAGAGTTTTGTTTTATGACCAATTTCCAGTGCGGGTGGGGGTGGGGTGGTGGGGGTAATGGACAATGATCCATATGAGAGGCATAAAAAAAAATCTCACATCTTATGGAAAGAGTTTTCAAGGTGGGGTCGAAATGCAACGTATAGGTCAAGGAGGTTTAGCAGCAGAGTAACGGCAATTAAAAGCTAACTAGCGCGCCTTGTGTGAAAACTGGGGTGTAAAAAGGCTGGGGATGTGGACTGTGACCGAGATGAGGATGAACAAGAAAAGGAGATTCATATAGACGCTCGAGAAGTTAGCGGTTGAAAAGATTTTCCACCGAATCGAAAAGATGGTGGGAGAAGGAATTAATACTGTTGTCGAAGCAGAATAAAAAGCAGAGTCGGAAACGGTAACCAAGCTGCGAAATAACTGGAGAAAATCCATTTAATCGAGAAAAAGATCAACGTGTTAATAATATAGAACAAGTTAGTAAAAACATGCAATGCATTGATTATAATACGCTTTCCAACATACCAGAAATCATTACTCAAATTATCACTCAAGTTATGAGAATAATGGCTGTGGAATAAATCTCGGTCCTGTGCCCTGACCTTTGATTCTTCGATGATATTCAACAGAACCGGTTTGGTATACCTCCGAAATAACAAGATAAAGTTTTGTCGCAATCGAAGCATTTTTACGTAAGTTATGATGCATAAGGGCTATTAAATAAATCCTGCTCCTGTGTCCTAACCTTTGACCCCATTTCACCCATTTTGAATAGAATTTGTCCCCAGGCAAGGCCCTACAACATACTAACATTTCATCCAAATCGAAGCATTTTTACGTAAGATATTACGCATAATGGCAATGGAAGTGATTCCGCTCCTATGTCCTGACTTTTGACCCCATTTCGCCCATTTTCAATAAGGTTTGTCGCCAGGTGGTCTCCTACCACATACTCAAATTTCATCGAAATCGAACCTTTTTTACGTTAGTTATGATGCGTAAAAGCAGTGGAATGACCATTGACCCCATTTCGTTCACTTTAAATAGGGTACCTTCCCAGGCAATCCCCTACCAGATACTAAAATTTCATCGAAATCTAACGATTTTTACGCGAGTTATCGTGCGGACGAACATACGCACAAAACGCGTGACGTAATGAGGCAGATGGGAATCGCGACCATCTGCTAGCAAGATGTGACGTCATAAAACTTTAATAGGATCCACACACAACGCATGACGTAATGAGACAGATGGCGTGACCGCCCGCCAACATCCCCCAACGCGGCGAGATTGTGACGTCATAAGATTTCTAACCATTGGTAACATTAATGGAATAATTGAACAACGCCATCACTAAAAACGTTATAATTCGGGGTGGTTATTTAACCCATTGAACGAATTCTCCTGAAGTCGAGATCAAGCTAAATCGATTTTTAGTACCAGAAAACGGTAGGTTAACGACTTTCATCAAAATTCTTAGAGCTGTTTTCAAAATAAAATGTACATACATACATACATACAAGAATTGCTACTTTAAGGTGGACGTCAAGTAATTTTGCTTCCTATACTTCCAATGGAAAAACTTCTGTACACATTTTCTTCACAATTAATGCGTTCCCAAGAATGAAAATTTGAACATCGATTAAAATATCTTCATTTTATAACTTGCAATACTTAATATTTTCTAAAACATAACCGTAATTATGCAATTCAACATTTGTTTGTCTACTGACGTCATGAAAACACAGGTCGCGCCATCTTTTTTCTGGACAATTAATGCGTTCACAAGGAAGAAAATTTGAACATCGATTAAAATAGCTTCATTTCATAACTTGGAATACTTAATATTTTCTAAACCATAACCGTAATTATGCAATCCAACATTTTTTTGCCCACTGACGTCATCAAAGTACAGGTCGCGCCATCTTTTCTCTGGTTTCAACACCACCAAAGGAAAAGGTATTTATTTTTAATATGATTATGGTTATGTTTTAGAACATATTAAGTTTTCCAAGTTATAATATGAAGTTATTTTAATCGATGTTCAAATTTTCATTCTTGGGAACACATTAATTGTGAAGGAAATGTGTACAAAACTTTTTCCATTGGAAGTATAGGAAGCAAAATTACTTGACGTGCACCTTAATAATATGGGATAAGGGCAATAGAAAGGATCGCAATCCTATAACCTGACCTTTGACCCCACTTCACCCATTTTGAATTGGGTTCGTCCCCAGGCGGTCTCCTACCACATAGTAAACTTTCATTGAAATCGAACCATATTTATGCACGTTATGACGCATAAGGGCAATGGAATGATCCCGCTCCTACGTCGTGACCTTTGACCCCATTTGTCCCATTTTCAATAGGGTTTGTCCCTAAGTGGTCCCCTACTACATAGTAAAGTTTCTTTGAAATCAAACCGTATTTACGCAAGTTATGGCGCATAAGGCAATGGAATGATTCCGCTCCTACGTCGTGACCTTTGACTCCATATGTCCCATTTTCAAAAGGGTTCGTCCGTAGGTGGTCCCCTACCACATACTAAAATTTCATCGAAATCGAACCTTTTTTACGCCAGTTATCGTGCGGACGGACGGACGGACAAAGCTGGAGCATATACGCTTCTTCAACCTACGGTTGGAAAGTGTAAAAAACGCCAAGTAATCGTAGCTAAGCTTAAAATATCTTCCCCGTAACTTCACAGATTAAACATATTCTTCACTGTAGAGAACGACTTATAACTTTAGCAAACGTTTTATTCATTTGTTTCATCCTCGGGGACTAATACAGGTAAAACCCCGAAACTTCTAAATTCTCTGCAAGCAAAAGTCCAACGAACTCATGACACAGGGCACTGAAACATAATCCAGTGAAGAGCCATGTAACAACGTTTTTCTCAGAATTTTAGGTAATTCTTTTATCTTGCAAAGCTTACATTAAAAATAAAAAATGATCGCGTCAATCTGTCTTTTTTTTTCAATGCATTTCTTAAAGACGAAGTAATTAAGAAGTTGATGAAACCATAATTTTTATGCCAAACATAATACACAAATAACTGGAAAAAGGTATTTTGTACGGAAAAGCAAAATATAAGCTGTAAACGTTGATATCATTAAGATCAAGATGAAATAAAAAATTTCTCTTTTTCTCGCATTTACGTCACACAGTAAGTTATTTTTCTGCCATTTTTTAGAACGATAACTGTCGTTTTAGAAAACGTTTTGTATTCTTAAATTATGGGAGGCAGTAAAAATGAAACAGAACAAAGAAAATCCATTGTTACTCCGAATCTTTGCTTGCAACGTACAAGCTGTTACAAAGATAATTGCTTCTCTTTTGGAAGAATAATTAATAACACCGTCGAAATATTTTTTACCGTTAAAAATAACCCTAGTGAAGGGGAGGTTGCAAGTTTTCATTTTCCGATTAATCTTTTATATTTCGCATTAGAATCCGGCCTCTTTTTTTTTCCATTTAGAAAGCTGCAGCTATCATGTTTTTCGTTCGAAAGCAAACAGGCTGTCAAGAAATCGAACAAACATCATTAAACATGATTTAGTTCTCTTACACCTAGTCCATAAACACTGAGAAAGCTGCCTGTTTGTGTGAATATCGTCTTTGAACAATTTTTCTGCAAAAGTAGCACAATAAACGGATCCAGCTGATTGATCGAGCTCTGCATATGGATCTTCTTGATCAAACAAAATTACTTGATTTTAAGAAGACGAATCAAGTGTTTCCAGGAAAACGAAAACATATATTCTGGGCGATGAAGAAAAAAAAAACTGAGTAAACAAGAAAACAAACAAGCGCGCACCATGAAGAAATTTGTTTGAACAGATCCCGCACTCTTTTTCATAAACAAAAAAAAATAAGTTGCACAAAATCAGAATACAGCTTATCGCCATCAGAGCGATTGCCAGCTTTTAAGATATTCATTTCTGGAAGAAATATTTATTAAAAATTGAAGGAATTACTGTTCGTAGAAATGAATAATCACGGAACATTCAAAAAATTACAGCAGATTAAAATGGGATACTCATCGTAAAATTCTCGACGAAAAATACATATTTTCATTACGAATCAATTTATTTTCGGGTAAGTATGGGACAAAGCAATGTCAGAAAAATATGTGAAATCCACTTAAAAATTTATTTATCTAAGAGAAATGTTTATCAGTTAAGTGATATTTAAGTTTCATTTCAATTCCTCTGCCCTTTCATATGCACTACTAATCTAGATCACGCCTTTTAATTGAAGGAAACTGTTTCCTCCATTGTTTTTAAGACGGGAAATACGACGACGACGACTCTCATTTAAAATTTCAATCCCGGAGATAAAAAAGAAGAAACACTGACCGGATGCTACGAAACAACTAATACACGTGAGAATAATAATTTAATATGACAGAAGAGCATTACATAATTAGGAATTGAGATAAATGGTGTATTGATTAGCACAAAATTTAAAATTTGGTAAAGAAGTTACCTAAGATTTTTTCCTGTGGCATGTTTGTATTTCATCACTGATAAAATACAAAACATTCCATAATGAAACAGCAACGCCCTCCTCAAAATGATTCTGGATAGCTCAGTCATATATCTGGAAACATCCAGATATATATCGTCTTCATTTTTGCAACTACCCCTTCCCTGTTGCAGAGTATGATCCAGGAACTTGCTGACAAGAGTAAAGAACTAGGATTAAAAATGAACTTTTAGAAGACAAAAGTGATGTACAATGAATGCTTTTTCAAGAAATGAAGATTTTGCGATTAATGGGGAAAATCTAGAGGTAACCGAAACCTACATTTACCTTGGACAATAGATATCAAGCAAGGGTCACATTGATGAGGAAATTTATCGGCGTAAAAAATTCGGATGGAGAGCATTTGGAAGAAACAGTACAATTTTCAAGAGCAATACGCCGTTATGTGTTAAAAAAGTGTTTGATCAATGCACATCGTTGTCAGTAGTTATTGCTAAAATTGTTTCTGAAGAAATCATTCTTCAGAAACAATTTTCGAAACTCTTTAGTTGCTTGTCATAAATTTGACGATACGTCTCGGGCGTAATGTACTCTTCTTGTTGTAGCTCTTGTTCTTGTCTAGATTCAGAATGCATCGGCGGTGTAGAGGTATGAGACGTAATACATTCATGATCTAGCGCAAAATTGTAAAGACTGGCGATGTACATTTATACTCCACACGCAGTGCAAAAGTTCGAATATTTGGATGGATAACACCAATCTCCATCTGTTTTTGCTGTTCAGGCTCGATTTGTGCATTTGAAGTGGAAAGTTGTGCCTCTAGAGTCGAACTCGGGTAAAACGCATTCTGGCGCGCGGACTTTTGACGCTCCCTACATTCCCGTGATCTTTCAGATGACGACGTAGCGGCCATTTACAGATTCCTCTCGTTCTTTGCTAGCTGCTTCTTCAACTTTCGTCGCTTCTTATAGTAATTTTCAATTTTCCCTGGATTTTCGCGGCTTTTCTATATTTTCGTCACCAATTATTTTTATCTAATAAATAAATAAATAAATAAATTTTAAATACATTTTATTTCGGTTTATCACATACGTCCGTTAGCTCTGGCCGTCAGATGCGGGCTGAAGTAATCGCTATCATTATCTATTCACTAGTTATTAACCTTAAAACGGCGTGTGGCGAAAGAAAATCCAGCGAAATTTAGTTTAATTTCTAACTTTACTGTATTGAAGGGTTAAAAGCTGTGGTGTTGAAACTTGTTTTATTATAAATGGGACTCTGTAAACTTTTTGATGATGCATTATTTATTACTCTACGGCTATTAATTTCGATGATATAAGTGTTCAAAATGTTACAAGTTTTCGATGCATACGTGTTTCCGAAAAATTTTCCGTTCCTAGCACGGAGAAAGGCGTAGTTCTACATAAACAAGTTAGTAAAATCATGCAATGCATTGATTTTGATACACTTTCCAACATACCAGAAATCATTACTCAAGTTATTACTCAAGTTATGTGGATAATGGCGGTAGAATAAATATAGCTCCTATGACCTGACCTTTGAACCCATTTCGATGTTATTAACAGAACCGGTAAAGTATACTTCCGGAAAAACATGATAAAGTTTTGTCTCAATCGAAGCATTTTTACGTAAATTATAACGCATAAAGGCGATGGAATGGATCCCGCTCCGATGTTCTGACCTTTGACCCCATTTCCCCCATCTTCAATAGGGTTCGTCCCCAGGTGGTCCCTACAACATACTAAAATGACATTGAAATCGAACCATATTTACGCAAGTTATGACGCATAAGGACAATGGAATGGATCCCGCTCCTATGTCCTGACCTTTGACACCATTTCGCCCATTTTCAATAGAGTCCCCAGGTAGTCCCCTACCACATAGTAAAATTGCATTGAAATAGAACCATATTTACGCAAATTAAGTATCATAAGGGCAGTGGAATGCATCCCGCTCCTATGTCCTGACCTTTGCCTCCAGTTCACCCATTTTCAATAAGGTTCGTCCCCAGGTGGTCTCCTACCACATACTAAAATGTCATTGAAATCGAACCATATTTACGCAAGGTATGACGCATAAGGGCGGTGGAGTGCATCCCGCTCCTATGTCCTGACCTTTGATTCCATTTTCAATAATGTTCATCCCCAGGTGGTCCTCTACCACATACTAAAATGTCATCGAAATCGAACCATATTTACGCAAGTTATGACGCATAAGGGCAATGGAATGGATCCCGCACCTATGTCCTTACCTTTGACCCCATTTCGCCTATTTTCAATAGGGTCCCCTAGGTGGTCCCCTACCACATACTAAAATTTCATTGAAATCGAACGATATTTACGCAAGTTATGACGCATAAGGGCAATGGAATGGATCCCGCTCCTATGTCCTGGCTTTCGACCCCATTTCACCCATTTTTAATAGGGTTTCGTCCCCAGGTGATCCTCTATCATATACTAAAATTTCATCGAAATCGAACCAAGTTTACGCGAGTTATCGTGCGGACGGGCGGACAGACAGACGGACTGACGGACATACGTTCAAACTGAAGCTTCTTCAACCTACGGTTGGAAAGCGTAAAAAAATAGTTGTTGAAAATCGAGACTTCATTTGCTTTGAATTGTGAGTACATTTTTCTGAATTTAACTTGTTTCTCCTAAAATAGGTTATAAAATTCGCTCGCAGGAATGTTGCGTAAAATTATCACTGATTTGTAAAGTTTTTCGATGATGCATTTATGTACCCAGAAGGCTGAAAAAAAGACCTGAAAAGCATCAAGTGAAGTAACATGAAGAATCTGGTGACAAGAGTACTTCAAGTAGTACACAACTGGTTCTTCTGCTGAGGGCTTTTGGGTACGAGAGCAAGGACGATTCCTAATGAGGTGTTGATGTCGTGACTGCTAGGGCGCTTCGGAACGGGTGAGGTTCAATAAATTTGTTTAGTACGAAAATCTTTTACGAGAAAGCAAGTCGGAATTTGTCTTACTTAACGTGTGTGATATTTCTTTACCTGTCAGTACGAACAGTTCGGAGAAATGGATTAGTTGGAGTTCCGTCTCTAATGGCATGCCGACGGCATTTATCAGTTTCCGCTTGAATAGGTTGTAGCTTTCTTTCGAGAACATTGTGAATATTTAATTTTCCCCAAGGGTGAGCTTTATGATTAATGCTGCTGAAAGACGAAAAGATGATGGGATTCTAATGTCGAAAAATAAAAATTCTTTGTTAAACCAAATTTTGCTTAAATTTTTCGTTTCATGCAGCCGTAAAATAACGTAGCGATGCTATTTAAGACTAATTAATTGCATTTTTGTGAAATTGATTACATCTCTAAAATCAACCGATGTTCTTTTCTTTAAAGCGGAAAAGTATTTTGGTTTGTTTGTTTCTAAGTAATAGCAGTTTAAACAGCTGGTGTACACTGAATACTCACTCAATTGATATACATCCAATATTGAGTTAAAGAGGGAAAGACCTGGTCTGTAGAATTAAAAAGGGCCATATAAGAGGTTGGTAGTTCTGTTGAGAGCAAAGTTAGGAGCTGATGAGTAAAATCAGGCACTGAATGGATTATAATAAAGACAGAATGTTGGTGTGAATTAGGACCATATGTATGCAAAGGGAATTACATCCAGTACTGAGATAAAGAAGGGAAAATATAGCGTGCTGGGTAAAGAGGTGCCTACAAGAAGATGGTGGTTCTGTTGAGAGCGAAGTTACGGACCTGATGAGTTAAAGCAAGTATTAAATGAAGTATAAGAAAGACAGAATGTAGCCGTGAATTACGACGACATCTATGCAAAAAAGTGAATTACACCCAATACTGGGGTAAAAAGGGGAAGTACATTCTGTAGGATAAAGGGATGCATATAAGAAGATGGTGGCTCTGTTGAGAGCGAAATTACGAACGTGATGAGTAAAAGCAAGTATCGAATCGAGTAAAAGAAAGGGCGAATTTAGTAGTTGAAAGAGTTCGTGCGTCCATTTGAGGGACAGCGACACTTCTATGCGGTCCGAAGGCCCGAGTGATGAAAGTGTACCGGAAATGGGGCCGAAATAGGGAAAAATACAACCACTAAGACAAATGTAAAGGGCGGAGAAACGTGGATTCCATAGGAAAAAAGGTGTGTATCGATTGCCGCAGCACAGTTTGACGGCGCCGTACACTATCGGTAAACCAGAAACAATATCCCGGGAGACTATGTGCAGCCTGCTGGCGTGGATGTTTTACAAGAGCACACGCAATTTGCGCCACTCGGTCTTAACATCATTCAATCGACGTAAACGACTATTCTGGGGACAACGCAATGCGGTTTGGAAGACATAAGATTGGAAGCAGTGTATTGGCCCGACGAATCACGATGTGTACTCCATTCTCTCAATAATCGAATCCGTATTGGGTGTCATCAGCATACGGCTACGGATTCGTCTTACATGGCATCGAATGTCCAGGTCAGTCAGGTTGGTTGTAAGAAAAGAGGCATGCTTTACTGTAATGAACTGGGACCTCTGTTTCCTGTAGACCAACTTATGGGTCGCGACTACAACTCGAGACAGCTTGCGGACCATGTACAGCAGACAGTGTTTTTATCTCTACCCAGAAGGAAATAGGTTCTTTCTGGACGATAATGTCCCATTTCATTGGTCTCACGTCGTACCAGAATGGTTCGATAAACAAATTGCTGATATGAAGCATCATACTTACGGGTCAGATATCTTACGAAGAAAGATATTCAGAGGTTGCGAACAACTCAAAGAAGTGAAGAGGTGCTTGCTTGGTATAACCACGAGAAATAGAAAGAAGGTTTCATAGAATAGAGAAATGACAACAGTTGATGGCATCATGATCTGAGCAAAGATCATCAAGTGGCAATGGGTCGGACATACTGCTAGATCACCTTACCACCGTTGGACAACTGAAACACCAGATAAGATACCAACGAACAGGATAAGACCACGAAGAGTACCACATGGCAGATGGGTGGATTAAATTCGAAAGCATGCTCGAGTAACTTGAGAGAGACTGGTTCAACATAGAAAGCTGTGGAAAATACTTGAGGGAGACCTTCGCCCAGCAATGGATCAAAAATTGTTGACAATGCTGTCCACAGACATACAGAATGGCACAGTGACGAAAAACATCAGCACTTCTTTTTTTAAAAAAAGATGTGCTAAAAAGTGTTCCAGTTAAAGGGATTTAAAAAGAATTGAGAGTGTCATATACATAAGTGGGAAACAAATTTCCTTGAAGATATAATTCTTCGCAAATACATGGAAAGCAATGCAAAGGCAATGGTTGGCACAGATGTGCCGTTGCTTCACTGTTTCCATGTAGCAACTCCTTCAGAAAACTTGAAAAATACATTGCCCCAGAGCGAAAATCGAACCCGCATCTCCCGATTTCTGGTCCAGCATGCTATCCGTTACATCACCCAGGAGAATTTTGCTCTATGTATTATAAGTATATATATGAGGATTTTGTTCTTCCTTATATTTTCTTCATAAGCAACATTTTCTTAGTACCACCGATTTTTAGCACGTCTTTTGTAAAAAAAGATCGTGCTTCTGTTATCGGTTTGTCCGTCCGTCCGTCCGCCCGTCTGTACCCACGATATCTCAGCAACTATTAGTCCGATTTAAAAAATTCTTCTTGCGTTGGGGAGCTTGAAATATGCAAATGATGATCTTTTATTTCGTTTTTTTGTTACGATGTACAATTTTGCCGGTAGAGGGCGTAAATGCAGATGATGTCGAATTCAAAAATACGTTTTATTCCACATATTTGCATCTAAACATCCGATTGAAAAAAAAATTATATCTTTAGATTCCATTTATGTCGAAGAGTATTTTAGTTATAGTTACTTTCTCAAATTACGCATAGATTTTCCACTAGGGGGCGTAAAAATAAATTATATTTTCCCCGATAACTCTTCTTCTAAAACTCCGATTTGAAAATTTTTTTTCCTCAGCAGATACATCTCCTGAAGGAAAATCTTTTGAATATAATTTCAAATTTTTGGTAAAGTATATTTTGGCCACCAGAGGGCGTAAGTGTTAATTTTTGCTTCTGATGTATTTGCCATAAAATCGTAGCTTCTAAAATATCGATTAAAAATTCTTTCGTGGACTGATGCCACTCACATCGATAAACCTTTTCGGAATATTTTCTTCTTAAAATATTCCACAATTTCTCCGCCAGGGGGCGTGGATGTACATCTTATTTTTGTCAATATCTCTACTTCTAGGAGTCCGATTTGAAAAATTCCTTCTTTATTGAATAGTGTTTTTCCGTGTGACATGTGTTTCATATAATTTCAAAATTTTCAAGTGATTCATAGACTTCCGCTAGGGGGCGTAGCGGTAAATTGCGCTTCCCGCTATATCTCTGCTTCTAAATCTCCGATTTGAAAAATTCTTTCTGCACCGGATACAGTCTCCTTATGGGAAATAGTTTGCACATTATTTCCATTTTTTCTAAAAAATATAGTTTGGCCAGCAGAGGGCGTAAATCTTAATTTCTGCTTCTGTTGTATTTGTAGCAAAATATGAGCTTCTAAATTCTCGATTGAAAAAAACGTCGTTTGTTGACCGATACTACTCATCTCGACAAACCTTTTAGGAAAATTTTCTTCTTGAAGAAATGCATGGTTTCTACGCCAGGGGTGTAGATGTACATCTTATTTTTATCAATATCTCTACTTCTAAGAGTACGATTTGAAAAAATCCATCTTCGTTGGATAGTATTTCCGATGCGAAATGTTTTTCCCATAAATTCAAAATTTTCAAGTAAATCATACACTTTCTGTTAGGGGGCACAAAGGTAAATTGCGTTATCTGCGTTATGTCTGCTCCTAAACCTCTGATTTGAAAAATTCTTCCTGTATCGCATACAAGACCTGATGGAAAATATTTTTCACATAATTTCTAATGTTTGATAAAGAATGGTTTAGCCACTAGGGGTCATATGTGTTAATTTCTTCTTCTGAAGCATTAGTTGCAAAATCTGGGCTCCTGAAAACACGACTAATTTTGTTTTTCTTCGACCGATACCGCTTATACGGATAGACCTTTTGAGAATACTTTCTTCCTAAAATAATGCATGGTTTTCCCACCAGGGGACGTAAAGTCACATCTTATTTTTGTCGATAACTCTGTTTCTAAGAGTTCGTAAGTTCACGATTCCGTTTACAGCAATATCTGAGGGATTAAGCACCCGATTGAAAATCTTCTTTCTGTGGTCAGATCTATTGCTTTCCATACCGGATCCATTGACTTTGAATACCTTTGATAATTTTAATTTGCGTCAGAACGGATTCAAACGACGTGCTTATTACACCCGAAAATTCGGTGTCAACTTTCTTGTTGTCGCTGTTTCCATAAGATCGTTGATTATCATTCATATACTGTATATATAAACACTCACGCACAATGAAATTTGCGCACCTAGAAGAAAACATGCTACAAACACGAAACATTGTAAATAGCCAAAGTGCGTGCTGGTATGCAAATGATCCATGTTTGGTGCGATTGCGCATGACCACACAGAATGTTGTGGCGCTGCAAGCACGAATCGGCAGCCTTATAAACCGGCGTGTAGTTAATGCCCCATGAAAGCAAAAAGCACCGGTCAGCGCAAGCAGGGGTACAGAGTGACAAGAATGCCGGGTAACGCCAGAGACGCCGATTTACGCAACTTACGGAATTTGAGAGAGGCCTCATTATTGGGATGAAAACCGCGGGGTGATCGGCACGCCGTATAGCTCGCCAAGTGGATCGTTATGCCTATACCGTCGGACTGTGTTTGGAGCAATGACTGCCTTACGACGGAGCGGCTCCGGATGGACCAGGAGAACCATCGGTAGAGAGGATCGACGGATCGTGCGCCAGGCACGAACGGATCCTTTGGGGACCCGGTCCACTGTACAATCAAATGTAGTTGTTCCTGACGAACCATTTTTCGACGCCTCGTGGGAGCGAATCTCCGATCATAGCGCCCCTTAAGTGTGCTGCCATTAATAGTGTGCAGTGGTGCCAGACCAGAGCGATGTGGAACGCCACAGACTGGCGACGTGTGGTGTTTAGCGATGAGTGCAGCTTCGTGTTGAGGACAGATGAACATCGTGCCCTAGTGTGGAAGTCCCCAGGTCAACGGCACAATCCCGACCTCGCTATCGAGCGCCACACCTCTTCCACTGCAGGCATTATGGTCTGTGGAGCCATTGCTTACGATAGCCGATCAGCTCTGCTAGTGGTCGTGGATCATTGCGGGCCAGCGGTATGTGGAAGAGATCCTACGGCACCATGTGATCCCATTCCTGGCCGGGATTCCAGGTGCGCTATACCAGCAGGATAATGCCCGCCCGCACACAGCTCGGGTTGCTCAGGACCGCCTATGTCATGTCTAGACACTTCCATGGCGTGCCCGCTCCCCGGATATGTCCCCTATAAAGCATGTGTGAGACCAGTTGAAACGCCGGGTGCCGACGTGCCGCACTATGCGGGATTTGGAGCACACCGACCAACACATGTGGGCCAGTCTGCCGCAGGACAGCATCAGACGTGTGTTCGCCTCCACGCCGGACCCTATTGGAGCATGTATCGCAGCACGAGGCTGTGGACCCGCTATTAAAGATGACCGGACTATATGCCACAGATCCCTCTGTAATTGTTCTGCAGCTCTGTTTTTGCCATCATGTGTATCATTCATCTGTATCATTACGTCCATAAAATTTCAGTTCAATCCAATGCTTTCTTCACGGTGCGTAAATTTCATTGTCCGCGAGTGTATATGTTACCGTTAAAGTGGATAATTCAGTTATTTCATAGAATACCTAGTTATTTCATGAAATAACTGATCAAGTTAGTTAAAGCGTATAATAAATTAATAATTCCACACTTTAACTAGTTATTCTATGAAATAACTAGGTATTCTATAAATTAACTAATGATAGACAGTTAAAGTGTAAAATAAACAATTTGACTGAATTATATAGTATACAAAATGTTATTTATATAAAGACACAATAAAATCATTTGTTACAACAGGGATTACTAAAATGGCATTTGGAATTGCGTAGAACATTATTTCTAAAACAAATACATTTTTTGTTGACACACTGCGTTTTACATGAAGATTTTTTAAATCCCTGACCGGTACCTAATATATCAAGCAACTATGCTATAACTTCTACTGCTCTCTTTGTTTGAAGAGGTCTTAAAACAACAAACTTAGTAAAATGGTCTTGATAAACTAAAATAAATTTATAGTTTCCATCAGGTTGTGATTGAAAAACTATGAGGTCTACCTGACATCTTGAGTTCATATGTGAAAAAACCATAGGTTTAACAACAACACCTTTCTTGCCTCTTTTCCTTTTTTGTTGAGAAGGCTCGCAAAAATTCAGGAAAATCTTAATATCATTTTGCGTAATATTTCTATAACGACGATTAAGATCTTTTATCATTCGATCTCTGCCACCATGCCCAATAGATAAATGAGTTTCGTATGGAATGTCAAACAAAGAATCCCTTGAAAAATAAAACACTACATCTGGTTTTGCATCTGTCACTGGGACTATTAATTTTTCTACTCCTTGAAGTTCAAGGACGCCATAATGTTGAAGTAACCAATAATCACGTGGCACTTTCTTATCTGATGTTTTAGATTTCTTTACATCAGCTATCAAACGTAATAACTTTTCACGGCTGAATAAAGAACTGTTCTCAGTAGTGATAAAGGATTCCTTCAGGACTACTTCACTTAACATTATGCACCTCACGACGGCACCTCACGGGGGCCGCAGCAGGGAGGGAGGGGCGAAGCTCTTCTTGAGTGAGCCTACCGGAAATGTCTTATCTCTGGAGATAAGAAGTTTGACAAATATTTTGGGAAATTTTTTCGTGTTTTTAATTCTGATTTAATAACTTTTTTGATTAAACAATTTAGGATATATTTTTCTTTATTCGTAATTCGATCGTGCAATATTTCTTGTCTTTATTTTATAAAACGTATATTTTTAGAACTTCCGTGGGGTGTTAGGAATTTGTATAGGCGTTGCATTATTTTTGCTCAAGTACATATAAAATGCTATGATGGTTCCAGCGAGATTCGAACTGCCAGTCCTTTGTTCAGAAAGCTTGCATTCTTTTCCCTAGACCATCGAACCATGGGAAAAAGATGCTTGAAAGAGTAAGATTTATAGTTTTTCATGGTGTTCAAATGTTTTAGGGGATTTGGAATTTCTTTTAAAATGGTGTGTGAGGGGGAGTGGATGTTATTTGAGTTGTGATCCAGTTTGTGTGAACATGAGTTTTTCTGTTACGGTGAATCGTCTCTCGTTGAACTGTTGTAATGGAGGAAATGATGAAACAGACGTATCTGACAACTCAGAAAGTAGGAAGTTTAGGTGGTTGGTTGGTTGGTTGGTTGGTTGATTTTATTGGCGCAAGGGCCAGGTTTGGCCAAAGAGCGCCAGACAAAGAACTATTAGCTACAGAGTTTTAAAAGCGTGGAAAATGATTAAGTTAATTAGGTTTATATAAAAATTTATTAATTTACTATTATGATTATAATTTTTTTTAAACACAACTACACAAAGGATGAGTCACCAGGAGGGGGACGAACCGTCACTCTCCTCCCCCCACACTCCTCTGCAATGCTGGCAGAGGGCGGGGACGAACTGTCACTCTTTTCTCCCCCATGTTCCTCTGCAATGTTGGATGAGGCTGGGGACGAACTGTCACTCTCCTCCCCCCTATGTTCCTCTATAATGTTAGTTGAGGGTGGGGACCTCGCTGAGGCCGAGACAGTTGCAATGTTGGTCAGGCGGACCTCGACAGTTGGATGGACACTGCGAAGTTTAGGTGGTCTCGATGCTTTATACTGTGCTGTCAAAAAAGAAGGCGTCAAGAAAAAAGACATCATGAAATGGTTGAAGGGGGAGAAAACGTACTCCCTTCACAAACCTGTGAGACGACATTTTCCAAGAAACAGAGGGATAGTGAATAAAATTGGCCAACTGTTTCAAGCAGACCTAGCCGATGTCTCTAGTTTGAGTCAACATAACGATGGATTTCGTTATTTGTTAACATGCATTAACATATTTTCCAAATATGTCAATGAATTTTAACAAGTATACCTCACGACGGCCGCCGTGAGGTGCCGTAGTGAACATTGTATACCTCACGACGGCCACCGTGAGGTATATAATGTTAAGTGAAGGGGTTCATAAGGAATCCTTTATCACTACTGTTCTCTTTCACATCACGCTTACTTAGTAAACAATTCAAACCTTTCTTTCATTGCGTCTTTTTTTTTGCCATCACTTAAAGAATTCATCGTTCAAGTGAACTTCAGGTTTTAAAAAAATTGTAGTTTAACGTAAGAAACTTAATTATTAAATTAACGTGATTATGAAACTTGAGAAAATAACTTTAACTCAATACCTGACACATCGAAGCAGCGGTAAACGCACAGCAGCCGGCACATGGAAGCAATCAACTAACTTGAATGAACTGGTGCCAACACGCCAACAGGGGCACAACACACTAGACGGTCTACCAAACAAGTCCACCCCTACGGTATGGAAGAGTTCATAAATTCATTAGGGGTGGAAGGTAGATGTGTTTCTCGTTGATGTTCTGTGAGTCTGGGGCAAAAAAAATATTCGGCTACAGTAATCTCTATATTTTAAGTTTAGAAAATTATCATTAATTACAGAAATATTGCGTGTAAATGAAAGTAATACTTTCCATATTCTTAAACGAAACATAAAAGTTAATATCATTATTATTATTTAACACTTTATAGTGGATTGAAAAAGGTGTGCTATTTCTGACCAGTGGTTCTCACTTTACAGCCTTTTGAATTTGGGATTTATTTACTCGGTTATTTTACACTTTAACGGGGTGTAAATCGTTATTCTATGAAATAACTAGTTAAACTTATAGAATACAAGTGAGTTTTACGCTTTAACTGACTTGATCAGTTATTTCATGAAATAACTCAGTATTCCATGAAATAACGCATTTCAGACTTTAACGATAACATATATCATCATCATTGTCAACCATTATCAATCCACTGCTGGACGAAGGTCTCCCCAAGTTTCCCAACGGTCTGTCTTGTGCCAGTCTCCTCCATGTCACTCCCGCATACTTTCGAATTTCATCCACCCATCTCCCATGTCGTCTTCTTCTGGGTCTTTTCCTGTCCCTTGGAATGCAATGCAAAATTTCGGCTGTCCATCGATGGTCTGTCCTTCTGGCAGTATGTCCAGCCCATTGCCATTTCAGGGATTTAACTCTGATCATGATGTCTTCCACTCTTGTCATTTTTCGGATCCACGAGTTACTCTTTTTATCTTTCCTGGTTGCACCAAGCATGCAGCTCTCCATGCTACTTTGAGTTGTCTGCAGCCTTTGTATGTCTCTTTTAGCTAAGGTCCACGTCTCTGCACCATACGTAAGCACTGGAAGGATGCATTGATCAAACACTTTCCTTTTAAGACATAATGACATATTGCTCTTGATAATTATGATGTTTCTTCCAAAAGCTCTCCAGGCAAGTTTTGTACGCCGATTAATTTCTTCATCAATGTGACCCTCACTTGATATCTGCTGTCCAAGATAAACGTACGTGTCTGTTATCTCCAGCTTTTCTCCATCAATCGACAAATCTTCATTTCTTGTAAAAGCATTGAACATCACTTTTGTCTCCTGAAAGTTCATTTTTAATCTCACTTCTTTACTCTTGTCAGCAATTTCCTGGACATATATACTTGTATATATATATGTATAAGGAATGCCGAGTATTTCGCAATAATTTACACCTGACTTGTGATGCTCAGCACTGGGCACGTAAAAACTTTCCTCTTTAGAGAATAAAAGTCCAAGACTTTCTTTGTGTTATAAGGGAATAAGTAGTTTAGATATCGAATCAGAAGAATTCGGTTGGAGGAATTCAGTAGCCATTCTGAAGGTGTCTATCGCGTGTTCCTTAAAAGGCACTCCGTTTTTCAATGGACACGAAAGCGAGGAAATAATCCTCCTAAACGTGTAAAGCACACCAATACTCACTGACACAAAAGAAGTTCCAAAGTAAGTTTCGTCGTAGTCGAGAGAACGTCTGAGGGCCTTACTGCTATCATACCCGTTCGGAATTCGGAACGAGCTCCTTCTTTGTTCTCCTGTCAGTTCGGAATAACTTAATCTTTGTTCGCAGAGGGCCGACAATGGTGGAAATAACAATGCAATGTAAATGTAATGGAATTAAATATACCGTATAATTTCCTTCCCTTGTACCTTTAGACTTCTGTTCACTTATTTCAAAGCATTTTAATGAAATGTGCCAAAGGAGAGCAAATTCGTAAGGCATGTTATACGCGATGCGAACTAAAGGTCACAAAATAAGAACATTCTTAACATTGTTGCGTATCCGCCCGAAAATCTCGATATAAATAACTACTACAAAATAATTACGCAACACCAAGTACGAGACTGAAAATGAGCCCACAAGGAACATTCGATGATTCAAGAAAATAGCACTCAAATAACAACTCAATTTCATCGCAATGACACACTATATTTAATTTATTGTAAAAACGTGACGAATCATTTGCGCGACATACGGTTAATATGCTATTTGCAACAATTAAGAATTCCCAAATACTGATGTTTCACTTTACGAAAGGACAACGGGCCAACTCGTTTAGACAAATTTTTTACTTTAACCCTTGAAATTTTTTACTTTAACCCTTGAACGTACTCAAAGCCACTTTGAAGTACCGAGGCAGACCAATTGCTTGGCCTTCTCGGTCTTCAGATTTAATGCGGTTTGCACAGAAATTTACAGAAGGACATGGCATTTTTTTGTGAAATTTAAACATTTCTTGGACATTTTAGTTTTATACATGGTCGCCAGATGGCGCTACATCTGAATGATTAACTGTGAGTTTTACAAGTTAAACTGACGTAACTTCCACACAAGTATAGTGGCTAGAAAGCCGCCCCGCCCCGGTGGCGCAGTGGTCTAAGGCGCTGGCCTCTGATCATTCGTCCGTAATGGGTCCGGGTTCGAATCCCGGTCAGGCATGGATGTTGTGTTTGCCTTACGGCACTGGCTCTCTTCCTTCCCTGGAACCAGTGACCCTAAATTAGGGACGGGCGACTGCTTATAGCCCATTGAGTTGCTCACGGTGGTCGTTGAAAATCCAATAAAAAAAAATAAAAAAATGAATAAAAATAGTGGCTAGAAGAGATAGTCTGCCGTGCGCTTTTGCAGACAAGATTCTTGAAATCATAGAGGGCGCTGAAGACAGCTTCGATGCTATTGCTGTGAACTACACTCATAGATATACGTGCTTCTCGTTCCGTGCAGTATAGTAATTTCACTAAAATTTTACCAAAAAAATATATTTTTCGTTATTTTGCAGTTATACTAAAAGTTATTAATAACATGCAAAGAAAGATATAAGTGAATATTCTTCCAAATGGGGGTTTGGGGAGAGCTTTGTCAACTTTAATCGGGAAATGCGTAATCTCGTATTGAATGTACGCGTTACAAGGCTGATAAGTACAAATACATTACTGGACACAAATTTTCTCCGTAACAATATGTCTAATTAAACAATTGAATTTACGTGACTTTTCCGTAAAATGATAATAATTATATGCCCCTTAGAACGCTCGATCGTTCATGAGCATTTCAGGAAACATCTCTCTCTCTCAGAAAGGATTTTGAATTGCTGTCCCGTTCGTATCTCGCTGGTGATTAAAAGATACAAGTAATGAAATTCACTGATAACCCAAAACAAAATTTTATCGGTAAATTGAAACATAAAAAACATTGTTTGAGATCCAATTTTATTAAACCCTGGATCGAATAATATATTATTCAACTGTTGTTAACTTACAAAGTTTGAAGATGACAATCCGATTTTCGGTGTGAATGTGACAAGGATGGTAAGTCAGATAATATCCGAAAACTTGAAAATTTCATCGTCCTGGAGTGGGACTCGAATCCGCGTCCCCCGAATAGCGCTCGGGTATGCTAACCACCACACCACCCAAAACGACCAAGTCTCAAGTTTCCGATTAATTTGAATATAACCATCAAAAGATTCGCTAGTCGAAGCAACCGGCATTCATGTTTAGCGAATCTTAAGGTTAAGAATCATATCCCGTGATTGCCCGGAGGTTATATTCAAATGAACCGGAAACTTGAGACTTGGTCGTTCTGGGTGGGGTTGTGGTGAGCATACCCGGGCGCTATCTGGAAGACGCGAATTCGAGTCCCTCTCCAGGACCATGAAAATTTTAAGTTTTCGGATATTATCTGACTTACCATCCTTGTCACATTTACACCAAAAATCGGATTGTCATCTTTAAAATTTGTATTATATGGTGTAATACCGTATTTATTTTATGATGTATTGGTAACTTGTTCAAAACGATTTTAGAGATAACCATAATTTCTCGCAAGAAATCCAGACAGAAATTTAGTAAAAAATGTAAAGTATATGTCACATTAGTGACTTGATAATGTGATATATGCTGCATGAAGTTTACAGAAGAAATTAAAATTCACAGCACTGATTTACCTATACAATATATAAAGGGGAGCATGAAGCCCTCGCCCCTGAAAATTTGAATTTTTTATTATTGTTTAAATAACATGAAAAAACATGTACTCACCAACTTACATTAGATAAAACAAAACAAAAATGCGTTTTTGTTTTCATTTTTATTTTGTACTGCTGGATTTTAAACACTCCCCCATCTCCCGAAAAATATTTCTCTATACACCTGGCTGTTTGTCACGACGAGGAATTGCCTTACTCCATTCCGCCCCGCCTTGTCTCATCTTTCGGCACGGAAAACAGAGTTACTTTTTGTTTACAAGATCTGTAACCACTGTTACATCCAGGTACAAAACACGGTCTCAAAGTTACACTATTATCATTACTTGTTTTCATGATCGATCTGACAAATAAATAACTTTTTTCATCGCTATCCACCAAACACGCCATAGAAAAGCATGCTAACGTTTCGAAATCATAGCATCGAAGCTCGCAGGAGCGCCATCTAGCGGTTTCATGAAAAGAGGGAACTGAAATTTAAACAGTTAGGTATTATCGCACGGTACACTATCTCTTCAAGCCACTATAACACAAGGTCACTTGCGGTATGAAGAGCTCAATGTGGTGCCCATCATTCGCGAGTTCTGCCAGCGGAAGAGATAGAAGACACCATGGACAGCGTTAAGCAGATTATCTGTTGATATGGCTCACACATGATGTCGGATAGAGCCTTTTAACATCGCCAATAAAGTGGGATTATTTAACTCTGCACAACTGTGACTGCAGGTAGCCCCATAACCGAAAATCGCATGGTGTAAGGTCTAGAGACGTGGGTGGCCATTCGTGTCGAAAAGGTCGGCTGATCACACGATTCACTCTAAACGTTGAATTCAAGAGTTGCTTGCCAGCAGACGCGATTAGCGCTGGTCCCCCACCTTGCATGAATGTTACAGCATTCAGTGCATGCCTCTCTTGCAAGATCGGTAGTATAATACTTAGGATACGTAAATTTCGACAAAGAAATAGAAATTTCGCAAAAAAAATATTTTAAAATACAAAATTTCGTATTTTTTTGCAAAAACTGAAGCCACAAAAAAAAAAAATGTTTTTCAAAGTTTACTTTACTTGCTTTACTGTTTTTCAAAGTTTACTTTACTTGCTTTACTGTTTTTCAAAGATTTCTTACTGGTAGGCTAAGTACCAAAATAATTTGTCAAAAGCTAACGACATTGTCGTAGTCTCTACATTATTTTCCTTTAGCCTTTACCTTCTGTCAGTAATAACGATGTTGTACATACTGAAATATCTCTCAGCATTCACGCTGTTAACAGAATTATGGATGCTCTGAATAGCTGCCTTTGCATAGTTTAGGTAGTAGCATTTTGTTGCTTTTAAAATCTGTATGACATCAACAGGAGTCTCTTGGTTGACCACTGTAAATAGCTGTCTGTGAAAATGATTGTATCCATCGATGAGCTCATCCCGTGGTATGTCTTTCAAAATTGGTATTTCAGAGAAGCTTTCCAATAATGAATTTGTGTTTAAAGATGATGTGGGTGTGGTCGCGGCTACAGATAGACAAAATAGTCTGCCAATATGTTGGTAGGTTTCATTTGTTGCGTTGGATGTCTTGCGGAGAGTCAATTTGCTCTTCTAGACGAACATTACAAAATTTGCACATCACGATATTTGTATCGCTTAGATACAATCCTTTGTGGTCAAACGCCTTCACTCTATCAACTAATTATTTCTTAGGGTGGCCCATGTTGATATACTTCTATCAAACAGATCGCGATCGTTGCAGTTTGTAATCTACCAGCGAAATGCAAAAAGAAACATGTGCTCATTCGTATTCTTTATAGGCCAGCCGGCCAGTGCGACTGAGTGGCGCTGGGTGACCCACCGAGAGGGAAAGAAGCGTGGCCTGGGGTTTCCCGGGTAACGAACGCTGAGTAGGACACGCACAGCGCAAGTGCTGCGAGAAATTACGTCCTATTTTCGCTTTAAAAAATGTTAATTATCGAGATGTATCGGAAAAGTAGTTAAAATCAAATTGTCGTATTTATTCGCTTATATTGGCCAATTTCGCATTTTTTCGCACCTATTTCGTAAATACAAAAATTATGTATGCTGTTTCGTAAAGTTCTGCGCATCGCACACCTGTGATACAAATGGTTTCGGAAGCACTACTACGGATTTCCTCGAAGAAAAGAAGGCCAATAATGAAGAACAACTTGAACCCACACCACAATCTGAACTTTTGGTTGATGAAATGGAGATTCTGTAACAGCCCGGGGATTTTACGTTGCCCAAATGCTGCAGTTTGGTGCGTTTACAGCTACGTTGAGAGCGAAGTGTGCTTTATTTAACCATAATACATTTGGCAACCAATTCTCGTTTTCATCTATTTGTTGAAAAAAAATTTTTGAAAAATCTCCCTGCTTTTGTGAAATCGGGAGCTTTCAGTTCCTGAAGGCGTTGCATTTTGTATGGATATCTGCGAAAAACTAGTCTTAGTGTTCTCCAAACAATCCCATTTGAAATGTTATTTTTAGGCCTAACTTCAGGAGCACTTGATTCCTCATGTGCAGATGCCATCGAAATGTTTTCGATCACCTGCGAAACAGTAGCCACAGGTTTGAAAACAGACGTTGCTGATCTTTCACGTCGTGAACTTGCTATCAAAGTTGCTTTCCTCAAATCTAATCATTTACTGCAGTGCCGAACAAGACATCGGTCCATTCCGACTTCCAATATCTCCGAGTGAACGAAAACATCGCAAAGCAGCACTTGTTGCTTCCGAGTCACGATAATATACAGATGGTGAGTCGAAAGTTTTTGCAATATTTGTATAAACGCATGTGCTGCGACGGGTATGTCACGTGTTTAAACTAGCTGAAGTCGCGCACTGCAATCAGTCGAAAGCGATATAAACTGGTGGCGTTGCTGTGAACAGCATTGCATGTCGTCGTTTTGTTTGTAGTTGAGAAGCCTAGAAGAAGAACAGCCACAACAGGCTAATTACTTTTGCTTTACGAGTTTGAACTCGGCCACAACGCTGCTCAAGCAACACGAATCATTTGTCATGCGAAGCGGGAATGTTCCGTAGACCACAGGACCGCAACGAGATGGTTCAGGAAATTTCGCTGGGGTGACAGAAATTCGACGATCAGCCAAGGTCGGATAGACCGCGAACCGTGGATTCGGATACCGTGCGCCAGGCCGTAAAAGCAAATCCGACAACCAGCACTCGGAGATTATCAGGCGAGCGGGGCATATAAAGGACCACCGTGGTTCATCACCTTCAGGAACTCGCCAATGGCTACCAGCGCTGCCGCATTGTCCCTCACGAACTGATGCCACACCCAGCATATAGTCCGGATCTTGCCCCGTCGGATTACTACTTTTTCCGGTCCATGGCCCACTTCCTTAGCGGGCGGCACTTCAACAAACAGGAGGAGGTGGCAGCTGGGGTAAAGCAGTTTTTCGACACGAAGGACACAGTTGTGGTATCGCCGGGGAATCGAAGAACTGGCAGATAGATGGCTAAAGACCGCGCAACACGATGGCTTATACTTTCAATGCTAGTCAGCTATCGTCGTAAAGGCACGTATGAAGACATAAAGTGATCCAAATATTGCAAAACCTTCGACTCACGCTCTGTACTTGGATTTGAAAAATACCTTTTGCAGAACAATGATCCTCGTTTTCCGTGTTTTTTATTCAGTGCATAATTTTGGCGCTAGAGAGAGTTAAGTGCAGGTGCTATAGAATTCAAAATTCATTTTATTCCATATATTTGCTTCTAAATATACGACTGATTTTTTTTTTTAACTTTTCGATGCCATTTATAACAAACACTATTTTGAATTCAGTTTCGTTTTCAAGTGATTCATAAATTTCTCGCTAGCGGCCGTAAAGGTAAATTCCGATTTTCCCGACATCTCTGCTTCCAAAGGTCCTGTTTGAAAACTTTTTTCTGCATCGGATGCACAGCCTGGGTGGAAAGGTCATATAACATTTATTTTTGGTAAAGAATGGTTTGGCCGCCATGGGTGCAAGAGATCTTATTCCTTTCTGGGATGTGTTTGCAGCAAAATTTGCACTTCTGAAAACTCCATTGAAAAAATTCCTTTCTGGATCAATACCACTCAGTTTAAAACAATGTATAGTTTTTCCTCCAAGGGTCGTCCATGTAGATCTTATTTTTGTCAATATCTCTGCTCTAAGAGTCCGATTTGAAATATTTTTTCTTTATCGGAGGACATTTTCGGTGTGAAATGTTCTGCATATAATTTTTAATATTTCTTAATGTGCGAGTATGCCACTAGAGAGCGTATGTCACGTTCCCGTCTGCACCATGTATGCAGAAATATTTTCAGAACTAAAATCCGGATTAAAACATGTCTCTCTTTCTCAGATGCTACTAACTATGGAAACATTTTGTGTACATTTCCTTCCCAAATAATACTAACTATGGAAACATTTTGTGTACATTTCCTTCCCAAATAATACTAACTATGGAAACATTTTGTGTACATTTCCTTCCCAAATAATACTAACTATGGAAACATTTTGTGTACATTTCCTTCCCAAATAATACTAACTATGGAAACATTTTGTGTACATTTCCTTCCCAAATAATACTAACTATGGAAACATTTTGTGTACATTTCCTTCCCAAATAATACTAACTATGGAAACATATTGTGTACATTTCCTTCCCAAATAATACTAACTATGGAAACATTTTGTGTACATTTCCTTCCCAAATAATACTAACTATGGAAACGTTTTGTGTACATTTCCTTCCCAAATAATACTAACTATGGAAACATTTTGTGACATTTCCTTCCCAAAATAATACAAAATTTCCCCACTGGGGGGCGCAAACGTTTAATTTATTTTTCTCTATATCTCTGCTTCTAAACGTCCGAATATAAAAGTTCTTTTACCACCGTGTACCATTTACTTTGTGGAAAGTTTAGGCTTGTATTTGTGAAGTTTTGTGTGTGTGTGTGTGTGTGTGTGTGTGTGTGTGTGTGTGTGTGTTTCATCTTTATGTTGCTAGGCGGTGTTCATGTACTTCTGTTTGTAGCTGTAACTCCGCTGCGAAAAGCCTTATCGGAAAAATTATTTTTTTACTGTATGCAATTCGATTTAAGAAAGATGGGGATTATTATCTCTTTAAACAATGCACATTTTTCTCTCTAGGAAAACTGTGAAACATGTTTTTTGATAAGCATCAAAACGTGTTTCACTTTAGCTCTTGTTCTAAGAGACACATTTAATTTTGTTTTTCCTTAGCATAGCTTTGCTACGAATAATACTTTTCACATATTTACAACTTTTCCATTGTACAAAATTCTTTCGCTTGGGGGTGTAAAATTGTATCATGTTTCCTTCTGTATTTTTTCTTTTGTCTGTTCGATTTGAGAATTGAATTTATTTCTGATATCTTCCTTCTGCTATGAGAAGAAAAAATTTTGCACCATTTGTTAACGTTCATAACATATTTCTCAGCTGCAAGTAGGAATAAGTAACTGGGCCAATTACCGGATGTTTCATCGACTGTAAAGATTCGGTTGGTTTTCCTTTCTAACCAGTTCCATTGATAACGAATGACTTTGATAAATTTCATTCGCGTCGGAAAGAATTCAAAAGACTGTGACGTGCTACGAAGCTAAAGCACGTGTCAAGAGGACAATTGCTGCAGCGATACTTTCCGTCCGTGTAGCTTAGTTGGGAGAGCAACTTACTCCGGAGTGAGACGGAGCGATTTCTATCTCGGCCACGGACAAATTTGTGTTTTGACATTGGCGCCCGAACGGAAAAGTGGATGTATTGACAGTTGGGTTCTTCGAAAAATATGTAATGTTTGTTTGTTTGTTTGTTTGATTGGGGGTTTTACGACCACCGTGAGCAACTCAATATGCTATAAGCAATCGCCCGTCCCTAATTTAGGGTCACTGGTTCCAGGAAAGGGAGAGAGCCAGTGCCGTAAGACACACAGCATCCATGCCTCACCGGGATTCGAACCCGGACCCCTTTTGGACAAATGATCAGAGGGTATCGCTTAGACCACTGCGCCACCGAGGCGGTATGTTGTTTCCACACATCGTGTAGAATTAATGAAAGTTCATCATTCGCTTAAAAAAATTAAGAGGCAGGTGATGCGACGTAATACAGAGGTAAAGCACGTGTGAAGACGACAAATCTGCAGCGATACATTTCGTCCGTGTAGCTTAGTTGGGAGAGCAACTTATTCCAGAGTCAGATGGGCGCGAATGTGATTTTCGACACGGTCGAATTTCTGTTTTCATAATTCGTGCTCATTACAACCGACAATTTTTCGGTGTCGTCTTTCTTGTTTGCAAATGTAAGCCGATATGTTCCGGTACTCGACTTTCAAAGCAGTGATCATTTAAGCTATGTTAACTATGTTTATTGAGACATATGTTTATCTCCGCACCCGACGATCCAATTTCGTTTCAGCATTTCTCTGTAGGTTTCAAGTCGAGACACAGGGATGGCGAGATCAACTTTTAGACGCCGACGTCCCTCAACAGATCTGCAACAATAGGAGCAGTATGACATGCTCCATTGCCCTGCTGGTAGGGGCATGAACCTTCTCGCATGCACTGCCACAACGTTGATAATACATAATTGTCCACAACGTCTTGGTAGAGCTCAGAATTAATGATTTTGTACAAAACACCTGAGGGGTCTAAGCTGATCCGCGAAAAACATTTTCATGCCATCGCGCTGCCTCCACCAACATTCATTGTCGGCACTATTTAGTCTGGAAGGTATTGTAGCCTGGGCATCAATGTTTGTCAGGAGGGAACTTAGGTAACCATTTTAAAGATTATGAATTTGAATCATCTCCTGTTTCATCAGCACCTTTTTTCGCCATTTTCAATGCAGCTGGTCAAATAACCTTAGGCTGACTCTCAGCGTCGCATCCGAGGGAAAGTCAGATTTATGGGTTTCGTTACCATGCGGGGGAAAAAGTGGATAACGATCTCGGAGAGGTCACATAGCAGGACAAAGAAGGATCATCTGCGTCTTCTAGGAATAAGGGGACACTACTTGGAGGTTTCTTCGCCGTGGTTTTGACTCTTCTATTGAGATTCTATTGGAAGCAGCGAAGATGAGAATGTGATGGGAGATTTTGCTCCCGAGTGTGAACCGAGATGAGGGGAAAAGGAAGAATGAATGCTAATGATTAGGGTAAGCAAATACTGGCCGCGAGAGAAAGAGATCAACGTGTTAAAAATAATATAGAGAATGAATGGAAATCACTGACAATCCTATGAGACCTTTCCCATATCGACTGAATAAACTCTTCCCTCACTGCAAGAGCGAGGCACAACTTTAGTCGATATTTTACTTATATTTTATTTATCTTCTTAAGTCGGGTAAACCACTGTTTATATTCCAGATACAAAAATTTCTGCTAGCGAAGCATTACGAACTCTTCACACAGGTAACTGCTGTATAATTCAGTACCAAGCCAAGTAACAGTATCTCTCCTCCGGCATCCACCACACCAGGAACGACCATCAGGCTGGTAGACTGTGTACATCATTCGTCAGTCCAAAGCACAGTTTTCCGTTGGTCTACAGTCCAAAATCGGCGTTCCTTACACCAGGTCAATTGGCATGCGGCATTAGTTGCAGTTAAAAAGAGTGTTCACACATTTTTAGAACGATTTTCTAGCAATACAACCAATGTTTAAAATAAAATAATTTATTTCTTAAATATTCCGTCTGATAGCACTTTCTCTGTATTATGAACTTACATCTAGATTTCCAAGATAACAGGGCACTTCTTAAAATTGGTAGCGGTATTTTATTCCACTCTTCTTATTGCTTTCCATACTCCAATCACTGTTTTAGCGCTCTTTTTTGCAGTCAGAATGCGCAATACTCCATTGATGATACATCAGGAGATTTTGAAGGAATTTGAGCAGGAGATTTTGAAGGTTTGTCTGGTTTGTCTGTCAGTCCGACTGTGGACACCATATCTCTGCAACTATTAGTCCGATTTGAACAAATTCTTTTTGCATTGGGAAGCTTGAAATTACCGAATGATGATCCTTGCATTGAGCTTTTTTTTTTTTTTACAGTACACAAATTCGCCGCAAGAGGGCGTAAATACCTATATGGAATTCCAAATACATGTTATTGCATATATCTGCTTCTAAACATCCGATTGATTTTTTTACCTTTCTATTCCATTTATGTCAAAGAATATTTTAGGTAGAGTCACTTATCAAGTTACTCATCGATTTTCCGCTAGGGGCGAAAAGGTAAATTCCGTTTCCCCGATATTTTTGCTCCTAAACCTCCGATTTGAAAGATTCCCCATCAGGAGCTGTATCAGCTCCTGATGGGGAATCTTTTGCTTATAAATTCTAATTTTTGGTAAAAAATGGTTTGGGCACCAGGAGGCGTTAATTTCTGTCTCTGGCGTATTTGCAGCAAAATCTGAGCTTCTGAAATCTCGATTGAAAAAATTCATTCAAGGACCGATGCCATCCACGTAGATAAACCCTTTCGGAATACTTTCTTCTTAATATATTGCATGGTTTCTCCGACAGCGGGTGCAGTTGCATATCTTTTTACGCTTTCCAACCCTAGGTTGAAGAAGCGTATATGCTCTAGCTTTGTCCGTCCGTCCGTCCGTCCGTCCGTACGCACGATAACTGGCGTAAAAAAGGTTCGATTTCGATGAAATTTTAGTATGTGGTAGGGGACTACCTGGGGACGAACCATTTTGAAAATGGGACAAATAAGGTCAAAGGTCACAACGTAGGAGCCGGATCCATTCCATTGCACTTATGCGTTATAACTTGCATGAATATAGTTCGATTTCAATGAAATTTTACTATGTGGTAGGGGACCGCCTGGGGACGAACCCTATTTAAAATGGGTGAATTGGGGTCAAAGGTCAGGGCATAAGAGCGGAATGCATTCCATTGCCTTTATGCGTCATAACGTGCGTAAAAATGGTTCGATTCCGATGAAATTTCAGTATGTGGTAGGGGACCGACCACCTGGGAACGAACCCTATTGAAAATGGACGAAATGGGGTCAAAGGTCAGGACATAGGATTGCGATCCATTCCATCACCCTTATCCCATATTATTAAGGTGGACGTCAAGTAATTTTGCTTCCTATACTTCCAATGGAAAAACTTTGTACACATTTCCTTCACAATTAATGTGTTCCCAAGGATGAAAATTAGAACATCGATTAAAATAATTTCATATTATAACTTGAAATACTTAATATTTTCTAAAACATAACCATAATTATATTAAAAATCAATAACTTTTCCTTTGGTGGTGTTGAAACCAGAAAAAGGATGGCGCGACCTGTACTTTGATGACGTCAGTAGACAAACAAATGTTGGATTGCATAATTATGGTTATGGTTTAGGAAATATTAAGTATTCCAAGTTATAAAAGGAAGCTATTTTAATCGATGTTCAAATATTCATCCTTGTGAACGCATTAATTGTCTAGAAAAAAGATGGCGCGACCTGTATTTTCATGACGTCAGTAGACAAACAAATGTTGGATTGGATTTTTTCCGTTTACAACAATACCTGCGGGATTAAAATCCCTGATTGAAAAACTACTTTCTTCGGTCAGATACTGCGGTGTTCCATATCGGTTCCATTGTCTTTGAATAGCTTTAATAAATTTAATTCGCGTCAGAATGGATTCAAAAGACATACTCATTACAACCAAAAATTCGGTGCCATCTTTCTTGTTTCCTTTTTTCAAGAAATAGATTTGAATGTATGACTGGTAGCTTTATACTGGTGGAGTTGTACTCTTTGAAAGTTCTGTGGATAAAGAGTGGCATTTCTTCTTTAAATATATGAGTCGAAATATCATTTTGGTAATATGTAAAATTAGTTTCAACATTCTGTTTAACTTTTCTTAACTTTAATTTCCCATTCGTTTATTGAAACTTTCTTTGGATTCTTGGAACTCAGTTTATAAGTCCTTTCCTGCTATTTTGCGGTAGTAAATCAACTTTTTTTTTGTTGTTAAAGTCGTTTAGGTAGATCCGTGCTCCATCAATAGTCAGAATAAATTTCCATTTGTCTCCTGCTAAGTGATTTTCATAAACAACTATACACCGTGTTCTGCGTTCAGCCATGTGCCTAGGTAAAAGGAGGTGAACATTACGTTTTTTGTTATTTCTTCATATTCAAATCTGTTTTTTACGCTTTCCAACCGTATGTTGAAGAAACGTATATGCTTCAGCTTTGTCCGTCCGTCCGTCTGCCTGTCGGCACGATAACTCGCGTAAAAATGGTTCGATTTCGATGAAATTTTAGTATGTGGTAGGGGACAACCTGGGGACGAATCCTATTTAAATGGACGAAATGGGGTCGAAGGTCACGGCATAGGAACGGGATCCATTCCATTGCCCTTATGCGTCATAACTTTCGTAAATATGGTTCGATGTCGATGAAATTTTAGTATATTGCAGGGGACTACCCGGGAATGAACTCTATTGAAAATGGGTGAAATGGGGTCAAAGGTGTCAGAACATAGGAGTGAAATGCATTCCATTGCATTTATGCGTCATAACGTGCGTAAAAATGGATCGATTTCGATGAAATTTTATTATGTGGTAGGGGACCACCTGGGGACAATCTTATGACGTAACAATCTCGCGCTTGCGATGTTAACGCACTGTCACGCTATCTGTCTCATTACGTCACGCATTGTGTGTGGATCCTATCAAAGTTGTATGACATCACACGCTTGCGAGCAGATGGTTTCGATTCCCATCTGCCTCATTACGTCACAGGTTGTGTGCGTATGTCCGTCCGCACGATAACTCGCGTAAAAACCGTTCGATTTCGATGAACTTTTAGTATGTGGAAGGGAATCACCTGGGAAGGAACCCTATTGGAAATGAACAAAATGGGGTCAAGGGTCAGGACATAAGAGCGGGATCCATTCCACTGCTCTTAAGCGTCATAACTAACGTAAGAAAGGTTCGATTTCGATTACATTTCAGTATCTGGTAGGGGACCACCTGGGGACAAACCCTATGCAAAAAGGGCGAAATAGGGTCAAAGGTCAGGATGTAGGATCGGAATCACTTCCATCGCCATTATGCGTCATAGCGTACGTAAAAAATCTTCGATTTGGATGAAATGTTTAGGACACAAGAGCGGAATCTACTCCATAGCCTTTATGCATCATAACTTACGTAAAAATGCTTCCATTGTGACAAAACTTTATCATGTTATTTCGGAGGTATACTGAACCGGTTCTGTTAAATATAATCGAAATGGGATCAAAGGTCAGGGCACAGGAGCGAGATTTATTCCACAGCCATTATCCTCATATCTTGAGTAATGATTTCTGATATGTTGGAAAACGTATTATAATCAAAGCATTGCATGATTTTACTAACTTGTTATTACTTTCTTCACAGTTGATACAGAGATTTTAACGACTATGCGATTGCTCTTTGGGTTGGTGGATTTTCTTTTTAGACCTCAGATCTTACTTTTGAAATAGTCGTAAAGGTACGTACCTTCTTTGGATATTCGTTTGGTGTTCTTTTTCCTATTAAAAGCAATGCATTACGATTTTTCACTCTATTATTATTAATATTGCTTATTTTACATTTAGAAATGCTAATTTCATGATTTTAATAGTGTTTATCAATTGAAGAATGAGAATATTTCTATTCGTAAATAGCAAAAACATAACCTTCTATCATAGCTTGTTTGCGTGCCTCATTTTCTTAGCAGACTATATTTAACTGCAGCAGATATTTCTTTCGTATTCATCTAATATGCTGTTGCCAGTTTCAATTGTTTGAGCTTCTGTTATTCCCTGCAATTTCTTATCGAAAAAGTTTTTAGAATGTGTGAACGTCCTCTATATTAGAGACTTGTGAATGGCTGATTCATCGTGCCGACCGGTGCGGTGCAGCACTCTGCTCAGTGTATTGGTAGAAACAACAATCCCTATAGTCTCATAATTTTATATGTTTTGCGTGATTTGAGATAATTTTGTTTTATTAGCTTTGGAGGATTTCCTGATCGTTTCTTGTAATTCTGCCTGGTTTCGCTGCCATTGCCATACTACATCATCAATCGTCGACCTACAGATTTTAAGTGCCTCTGAAAAGTCACGCACGGAGTGATTGCTTATGTGGCACCCTATTATCAGTTCACTTTGGATGAATATATTTTTTTTTAATTCACGAGCCATTTTCCATAGTTCCTTTCTTAAATTAACCAAGGAGTAAAAATACTCTCATTTTGGGTCTTGTAGTCGCCCTTATGAATGAAAGTAAAAAGACTCTCATTCACAAGGGCGACGACAAGACGCCGAACTTAATGAGCTGGGGTGGCCAAAAGCAACTTATTTTTATTCATTCTTATACAACCCGCTAAGGGGATAAACCAAGTTACCGCAATGATAACAGCATACTTTTTTCCTAAATATCTTATCCAAGAAAAAGATTTTGGCCTCGATGTTGAATTAGTATTCTTTTAGGGGCAAGACCTTAAAAAGAAAGTATGTTCGACTTTTAAATAATTACATGATTTGAGTTCAGACCGGCGTGAGCCCTGTCTGCTGCTATCTCTTTCAACCAATTTGTAGTACGAAAGGATCGGAATTACTTTAATCTACCTATTTAGTATAATACCGCGATAAACTTAGAATTTAAAGAACACTAATTTCCGCTCTTGCCTTCTTTATTATGATGCGCCCAAACCACGAACGCTATCTCCCCAATTCCTGCTATAACATAAATTATCCCTAAAGTACCAAAAGGTTCTCGCTTTCCCACAGAAAAACTAATAATATGAGAAATCATCCCAAACCCTGTTAAAATTAAAATATACACCTCTGAATGACACCCCTAAAAAGGAAATGCTGAAAAAGAATAGGATCTCCCCCACCCACAGGGTCAAAGAAGAAGTATTAAAGCTTCTTTTTTAGGAAAAAGGAAACTTTAATTCTTCTTTTTGACCCTTCCCTAAAAGGACGGAGTAGAAACCCGAATTCCATAGAGCTTTCGTGCGGCACAAAAATTCAGAATTTTTAGAAGCCTTTCCGAAATTCCTTTTATATATTTACCTTAAATTGCCAAATTTAAGAGGTGTTAACTGAAAATTCTGAATTTTTAGAAACCCTTCCGAAAATAGCTTATAATTATTTACCTTAAATTGCCAATTTTAAGAGGTGTTAACAAAAAATTCTGAATTTTAAGAAACCTTTCCGAAATTCCTTTTATATATTTATAAATTGCCAATTTTAAGAGGTGTTAACGGAAAATTCTGAATTTTTAGAAACCTTTCCGAAAATACCTTTTATATATTTACCTTAAATTGCCTATTTTAAGAGGTGTTGACGGAAAATTCTGAATTTTAAGAAACCTTTCCGAAATTCCTTTTATATATTTATAAATTGCCAATTTTAAGAAGTGTTAACGAAAAATTCTGAACTTTCAGAAACTTTTCCGCAATTTCTTGGTGTATTAACGGAAGAAATCTGTTCTCAATTTCTTCCGTACCCACATGACGGAAAATTTCCGGTACATTCGAGGGAATACTTCAAGTTTGATTAATAATTAAATTTTAAATAATGCAGCGAGATCGGATATCGTTAATAGCATACCACATAAAATTATGGTTAATGTGGCACAAGGTATTTCGTCCTCTCTCCCCCATTTTGTGCACTAGCTTATGTATATTGTGTTTCTTTAAGTAACCGGGCACTTAAATTAGCTTACAGGTGATTGTATGATCAATAAATCAAATACGGGGTTACACCATTGTACAATAAAAATTTGGAAGCTATGAATCTGTTTATTGGTGTAAATATGACATGCATATTAAGTCAGATAATATCCGAAAACTTGGACATTTCGTCGTCCTGGAGAGGGAATCGAATCCGCGTCTTCCGGACAGCACCTGAGTATGCTAACCACTATACCACCCTAAACGACCAAGTCACAAGTTTCAGATTAATTTGAATACAATCATCTATCCGGTGCGCACGGATTCGATTCCCGCTCTAGGACGACGAAATTTTCAAGTTTTCGGATATCATCTTTTTCACTCTGTTATTAATAATACTGCTCATTTTGCATTTAGAAATGGTAATCCCCTTATTATTATTATCATATTATTATATCCATTATTATTATGCTTATCATCCATGTCATATTTACACCAAAAAACGGATTGACAACTTCCAAATTTGATTGTATGATGTTAGTGATCACATTCACCCTCCATCTGCTCTGATTAATGGCTGGCCCGGAACAAATATATGACCCTTACCTGGAATATTACTATCCGGACTGTACTTGTGAAAAGGTATGTTCATATGATCTCTCTGATGAAATTGACAAAGTTGGTATGTCACTCTTACATATCAATATTCAAAGCATTAACTCTAAATTTGATAAGCTTCAAATATTTCTATCACAATTGAATCCTGATTTTTCTGTAATTGCACTTAGCGAAACTCATTTAATTGATGAGAAACAAAAGGAGTTTTTTAATCTCAGTAACTATAATTTTGAATGCAAAGTTAGAAATCGGAATAATTCATTACTGAATATAAGGGGTTCTGGTGGAGTAGGCTTATACCTGAAGTCTCACATCAGCTACTTTATTCGTGATGACTTGAATAATATGTCACGTGTTCTTGATTCCTGTGAAATGCTTTGGATTGAAATCAAAAGTCCCAAGTCCAAAAACCTAATTATTGGCGTTATCTACAGATCGCCAAGTAGTAATCGAAAAACCTTTTGCGAATGCTTTGACAATATCGTAAACAAAATAAATAACGAAAATAAAAATTGCATTTTTCTGGGAGATATAAATATTAACATTAACAACCTATCTCTAAGTGAAATCTATCTTAATATGCTATCAGGCAATTTTTTTCAGATGTGAATTTCCTTACCAACTCGTGGTGCCAATATTTTAGACCATATTGGTACTAACTTACTTAATACTGCTTTAGAGTCCGGAGTGATTGATTTTAGTATTAGTGATCACAACCCTGTCTTCATTCATGTTCCAGGTTTTACAAATTACCATTACTCAATTAACCACAAAACAATCTCCTATTGTGACTACACCACGTTAGCTGACCTAGTCTCAAATTTTGACTGGGACAAGTCGGGTATCTTCAATACAACTTGTCCAACTATAGCTACCGAAATTTTGAATGATTTTCTTGAGATCACAACCGTTCACAAGGTAGTTAATACTAAATATTACATTGAGATCCAACCTTGTATGACCAACGGAATCATTAGATCAATCAAAAAAAAGGATAAGCTTCGTAAAAAAAGTAGAAAGAATCCTTATAACAGTCACTTACGTGATAAGTATAAAAGGTATAATTATGCCCTAAGAAATGTTATTCAGCAAACGAAAGTTGCTTATTACAACCCCGCTATTTCAGATGCAGGAAATAACTCATATCAAAAATGGAAAATTATCAAATCAGCAATTAACAAACGATCCTGTGCTACTGAAACTCCGCTGACGTTAAAAGGAAATTCTGGTAATTTTAATGTTGATTCAAAATCAGTCGCTGATGAATTCAACAATTACTTCATTAACATAGGTCATGATTTAGCATCTCAGCAAAACTTGCCCACAAATACTAATGGTTATGCTTCTTTATCCAAAATTAAGGAAGTTCTTTTTTCAATGTTTCTACGCCCTTTGGATGATACTGAAACCTATAATATTATCACTTCATTGTCCCTAAAAAGAAGTGCTGGTTCAGACAATATTAATAGCAGAGTCATAAAAGACTCGATCTTTATTTTAGTACCACTTATAACACATATTATTAATCTGAGTTTTCATTCAGGTCAGTTTCCTGACAGTCTGAAAATCGCTAAGGTTATTCCTATTTTTAAAAAAGGAGATAGGGAATCTACCTGTAATTACAGACCGATATCTTTGTTACCCGTTTTGAGGAAGATTTTTGAAAGGTCTATTCACAACAAAATGGTTGATTTTTTACACACCCATGGTATGCTTTCTTTGGAACAGTTCGGTTTCCAAAGAAACAGATCTACTGAAATGGCTGTTACTAAGTTGTCAAACTTCATTTCCAAAGCACTAGATGACAGTTATTATACTATTTGTGTTTTTATTGATTTCCAAAAAGCTTTCAACACGGTAAATGACGACATTCTGTTACATAAACTACCCAAATACGGTTTTCGTGGCAAAATTATTTCCCTCTTAATGAGCTACCTCTCTCATCGCAAACAGTATGTCACTGTAAATAAAATAAACTCCGATCTACTTAATATTTCATGTGGAGTGCCTCAAGGTTCGGTATTGGGACCGTTACTGTTCCTGTTATATATGAATGACCTTCCTCTGTGGCTGCAATCAACTCATGCTTTGATATACGCTGATGACACTGTCATTTTTCAAAAATGTCATGATTTGCATAAGTTACAGATAATGATCAATAATGATCTATCAAATTTATCTAATTGGTTATGCTCTAACAAAAAATCACTTAATATTCTAAAAACCAACGCCGTATATTTCCGAAACGTTCATAAAAGAGAGGACATAAATAACTTTCCAGTCAGGATTAATGATCTCCCCCTTAAAATTGTGGACAAAGTTCAGTATCTTGGTGTTTGGTTTGATGAATTCTTTAACTGGAATATGCATGTTCAGCTTGTTTTAAAAAAGTTTCCTTACAGATTGGCCTGCTTGGTAAAATTAAGCATCTCTTCCCTATAAATATCCTAAAAACATTTTACTATGCTTTTATTTATACCCATCTCTCCTGTTATCTGGAATCTTGGTATTTAAATATAAGTGCAAACACTAATTTATGCTTGCTCAAATTACAGAATAAATCTGTTTGCTATATGCTGAACACAGATTACAAGTCTCATTCTAAACCATTATTTCTAAAACTAAATATTCTAAAAATTCATGAAATTTTTACCTTGAAACTAGGTATCATGCTTTTTTAAAATAATGCATCTTAAACTGCCTATTTTTTAATCTGACATCAAATATCTGGATTATTCTATCTTCACCAGATCTGTTGCTAACAACATTTTATGTCAGCCGTGTATTAGACTTAATTATGGTTTAAATAGAATACTGTACAAAGCCATTATCCTATGGAATAATCTCCCAGAGAGCATCAGATCCCTGGAAAATATCAAAAAGTTTTCCTTGTCTCTGTGAAATTACATTGTAAATCACCCTGATCTCCATAACGAATCTCAACCCTATCATTGAATTGTAGTTCCAAGCATGCTGCTAACAGTGGTGCTTCTGTTATAACCATCTTACTTGCTTTCATATATGACATATGTTTTATTCTTTTTCTTACATCTGATAGGGGGAATCGTCTTACAATCAATGTGTTCAGATTCCTCCTGCATTTTCATATAACTGTAAGTTTTAAATGTGTGCAATAAATAATTATATTGTGTTGTATTGTATCTATCAGCCTGTGGATCCTTAAAACAAAAGCTATTATTAGCAATCAAGAGTAAATTTTATATTTATGAGTTTCGTGCAAGAATATTGGGTTGGGGTGAATGAAATGTCCGGCGCGAACGGGCAGTGGAGACAGGCCCCCTCACAGCGAAATGGAACCACCCACAGGTGTTGCGGGTATTACGTCACAGAGTTACTATAAATAGCTTGCACGTGGTGAAGAAAAAGGTACAGGCGTTGTTTGTTTGGCCGTAACGTGGCTTGCAAAGGAAACATGCAGAAGCCGAATTTGAGAGTTATCCTCCTGTGTGAAGTTAAACTGGGCCATTCTGCTGGAATTGCAGCTCGAAACGTTAGCAAAGCGTTTGGCGAGACACAGCCAGCGAATGAACTATTCGGTGATGGCTTGTGAAGTTTCGAAGCGGAGATACGGACCTGCAAAGCGAATCACGTGGTCACCGAACTTTTGCTGTTTCTGACGATGTTCTGTTAGGTGTGGTTAAAGCGGACCACCAAAAAACGTGTCGTGAGATAGCGGTAGAGTTAGGTGTCCACCACACGACAGTTGTTCGGCGTTTGGCTGCGCTGGGATAGCGAAAACAAAGTGCATATGTGGCTGCCGCATGAGTTGACAACTGCCAACAAGACTAGGCGTTTGGAATTCTGCACGTCGCTGCTTGCCAAGAATAAACAGGAACCTCTACTGCATCGAATTGACACCTGCGACGAGAAGTGCGTCCTTTATGAAGATCGGTAAGATCCGCACAATGGTTAAGCAAGGCACAGCCTGCTGGACGTCATTCGAAGCCATCCCTACACACGAAGAAGATGATGCTCCTTGTCTGGTGGTCCACAGTCGGGATAATTCATCGGGGTTTCTTGGCAAGAGACCAAACCATCGCTGCAGAACGTTGTTGTGCCGAATTGCACCAGATACACCGGGAATTGCTGAAAAAACAACCGGCTTTAGTCAACAGGCGTGGTGTTCTTCTGCTCGAGGACAACGCTCGCCCTCATGTCGCACAACGAACGATGCTGGCACTAAGTACCTTAGGCTATAAAGCACTACCTGATCCTCCTTATTCCCCGGATTTATCTCCGACAGACTATGATATGTTTTGTCTTCTGGATCATTTTCTGTCTCGGAAACAGTTCACGACAGACAACGAGGTTCAACTTGTAGTTGATGACTTCATCGGGTCCCAGCCACAAGATTTCTTTCGTTTCAGGATCATTGCCTTGCCGGACAGATGGCAACTAGGTGTCGATGCCGAGGGGGATTATTTTGCCTAGGTAAGTTGTCCAAATGTTCTGTCCTCGCCGTCCACGTGTGCTGGTCCTTTGCCGGACATTTCATTCGCACCAACCCGATGTTATAAAGCAGTATGATTCACATTTTCTTAAAGAAAACTGAAAGTAACTGTCAGATTAATAAGATCTTGAGTTACAAAGAATTTTGTTGCTTAGAAAAATCACAATGAAAAAATACGTAAATTGTAATAACCCGGTACTATAAAGCAGTATGATACTATAAAGCAGTATATTCACCGATACTATAAGCCAACCCCATACTATAAAGCAGTATGATTCACATTTTCTTAAAGAAAACTGAAAGTAACTGTCAGATTAATAAGATCTTGAGTTCCAAAGCATTTTGTTGCTTAGAAAAATCACAATGAAAAAATACGTAAATTGTAATAACCCGGTATTATAAAGCAGTATATTTACCGATACTATAAGCCAACCCCATACTATAAAGCAGTATGATTCACATTTTCGTAAAAAAAACTGAAAGTAACTGTCAGATTAATAAGATCTTGAGTTCCAAAGCATTTTGTTGCTTAGAAAAATCACAATGAAAAAATACGTAAATTGTAATAACCCGGTATTATAAAGCAGTATATTCACCGATACTATAAGCCAACCCCATACTATAAAGCAGTATATTCACCGATACTATAAGCCAACCCCATACTATAAAGCAGTATATTCACCGATACTATAAGCCAACCCCATACTATAAAGCAGTATGATTCACATTTTCGTAAAGAAAACTGAAAGTAACTGTCAGATTGTTAAGATCTCAAGTTCCAAAGCATTTTGTTGCTTAGAAAAATGACAATGAAAAAATACGTAAATTGTAATAACCCGGTATTATAAAGCAGTATGATACTATAAAGCAGTATGATTCACCGATACTATAAAGCCATCCCCATACTATAAAGCAGTATGATTAACATTTTTAAAGAAAACTGAAAGTAACTGTCGGATAAATAAGATCTCGAGTTCCAAAGCATTTTGTTGCTTAGAAAAATCACAATGAGAAAATACGTAAATTGTAATAAGTCCCCGTGAAGAAAAAATAAAATTATTGACAAACGATTCACAAAAACTTTACGCTTCGATTGAAAATGAAATGATTGATTCATCCTCATTAATAACAAAAAACGTTTCATCATAGCGCGAGTAGACTTCTGGGTTATACGTGACTACATGCTGTGGTCTTTCTGGCTCAATGGTAGGATGCGTACCTACCATGGAAAGTTCCTCGGTAGGAAACCCACCAGAGGTAAAAATCAGTAAAAAGGCCGAGGAAGTCAAAATCGCTAGCACGAAGAAAACCAGCACGGACATTTTCTGAAATTAGTATCTGCTTATGGAGATTCTGTCAAAATAGTGAGGTTAAAAGAAACGGAAATTTCGTTAAAAGTCGAACACTTACCGGCAATTTCGCTATTTTCAGAACATTCCGTGAATTTATACCACTTACTACTTTTTACAATGTACGAGCGTATTTAAAATTCAGTGTGTTGCATAATGCACGCATAGGAAATTCATTATCATTATTAATAGAGAGCTATCGGAATATTAATTATTAACTTTATTAATAGAGGGCTATCGGGTTCTTTATTTTATGTCACAAAACGTATTGCTGCAAGCAATGCGTTACCAAGCGTTGTTATTAGGGTAAACGTATTTTTTCAAAAGTGAGTTGCAGAGTATGTTGTCTCGGATGTACGAAGTTTGCCTGAAATTCAAACTGAGTATAAATAAGGAAAAAACCAAAGTTTTGGAGTTTGAGAGAAGAAGTGGTAGCACTGAATGTAATGTAAGTATAAACAGCACTGTGATTGAACAGGTGAGTGAGTTTGTGTATTTAGGAAGCCTGTTTGACGGAGAGAACAAATTGGATGGTGAAATTTCTAGGCGAGTGAATTCTTCATTGAAGGTCATAGCTGCTCTGGGAGGTTTTCACAGGAATGATGGGTTCTCTAGAGTCCCGCATGGCTGTGTATGAAAGTGTAATTGTTCCTACTCTGATGTATTTCAGTGAAACCTGAGTACTGCGGAATAGGAGTCGTTTGTGTGCTAGAGAAATGCGTTATTTATGTATTTATGGGGGGGGGGAGGCAAGTCACGTTCTGATTGTGTGAGGAATGAAGATGTGTTGCAGTTGTGATGTGAAGCAAAATGTTTTTAGCAAGGTGGAGACCAATATGCTTTGGTGGTTTGGCCATGTTGAAAGAATGAGTGATGAGATGCTTACTAAGAAAATCTTTTTAGCCCAAGTGGCAGGAAGGAAAGGCAGAGGAAGGTCACGGAAGTCATGGGTGGATCAGATTCAGGAGTGTCTGCATGAGAAAAAGATTATTAGTATGAAGTATAAAAGATCTTGTGTACAGCGTGTAATGGATATCAGTGAAGCCCGATTTGTATGTCAAGATCGCTGTAAATGGAGAAGTTTGATACGACAACAGTAAGTAAAAATATCTGGTAGTTTGTATTTCTTTTTGGAGCTAACCTCTGAATCTCAGAGAACAGCTTAGTGATATATATATATGTATGTATCTTTTTTGATTAACAAACCCCTTTTTTGAAATGACTATTAGCCTTGTGAGTAGAATTATTTCTCACAGCTTATTTCAGCAAATATTATCCCTTCTTATCCTTATTTCTAGTGGAAAATGTATAATCTGGAATTTCACATCTTGGCGGTTCATGTTCTTTCCCCATTGCACATCGACTGCAAAGCTATGATAGATTCGTCTATCGTGGAGGTGCATTAATTCAATGGGACTAATAATTCAGAAAAAGAAGAAGACACATTTAGGAATAAATTATGCTCCGCACAAATAGCTCTTATATAATCCAGAGATTGCCAATCTCATCTCAATCTTTAAAAGTAGTTCTTTCTGATAAACATTAGAATCATTAGCGCTTGCGTCTTCATTCTTTTGTTCTTGATGAAATTAACTTCAGTTATGCGTGTTTCAACGTCATCGAGTTTTACAGACGATGAGTTAGTGGGAATACATAATGAGCATTTCCACGATAAAGGTTACTAAATCTCTCGCCCATAAATATATAATTTAATTGGCACCATAACAGATTAGAAATCACACTCAAAGTGTTTCAGGAATTTTTCGATGCATGCATTTGAAGCAGAATTGTTGCTGTTAACAAATTTTCCGCTTTATCAGTAGTAGAAAAACTTTCTTTTCATCATTTTTATGTTCTGAACAAAAGATCGATTGGAAGCATTCAACGATGCCAAAATATCCCTTGAGGTACCAGAGTAAGTAGAATCTAAGTTTTGTTGGGATTTTTTTCTGAATTCAGAAACCTTGGACGGTTTTTAAGAACGCTTTGACTTTCTAGGAAACGCAAGTGAAGAATTTCTGATTCCTTTCAAATAATTCATTCATTATTCTCTGAAAAATATCAGAAGGCTTATGATTCTAAGGCAATTTCATTTCACAAATGGAAAGAAATGCGGAAGCCAGCAGTTATCTATTTACTTAATAAGGTAATTAATTCATAAGCACACATTCCCCGAAGTTCTAATTTTTTCTTTCAAGATGATTCTCGTGTCGGGAAAAAAAAGTTTTTTTTTAATTTTCTGAAAGTATAAACTGATATAGAAAATAAGTGTTATCCTTTGAAAATATGTATCAGTATTTCTTATTACCTTTTCTCTTTGAAGACTGCGGCTTTTTGTACTTTTTTTTGGAGAAGTACACAAATCCTATTTTTCAAGGACCGTTTTTTTCGGAAATGTTTGTGCAACTTTCGCTTTTGGTAAAGATAGCCAATTCTGCGTCTCCTGTATCATCATTTAGTGAACCCCTGGGCAATGAAAGTTACCAGGGGACTTATATTCGAGTCATAAGGAAATACATTGAACAGAGGCATTGTGGAAATTATTTAATATTTAAATTCTAAGATATCGCCAAAATTAATTAACTCGTTTTTTCCCTGGACTGTTGCCAAGTGAAATGCCACACACTTGGATCGATAGATTAATATTTATTTAAAATTTAATTTCATGATATACATGCATCCATACATTTCAAGATATACATACCTACATGCATACATACATACATACATATCACTAAGTTGTTCTCTGAAATTCAGATCTTAGCTCCACAAAGAAATACAAACTAATGTTTTCAACTGATTATTTATCTACTCTTGCTGTATCAAACTTAACCATTTAAGCCATCTTGACACACAACTTGTGCTTCACTAACATACATCACATGACGTACACAAGACTTTCTACACTTCATACTCATAATAACACTCCTGAAGCTGATCATCCCATATCTTCCTTGGCCTTCCTCTGCCTTTCCTTCCTGCCACTTGGGCTCAAAAATGTTCTTTGTAAGTATCTCATGACTCATACTTTCAACATAGCCAAACCACCGAATAATATTCGTCTCCACCTTGCTAACAACATTTTGCTTCACAATACACAACTGCAATACGTCTTACGTCTTCATTCCTAACACGACCAGAACGTGTCTTGTCTCATTCCTCCAGCGCACAAACTTTCAAAATGTTTCATTCTGAGCGAAACGTACAGGGAACGAAGGCGGTAAGCGGTATGTGCTTTTACAATGCCTGAAATCATAACAACAGGAGTCAGATATATACAAAGTGTGCGCAATTTACAATATGCGAGGGGTATATACAATGCAAGATAAATAGATGAGCAGACGACAAGACATAATCACCATAGTATGTACACAAGAAGTGCGCTATTTACAGTATGAGAGGTGTATATATACAGCGAGTATGCAAGTTACAGTATGAGAGGCGTATATATAATACAGTGCCAGTGAGATAGATGAGCGATGATACAACATAAATGCAACAATGCAGGGTGTGATAATGGAAAATATTTTGGTGAGACTGAATCAATGTACAATTTAGGTGAAGTATATACAGATGTGCGTGAAGCCATATAGGAACAGAGAACGAACTATGTGCAGCAAGTGAGATATACATACAATGCAATGAAAATATAAACACAAATGACGCATAACACAATGATGCAATTAAAAATGTGTACAACAAAATGCGTGACTGAGATACGCATGATGCAGACAGTTAAGAATGAACTTGTAGGACGGCTCCGAAAAGGAGCGTACACAGTACCAAGGAATGTGTATATGTACATAATGAACAGCGAAATATATACAGGATGTGTATGTACAATTTATATGAGCAATATGACGAACGAATGAGCAGAAGATATATGACGAAATAAAAACATTGAATATACAAGTACAATGTGAGACACCCAGAAGAAATTTCTAAAAAGAACACTTACTCAGAAGAGGGCACCATAAAGTAAGTGCACGTGAATACACTACAAACACTAACAGTAAAAAGATGAACTGGAGATGGGAATATGAAGAATGTATAGAAGATCTAAGTCTGATAAGCTTAGGGAGATACTCTCCGGATGTGGTGCGCGAGTCCAGGGTTCATCACAAAGATCAAAGCGGGGAAGGTCCCGACGTACATTGTGGAAGTCAAAGCAGAAGATGTAGGTCTGTAGAAGGCCTGGAAAAAGAGCGGTGTAATGGTGACCATACACTCAGGAACTGCTGTCTCTGGTCAGTGGCCCAGGCTGCGGTAAACGCCAATCGGAGTGTTTCTACAGTAACTATGCATGTGAACTTCAGTTTTAGTGATGTTTCTTGGCTGTTCTCCGTGTGTTCGGGTTCCATGTGTTTGTTTAAAAAAATGAACTCTGAAGAGGATACCATGTGCTCGTTCTTGTAGACATACAGTGTGTATAGGGATGTATTCCAAGAAGATCAATCGTTTTTTCTAGTTTATACTTTACTCTCAACCACTGTGCCAATAGAAAGAAGTTTTTATAGTTTGTGACGAATAAAAAATTTCTAATTTTAGAAATTTCTAAATAAAAATTTCTAATTTTTTGTGACGAATAAAAAATTTCTTAAGGAACACTATTTCACAGTAAAGACTATCATCGTTGTCTATTAATAATATCGCAACACAAAAATAACTTCTCTCCGAATCTGAAGTTAAACAGTCGTTTCACAATGACATAATTAGCTGCTATGCTTTTTTGAAAGATATAAGAAATGTGATCTTCTTTATAAAAAAATAAATGCCCTTTTTTTCAGTGAATCTCATTTTGTAACTTTATTTTTAAAACACCAGACTGTGAATACTCAAGAAACGCATATAGCGTATTAAATCCGTCTCTTTTTGTGGTGCAGTAAGCACAAAGATTCATCTATAATGATCTTCAAAAAGCTTCCCAGTGCATTGCGAAAGCTTGGCGAATATTTGTGCTTACTACACCACAAAAATAAACGAATTTAATACGCTGGCCGAGTGACGCAAGTGGTCTAAGCGATGGCTTCTGATCATTTGTCCGAGATAGGTCCGGGTTCGAATACCAGTGAGGCATGGATGTAGTGTTTGTCTTACGGCGCTGACTCTCTTCCTTCCCTACAACCAGTGACCCTAAATCAGGGACGGGAGACTGGTACTCCCGTCCAATTACTCGGGTCAGACCTGTATAGTCCGTGGGAAAGCAATTCCCATCCATACTTTTCCACAATGTCTCTTACAGTACCAGCAACATGCGGCCTCGCGTTGTAGTACAAAATGACGTTATCAGCTTCGAGCATGTCTGGCCTTTTTGGCAAATCTCTGGGCGCAAAACATTTTGCAGAAACCTTTTGTAGTATTCCGCTTTTACAGTGTCCCACTCGGGCACTCTGTCTGTTGCTATCACTTCAACCTTGCATTAGGCCATAATCATCATCAGTCAAACCTTCAATAGTTGGCTACGGTTTTTTTTTCTGGTGAGGTAATTCTTGATATTTCCACGGAGAAGACTGAGATTTCAGTTCTGGTTCTAAATCTCGTATCCAGGTTTCGTCTATAGCAACAATTCTGCCCAAAAGCTGCTCGCCTTCTGTCTCGCACCGCTGAAGAAATTCTCTTCTGTGATCCCTTTGCGAACTTCTCGCTGCTCTTTACTCAGATTATGCGGAACCCACTTGGCAGCCATTTTTCCTTCTGTAATTTTTTAGTTAGGATTCTGAAAACCGAAACTGTAGACATGTTTAGCTTCATATGCAATCTTTTACATGTTTTCCGTTCCATCTTCTTCAAAAATGCTGTTGATGATACCCACAAACGTATCGTCTTCTGCATCTGATGGCCGGCTGCTATTTGGGTTGTCTTCAATACTTTCCCGACATTCACAGAATCGAGAAGCTCACCGTGATACTGTGTTACCATCCACTATACTGACCCAACAAACTTCACATAAAGCTTTATGAATTTCGGTAGGGTTTTTTTTAAGCAAATTTTCAATTTTAATGTAGGATCTCTGGTCGCTACGCGAGATCTGACCTGGCTCACTTTCTTCCTTCATTTCTAGGCAGAATGTTTCGAAACAGGAACAAATAAGCCAGCAAACGTAAACACAACTTTGTATACTGTAGTCGGAGTCGCCGCCCCGGTGGCGCAGTGGTCTAAGGCGCTGGCCTCTGATCATTCGCCCGTAAGGGGTCCGGGTTTGAATCCCGGTGAGGCGTGGATGTTGTGTTTGTCTTACGGCACTGGCTCTCTCCCTTCCCTGTAACCAGTGACTTTAAATTAAGGACGGGCGACTGCTTATAGCCCATTGAGTTGCTCACGGTGGTCGTTAAACCTCCAATCAAAAAAAAAAAAAAAAAAAAGTCGGAGTCACAATGGGCGCAGTGATTGGAGCGATTACATCATCCTACGTGCAGCGCCTGCGCAGTGCTCAAAACTTCTAATATGGCCTACGTATTTTTGAAGCAAAGGTACTATTGTACACGTGTTAAAACCAGAAATATGCCCTTACTGCCTCTAGTTACAAACTATTGTAAAATGCTTACAAAATAGTCATAGTCGTGACTTCTATCTAACACAGAAACAATTTTAAGAATCCGATTTTTAGAACCAGAGATTTCGGGAAAAAATATAATATTCTCTTACGCCCCTAGCGATGACATCACGCATTATTCCAAATGGGTGGTGTAATTTATTTTAAACTAATTGTACAGGGTAAAAGATATTTTGAATTTAAAAGCATATGCACTCAATTTGATTCTTAGCGGGAAAAGACCAAAACGCATGGATCATCATTCTCACAATTCAGGCTTTGGGCTGCAAAAAGAATATTTCACATCGGACAAATACATCTGGTGTACACATACCTCGACTGGCGGGTATACTATAAGCACAACCTCGTGTTTAAAAAACGTGCTTAGGATAAGAACATGTTTATTCTTCACTTTCAGAACAGTGTTCTCAATTTCTGTGCATTGCGAAGAGCAAAACCATAAAAAAAAGATACATTATTCCTGCCTTTCAGAACAATATTCTCAAATGGACCAAACAAAAGGGTTATTGTGGAGAGCAATAGCATAAGAAAAAGGCATCCTTATTCCTCTATTTTAGAAGAGTATTCTCAAGGGCCCAAAGAAAGGATTTTCACGGAGTGAAGTAGCAGATAAAAGAACATCCTTATCACTCACTTTTATAACAATAGTCTCAGGTAGCCTGAGCGAGCGGATTCTTGCGGAGAGCAATAGCATAAAAAAATCTATATTCCTCAATTTTAGATCATGGTCCTGATGGAACAGATTCCTGCAGATACCAATAACATAAAAATGAACATCCATGTTCCTCACTTTTAGAACAATACTCTCAAGGGCCTTGAGCGAACGAATTCTTCCAAAGAGCACTGGCATAGGAAACAAACATCCTTATTCCTCTCTTTTAAAAAACGTTCTGAAGTGTCATGACAGAACCGATTCTGTCAGGGCAATTGAGAACATTAATATATTCTCAAGTGACCTGAATTTTATGTTTTGTTTTTAGAACAATATTCTCAAGTGCCCATTGTTACTTTTAGAACAATGTTCTCAAATTCTGAGCTAAAGGATTCTTGCGAAGAGCAGAACCATAAAAAAAAGACACATTATTCCTCACTTTCAGAACAATATTCTCAAATGCCCAGAGCGAAAGGGTTACCGCGGAGAGCAATAGCATAAGAAATGAACATCCTTATTTCTCCTTTTTAGAAGAATATTCTCAATTGCCTAAAGAAAGGATTCTCACGGAAAGAAACAGCATATGAAAGAACATCCTTATCACTCACTTTTAGAAAAATAGTTGCAAGTATCCTGAGCGAACGGGTTCTTGCAAAGAGCAATAGCATAAAAAATAACATCCGTATCCCGCACTTTTAGAACAATAGTATCAAGTATCCGGAGCAAACGGTTTCTTGCAGAGAGCAATAGCATGAAAAAGAACATCCGTATCTCGCACTTTTAGAACAATAGTCTCAAGTATCCTGAGCGAGCGGATTCTTGCAGAGAGCAATAACATAAAAAATATATATTCCTCAATTTTAGATCATGGTCCTGATAGAACAGATTCTTGCAGATACCAGTAGCATAAAAATGAACATCCATGTTCCTCACTTTTATAACAATACTCTCAAGTGCCTTGAGCGTACGAATTCTTGCAAAGAGCAATGGCATAGGAAAACATATCCTTATTCCTCACTTTTAAAAAACGTTCTCAAGTGCCATGACTTTTAAATTTTTTTAGAACAATATTCTCAAGTGCCCATTGTTACTTTTAGAACAATGTTCTCAAATTCTGAGCTAAAGGATTCTTGCGAAGAACAATACCATAAAAGAAAAGACACATTATTCCTCACTTTCAGAACAACATTCTGAAATGCCCCGAGCGAAAGGGTTAATGCCGAGAGAAACAGCATAAGAAAGAAACAGCTTTATAGTAATCTCAAGGGCCTAAGCAGCTTTCAAGAGCCTAAAGAAAGGATTCTCACGGAAAGAAATAGCATATAAAAGAACATCCTTATCACTCACTTTTAGAACAATAATCTCAAGTATCCTGAGCTAACGGGTTCTTGCAGAGAGCAATAGCATAAAAGAACATCTGTATCCAGCACTTTTAGAACAATAGTCGCACGTATCCTGAGCGAGCGGATTCTTGCGAAGAGTAATAGCGTAGAAAAATCTATATTTCTCAATTTTAGATCATCGTCCTAACGGAACAGATTCTTACAGACACCAATAGCGTAGAAGTTAACATCCATGTTCCTCACTTTTAGAACAATACTCTCAAGTGTCCTGAGCGAACAAATTCTTGCAGAAAGAAATAACATAGAAAAGAACATCCTTATTTCTCACTTTTAAAAAATGCTCTCAATTGCCCTGACAGAACCGAATCTTGCATAGAGCAGCAGCATATAAAAAAGAATATCCTTACCCCACACTTTTATAAACATTATCTCAAGTGTTCTGAGCTAAAGGATTCTTGCGGAAAGAAATAGCATAAAAAAGAACATCCTTGTTCCACCCTTTAGAACGATATTCTCAAATGTCCTGAGCAAACGGATTCTTGCGGAGAGCAATAGCATAGTTTTACTTCTCACTTGTAGAACACCTGAGTGAACGTATTCTTAAGTGTCTAGAGTGAACGGATTCTTGCAGATAGCAATAGCATAGAAAAAGAACATTCTTATTCCTCAGTTTTAGAACAATATTCTCAAGTGCACTGACCGAACTGATTCTTGCAGAGAACAATAGCATATAAAGGAGAATATCCTCATACAAATTTTGAAGATGACATTCCGATTTTTGGTGTGAATGTGACAAGGATGTTAAGTCAGATAATATCCAAAAACTTGAAAATTTCATCGTCCTGGAGTGGGACTCGAACTCTCGTCTCCCAGATAGCGCCCGGGTATGTTAACAACTACACTACCCAGAACAACCAAGTCTCCAGTTTCTGATTAATTTGAATATAACCATCACAGGATTCTTAACCTCCAGATTCGCTAAACATGAATACCGGTTGCTTCGACTAGCGAATCCTGTGATGGTTGTATTCAAATTAATCAGAAACTTGAGACTTGGTCGTTCTTGGTGGTGTAGTGGTTAGCATACCCGGGCGCTATCTGGGAGACACGGGTTCGAGTCCCTCTCCAGGACGATGAAATTTTCAAGTTTTCGGATATTATCTGACTTAACATCTTTATCACATTTACACCAAAAATCGGATTGTCGTCTTCAAAATTTGTATTACATGGTGTAATCACGTATTTATTTCATGAAGAATATCCTCATTTCACACTTTTATAACAATATTTCTAAGTGTTCTATTCAAATATAACAATATTCCTAATAACAATATTCTTTATAACAATATTCCCAATGACAATATTCTTTATAACAATATTCCCTAGTGTTTTATCTATGTTCTATCCAACGGAGTCTTGCAGAGAACAATTACATAAAAAACAAAAACGAAACACTCATTTTTCTGTGTTTATCTATCATTAACAGTAGCAGTTCTTGCAAATAACTTCAGAAAGCAGTCAATATTATCCCTTAGGTGCTGTTGTGCAGTGCAATGTACCGCGTCAGCTATAAATGTATGTTTTATTCACATATGCGATAGACCTAATAAAGTGTACTTTTTAGTACCTTCCAATATGTTATTAATTAAGTAGTCTGCATGCATGCTTCGTTTGAAAAACCATTTATAGCACTTTTTTGATTGATGAACTGATCCCAAAGACCGCACGACGCTTTTTAACTACCGCAAAATGTTGCGCTGAAAGTTGTCCCGTACGTGGCGTCATGCGGTCTAATACAGTGTAAGGGCGTCACTGATGCGGGAAAGGAAATTTGGCTTTCTTCCAAATTTTAGTGGTCTTGGCTTTGGAAAAATCATCTGACTTTTCAGATCTTTTGTTACATTAATTTGTGAGCCTGTTACACTCACGGACAATGAAATTTGCGCAACGAATGAAGCATCAGATTAAACTAAAATTTTATGGACGTAATGATACAAATGAATAATACACATGATGGCAAAAACAGATCTGCAGGACAATTACAGAGGGATCAGCCGTACGCAGTCCGGGAATCTTCAATAGCGCGTCGCATCACCTCGTGCAGCGATGGCGGCGATACATGCTGCAATACGGTCCGGTATGGAGGCGAACAGACGCTTGATATTGTCTTGCGGCAGACAGGTCCACACGTGTTGGACGGTGTGCTCCAAATCCCGGATAGTGCGGCACGGTGGCAGCCAGAGTTTCAACTGGTCCCACATATTCTCGATAGGGGACATGTCCAGAGAGCGGACAGGCCATGGAAGCGTCTGGACATGATGTAGGCAATCCCGGGCAACCCGAGTCGTGTGCGGGCTGGCGTTATCCTGCATGTATAGCGTACCTGGAATCCCGGCCAGGAATGGTACCACATGGGGCCGTAGAATTTAATCCACATACCGCTAGCCCGTCAATGATCAACGTAACACTATTAGAGCTGATCGGCTATCGTAGGCAATGGCCCCCCCAGACCATAATGCCTGCAGCTGGGGAGGTGTGGCGCTCGATAGCGGGTTTGGGATAGTGCCGTTGATCCGGGGAACTCCACACCCGGACACGATGTTCATCTTTCCCCAAAACGAAGCGCACTCATCGCTAAGCGCCACCACACGTCGTCAGTCTGCGGCGTTCCACGTCGCTCTGGACTGGAACCACTGCACACGGAGTCAGTGATGTTCTGTGGTTAATGGCAGCACACGTAAGGAGTGCTTCGATTGCAGATTCGCTTCCGCGAGGCGACGGGAAATGGTTCGTGGTCACACAGGAACCGATACATCTGCCTGTATAGTGGACCGAGTCCACGTGGTATCCGTTCGTGCTTGGCGCACGATCCATCGATCCTCTCTACCGGTGGTCCTCCTGGTTCGTCAGGAGCGGATCCGCCGTGTGGCAGTACCATCACGTGACAACTGCTCCCAACACAGTCGGACGATATGGTTAGATCATACTTTAGCAGGCTATACGGCTCGTCGATCACCCTACGGTTTTAAGCCCGATGATCAGGCCTCTCTCAAAGTCTGAGTTGCGTAAATCGACGTCTCTGGCGTGTATACGGTATTATTGTTACTCTGTTTTCTTGCTTGCGTCGGTCGGTGCTTTTCGCTTTCATAGGGTATCGACTACACGCCGGTTTATAATGCTATCGGTTCGTGCTTGCAGCGCCACCACAGGGTGTGTGGTCATGCGCACTCGCACCTAACGTGGCTCATTTCAACACCAGAACGCACTCATCGCCATTTACAAAGTTTCGCAGTTGCAGCATGTTTTCTTCTTGATGCGCAAATTTCATTGTCCGTGAGGGCATTTGCTATGCAGTCATCGTTCTCATTGCTGAGGTGCAGAACAGGAAGGACAAAAAAAAAAAAATGAAACGTTAGCAACATGTAATCAAGTTTTCTATATCCAATCGCAAAGGCGAACAGGATTGTTTATTTGTGTTCTTCCTGCAAAATACAAGCATGTTGCAAAAAATATGCCTCGAAGGTGAAAACTCAGATTCCTAAAGTTGAACCTGATGTCAGTTGAACGTTTGCAGTATTCTAGAAGTTCTAGGTTGAGGGCCTTTAGTACACAGATTTTATGAAGAACATTTCACCAATAGCATGCATTCTTAGCCTTATTCTTTAAAAATATTTCAAATATTATGTATCATTCAAAATTAAAACTTCCGTGTTCCAACAAACGTTCGTGATTTTCAGAAACAGAATTTCAAATTATTAAAATTTTCGTTACACTTAGGGATCAGGGTGTTGTGAAATATCGAAACAACATTTAACATAGTTTTTTTATTCAGAATAGGCCTTCATCTATCGTGCAGTACATACAAAGACCTCTGGACTGCACGACGCTCTTACATACCAAATATCCACGACGCTACTAAATGTGTTAAATTTTACAATTCTTATTTTCAAAGCATAATGTTTTTTTTAGTGACTGACACCAAACAAATACATCGTAAAATGCGTTCGAAAAGGTAAAGGAGAAGTGATTGTTTTCTTAAAATGCCGTAAGATTTTTGGAAAACACGTCTTTCGCAAATAAATATTTTTTCCTGTTTCAATAAAAATGCTGTTGATTAGATAAGGTGTAAAAGATTTTTTTGTTTTAAACTTTGCTTAGCACTTTGGGTGCTGCATTATGTTTGTCATATATACATGTGGATATCGTGGCAAAGGGGTTTCTGCTCTACGACAATTGTTTTCCGATAAGCTTTGGCATATGCTATCGTTCTTTTCTCTGCTGTGGCCTCTTTTTTTTTTTAACGATCACAGAGACCTTCCGCATTCTGCGCTTCCAGTGTTAACGGTTTATCACTGAACGACATCTATTGCGCTGTCTGTTTGCTGTTGCGGTAGAAGCTGAGCCGGTCTGAACGCTTTGCTTTTAAATGTCATTTTGTTCATCTTTTTCGCTCCAACAGCGTTTGTCTGTGAAGGAACCAATACCAATAATGCGAATTCCACATTACATGCAATTCGGGTTTGGCGCTCTTGGGGAAATGGAGCGTTCTCAGAGAAAATGCCGTTTCTGCACGTCTCTTCGTCGAAATGTTAAACATCAGTAGTGTGATTTTCAGTCGTTTCGTACGAACTACCTCAGAAGGAATTTGAAAGAGAGACCAAATATGAAACACTAATTCAATCATTTGATAGATCAAATTGCGTATTGTCCTGGAAATTCGCCTTTTGAAAAAATTAAAACTGCTCTCAATTGAATATTATATTTGGAAAAGAAAACTGAGCGAAGGTTAATGCTTTTGTTTTGTACGATTTGGTGCCACCCTAACACTTCGATCTGCCGGTGCGAATTAACTCGCGGTACTCTAAATGAGCTGAAATCACCTCAACCGAATGTACCGGTGTAGCTGGCTAAGAAAAGCTCCCAATGGGATTTGAACGAATTAATTCATAATGGATTTAGTAGTTCCAACGTTGCTCGAACTCATCACCAGCAGGATTGGAGCATCAGAAAGTATTGTTTCCCCCAGGCTTTGTTATTCAAAGTTGTTATTTATGGGGATTGTTGACACTGATGCTTTCTGACTAATTGCCTTTTGAAGGAGCTATAGCAACGACGACAATGCTAAGAAACGTGATGTCATGTCGTTCTCATTCATGTCTTATGCAATGGAGCACACAATAAGGGACTTCAAGAGCGTTCATAGTCCTTAATAGGTTTATGGTCAGCACTCCTGAGATGAGAGGATAAACTGAATTGTTTCGCCGCGAAAATACAAATTCTACAAACAAAAAACCGTTTCTGTTTGGGGAGCATCTAATATACGAGGTCAATCAGAAAGTTCCGAGACTAGGCTGACATAAAACAAAGTACTTACGTTACTTAAATCTGGCTATGATCTCAGTCCAAGTAGTCTCCTTGGGCAGCGATACACTGCTGCCAGAGTTTTTGCCACTGTTGGAACGCTCCCTGGAAGTCCTGTTTGCGAATCGTGTCAAGCACCGTCTGCGATTCGCGCTGGATCTCGTCCACGGTTTCAAAACGGCGACCCTAGAGCTTCAGCTTCACCTATGGGAACAGAAAGAAGTCACAGGGAGCCAAATCCAGCGAATAATGTGGGTGAGGATGGATTGTCATGCTGTTGCAGCTGCAAACGTGGCGTGCTGTTAAAGCTCTGTGAGCGTTAACAGCACGCCAATTGTCGCGATGGAGCAGGAAATCGTCCCGGCTCCACACTTCAGGTCGTTTGCGGCGAATGTCCTCCCTATGACGCCGTAGAACATCGCAGTAAAAAAGAGTGGTGACGGTCTGGCCCTAGGGGACGAATTCACTGTGCACAACACCCCACGAATTTCAAAGAACACGATCAGCATGCTTTTAGTTACGCTCCGGACTTGTCTTGGAGATGCCGGGCTCTTCCACTGAGACGACTATTGTTTGGTCTCCGGGTCGTAACCGTAGACCCAAGTCTCGTCCCCAGTGATGACCCACGACCGGAACGTTGGTTCATTCACCACCTGCTAACGAAGATCTTGACAGAGTTCGACACGGAGCGCCTTCTGTTCGTAGTTCAGAATCTTTGGAACAAATATAACGAAGTAAATTTCTCCGTCATTTTTGGTCTACGCCGGGATTCGAACCCGAGGCCGCTTATTCCGGAACAAGTCGCTCTACCAACTGAGCTACGCAGATATTTGTTCTGATTGCTATGTGCCTTTATGTCGTGTGCGTCCTGCTGGCAGGTACGTCACATCTCCCCCCCCGAAAGAGGGCCGGGGCATGGCCCACGGGTCAGCCGTGACCATGAATCGTTGCAGGCAGCCATCCACTGTAGAACGTGCACTTGGGAACTCCCAGTCAATCTGATGTGTGGAATACAACATCACACATGTTTATTTTTCGAAGCGCTGGAGAAGGAATTCTATGATTTTTCCTGTCTCGCGGTGTGGAAATAACATCACACCAATGCGAGATTTTGAACGGCCGGGTCACCCGGATAGTTCGGGTGCCATTATAACGAAGTAAATTTCTCCGTCATTTTTGGTCTACGCTGGGATTCGAACCCGAGGCCGCTTATTCCGGAACAAGTCGCTCTACCAACTGAGCTACGCAGACATTTGTTCTGATTGCTATGTGCCTTTATGTCGTGTGCGTCCTGCTGGCAGGTACGTCACACAAACTTTGCAGCAATGCGGTGCATGTTCAAAACCGACGTCAGAATTTCTTGCACTGTACCGTATGACACATTGACGATGGTAGCAATGTCTTGAATGCTTCTCCGACGATCGTCATGCACCAGTTCCCTGATTTTGTCCACAGTTTTTGGTGTTTTGCTCGTGGACGGTCACCCTGAACTCTCGTCATCTCCGAGCGCCGTTCTGCCGCTCTTGAAGTGCGAGTGCCACCAAAAACACCTCGCTCGACTCATTGCTTCATTGCCATAAGCCTGCCGTAATATTTCATGCGTCTCCGTTCCCGATTTGCCGAGTTTGACGCGGAATTTGATGTTCGCTCGCTGCTCCAGTTTGCAGTCCATACCGTAATCGCAACTGTGTCCTACACGTGGTTACCAAATATCGTGTAGCACAACTCGCGACGTTCACAGAACGACGCCACTCGGTACAATGACTCATGAAGGTCACTGCGCTCGACCGCTGCTCGCGCATCCGCGTGCGGCCATCTCTTAGCGCACTAAATACCTAGTTTCGGAACTTTTTGATCGCAGTACGTATAAATGTGAATGTTTGTTTGTTTATTTGTCCGCTGTGCAAATCTACAGTTTTCAATTTAGAACACCAATATCTCATGGTACTCTAACTTAGAAAGGAGATGGTTTTTGGAGGAAGTCGGTCCCGGTGTTAAGGGGACCCCATACACAATTTTGGTAAAAATTCCATTTTTCCTTTTTCATTTTGAACTCGAATTTAATACTTTTTGTTGTGATAAGTGTAAGAATTGATTTCTTTTTTGGTACCAGTGAATTCCAGTGATGAACTGCAGCACAATTCAGCATCGGAAGTGAAGGTATTTCCATTCCTCTTCCTTTATTTTTTGTTTCGTAAAAGCAAATTACCTAAATCAATTTTTTTCTATTTCTCGCATTTGTAGCCGTCCTGGCTCAATAACCTAAATTAATTAAAATAAATTTACTGGAGAATTACAGGAATATCGTTTTCGTCGTTCCCAGGTGGTTCCTTACCACATACTTAAATTTCATTGAAATCGAACCATTTTTACGCAAGTTATGATGCATAAAGGCAATGAAATGGATCCCGCTCCTATGTCCTGACCTTTGACCCCATTTCATTTATTTTCAATAGGGTTCGTTCCCAGGTGATCCCCTACCACATACTAAAATTACATTGAAATCGAACCATATTTACGCAAGTTATGACGCATAAGGGCAATTGAATGGATCCCGCTCTTATGGCGTGACTTTTGACCCCACTTCACCCATTTTCAACAGGGTTCGTCCCCTGGTGGTCCCCTACCACATACTAAAATTTCATCGAAATCGAACCATTTTTACGTGAGTTATCGTGCCGACAGCCGGACAGACGGACAGACGGAGAGAAAAAGCAGGAGCGTATAGGCTTCTTCAACCTACGGTTGGAAAGCGTAAAAAATACTGTTTGACTAAAGACTCTGTAGAGAATAAAATTCAAATTCAATGAAGAAATGAAATACAGTATTGGGTACGGTTCATGCCGTAAAAAAATAATCTTTTTCATTTAATTTGTACAAAATTTAGATACTGGAGTATCATGAAATTATCACGAACAAGGCCAAGCAATTCAGCTAGCAGACAACATAGGGCCGATGGTGTGCAAGCTGCGGTTGATTTTGGGAAGAATTTAGTTTACCCCTAGGTTGGCCGTTTGAATGGTTAATGGGTGGTATGAACATCAGTCATCATATACAGAACTAACGTAGGGTAGCTGACTCTTATAAAGGAAGAGAACGGAACCCACCAATAAACATTGTAAAGGTATCTCACCCATTGCACTTTTCCAGGGCGTTCGTTCAGAAAGTAGAATAACTTGAGATATTAGCACTACTCCTTCATTAATATGTGGATGTACAGTAAACTAACCTTACGTCATAATACACGGTACTTCAGAAATTATGCACGAAATAGATATCTGGGGGAGTTCAAAAAGTAAATAGCAATTTTAGTGAAACTTTAGAGCAAGTGTAGTGATGTTTATGGTACATGATTTACTAGTCTCTTTGACATATATGGACCAAACGTTCCAGCGTCCTAGTGTTGTAAACGGTGGTTTCTGATCTTATGTCCAAGTGGACTCCGGTTCGAGACCCGAATGAAGCACGGGTGGTGTGATTTTCTTACGGCATTAGCCCCCTCCCCCTACTCCCTGGAGGCTGTGACGAAAATTATGGACGGAAGACTGCTTTTAGGCCTAAGAGTCTCTTAAACCCTTAAACCAAAAAAAAAAAAAAAAAAAAAGGAAATAAAGAAACACATGTCTTACAGTTATAAGACTATAGGAGTGTGGATGTTTCGTATGAAAAACCTATAATTAGTCTTTTATTTTTTAGTGGATTTACCTACCACCGTGAATAATTCAATGGGGTATGAGCAGACGCCCATGCCTGAATTAGGGCCACTAGTTCCCCAGTGCCTTATGGCAGACACACCATCTGTTCCTCACCCGGTAGTTGAACTAGCAACGGTCTTGTACGAATCGTCAGAAGCTCTCACACTGGGTATATTTCTGTATAAAGCGTACACTATATTGACAAAAGTCACCTGACACCCCTTCAAAAGCAAATGAACGAATCCGCTGCGTTATTAAGATGAGAGATACAGCTGCAAACGGTACAAAATCCATCCTGAAGCTGACCGCGATCATATCGCACTGTGAGGTTGAGTGAAAATGTCGCGGCCAGGAGAGAACTTAACTTTGATAAAGGAAAGATTTTTTGGGTGTTATATTAGTGGGTTGTCCATAAGAGAAACCCAGAGGCGTTTAAACATACCCAAGTCAACTGTTTTGGATGTACTGAATAAGTGGAAGACACATAGCGTGCCAGAAGCTGCAAAACGCACCAGCAGACAAAAGAAACACAGTGATAGAGGACGTCGAAGCCTCAGGAGAGTCGTTACAGCTAACCGACGGAGTACTGCACAAGACCTCAATGTACAGATAAATGAAAATGCTGCAACCTCTGTATGTACATGTACCATTTGCAGGGAACTTCATTCCATGAGTTACCGTGGTCTTGCGGCTGCTCATAAGTCTTTCATCTCCACTCGGAATGCTACTCATCGTTTAGCATGGTGTAAAGAACATTTATCTTGGACCGTAGATCAATGGAAAAGGGTCCTATGGACTGACGAATCCATATACAGGATCCATCAGTCTGATGGCCGTGTGTGGGTATGGCGGCAGCCGGGGGGAACGCTATTTATCACAGTGTACTGTTCCTACGGACAAGTTTGGAGCTGGCAGTGTACTCGTGTGAGGGTATTTTTTGCGGTACGGTCCCGGCCCATTGGTTATAGTGGACAAACCTGTTAACCAACACGTCTACCTCGATATTCTGGACAATTATGCCCTACCAACTCTGTGGCAATATTTTGGAACCGAGCCTTGTAGATAATGCACTGAGCCATAAAGCAAGGTTTCAAAATCGCTTTATTCTAATTTATCATAAGAAAACATAAGATTGAGACGTACAGTATTGGGCATCTCACTGGGAAATAATACAAAACTGTTAAAAACATGATGGTATATACACTGCAATGACAATGGGGATGAATAACAAATGCTGCAAGCAAAGCTTATTGAATAAAAAATTGCAGAAGTGACAAAGAGAAACACATCGTGTCCAATGACATTGGCTGGGCATGATTTACAGGATAACACAGGCGAAACAATAGTACACAATTAGAAAAAGAACAGCACAAACACCGCCGTGAAGGTAAAACATTACATACATGTGATAAAAACACAGCGTGCACAATTGTGCAAGTTATTTAACGAGGGCACCAAAGCAACATAATACAGGCGGGGTGAAAGTAAGTAATGTACACGAGTAAGCATGAAAATACACTGAGATGGCATTAGCATTCACAATTCAACGGTAGTGTTGATTGCACGAGTCGTAGAGTGGAGGAGGGCCACCAGGGTGCCAAGGAAACTAAGCAAAGGAGGTGTAGAATGTCCTAGGGTTCTGATAGGTGTAGCAGTCCAGAATCAATCGCAAACCATGGAGCGGCCGGCGCCCAGGTAGCATAGAAGGTGGCTTCTCGACGACTGGAAGAAGCCGACTGGTACTCCAGGCGGAGTCGAGAAAGCAATCGATCTTGAAAATGGCACAAAAGTGCTGCGCTGGCCTGGTGTAAAGAGACCGGCGAGGAAATGCTGCGGAGTTGTTGAAGGTATACGTAAATAACGTGTTTAACCAGCACGAAAAGATAGGCACATACTGAAGGAAGAGTTGTAGGTGGATGAGCCCGCAGAAGAAGATGTCTGTAGGCAGTGAACGGAAGATCTTGAGAACAAGAGCGACTGGCAATCCGGAAAGCCTGGTGGAGGAGAGGCATCAGGATGGGACAGTAAAGGTAGACGTGAGAAACGTCTGCCTCCTGTGCGCAGAAGGAGCAGAGAGGGGAGGAGAGAAGAGACATGCGAAAGAGAAAATACGGAACAGGGAGGCGATTATGCAAAAAGAGCCAGTGGGTATTAATTTCAAGAGGGGCAGATAAGGGTGAGCGGGCAGCGGCCCAGACAAGAGGAAGAGAAGCAGGGGGAACCTCCAGAATAGAAAGCGGTGAAGGGGTGGCAAGGTGCACTAGAAAACGATAAAGAGATTTAGAGGAGAGAGAGGAGAGAGGAAGAACCGCGTTTGTGAGTCGGAGGAAAAACGGCAGCGGAAGAGGGGCAGAAAAGACAGAGACAGAGACCGGTGGGGGAGACAAGATCAGGGAAAAGCGAAAGAAGTGCAGTTAGCAGAGAGTCATAGACCAAATGGGCGGATGGGGACGAGAGAATAGCAGGGGGAGGCCAGAGAGAGGGCGCCAGGATAGATCCGAGTTAGTGAGGTCTTGTACAGTTACTACACCTGCTCGGAGCCAAGAGGGGAATGAAAAACAGGGGAGATGGGGGGATGAACAAGGGAGTTGAAGAAGAGGGGTTCAGAAAGAAGCTCTAGAGTTGAAGAGGGAGGGGAGCGAATGAGGGGGAGAGAGCGAAGGTGAATGAGGGCTTCAGAATATGCAGGTGGGAGTTTGGAGGGGGGAAAGGACAGCAATCCATGAGAACTAAAGAAAGAAAGGAAAACTGTGGGTTACGCAAGGAGGCAAGAACGTCACGTACCTGAACTGCGGAAGCCACTGGAGCCGTGAAAAGGTGAATGAAGTTGATCACTCGGCTTGCTTTGTAGCACAGCGGGACATCAGGTAGGCCAGCACCACCATAGGAGGGAGGAGCACAGAGCTTGTGGACGTTAATCCAGTGATGACCTGCCCACATTACTCGAGTAAGGCAGCGTGTAACCTCCTGGAGACAGAAAAGCGGGGTCGTAGATGCAATCCAAGAATGCTTGCAGATGGACAGAAGGTATGTCCTGGTGAGATTTGCACGCTGGTAGTAGGACGTACAGAACTGCGCACGACACCAGAATGCAGCTGTGCGGAGGAGGCGAGGATGGAGTTCCGAGCGAGTTGCACTGGATGTAGCTTGTGGTGCGCCTAAGTGCACACCCAGGAAGCGTTGGGTAGTGGATGACCATGTGGCCCCCCATGGAGCATCCAAGCGATTGGACCACGACCCGCACCACAATCCAGTGCTCTTAGACGTATTCAGTTCAGCTGCAGAACATGAAGCATATGCGGAGAACAAACGACGAAGCAGTTGGAACTGTGAGTCGCTACGAATGCAGACGGTGATGTCATCTGCATAAGCAGAGTAAATGATTGAGTGATGCCGTGAGCTGACAACTGGTGGTGGAAGTTGTGCTAGAAGAGATGTTTGCAGAGAGCGTAGAAAAGGCTCGACGGCAATCGCAAACAGTTGACCAGAAAGCGGGCAGCCCTGACGAACTCCCCGCTTGAAGGGAACATGTGCTGTGAGAAAAGATGCCGTCTTGACATGGAAAACGGCGTCCCGGTAGAGGGAGAGAAGAACGGAGACAAATTGTGGAGGAAAGCCAAAGTGTAGCAGGGTTTGTGTTAAATAGGCGTGTGAGATATTATCGAAAGCGGAACGGAGGTCTAAGGAAAGGAGAGCAAGAGGTTCAGAATGAGTCTTGGCAAGATGAATGAGATCGCGAAGAAGTTGAACATTGGAGGAAAGAGAACGGCCAGGAACAGTATAGGTTTGAGAGTCAGCAAGGATGTGAGGGAGGATAGAGTTTAGTCGACGGGAAAGAAGCTTAGTATAGAGTTTATAATCTTGATTGAGAAGAGAAATGGGGCGCCAATTTCCCAAGTCAAGAGGGTCACCCTTCTTGGGAAATGGGACCACATGTGCGTCCGTGAAACTCCTCGGGAGGGGGAGCAGTTAAATGCAGCAGAAAAAGCGGAGAGGAGAAAAGGCAACGAAAGAGGCAAGAACGCACGGTAAAAAGGAAAAGAGAGGCCGTCCGGACCCGGAGCGGCATGGGGGTTAAGGGAAGAGAAGGTGTCGGACACCTCCGTGGATGTGGGTGCAAGAGACAGGGTGGGAGCAAGATGAGACGGAACTTGAGGTAGGTTATTGAGAAGATGGGGGAGAGCAGAGGGAGAAGGGGGAGGAGTTTCACTGAACTTGGTGGTATAGAACTGACGAACGTGAGAGCAAATCGCTGCCGAATCGGATGTGATTTCGCCAGAGGGGAGGCGAAGATGACGAAGCGAGGTAGAAGACTTACGTGCAGATTCCATTGATGTTAGAAAATCATAGGTGCATTCCTCCGGATTGAGATGTTTAATGCGCAGACGTAAAAGTGCTTGCTGCGCAAGAGGTTTCAGCAAAGCCTGGAGCTCCGCCTGAAATGCTGGAAAAAGCGGATCTGATAACCCAATCATTGTGAGCATCTGCCTGGCGTGATCGAGGCGCATCTGACTAGAAGTCTTCATGGTGAAGGAAAGTTGCTTGATATGTAAGAGGAGCTGATGCTTGACACGAAGCCAATACGTCAAGGTACAGGGTGCGGAATGCAACCCAGCGCGACGAGCAGCGAGAAAAGAACGGACAGAGGCACAAAATTCAGGATCAGTGAGGAGATTGGAGTCAAATGTCCACGGACGAACAGTCCGAGGGAGTGACGCCGCAACAAACACTGTGAGGGTGACCGTGCAGTGGTCTGAGGAAGCAGTAGGTTGATGTTGCAACTCGGTAATAGACGCAAGAAGCGGTGTGGAAACGTAAACCCGATCCAAGCGTGCAGTTGATGGAAGCTGACTCCCAGACGAGCGCCACGTGTGTGAGGTCTCTTGTGGATGAAGGCGCCTATAAGCATCGGTGAAGGAGAAATCAGCAACAAGGTCATGGAGTAGTGCGACGAGATCCGTCCGACGCTCTCGTGACGAAGGAGAGCGATCCAGAGCCGGGTCAAGGGTGCAATTGAAGTCTCCACCCAAGAGCACACGATCCGAAGGTGAGACTTTCGAGAGAGCTTTACGGAGTTTGGTGAACAAGATGGATAAATGAATAGAGGTGCATGGAATATACACATTAAAGATGTGAAATCGAGCTCCGCCAACTGTGAAGGAGACTTGCTGGAGTAAATCTCGGCATAAGTTCTGCACTGAGAGTGCAGTGAGGGTGGATCGGAAATGTTGATGTATTCCGATAGCAAGTCCACCATGAGATGAGTAGCGGAAAGCATGATGGAACACATAATCGCTATCACGCCAGCGAGTAAACAGAGTGGAGGAATGGCAGTTTGTTTCTTGTAGTAGTAACAGATCGGCCCCGAGGGGCGAGAGGTCTTCCATTACAAGAGCATTTGCTAGGGGGCTAGCGAACCCTCTGCAATTAAGGGTCGTGACCTTGAATGGACTGGTCAGTCGTTGGTTGGAGGAGTCGCGGAGCAACTTTCAGGAGTTGTTGTAATCGGTTTACGCAGCCAAGGGTCCATGAGTGGTGCAGGGGGTCATGAACAAACCCACGAAGGTACTTAGCAATGCATCCGGCTTGCAGGAGCAGCGCGGGAAGAATGTCTTCGCGCTCTCGGAGGTAGTCATACGTCGACTCCAGGTTCGTGGTGTGGGTGCAAAACTGATAGTAATCTCCAAGATTGAGAGGTTCTGAAGGAGCACCACATTTGGAGAGAACACTTGAAAAGACCTCAAACGAAGGCGGAGACCCATCATCATCAGTGTCCCTTTCAATTTCTGTTGGCGCAGGAGAGGAGAGATATCTCCTGAAGATTTGGTAGTACGGAACGGTTGCCCATCCGCAGAGGAAGATTTCTTCTTCTTCCTCTTACGTCGGGTACCTGTACGAGTGCCAGAAATTCGTTTTCCAGGGAGCGACGATGCTCGGGAAGCTGACGCAGAGTCAGAGGAGTTATCGGCACCGCCGTCACACTCGGAGACACCAACAGTGAAGACTGGTGGGAAACCAGCGGCGAAGTCTCCCGATGTTGCCACGGGATGAGGAGTAATAGGTGAGGTGAGCACTGGAAATTGAAGGTGGGAGGTGAGATCAGCATCAAAAAACGCTCGTGGACGAGAGGCTGTAGATATACTTTTTGTGTAACTCGGCCCTGGGGCAGTTGGCACATTTGAAGACGGTGCAGGTCGAGAGCGAGATGTAGCAGGAGGCTGCTTAGAGGCGGTAGGCGCTGTAGAAGCCGTGGGAGCTGGATACTGGTTGTTGGGGCATCGAGCACGCTGATGCCCAAGTTCTTTGCAATTAGCACAGTGTTCTGATGTTAGCATGTCAATTCTGTAGGAGAGCTGCCCACATCGGACGTTTAGGATCCGTGGGAACTTACGGAGATGCTCCTCTGATGGAAAGATGAGTCGAACACTCCGGCGAAAACTACGAACATTCTTATTTGCAGGATCCTTGGGCGCAGCTGAATGTGTGATAACAGGACCAACAATCTTACCACACTTACTAAGTGCAGTACATATCATCGCATCCGAGATTTCGGGGGCACCGGATGCAAGGAGACCTGAACAGGGCGCCTGGAAATCGGTTCAGCTTCCAGGTGGTGGTCTCCCAGGTCAAGACCAAAGTTTAGAAACGTGTCTGCATGCTCTTTGGATGTGAAATAAACAATCACCGTCCGCGGCCGGCGGGTGAGGTGAGTAATGGCTCCGGCTGGAAGAAAAGCAAGGAGCGTATCACAATAGATTTTCAGCGGTGTATTCGGAAGAGCATCCAGGCACACTCCCAACTCGCGGGTGGAGTGAAGTTCCTGCGCAGCGGGTGAGAAGTGCGGAACGTCCAATTGAAGTGAGTCACCATGTATCTGGACATGGGCATCTGCAAGGGGAAGGCGAGTCGATTGCGTCGGTAGGGACGCACCTGAGGTAACGCTAGAATAAGAGCGGGAAGGCAATCCTCCATTGGAAGGCAGAGGTGCAGCGCTGGATGAAGGAGCTGACACAACGCTCGGCAAGGCTACCGAGGGCAGAGAAGCAACGCCCTCACAGATATCCATTACGTCATCGGTAGCATCAGGAACGAACGTCATAGCCTCACCACCAGGAGGGGTGGTGGAGTCAGAGAGTTGAAGCGTAGAAGAAGAAGAGCAATAGGCATCAGGAGGAGGACGATATTCCCTATCATCAAGGACGGACGCTGATTGGTTTGCTCCGTCAGAGATAAGGATCGACGTAGTAGGAGAAGCTGTAACGAGAGCGGGAATGCTGCTCTTATCAGCAGTCGCCATCGCCGATGGCGAGGCCTAATTTAGTAAAAACGACCAACTGGTCGAGAAAATAAAGTGCTGATAGCTAATTGAAAATAGTACTCACCGACTCGGGAGATGTCTTAAATGAAAGATACAACCTTCGTCTTGAAGGCACGCACAAAAGTTAAACGACAGAGCACACAAAACACACTCAGTAGACGGCGAAACACGGAGCTCAAAACAGACACGACTTACGTCCCATAAAGCAAGGACTGTTACTGCGTGGTTTGATTATAATTCCGTATCGTGTGTGGACTGGACAACAGAGAACTTTGATCTTAATCCCATAGAGCAGCTATGGGACGAATTAGAGTGCCGCATAAAAAGTTTGGAACCAAGGCATACTACTAAGCAACAGTTAGCGGCAGCATTATGTACTGAATGGAAGCGCATATCTATCGCCGTGTTCCAAAACCTTGTCGAAAGCATGTCTCGAAGGGTCAGTGCATGCATGAAGGCCGAAGGTGGACCAACACCGTACCAATGAATGTGAATAAATGCTGTGTTGAGTTTCTTTTCTTGGTGTCTGGTGACTTTTGTCAATATAGTGTATTTCGTGTTTTCCTTAGACGACTTCGCAACAGGAGCGACAAGTCAGTATGGAATGACTTTGCCTCTGGAAGTCACACAGGTTTGTGGCATATGAGCTATTCCCTAAATAAGATGATCTCGAGAGTAAGAAGGTAACTATTGCAAATGGTACCTATCTTCAGATTTCGGAAGGTACGTGGAGACACCAGTATTACACAAATGATCTTCTCCCTAGCGCATCCTACATACTGTATGTTCAGCGAGATTGGTGTCTTTCTGAAACTGCAGGTTTCACCATTTGCTTTATGTATTGTTGTAAAAAATTATGTTTGAAGATATAACCGGTGTGGTAGCCTGTGTTATCATATATCCGCATGGAATCTACCAATATACGGCTATATACACTGAAGAGCAATTGAATTAGAGATACCTGTCTAGTAACGTGTAGCACCACCTTTCGCCCTGTTGACGGCGACGATTCGTCTCGGCATGGACTCGACAAGACACCGGAAGCGTTGGGAAGCCATACGGATCCACGACCCCTGAACAAGCTCCCACAGTTCACGAAAATTTGATGGAGGGGCCAGAGCCTCGAACATCTCTCGCGGTAGCATCCCAGATGTACTCGATGGGATTGAGGTCAGGTGATCTAGCTGGCCAAAGAAGCGAGATCACGTCGGTGAAGTGTTCATCTAACCATTCGGATACGATTCGGGAGCGATGGCACGGTGCATTGTCTTGTTGCAGGATGAGGTCCCCAGTGGGATGTTGAAGACGCACAAACGAGAGCAAATGGTCTTCCAGGATATCCCGGTAACGTTGACTTGTGAGGGACGATGTCACACGTACCAGGGGTCCCATTTCAGTCCACGTAAACAGTCCGCAGACGAGAATGCCAACTCCACCAGCTTGAAGAGTACCCTGCTGGCAAGAAGGATCCATCGGTTCATGTGGTTTGCGCCGTACTCGTATCCTGCCATCCGCATGTACCAACGTGAATCTCGACTCATCAGTCCGAGCAACATTTTCCCACATGTCTAGGGTTCAGTGGCGATGTTCTCGCGCCCATGCTAATCTTTGCATCATGTGATATGCGGTCAGAAGCGGTACCCTCGTTGGACGATGGCTTCTGTACCCTATAGTGAGGAGATGGTTCTGGATGGTGTGGCTGCTTGCACGTTTTCGTGCACCAGCGTTAAATTGCGAGTGATTTCTTGCAATGTAGCCCGGCTATCCGCTGTTACAATGCGAGCTACCCGACGATGACTCAGCTCATCCACACGCTGTTGTCCACGGCAGTTGGCCCTTGCAGGGATGGTTTTAGTGGATTCGATGTACTCACGGTGCACCCGTGACACAGTGGCTCGTGAAAATCCCAGTGTCTTCACGACTTCCGAGATGGAGTGACCCACTCGTCGTGCCCCGACAATCTGCCCACGATCAAATGCGCTTAGATCCTTAGTCTTACCTATACTGCATCCGACTCTTACTGATTCCCGTCGCATCACTCCTTACATTGACGGATCGCTGCATACGTCATGTCGTTTCCGTTTACAGGGCATCCCACAGCGCCACATTTGCATAACGCAAGCTGTTTCTAATTCAGTTGCTCTTCAGTGTACTGTATAAGAAAGAGAATCTGATCCTGTAATCTACGGGAGTCATAAAACGTTTATTGAAAAGCGAGCAAGCTGGGACAATAACACATTTATATTCCTACCACGGAAAAGCACTTACAATACGTGTAGCGTCTTTCACATTCTAGGGAGATTAATATACATCTATTATCCGAATCCTGAGAGAGATAAATGCGTCATCCCTTAAAAAGACTTTACGTTGCTGTTCGAACGTGCACGTGATATGATTGTAAAATTATTTTCAGTGCGAGCGCTTCTGTTTGGTATACAATCTCACGTGATGTACAAAATGTCTGGGTTCATTTACGTCCACAGTTGTAGATTCTTCTGGTCATAACTAAGATCTCCAGTGTCAGGGATGATGTCCTATCGCCAACTGGGTGCACAACAATATTATGTAGCTTCCATCTTGAGGGACTGTCACTCTTCAACAGCCTAACAGACATCTCTGGACGACATGAAAGTTAGGTAGAGTTCCAGAATCCTGAAATAACAAAACTGTTGAAATAAAAGAATCTATTCACTTCTGTGACCGATTGCCCGGCTTTTAACCTCGCAAGCATTGTCCGTCGTGCTGGATATTGTGGACCTCTTATGAGTCAAGAAACGGGGTTGTCGAGACGAACATTAATACTGAAGCGAAGGTATGGTGACGATTATAAACACTGAAACAAGAGCGCGGAGACAACCATAATAACTGAAATAAGGATGTACAAACATCCATCAAGGGTGATACGAGAATTTAGAAACATTCATCAACGCTGTAGCGAGGATGTAGAGACAGTCATCAGTATTGTTGTGCAGATTTAGGGACATCCATCGGCATTGGGACGTAAATGAAATAGCAGTCAGCACTCAACATAAGTTGATCGTAAGAGCAATTTTTGTCTAAGAATAAATTTCCATACCGGATAGGATGTAGAAGAAGTCATCCTTCACCAAGAATAGGTGTGACTACTGCTATTACACGATCATCAGAGATAGGAATAGAGACACACACCAGTCACTTTGAATGGATGTCAAAGACACTCATCATTCACTACGGTTAACTGTTAGTCACAAGAGTGAGCTGTGGTGATATGCATCATCGGAGATGGTTTTTAAAATACACATAAGTTACTAGAGCCCGTCGTTACATTTAACACAACTCCAGGGACAGATACAGAAATCTGTCAGCCAGATAGGATGCATGTGAAAGACACTACCGCTCTGGTGGCCGTGAGGCACGAGGAGCTGGCTTCTAAGCATTGTTCTGAAATGTATCCGGGTTCGAATCCTGGGAGAGGTATGGATTTTGTTTTTGTCTTTCGGCACTGGCTCACTTTCTTCCCTGGAACCACTTGCCCCAAAATAGGTAGAGGCGACGGCTTATAACTCATTGAGTTGCTCACGGTGCTCGTTAAGTCCCCAAACAAAGGAACAAACGCACTCAATAATCGTTAGGAGTAGATGTAAAGACAGTAATTTCTCACCACTGTCGTATGTGATGACAGTCATCTCTCACTATTGTCTGATTTGAGGACTGTCATCAGTCACCAAGGATGGTTTTTGGAGATAATTGTGAGTCACCAAGCATGGTTATGGAAACAGTTGACAGTCGCCAAGGATGGTTGTGTAGATAGTTTTTAGTCACCAAGGATGGTTCTGTACATAATTGTCAGTCAGAAAGGATAGTTGTGGTGATAGTTGTCAGTAATCCAGAATTGTTGTGGAGATAGTTGTCAGTCACAGAACATTGTTGTGGAGGTAATTTTCAGTCATCCAGGATGGTTGTGGAGAGTCATCAAGCATGGTTCTGGATATATTTGAGAGTCACCAAGGATGGATATGGAGATAGTTGACAGTCACCAAGGATGGATATGGAGGTAGTTGTCAGTCACCAAGTATGTTTCTGGATATATTTGACAGTCACCAAGGATGGATATGAAAATAGTTGCCAGTCACCAAACATGGTTGTGGAGATAGTTGTCACTCATCCAGGATGGTTGTGGATGTATTTGACAGTCACCAAAGATGAATACAGAGATAGTTGTCAGTCACCAAGGATGGTTATGGACATTGTCAGTCACCAAGGATGGTTGTGGACATTGTCAGTCACCAAGGATGGTTGTGGAGATAGTTGTTAGTCACCAAACATAGTCGTGGAGATAGTTATCCGTCATCCAGGTTGGTTGTGGAGATAGTTGTCAGTCATCAAGCATGGTTATGGATATATTTGACAGTCACCAAGGATGGATATGAAGATAGTTCGTGTTAGTTGAAGAAATCCAGGCCATCATCGAAAATGAAACAAAACAAACAAAGCAAAAGAAAAAAAACCAAGATCAGCTATGTCTGATTATCATTGGAATTGTTACGCTGTTTAGTTGACACTAGCTGAATTGCCAGGGCGTTGCTCGGGAGAATTTGGAAATAATTCACTATCTAAATTTTGTATAAATCGAACGAAAACGATTACGTTTTTACGGCATGAACCGTACCTAACACTGCACTTCATTTCTCTATTGAATTTGAAATTTATTCTCTGTAAAGTCTTTGGTAACAGTATTTTTAGTTTTTCTATTTGATATTTGTTGTTTTTTATATACATATAGCAGGAGTACTCGGTATTTCTCGGATAAACATTACTATTCGTGGAATCAAGTTCAGCGGGTGAAAGTGTACGAATGAAAACGTTGTTCCTGTAATTTTCCAGTACATTTATTTTAATTCATTTAGGTTATTGAGCCGGTGTGGCTGCAAATGTGAAAAAAAGAAAAATAATAATTTAGTTAATTTGCTTTTACGAAACAAAAAAGAAAGGAAGAGGAATGGAAACACTTGCCTTCACTTCCGATGCTGAATTGTGCTGTGGTTCTTCACTGAAAAGCACTTGTCACAAAATAATCAGTTCTTCCACTTATCACAACAAAAATTATTAAATTCGAATTCAAAATAAAAAAAGTAAAAAATGGAACTTTTCATGAAAGTTTTGTATGGGGGCCCTTTGACCCCGGGTTCTGACTCCTTCCAAAAGATATAAGTTAGATACCATGAGATAGTATACCAATTCAAAATTAAAATTAAAAAATGGAACTTTTCATGAAAGTTTTGTATGGGGGCCCTTTGACCTCGGGCTCTGACTCCTTCCAAAAGATATAAGTTAGATACCATGAGATAGCATACCAATTCAAAATTAAAAAAGTAAAAAATGGAACTTTTCATGAAAGTTTTGTATGGGGGCCCTTTGATCCCGGGCTCTGACTCCTTCCAAAAGGTCTAAGTTAGGGTACCATGATATAGTATACCAATTCAAAGTAAAAAAGTAAAAAATTGAACTTTTTTCGAAAATGTTGCACGGAGGCTCCTTGACCCTGGGCTCAGACCTCTTGCAAAAACCGTTTACGGTCTAAGTTAGAGTACCATGAAATAGTATACCAAATTTGGTAGTTCTAAATTGAAAATTGTAGATTCGCATAGGGGACAAAAAAAAAAAAAAAAAAACATTCAACTTTATATATTAGATTTACGCCATGTGCAGCGATGCATTGGAAAATGTTTCTCCTCTTGTGACACGCAAAAAGATTAATCATTTCAAAGAAAATGGTTTTATGCAATTTAGAACTTAGTGAAAATGGTTTTATGCAATTTAAAACTTGGTGAAAATGATATTTCAATTTATTTACAGAAAGAAATGCATCTGATACATGCTTTCTTAATCTAATAAGTCTTCTTTCGAGTTTGCACAGCAAGAGCACTTGGTACATACTCCTAAACAATTTCCTTTTGAGTTTACGCAGCACCTGATGCATGTCCTTTTCTCGAATAAATCATCTTTTGAGTTTATACAGAACCAAGTGCCTACTACTTGAGTCTAATAAATCTTCTTTTGGGTCTATACAGCACTTGTTATATAATTAGTCTAACACATCTTCTTTTGAGTTTACGAGAAAATGTGTTATTCACCCTAGAAGTATTCTACTTCTTTTTAAACTACTCCTTTAAGATTTTTGTTCTAAAATAAGCCGCAACTGTTTCGTTTCCTTCGACCACGAAATACAAATTGCATCTTATATTTTATCACAATTTCTTTTATTTCAGAAAAAAAAGTCAGTGCCAGCAGTGGCCCAGCACTATGTTGCCGCTGCCCAACCGTCAATGAAATGTCTCGGCGGCCACCACATGGGCCAGCAGTTTAGGACAGCAGCTGGCCAACAGTTGGCATCCCCATCATTTGTCATATGCCAGAACAGGGCCATCAGTTATCCATCGCAGGCAGTGGCTGCCACAAGCAGTGATTAAGACCCAGCAAAAACAGTATTGCTGGGCCAACAGTGGGCCATTGCTGGCAGCCAGCACTGCCAGCAATGGCCCAGCACTATGTTGCCGCTGCCGAACCGAAAATAAAATGTCCGGGCGGCCAACAGAAGGACCAGCAGTTCAGGCCAACAGCTGGCCAACAGTTGGTACCCCATCAGTTGTCATATGCCACAACAGGGCCATCAGTGGTCCATCACAGGCGGTAGCTGCCACAAGTGGCCCTTCAGTGGCCCTGCAAGTACTTGCCAGAAATGATGGCTAGCCTAATGTGGTCCGTTAGTGGGCCGTTAGTGGCAGCCAGCAACAACGTGACGTAACTGGTGGCTTGCCGAATCTTGTCCGCCAATTTCCCAGTAGTAGCAATAATAAAAAAGAAAAGCAAGGATAACAGCAGTTTCCTAAAGCTACAATTTTTTTTCTACCTTTACGAAGCTTGTGAATTAATGCACTGCGCTGGGGAACTTTTCTCGACAGACCGGAGAAACGACGTTTGCATTTGACTAGATTCGATCCTGGGCCGTTTATGTGGAAGCCGCGCTTGCTACTGACCGGACTAATTCACGACGCTCAGGTACGTGCTGGAAGCTATCTGTTTGGTATGCATATTGTAATCGAATGCTTCCCTCTTTCATTTTATAATATTGCGAGGTATTTTTCATAAAAGTCAGTTTCATATAATTGATAAATTAATTTTTTCAACGTAACGATAGTTTTTTTTTTTTACTTTAAGGGGACTTCACTCATTTTCAAGGCGTGTACATACTTAGAGTCGCATTCCAAAGTTTTGTACTGTCCTTGCCGTCTTGAAAAAAGATTGTTGAATAAATAAATATTTACCCGGGTTCATGTCACATTCTGTTACATTTTTAACGTTGTGTCTTTCCTTTCCGTTGTCCGAAGCTACATTTGTTTTAAAGAGTAAAAGATATTTTATTTTACTTCTCGTTATTTTTAGAAGCGAATTCCTCCCAGTCTTGTGTATTCAACCCATGGATGAGTACACCACATACCGTTGCTTTTTTTTTCTTTCAAATAATTAATAAATTTATATATTATAATTCTTTTTTTCCCCCAACAAACGCTATTTTAATGGTTTTCCAGGATATGTGTTTCAAGCGGTTTCAAATTTTTTCTTGTTATTTATAGACTCCATTCCATGAATTGTTATTCATGGGAATGGAGTGGGTGTATTTCATGGCTGTAATCTAGTATTTCACGGCTTATTAATCTGATATCTTCGTCGACGTAAAATTTCATTAGGAAATTAATTCGCTTCTCCACATATGGATTTTTTCTTAACATCCACTAAAATAACACGATGGCGATAGCGTCGTCTTCAACTAACTGGTACCATGAGAGACACAGCAAGTGTTGCTTCTGCGCATGCGCAGTCCCGATGCTTCCACCTGCTGTTGGGGGTTGCATTGGTTGCCAGCAACGGGCCACTAGTGGCACTTGCTTGGAGGCCCACAATTCACGGCGATGCTGCAGGGCCATCAATGGCTCGCCAACTGATAGCGCTGCCACCAACGGACCACTACCGGGCCGTGAGCGGCAGATTTCAGCCAGCAGTGACCCATCACTGCCAGCTGGTGGCCAGCAGTTTCCCAGCACTTGTGTTTTTGCTGGGGAGGCCCTACCAAATGTGATACGCCTGTTTCCCGGCAGCGGCATCTGGCAATCACGTAATGCAACTGATGGCTTGCTGAATCTTGTCCGCTAATTCCTAGTAGTAGCCATAGAAAAAAAAAAAAAAAAAAAAAAAACAACTAATAAACACAGTTCGCCAAAGACACAACTCCTCATTCTTTCTCAACGAAATTTCTACATGATGGCAGGGCGCTGGGGAAATTTTCTCCACAGGTCTTGAAAAACGCCTGATTCTACCAGTAGCATCGAAACAACGACAACCTGCTTGCGAAACGGACGCACACTTGTTTACCACGCACGAGCGTGTGCTTGGAGGTGAGCCTCTTTCCTGCGCAATGTGAAGCGAAGGGTTCTGTTTTTAATTTTAAAATATTGCTAGTTATTTTTCATAAATGTGCATTTCATATGATTCATAAATTCATTTTTCAACGTAACGATTATTTCATTTACCTAAAAAAAAAAAAAAAAAGAACTTCACTCATTTTTAACGATTGCACCAACTTAAAGATTTTTCCAAAGCTTTGTGCTGTCCTTGTGGTCTTGAAATGCGATTGTTTAATTAATATATTTACCCATTCATGTCACATTTTGTTACATTTTTAACGCTGTATATTTTTCCACGGTACGAAGCTATATCTGTTCTAAAGAGGAAATATATTTTATTTTACTTGTCGCTATTTTTAGCAGCGAATTCCTCCAATCGTGTGTATTCAATCCACAGATGAGTATGTTATATCCACATAGCATTGCTCTTTTTTTTTTTTCAAATAATTGATAAATTTTGTACGCGTATGATTCTTATTTTTTTCCAACATAACGATTGTTTAATGTCTTTCCGGGACTTTTGTTTGAAGCGGTTTAGGGTACGTTAAAAAGAAAGATTATAAAGAAATTATTTCTAGTTATTCATGGGAATGAAGTGGTGCGTTTCAATGGCTGTCTGTTTTCTCGATTCTTTTTATGTTAGTGCAGTAATTATTCTACGAAATGAGTTTCTATAAATACATATGAGTAATTGACTGTTTCTTACTGTTCGTTATTTATTCACATAATTTTCTTCCGACATTAATCTTCGGCGACGTGGCATTTCATTAGGAACTAAATTCGCCAATCAACTTATTTTTTTTTCTTAATATCCACTAAAATAACACGATAGCAATAACGTCGTCTTCAATTGACTGGTACCACGAGAGACACATCGCGTGTTTCTTCTGCGCATGCACAGTCCTGTTGCTTCCACCTCGTGTTGGGGTTGCTTCGGTTGCCAGCTACGGGCCGCTAGTGGCGCTTGCTTGGAGGCCCGTAGTTCACGTCGATGCTGCAGGGCCATCGATGGCTGCCAACAACGGACCGCTACCGTACAGTGAGTGGCATATTTCAGTCAGCAGTGACCCATCACTGTCAGCTGCTGACCAGCAGTTTTCCACAGCTTGTGTTTTTCTGGGTCTCATTAATGACAAAAGAAAACAAAAAAGATAGCTCCGAATTTTCGGGTGTAATAAGCACGTCTTTTGAATCCGTTCTGACACAAATTAAATTTATCAAAGCTATTCAAAGTTAATGGAACCGGTATGGAAAACAATAGTATCTGACGGAAGAAAGAAGTTTTTCAATAGGGTTTTTAATCCCTCAGATATTGCTGTAAATGGAATCAGTCGTGACCTTACGCCATTTGGTTGCAGACTTGTGCGTTAAGAAAAACATGAATTAATATGAGAAACATTTCGCACCGGAAACGCTGTGCAACACAGAAATAATTTTTCACATCAGACTTTTAGAAACAGAGATATCGACCAAAATAAGATGTGACTTTACGTCCCCTGGTGGGAAAACCATGCATTATTTTAGGAAGAAAGCATTCTCAAAAGGTTTTTCCATATGAGCGGTATCGGTCCAAGAACAAAAAATTAGTCGAGTTTTCAGGAGCCCAGATTTTGCTACAAATACATCAGAAGCAGAAATAATGCAGAAAACGCACTTTACCTTTGTGCACCCTAGCGGAAAGATTATTATTTGCTTGAAAATTTTGAATTTTGAAGTTAAAAATTTCGCATCGGAAACACTATTCAAGAAAGAAGGAATTTTTCAAATTGGACTCCTAGAAGTAGAGCTATTGACAAAAATAAGACATACATCTACGTCCCATGGCGTAGAAACCGTGCATTATTTCAAGAAGAAAATGTTCCTAAAATGTTTGTCGACATTAGTAGTATCGGTCAACAAATGATTTTCTTTGCAATCGAGATTTTATAAGCTCATATTTTGCTGCAAATACATCAGAAGCTGAAATTAAGGCTTACGCCACCTGGCGGCCAAACAATGTTTTGCAAAAATCAGAAATTACGTGCAAATGATTTTCTATCAGGAGCTGTATCCGGTGCAGAATGAATTTTTCAAATCGGAGATTTAGGAACAGAGTTATAGGGGGGAATCAATTTACCTTTACGCCCCCTAGCGGAAAGTCTATGAATTACTTGAAAATGTTGAAATTATATGAAAAGCATGTCACACTAGAAACATTATCCAACAAAGTAGGAATTTTTTAAATCGGACTCCTAGAAGTACAGATATTGACAAAAATAAGATATAAACCTACGCCCTCTGGCGTAGAAACCATGCATTATTTTAAGAAGAAAATATTCCTAAAAGGTTTGTCGACATGAGTAATATCAGTCTACAAAGGACATTTTTTTCCATCGCGAATTTAGAAGCTCATATTTTGCTGCAAATACATCACAAGCGGAAATTAAGATTTACGCTCCCTGGTGGCCAAACCAATTTTTGTTTTGCAAAAATTATATAATATGTGCAAATGATGTCCCATCAGGAGCTGTATTCGGTGCAGAAAGAATTTTTCTAATCGGAGATTTAGAAGCAGAGATATAGGGGAAACACGATTTACCTCTACCCTAGCGGAAAGTCTATGAATTACTTGAAAATTTTGAAATTATATGAAAAACATGTCAAACGAAAACACTATCCAACAAAGAAGGAATTTTTCACATCGGACTGCTAGAAGTAGAGATATTGACAAAAATAAGATATACGGTTACGCTCCCTGGCGGAGAAACTGTAAAATATTTTAAGAAGAAAATATAGCGAAACGGTTTATCAATGTGAGTGACATCAGTCCACGAAAAACTTTTTTCAATCGATATTTTAGAAGCTCAGTTTTATGGCAAATACATCAGAAGCAAAAATTAACACTTACGCCCCCTGGTCGCCAAAGTATTCCTTCTCAAAAATTAGAAATTATTTGCAAAAGATTTTCCATCAGGATGTGTATCCGCTGAAGAAAATGTTTTTCAAATCGGAGTTTTAGAAGAAGAGTTATCGGGGGAAATGCAATTTCCTTTAACGCCCCTTAAATCTATGGGTAATTTGAAAAAGGAACTATATCTAAAATACTATTCGACACAAATGTAATCGAAAGATAAAATAACTTTTTCAATTGGATGTTTAAAAGCAAATATGCGAAATAAAACGTATTTTTGAATTCGACATCATCTGCATTTACGCCCGCAAGCGGCGAAATTGTACATCGTAAAAAAAAAACGAAATGAAGGATCATGATTCTCATATTTCAAGCTTCCCAACGCAAAAATAATTTTTCAAATAGGACTTATAGTTGAAGAGATATCGTGGGCACAGACGGGCTGAAGGACGGACAAACCGGTAACATAAGCACGATCTTTTTTTTTACAAAGGACGTGCTATAAACAAATACCATCACTCAATTTCAGTTTTGCTGTGAACTAGTTGGTATCGCGCGAGTCTTTCTGGTTCAGTGGTTAAGGCGAGCGTGCCGCCCCGGTGGCGCAGTAGTCCAAGCAATTGCTTCTGATCCTTCGCCCAACGGAATGGTCTGGGTTCGAATCCCAGTTAAGGCATGGGTGTCTGTCCTTGTCTTTCGGTACTGGCTCTCTCTGTTATTTGCAAAACTGGCATATTGCATCACGTGTTCGATCTGTAATTTGATGATTTCAATGTATTGCATCATATTCGTACCCTGTGACCCACAATACTCTATCTGTCTGAATTCGAGATGTATGTGTTAACCACGACCAATGTATTAATTCAAGTTGTATGTGTTACCTGGGACCAATAAATTACACAGGCCTGCAAAATTTGAGTCATGAAAAAGTGTTTGCAATGTAATGACTGATTTTTATATTGTTTGGTGCGCTGATTTTAAATGTGGCATCCATTTTTCTCAATCACGTAAGGATTTTTCACAAAATGGGCTTGAATATGTAGGGAAGAAAGCCTATTTTACATATTCTGGCGAAAAGTAGGTTTTTTCAAAATGTTTTTAAGTGTTTTATTTACAAATTTATTATTTATCAAACTATTGGAAATGATTTGCTAAATTATATTAATAAGAGCAGTTACCATTGTTAATACATCCCGGTATTCATAGGGCCTTATGCTGTCTTTTCCTTTTCCCCCGAAAGCTCCTTTTGGCACTTTGTCTCTTGTAGGCAGTATGCGGGTCTTCTCTGTGCAGCATCCAACAGTAGTCCGCCATCATATTGACGTTCCACTTACCTTGGTATCTACGCTCCATCTCCTTGATATCTTGGTGAAATCTTGCTCCCTGTTCTTCACTAACAGCACCAAGATTTTCGGGAAAGTAGTCCAAATGCGATTTTTAAAAATGCACTTTCAAACTCATCGAACAACCCAAGTCTTTGAATTTCGTTAAGATGTTTTCCACGATACATTTAAAGTTGGGGTCCTTAAAGTTCCAGAGGAATTTTTTGACGACTTCCTTAAAAGCTCCCCAGGCCTCTTTTTCACTCAAAACCATTTTACTTTCAAACACTTCATCTGTAAAAAGTTTCCGAATATCTAGACCTACGAAAACACCTTCCTTTAGTTTTGCTTCCGGCAGTCATGGAAACTTGTTGCCAAGGTATTTAAAGCACTCTCCTTCTTTTGATAGAGCCTTAACAAGTTGTTTCATCAAGCCAAGCTTGATGTGAAGTGGAGGCAAGAGGACTTTACTGGGATCAACCAAACTTTCCTTTACTACATTTTTGTTTCCAAGTTTTAATGCTTTCCTAGTTGGCCACTCCTTTTTGATCCAGTGATTGCCCTTATCTCGACTGTCCCATTCACACAAGAAGCAAGGGTACTTGGTGTATCCTGCTTTTTGTCCAAGAAGCATGGAAAACACTTTTAGATCACCGCATATCGTCCATCCAATATCTTTATATTTCAATTTGGTGAGAATCAAGGCTAAATTCTCGTAACATTATTTCAGGTACACAGAATGTCCTAACGGCACTGAAGCATACTTGCTGCCATTATGCAGAAGCATTGCTTTGAGGCTTCTTTTTGACGAGTCAATAAAGAGCCTCCACTCGTTCACGTCATAATGTATATTAAACATCTCGATCAATCCAGGGACATTGCTACGGTAAACCAAGCCACTATCTTGAGAAAAGTATGGAACGAAATCTGTTTTTCTCTTTCTGAACCATGAGAAAGAGGTACCAGGAGCCAATAAATTATTTTCCTTTAGCCTAGAGCCAAAGAGTTCTGCAGATTCTTTAGAAAGGCCCAAATCTCTGACTAAATCATTCAATTCTAGCTGGGAAAAAGGTTGGGGCTCGCTGCTATGTGAAACACCGTGAAAGTCCTCGTCATAAGCCTGACCTTCGTCTTCAGAGTCTTCAGGAATGTCTTCTTGTTTCTCAGTAGGTTTAGGTACAGGTATTTCTGAGCTATGAGGAACAGGGCGTATTGCCGACGGGAGGTTTGGATAAAACATTTCTCTCTTATTAATTAAATTGTACCCCTGCTCGTTACATGAACAGAAGTAGCAGTCATCACTATGATTTTTAGGTTCCCTCCAGATCATATGGATTCCAAAACGGAAAGACTTTTTCGTGCCTTTTGACCACTTTCGCAATTCTTCTATACAAGGGTAACAAACTTTATGTGGGGACAATGACTTATTCTGGTCACCTAGTTTTACACCGAAATATGCATAATATACTTTCTTCACAAAACTGTTATATTTCTTTGATGTTTCTTCACTACAAATTCCTCACAAATATAACAAAAGGAATCAGGTGAATTAAGACAAGCCCTTGCTGCCATTTAGTACATTTCATAGGTTAAAACTTTAAATATGAAAACTATAAAAATGAGTATACTCATCTGCTACGGGAAAAAGATTTTAACCTCTGCAGATATAACACATTGAGAAAAATTTCACTGCTCAGCACACAACCGTTTCACTCAAAGATCAAAGTACAACTGAGCAGAGAGCGGGAAGCGTGGAATAGGGGAGAGGAACGAAAGGGAGTGAGTCATCAACTAACTCATTTCCGGTCACACTTGATGTTCCTGGAATTCTCCTCATGATAACGACTGGTGAATCATGGTGATTTTTAACGTAGGCTCTCGACGAATAAGAGCCATTTTGAAGTAAAATCTGTCCAAACAAAACTTTTTTTGGACATATTATTATTTGAAAATTGTTTTTTTTTTTTTCGCACCAGAGACTGCCCTAAAAATCTCCAGTTTTTGCCAGTAATGACGACTTATGACACTAAATGCTCATCCCCTTCCTTAGTAGATTATAAAACAATGGATTGGTGGGTACGAATATCAAAATTTTCAATTTGTGAAAAAATGGTACGTGATGGAATTTTTTTACTGTTTTCCTGAAATCAACATCCAAAAATTTATCAGAATCAGCTATTGGTTTCTAAACACTTTTTTGGTTGCAGGCCTGTGTTATTAAAAAAAAAAAAAAAAGTTCGATCAAAAAGAAAAAAAAAGTTCGATCAAAAAGAAAAAAAAAGTTCGATCAAAAAGAAAAAAAAAGACACGCGGTTTCTTCTGAGCCAATCCAAACGATTCAACACGAATCGCACTGCGGCGAAAGTCTCTGATGTATAGGCTAAAAGGCGCAAGTTCGTCGACTTTGCAAAATTTCTGTATAAATGCGGAATAATACTAAACTGACTTTTCTGAAATAAATGGAATTACAGAGTACGGAAAATCTGTAAAAACGTGGAAGTTAAAAACACAACAAAAAACGGGAATTTTAAAGAACTGATTTTTCGTTAAAAGACGGACATCTACTGGCAACTCAACTGTGCTGCACGTTATTTTCAGGAATTTTCTTTGAATTCGCGCCACTTATTTTTTTACAGTACATTTTCTAACACAACGTTTATTTTAAAAGCTTTCGCACTTCTCGCGCCATATCCGGTGTTTTTTTTGTTTCTTTTTATCATTCACTATTGATTTCTTCATTGCTTGTTCGCTTAGAACAGCAGTTTTATTGATAAAGCGCGTACATCCTGTCACACGTCTCTAGAGCAGTTCTTCTTTTATTCACATAAACATTTGTTTTCTTTCCAGAATAGTTAGGGAACAAAATCTGCTTTGAGCTAATGCAGTCGTCTACATTCTTTGTTCGATAGTTGTTATGATTAGGAGCAATTATTACTCTTGTCCTGATATAGTTTTTGCTTAATGGTCAATTAAAACCATACATGCCGAAAGAAATGGAAATTTTATGACTGAGTACCTTTATTCTCTTTTTTCATATGTGATGCTTTATGAGAAAATTGTAGCAGTTAAAAACCAGCATGTATGTGCTGGTAATCATTTCCTTTTGCCGTTCCTACCACTTCAGTTATTCATAAATGAGGAGGAAAAGTTTTTGTAGCAAGCATGACTCTCTGACTCTCTCTCTCTCTCTTTGTTGTGATTCTCTCAACAAGTTATTAACGTTTGTGCTCCATTTATGTATTATGGATAAATGAAGACAAATTTTTTTTTGCTGTCTCGTTAAAATGGTGATAATGTTTTGCGTTGAAAGCTTCTCTAATGCACCAAACTTGTGTTACATGCACATTCACTCAGAATAAGAACGCTTCCTGTATTCCGTATAAGTCCGTTTTATATCTCCAAACGTTTTAGGGTTAAGATCAAACTTACACAGAGCTACTCAAATGACGGAGAAGTCAGAGGCGGTGGTTTCTAGCTAGTCTCCCAAACCTGGGTCCAAACCCCTCCCTCTCCAGGGTGAGTCACCGATAACGTCCTTGTTACGTAGTGTTGTCTCCTCCTCCTCCTCTATGCAATCAACAGCAACAAATTTAATTAAATATCAGAAAATTATAATCCCGAAAGGTTACAACCTCTTATGCAACACACTTCTACAATACTAATATACACTATATTGACAAAAGTCCCCTGGACACCTAGAAGAGAAACACAATATAGCATTTAAGGACATACATTAGTACGGTAACGGTCCACCTTTGGCCTTCATGCATGCACTGAACCTTCGAGACATGATTTCGACAAGGATTTGAAACACAGGAATAGGTATGTGTTTCCATTCAGTGCATAATGCTGCAGCTAACTGTTGCTTAGCAGTAGGCCATGGTTCCAAACCTTATGCAGCGCTGTATATCATCCCACAGGTGCTCTATGGGATTACAATCAGGGCTTTGTGCTGCCCAGTCTACGCACGATACGGAATTATCGTCAAACCACGCCATATCCGTTCTTGCTTTATTGCTCGGTGCATTAATTATCCTGCTGGTACCAAAAAAGGCTCGGTTCCATAGTATTGCCACAGAGTTGGTAAGGCATAATTGTTCACGATATTGAAGTAGAAGTGCTGGTTAACAGGTTCGTCCACGATAACCAATGGGCCGTGGCCATACCACGAAACACATCCCCACACGAGTACACTGCCAGCTCCAAACTAGACCGTAGGAACAGTATACAGTGGTAAATAGCGTTCCCTCGACTGCCGCCATACCCACACACGGCCATTAGACTGATGGATCCTGTACCTGGATTCATCAATCCATAAGACCCGTTTCCATTGATCTACGGTCCAGGATAAATGTTCTTTACACCATGCTAAACGACGAGTAGCATTCTGAGTGCATATGAAAGGCCTGTGAGCAGCCGCACGACCTCGGTAACCCATGGAATGAAGTTCCTTGCGAATGGTACGTGTACATACCAAGGTTCCAGCATTTTTGCTCACCTGTACAATGAGGTCTTGTGCAGTACTCCGTCGATTAGCTGTAATAACTCTCCTGATGCTTCGATGTCCTCTATCACTGATTTTCTTTGGTCTGCCGGTACGTTTTCCTGCTTCAGGCATGGCATGTGTCTTTCACTTATTCAGTACGTACATCGAAAACAGTTGACTTGGGTTTGTTTAAATGGCTCTCGTTTTCTCTTATGGACAACCCACTAATATAACATGCAAACAATTTTTCCTTCTCAAAGTCAGTTCTATCCCGCCGCGATATTTTCACTCAACCTCCCAGTGCGATATGATCGCGGTCATCTGCAGGCTTGTTTCTTTACCGTTTTCAGCTGTACCGTGCATTTTAACATTTTAACAACGCAGCGGATCCGTTCATTTGCTTTTGAAGGGTGTCCGGTGACTTTTATCAATATATTGTATATTTTTGCCTTAGAGAAAAACAAACGAATTATATTATTCACCAAGAGTTTCCGACACAGAACAGCATATTTTAAAGTGTGACAATTCCCCAAAGTCCTGCGTAAAATCAATCAAATCCTCGTATGTTTTATGAAGTAATTATGATGCTTTTAACATTACGTTGTTCTTACACTTACACATCTTGTACTTAGTCTATGCATTAAAAAAAATGCCTTTTATAAAAAAACCGTCAAAACGTCCCACACTTATCATTCCTGCTGACATCATTTTTTTTGTTCTAATTATTTATACATACTACTAAAAACTTTATTTTGAGTAGTACTGCATAAATTATTAAAGCGAAAAAAATTTGATGTCAGCAGGAATGCTATGTGAGGAACATTTTGAAGGTTTAAAAAAAAGTGCGTAGTCTAAGTGTAAGATATACCATAGTGTAAGAATAAACTAATCATAAAAGAATGATAATCACTTCACAAAGAATATGAGTGATTTCACCGAGGACTTCATAGAATTGTCACACTTTAAAATGTGTTGTTTTACGTCGGAAACTCTTGGTGAATAATATAATTCGTTTGTGTTTCTCTGAGTCAAAAATATATATTAACAACAAATTTAGTATGGATGACTGCCAATATGCTGTTCATTAAACTCCGAATAAGAAACTGAGACAAAATAAAAATGGCGTTCGTATTCTGTGCGTGGTTTTTGCTTCACTAAATCATCATCATCATCATCATTGTCAACCATTATCAATCCACTGCTGGACGAAGGTCTCCCCAAGTTTCCTCCACAACGGTCTGTCTTGTGCCAGTCTCCTCCATGTCACTCCCGCATATTTACGAATTTCATCCACCCATCTCCCATGTGGTCTTTTTCTGGGTCTTTTCCTGTCCCTTGGAATCCAATCTAAAATTTCGGCTGTCCATCTATGGTCTGTCCTTCTGGCAGTATGTCCAGCCCATTGCCATTTCAGGGATTTAACTCTGATCATGATGTCTTCCACTCTCGTCATTTTTCGGATCCACGAGTTCCTTTTCTTATCTCTCCTGGTTATACCAAGCATGCACCTCTCCATGCTTCTTTGAGTTGTTTGCAGCCTTTGTATGTCTCTTTTAGTTAAGGTCCACGTCTCTGCACCATACGTAAGCACTGGAAGGATGCATTGATCAAACACTTTTCTTTTAAGACATAATGGCATATTGCTCTTGAAAATTATGCTGTTTCTTCCAAAAGCTCTCCAGGCAAGTTTTGTACGCCGATTAATTTCTTCATCAATGTGACCCTCACTTGATATCTGCTGTCCAAGATAAACATATGTATCTGTTATCTCCAGTTTTTCTCCATCAATCGATAAATCTTCATTTCTTGTAAAAGCATTGAACATCACTTTTGTCTTCTGAAAGTTCATTTTTAATCCCACTTCTTTACTCTTGTCAGCAAGTTCCTGGATCATACTCTGCAGCTCTGATGGGGTAGTTGCAAAAATGACTACGTCATCAGCAAAACGAAGGTGGGTCAGATAATCTCCATTAATCTTTATCCCTTTGTTTTCCCAGTTCAGTGATTGAAAGACATTTTCCAATGTGGCATTAAAGAGCTTCGGAGATATGGTGTCACCTTGTCTCACTCCCTTTCCAATTTTTATGTGTGTTGTATTTTCAAACAGTCGAATCTTTGCACTTGCATTTTCATAGATGTTATTAATAATATTAATGTATGCATCCTCAATACCGCAGGATTTCAGAGCCGTGGTAACTGCTGATGGTTTCACCGAATCAAAGGCTTTTTCATAATCGATAAAAGCCATGCACAATGGAAGTTCATATTCCCTCGCTCTTTCAATTAGTTCTCTCAGTACGTGGATATGATCTATTGTGCTGTAGCCACTCCTGAATCCAGCTTGTTCTCTCGGTTGAGCCATGTCCAGTGTTACCTTCAAGCGGTGTGAAAGAACTTTAGTGAAGATTTTATAAACCACTGATAGGAGGCTGATAGGTCTGTAGTTCCTGAGATCCTCAATGTCACCTTTTTTATGTAGCAGGATCATTGTAGCGTTGTTCCAATCCTCAGGAATCTTCCCTTCATTAAGGCATCGAGTGAAAATTTGGGCGAGTACTGTTTCAATTTCTCCACTTGCTTCTTGTATGATGTCTATAGTAATTCCATCTTCTCCTGGAGCTTTCCCCGCTTCATGTTCTTGATTGCATGAGCAACTTCTGCTGGGAGGACTGGAAGAACTCTGGTACCTTTCATGATGTCTGGAGTACATGTATCATCCCTTTCATACAATTTGGAGTAGAAATCTTTCACTCTTGTCAAAATTTCGCCTCTATTTCTTGTTATAGAACCATCTTCTTTTCTCAGAGCCATAATCTGTTTTCTTCCCTTACTGAGATGTCCCTTTGCTATCTTAAGGCTTTGGTTGTTTTCAATTGCTTTCCTCACTAGCTCACAGTTGAATTTCCTTACGTCTTCAGTGATACTTTTTCGTGTTGTCTTGCATAGCTCTATATATTCCACTTTGGAAGTCACATCTTCTTTAGTTGTCCTCATCTCTCTTCTTTTTTGCATCAACATTTTGGTTTTTCCTGATAATTTGTTCACATGCAACTTGTTCTTAGACCCAGCTAATTTTGTTGCTGTTTCCATTAGAGCTTTGGTTACTTTTCTGTTAACTTCCGAAATATCCACTTCTTCCGATGTTAGGCCTTCTAAAGCAGAGAATCTGTTCTTCAGTTCCAACTTGAAAGTATTATGGTGTTTTTTAAGGTTGGTTATGTCAATACATTTTGTTTGTCTTATGAGCTTGCCACGTTCCAGTTTAGTGTTGAGGTGCATCTTACATCTCACCAATCTATGGTCACTACCTGTGTTGAACTTGTTCAGCACACTGCAGTCTTCGATGATGAATTTTTTGTTACACATAATAAAATCAATTTCACTTGTCGTCCCAATTGGATGTCTCCATGTCCATTTCCTGTGTGGCTTTTTCTTGAAAAAGGAGTTCAAGATGAAAAATCCTTCTGCCTCTGCAAACTCAACGAGAGTATTTCCACGCTGGTTTCTGTTGCCGTGACCGAATTTACCTACTGAAGTTTCATTCTGTTGCCGTTGCCCTATTTTTGCATTGAAATCTCCCATAATTATCTTCAAGTGCTGCTTACCTTTATTATTTAGATGACGAATTTCCTCATAAAATTCTTCAATTTCTTCTTCAGGATGACTTGTGGTGGGTGCATAAGTTTGAATAATCTGAGCCTGGTATCTTCTCGATAGTTGGATAACGAGTCGTGCAGCTCTGTCAGAGGAACTTTCAACTTCTACCACTTTATCCTTCAGTTTCTTGTTTATTATAAATCCAACACCACTAGTTCTGCCAGTATCTGTCCCACGATAATAGAAGAGATGTCCACTTTTCAGTTCAATGAGATCTTCTCCTTTTCTCCTTACCTCACTTAGCCCGACGATGTCCCACTTGATCCTTTGTAGTTCCTCTTCCAATTCAAGAAGCCTTGAATCAGAAGATAGGGAGCGTCCGTTATAGGTAGCCAAGGTCAGCATCAAATGGCAGCCTAGTCCGGTCCTCCGGGGATTCTTAGCACCCTCTGCCTTCATGTCGCACTGGCCGCTGCCTTGGCCAGGTACATTCCAGCTGCCGGAGACTGAGGGCCAAGATTTAAGTTGTAGAGTCATTTTGGAGGTGTTTGGCCATAACTCACCACGCTGGCCAAGCGGGTTGGTGAGTGTGGGATAGCATTTCCTCTGATCCCGATGGTATAGTTATACCGTTATTTGCGGTCGTCAGAGCCCCTTTAGTGGGAACAGGATGCACCACGAGAAGGCGGGGTTGACATTTGTCAAGGAGAGGCTGTGATGTTACGCATCATATATCCTATTTTATTAGGTGCACCTTCCCTCATTTCGCTCCAACATGTAAGATGGTACGCGAGTGAGGTTTAGGGTATAAATCAGGCGGACCTGCTCGTTTACAATAAGTTAACTCTCGACTGAAGGTCGGAATGTGTAAAACGAGTGATCTGAGAGAGAGTCTGAATGTGGCATGATAGTTGGAGCTAGGCGTGCGGGTTCGATAATGCTCCATCCGGTTCGATCATGCTTACAGTATCATCAAACGAATGAGTTTTTATCCATACGGAGGGAGGTCATTATCGATACCATATAAATGCCAAAGTGGTACGAAACAATAAAGTTCAATATACTAGGAATGAATGATGGGGAAAAAAATAAATGTAGGGAAAAATGAATAAATTCGATAAATGAATAAATGATGATGGAAATGAAAATGAATGATGATGGGGAAAATGAAAAAGAATGAATGATGAGGAAAATGAATAAGAATGAACGATGAATAAATGATAAAAAAAAACAGTTAGTTCACCGTTTTTTTAAACCCCAGCAGTAGTTCATTATCGATACTATATAAATGCCCAAGTAGTACGAAACAAAGAAGTTCGATATACTAGGAAAAAATGAATGTTGGAAAAAATGAATGATGGGGAAAAATGAATAAGTTCGATAAACGAATGAATGATGATGGAAATGAAAATAAATGATGATGGAAAAAAATGAATGATGAATGAATCTAGGAATGAATGATGGAGAAAACGAATGATGAATGAATGATGGAAAAAATGAATAAGTTTGATATACTAGGAATGAATGATGGGAAAAAAACAGTTCACCGTTTTTTTTAAACCCCAGCAGTAGCTATGGGGAAAAAGCAGTTAGTTCATAGGTTTTTTTACATTGATCGACGGATAAATGCTTCCGGTTCGATCATGTTCCTTCTGAGCTTTTGACGCACAACTGTAGAAATGGTTTATCGTGAGTTACACGACACGAAAAAAACATCGTGCATTCGACTTCCTGTGCACGAAAAAATTAGCGGATGATAGAAGTAAAAGGACAATGGAGAAAGTATACAAGCAAAAAGACGGGTCACAATAAGTTTAATTCAATGCAGAATTCAGCATTGGTATGTCAAGTGGTACTTCCGACGGCACCACGTACCAGAGATACTATGTCGCGAACAAGCGACAACAACCAAATACCTCATCGCCAGTCTTCTTTGACCTCTCCGAACCACCACCTATTTTCGTTCACAGGATCACTTATTAGTGGAAGATTTTAAGATACTACGGTAAATTCTTATACGGTTTTGCGCCAAAAACCCAAGAGTACGGCCGTTTCGGAGTATCTCGGAACAGTATACCTGACGCCAAAAGTCATGCTATGTCCAAAATGGCTCAGATCATAAGTTCTGCCCATTTCTACCATCTATCAAACGCAAACTGATCAATTCTACCTTTTTATACTGAACACCACTGTTACGTGCCACCGTACATATTGGAGTTAGTCATTTATGAGGATGTAGGAGCACCTAATGAGGATGTATTTGAGTAACCGTTCGGCATCATCAACGACTTTGGCACAACAGTGGCAAACTGAGACGCATTCACCCATGTCAGCTGTAATAGTACATCGCCGTTATTACAGTTCGGATTATAGAGTAGTCGTCCCCTTCCCTGGCTTCCTTTCATACCACAATTTGGCTTCCTTTGGAGTCGTCCCATACTCAACAAGGCTTCATTTGGAGTCGTTCCATACTCAACCAGGCTTCCTTTGGAGTCATCCCATACTGTAGACTAGTTGTCCCTTCCCAAGCTTCCTTTGGAGTCGTCCCATACTTAACCAGGCTTCCTTTGGAGTCGTCCCATACTCAACCAGGCTTCCTTGGGAGTCGTTCCACACTTAACCAGGCTTCCTTTGGAGTCGTTTCATACTCAACCAGGCTTCCTTTGGAGTCGTCCCATACTAGTATTCCCATACTGTAGACTAGTTGTCTCCTCCCCTGGCTTCCTTTCATACCGCAACTAGTCTTCCTTTGGAGTCGTCCCATACTTAACGAGGCTTCCTTTGGAGTCGTTCCACACTCAACCAGGCTTCCTTTGGAATCGTCCTATATTCAACCAGGCTTACTTTAGAGTCGTTCATACTCAACCAGGCTTCCTTTGGAGTCGTCCCATATTAGTCGCCCCATACTGTAGACTAGTTGTCCCCTCCCAGGCTTCAGTTGACTAGTCGTCCACACTTTTTTAAGCCTGGGGAGGGAACGACTTTAGACTTGTCGTCCACTCCCCAGGCTTCCTTTCATACCGCAAAGGCTTCCTTTCAACCGCAAATGCTTCCTTTCATACCGCAAAGGCTTCCTTTCATACACAAAGGCTTCCTTTCATACCGAACAAGTGACCTTAAATTAGAAACGGACTGTCAGGCTGCAATGGTGCATCGAAGGAAGAGAGTGGCTTGATAAATGGCACCATATCGTGTTCTCAGACGAAACACGCTTCTGTTTAGACGAAAATGATGGCTGCATCTGTGTCTGCCGACGACAGAAGGAGGGCCTTCTGAAAGAGTGTATTCGCACCAGTCCTATAACACCAATATGAGGCAATATGGCCTGGGCTGCTATCGGGTACGAAAGCAGATCACCTCTCGCGAGAGTACCACTACAACGAGTGCCCGTTACGTTAATGACATTGTCCTGCCGGTTGCTCTTCCGTACCTGCAGGACGTCCCCTGGGCCAAATTTCAGCAGGATAAAGCCACACCGCATGTTTCAGCGACACGCTCCTTCTTCAGAGATAATAACGTTCCACTTCTACTGTGGCCTGCTACGTCGCCGGAATTATCACCCATAGAAAATATCTGGAGCAAGCTCAAACGACAGGTGCAGCAGTACGACCGTCCGCCAGAAACTCTTGATGAACTTTGGATGCTGGCCAAGACTAGACTGCCTGGATGGCTTTTCCATAGGACATCGTTCACACATTGTTTGATTTGATGCCTCAGCACGCAGCAGGTGATACAAGCCAGAGGTGCTCACGCCGATTATTAGCTACATCAATTACCTGGTACGTATGACACCGATATACTCATCATTTGTTCTGTATTGTCTAACGAACATATCCTGTAATAATCAAAGTCACAACTCGACTACTTTCAGGTGTTATTTTTTTTATGAACATGAGTGTATGTAGTGATTTTGGCTAATAAATGTTCTTGTTTCCGTTCGATGTAGGTATCCGAATAATTTTGTGTACATAATATGGTTTTCAGTGCTCTCCGAAAAGTACAAGGTGGGCATAAAATCTTTCTGATATCACAAAACCTTTTATTCTAAAAACTATAATAGGTAGAAACAAATGGTTTATGTCATGATGCATGTAAAGTAATAGAATTGTTTTTGTATATTGTTAGTTACACCTTTACATGAGGGCCGTTTCTGACATGGGACACATCTAGTGGGCATTCAGTTTCTCGCCATGTTCTTCCAAACATCTCTTTGGAGACTGGGATTTCTTTGGAGACTGGGATTTCTTTGGAGACTGGGACTTCTGTTATCCTCATCTGCAGAGTTTCAATACAAGACACTAACGGGTTTTTTATATTGAAGGTTTAACGACAACCGTGAGAAACTCAATGGTCTATAAGCAGTCGTCCATCCCTAATTTAGGGCCACTGGTTCCAAAGGAAGGGAGAGAACCAATTCCGTAAGACAAACACAACATCCATGCATCACCGGGATTCGAACCTGTACCCTTTCTTGGACGAATGATGCCCTACAAGGGCGTCACACTGGTGTTGAATAGACTTTATCCTTGACATAGCCCCACAGGAAAAGGTTTAAGGGGTGTTATGTCGTTGACCGTGGCAGACATGATGTTGGCCCGTCAATCCATCTGTCTGTTGGGAAAATGTGGTATTGGGGAATTTTCGGACAATTGACCCCTAAGGAGGTGGAGTACCATCCAGCTTGAAAATTACCCATGGCTAACATTCATCCAACTGAGGTCCAACAAAAAGTTCCATCATGTCCAGGTAAACATTTGCTGTTATTATGTGTTCACAAAAATAAGAAAGGTCTGTTGATTCTGTTGTGATTGAGACAAAGCCAAACGTTCACATTTGTGTTGTCCCACTGTTTTTCAAAGACAACAGGGAGGGTTTCGGACCCCTATATTGAACACACTGTGTCTGTTTACTTCAACAGAGCTGTAAAAAGTTGCCTAGTCCCCAAAACACCCATGCTACAGGTACCCAACAAAAACGGAAGTGTTGGGAAACTGTTGGCCATCAGCTGGAAGTGACGGTTCACTGCTGGCAGAAATCTGCCTCTCATGGTACTGCAGCGATTCGTTGGTAGCAGCGCCATCAGTTGGCAACCTTTGATGGCCCTGCAGCATCGCCGTGAATTACGGGCCTTCAGCTGGCAAACGAATCAACCTCAAACACTAGGTGGAGGCAGTGGTAGTGCGCTTGAGCAGAAGCAACACATGCACAGTCTCTCGTGGTACCAGTCGTTGAAGACGATGTCATCGTGTTATTTTAGTGGATGTTAGGGGAAAAAAGCCATATGTAAAGAGACAAATTAACTTTCTAATGAAATGCCGCTTCGATGAAGATTACCGTCGGAGGAAAATTGTATAAATTAATGAAGTGTAAAACATAATCAATTACTCTCATGTCTTTATAGAAACTCCTTTCGTAGCAAAATTCCTGCTCTGACACACGAAAATCGAGAACACAAACACTACATCCATGAAACACACCCATTTTATTCCCATGAATAACAAGAAATAATTTCCGAAAACTTACTAAATGTTGTTTTTTTCTTGGGAGGACCCCTTATAATCTTTTGTTAAAATACGATAAACAGCTTCAAACAAAAGTCCCGGAAATACATTAGACAACAGTTTTGTTGAAAAAAAAATAAGAATGATACCCGTGTAAAAGGATTAAGCATTTGAAAAAAAAAGCAACGCTATGTGAATGTAATCCATGTGTTGAATATACAAAGTTGGAGGAGTTCGTTGCTGAAAATAAACAGAAGTAAAATAAAATACCTTTCCTATTTAGCAAAAATATGCCTTCGGATCGTTGAAAAAAGTTACAACGTTAAAAATGTGACATGAACGTGTAAATACACTATATTGACAAAAGTCTTCGGACACCTAGAAGAGAAACACAACATAGCATTTATTGATATACATTAGTATGGTGTCGGTTAACCTATGGCCTTAATTCATGCACTGACCCTTCGAGACAGGCTTTCGACAAGGTTTTGGAACACAGCGATATGTATGCGCTTCCATTCAGTACATAATGCTGCCGCTAACTGTTGCTTAGTAGTAGGCCTTGGTTCTAAACTTCTAATGCGGCGCTCTAATTCATCCCATAGGTGCTCCATCAGATTAAGATCAGGGTGCTGTGCTGACCAGTCCACACACGATACGGAATAATCGTCAAACCACCCCGTAAAAGCCCTTGCTTTATTGTTCGGATGCATTATCCTGCTGGTACCAAAAAAGGCTCGGTTCCATAGTGTTGCCACAGAGTTGGTAAGACATGATTGTCTAGAACATGGAGATAGACGTGCTGGTTAACAGGTTTGTCAAGGATAACCCATGTGCTGGGACCATATCATCCAAAACACCCTCACACGAGTACACTGCCAGCTCCAAACTTGACCGTAGGAACAGTACACTGTGGTAAATAGCGTTTCCTTGGCTACCGCCATACACATACACGGTCATCAGACTGATGGTACGTGTACCTGGATTCATCAGTCCATAGGACCAGTTTCCATTGCGCGGTTCAGAATAAATGTTATTTACACCATGCTAAACGACGGGTATCATTTCGAGTGGAGATGAAAGTCTTATAAGCAGCCGCACGACTACGGTAACCCATGGAATGCAGTTCTATGAGAATGTACATACCAAGGTTCCAGCATTTTTATTCACCTGTACATTGAGGTTTCGTGCGGCACTCCGTCGATTAGCTGTAACGACAATCCTGAGGCTTTGGCTTCCTCTATCACTGATTTTCTTTGGTCTGCCGGTACGTTTTGCTGCTTCAGCCACACAATGTGTCTTCCAGTTATTCAGTACATCGAAAACAGTTGACTTGGGTATGTTTAAACGGCTATCGTTTTCTCTTAAGGACAACCCACCAATATAACCCCCAAAAATCTTTCCTTTCTCAAAATCAGTTCTCTCCCGCGGTGACATTTTAACTCAGCCTCAAAGCGCGGTATGATTGCGGTCAGCTGTACGCTTGTTTTTATACTGTTTGCAGCTGCACCGCGCATCTTAACAACACAGCAGATCCGTACATTTGTTTTTGAAGGGGTGTCAGGTGAATTTTGTCAGTATAGTGTATATTAATTACACAGTCGCCTTTCGAGACCACAAAGACAGCACAAAACTTTGCAAACTTTTTTAAGTTGGTATACTCGGTGAGAGTGAAGTTCCCTTAAGGCAAATAAAAATCGTTACGTTGAAAAAATAAATTTACGAATTATAAGAAACGAACGTTTCTTAAAAATAACTCGCAATATTGCAAAATTAAAAAGAGAATCCTTCGTTTCACACCGCGCAGGAAAGAGACTTACCTTCAAACAGCCCGTGGTCCGCGGCAACCTAGTGTAGTTGTTAAAGCGACCGCTTCGCAAACATGTCGTCGTGGTTTCGATGCTACGCTGATCCGCCGGGAGTTTTTCCAGACCTGTTGAGGAAATTTCTACAGCGCCGTACCATCATGCAGAAATTTCGTTGGGAAAGGAAGGGGCGTTGTGTCTTTGGAAAACTGTGGTGATCGTCTTATTTTTATTTTTATTTTATTTTTTATTTTTTTTGGCTTCTACTGAAAATTCGGCTAGCCATCAGTTTCGTCACGTGATTGCCGGCTGCGACTGCGGGGAAACTGGCGGACCACATCGGCCTATCCATCATATATGTCAGCTGCTTTCAGGGCCACTTAAGAGGCGCTTGCAGCAGTCACTGCCTGTGATGGATAACTGATGGCCTTGTTCTGGCATATGACAAATGACGTGAGTACCAACTGTTGGCCTGCTGCAGGCTCAAACTGCTGTCCCATGTTGTGGCCGTCGGGACATTTTGTTGACGATTGGTAAGCGGTAACATAGCGCTGGCCCATGCTGGCACTGCTGGCTGCCATTACTGACTTGTGTGCTGGCTCAGCAAGTCTGTTTTTGCTGTGTAGTTGTTGTTACTATCGATACCCTGCAAAAGCTGCACGACGTTTGCGGCCTTGCACCTGCAAGGCTTGAACAATCTGCACTTTGGACTCAAACTGAATTTTTTTTCCGTGTAGTGCAGGAGATTCCGAATTCAGACGAAGCTCCGCTGATGGATTTCGAGAGACTGCATACGAAAATAGTCCGCACTGCATCAACAGCTTCTTCATTAACACCCGGATGACCAGTTCGTTTTCAGTCATTAACATTTCTTGCCTCCTTAAACTTTGCATACTAAGCTGTTATACTTTTATGATCAGGTAGTGGACGTCTGTACTATCTTCTGAAATTACCCTGAACAGTTATCGCGGATTTCGTCTCGTGGTACCACAAAACACTTTGCGCCTTTTTGTGCACAGACGGCATTTTGATTTCTTGCGCTGGTAGCACCACCCATTTGTTACTCTAGCATGCACTTACAACAACAAAACAAGAAAGATGACACCGAATTTTCGGGTGTAATGAACACGTCCTTTAAATCCGTTCTGACGGGAATTAAATTTATCAAAGCTATTCAAAGTCAAAGGAACCTGTATCGAAAACAGTAGTATCCGACCGAAGAAAGAAGTTTTTCAATAGGGCTTTTAATCCCGCAGTTATTGCTGCAAACGTAATCGTGAACTTACGTCCTCTGGTTGCAGACTTATGCATTAAGAAAAATTTGAAATTATATGCGAAACATTTCGCACCGGAAGCGCTGTCCAACAAAAGAAGGAATTTTTCAAATCGGACTCTTAAAAGTAGAGATATTGACAAATATACGATATACATCTACGCCCCATTATTTTTAAAAGGAAATATTCTGAAAAGATTTATCGACGTGAGTGAGTAGTATCGGTCCACAAAGGAATGTTTTTCAATCGAGGTTTTAGAAGCTCAGATTTTATGACAAATACATCAGAAGTAGAAATTAACACTTACGCCCCTGGAGGTCCAACCATTGTTTACCAAAAATTAGAAATTATATTCATAAGATTTCTCATAAGGAGCTGTATCCAGTAAAAAAAAAAAAAATTCAAATCGGAGTTTTAGAAGCAGTGATATCGGGGAAAACGCAATTTACTTTTACTCCCCCTAGCGGAAAATCTATGCGTAACTTGAAAAACTGACCATACCTAAAATATCCTTCGTCACAGATGAAATCTAAAGGCAAAATACTTTTTTCAATCGGATGTATAGAAGCAACTATATGGAATAAAATGTATTTTGAATCCGATATCATCTGCATTTACGCCCTGTAGCGGCGAAATTGTGCATTGTAATACAAAAAAAAAAACAAAATAAACGATCATTATTCGCATATTTCAAACTTCGCAAAACGAATTTTTCAAATCGGAGTAATAGTTGCAGATATATGGTGTACACACAGGCGACGGACGGACGGACAAACCGATAACAGTAGCACGATCTTTTTTTACAAAAGACGTGCTTAATTTACATGTATTGTGCCGCAAACCTCTTATTTCTAACTATAATATTTTTTTAATAAAAAATTTCGTAATGAGTGAAGGGCTTAGTATCCATCCTGTATAATAGTCAAAGAAACTAATTTGGAACAACTTGAAAAACCTTAATAATCAGATTTCTACGCGTTTCATGTCGAATCCCTTTTAAAAAACGTTGCTGATGTGCTTCTCTTTATTATTTTACTGTTGTTTATTAAAAATGTTCAACTAAAATTACCTTGGTTTGTGCAGAAAAAAAGAAGCCTAGAAAAGAAATTAAGAAACGCGGGAACAACAATTGAAAAAAGCAACAACTTAAGTGCACTAAAGCACTAGGGCTTAACGAAGTGCAGACTGGAGCTCGGTATAAAAGCAAACGTAATAATATTTTCGAAACGATAAAGTAAAAGAACCTTGCGATTTTTGCAATTACCGACTGATTGAGTTACAGTAAAACGTCCTTCAAATTTGCATCGTTTGAAAAGAAAATGCTGAAACTGCAAGAAATTTTTATCTTTGCCTGCTTCGTCTTTTTAAGGAATGTAGAGATTTATGTTTCGGGAGAAAACATTCGAAAGAATAAAGTAGCATTACGCAATAAGTTTTCATTTTGGTTCTGTTTTTAATGAACTTTTGCGGATATGTAAATCAACGCTACAGGTCATTACAAAGGAATGAATCGCTAGCGCAGTCATAAAAAGACCGAGATTACTTTACTGTTACAAAAAAGCACGATCATAAAAAAAGCTAATTGAGGAACATACTTCTTTCCATCTTTGAAAAAATAGATAACATGTGTTGGCCTATATTATTATGAACTTTCAAGATGAATTCTTTGGGATATAATCAGTGGGGAACTATGTTTCGAGACATATAAGACATATCAACATCCATTTTATAAAATCAGATACTAAAAGCAAATAGATTAAAATTCCTCTACTCAAGCCTTTCATAGAGAAATAGTTACCACAATAAAAAAGTTAGTAAAATCATGCAATGCATTGATTATGATACGCTTTCCAACATACCAGAAATAATTACTCATGTTAGTACACTAGTTATGAGGATATTGGCATTGAAATAATTATCGTTCCTGTGTCCTGAACTTTGACCCCATTTCGATAATATTCAACAGAACTGGTTCACTATATCACCGGAACAACATGATCAAGTTTTGTTGCAATCAAAGCGTTTTTACGTACGTTATGGCGCATAAGGTCAATGGAATGCCTCCCGCTCCTACGACCTGACCTTTCACACCATTTTGCCCATTTTCAATAGGTTTCATCCCCAGGTTGTCCCTTACACATACTAAAATTTCATCAAAATCAAACCATTTTTTACCCAGGTTATAACGCATAATGGCAATGGAATGGGTCCCGCTCCTATGTCCTGACCTTGGACTCCATTTCACTCATTATCAATAGGTTTCGTCCCCATGTGGTTCCCTACCACATGCTAAACTTTCGTAGAAATCGAATCATTTTTACGCGAGTTATCGTGCGGACGGACTAACGGACAAAGCTGGGGCATATACGCTTCTTCAACTTACGGCTCGAAATCGTAAACAAGTTAGTAAAATCATGCAATGCATTGATTACGATACGCTTTCCAACATATCAGAAATCATTACTCAAGTTATTACTTAAGTTATGAAGATAATGGCTGTGGAATAAATCTCGCTCCTGTGCCCTGAACTTTGACCCCATTTCGATGATATTCAACAGAACCGGCTCAGTATACCTCCGGAATAACATAACACAGGTTTGTCGCAATCGATGCATTTTTACGTAAGTTATGACACATAAGGGCAATGGAATGGATCCCGCTCCTATGTCCTGACCTTGGACTCCATTTCACCCATTTTCAATAGATTTCGTCTCCAGGTGGTTCCCTACCACATGCTAAACTTTCATCGAAATCGAACCATTTTTACGCGAGTTATCGTGCGAACGGGCTAACGGACAAAGCTGGAGCATATACGCTTCTTCAACTTACGGCTCGAAAGCGTAAACAAGTTAGTAAAATCATGCAATGCATTGATTATGATACGCTTTTCAACACACCAGAAATTATTACACAAGTTATTATTTAAGTTATGAAGATCATGGTTGTGGAATAAATCTCGCTTCCTGTGCCCTGACCTTTGACGCCATTTCGATGATATTCAACAGAACCGGCTCAGTATACCTCCGGAATAACATGACACAGGTTTGTCGCAATAGAAAAGCATTTTTTGCGTAAGTTATGACGCATAAGGGCAATAGAATGGATCCCGCTCCTATGTCCAGACCTTTGACCCCATTTCGTACATTTTCAATGGGGTTTGTCCCCAGGTGGTTCCCTACTACTTACCAAAATTTCATCGAGTTATGCCGCATAAGGGCAATCGAATGGATATCGCTTCTATGTCCTGACCTTTGACCCCATTTCGTCCATTTTCAATAGGGTTCGGCCCCAGGTGGTTCCCTACCGCATACTAAAATTTTATCGAAATCGAATCATTTTTACGCGAGTTGTCGTGCGAACGGACGGACAGACAGACAGACGGAAAAAGCTGGAGCATATACGCTTCTTCAACCTATGGTTGGAAAGCGTAAAAAATACTTTTAAAGAAATTCCGGTAGAGCAACCGTCAGCTGCAGCAAGAACAAACAGTTTTATTCATCGAGAACTACATGACTTTATCTTTAAAAAATCTCGCCCTGCGAGACATATTTTTATCACATATATTTTAAAGAAAATATGTGCTTACAGTACAATTTAGCCGTCTGTCTGTTCGCATATCTGTACGCAGCAAAAAGTAAGTTTCGGGAAGTCACGGAAAATTCATAAAAATAACGTGCAGCAAGGTTTCAGGGAGGTCTTCGTCTTTTAACAATATTTCCGTTGTGAAAAGTTCCCGTTTCTAAAAATGGAAACTTCAGTGATCTTGCAGATTCCCAGTTGTCACTAATTCCCTTTTTTAAACAGAAATCTCAGTTTTGGCGTTTTTATACAAAACATTTTCTGTATTTCAGTTCCCATGCCTAATCAGCCTATTCAGTGTCATTATACACTGACGGAAAAAAAAATCCCAACACCACGAAAAAATAGTTGTAGAGGAATAAAATGGCGGCAATACATTTGTATAGGTAACATATTTAATCGATTAAGGTTTCAAGATCACAGCTTAATGTAACAGCCAGAATGTTGAATGCAAGCATGCAAACGTTCATACATTGTGTCGTACAGGTGCTGGATGTCAGTTTGTGTGATGGAGTTCCATGCCTGTTGCACTTGGTCGGTCAATACAGGGACGGTTAATGCTGGTTGGGGGTGACGCTGGAGTTGTCGTCCAATGATGTCCCATACGTGCTCGATTGGAGAAAGATCTGGTGATCTAGCAGGCCACGGCAACATGTCGACACTCTGTAGAGCATGTTGGGTTACAACAGCGGTATGCGGGCGAGCGTTATCGTGTTGGAAAACACCACCTGGAATGCTGTTCATGAATGGCAGCACAACAGGTTGAATCACCAGACCGACGTACAACTGTGCCGTCAGGGTGCGTGGGATAACCACGAGAGTGCTCCTGCTGTCATAAGAAATTGCTCCCCAGACCATAACTCCAGGTGTAGGTCCAGTGTGTTTCGGCCGCAGACAGGTTGGTTGCAGCCGCTCACCTGGCCTCCTTCTAACCAACGCACGGCCATCACTGGCACACAGGCAGAACTGGCTTTCATCAGAAAACACAACAGATCTCCACTCAGTCCCCCACTGAGCTCTAGCGTGACACCACGGACGTCAAAAACGGCAGTGGTTTGGAGTAAGTGGAATGCACGCTACAGGGCGTCTGGCTCGTAGCTGTCCTTCAAGTAACCGATTTGTAACAGTTCGTTGTGTCACTGTGGCGGCAACTGCAGCTCGAATTGCTGCCGCAGACGCGGTACGATGCGCCACGGCCATACGCCGTACACGGCGTTCTTCCCTCTCAGTAGTGCCACGTGGCCGGCCGGAACCCGGTCTTCTTGAGGCAGTACCTTCCCTTGACCACCGCTGCCAACAATCATGCACAGTGGCTACATTAATGCCAAGTCGTTCTGCAATATTGTGGAAAGAAAATCCACCTTCTCGTAGCCTTATTACACGACCTCGTTCAAACTCCGTGAGCTGTTGATAATGGCTTCTTCGTCGTCTTAAATGCATTCTTGACTAACATCAACACCCTACGTCGAATCTCAACGATAACTAACGCTCACGAACGTTACAGCGCGTATTTGCAGCAAACCTGCTTTGCACGTTGCGAGGGGCGCAACTAGCGCCACACGTATGCGCCGAGCTCGAAATTTGCATAGACCTCATCCCACAGATGTACTCTCACCGCCTACCAACTGTCGTTTATCTAACACCACCCCTTCTTAGTGTTGGGATTTTTTTCCGTCAGTGTAGGACCTGACTTACGAGGTGGAGGATTGCCAGGGGTGTGGTTCAAACAATCGATGGTTTGAACTCGAATGAGGACCGCAACTGAACTCACTGCGCACTTACTGGTCCCAGAAAAAACACAAGTGTTGGAAAACTGTTGGCCACCAGCAGGCAGGGAATAGTCACTGCTTGCTGAAATCTACCGTTCACGGCACTATACAGGTCGGTTGGTGGTAGTGCCGTCAGTTGGCAGCCATTGTTGGCTCTGCAGCATCGTCGTGAATCGCGAGGCTCCATGCAAGTACCACTAGTGGCCCGTAACTGGCAACTGAAGTAACCTCAACACGAAGTGGAAGCAACGGGACTGCGCATGCACAGAAACAACAAGCTATCGCCATCGTGTTACTTTAGTGGATGTTAAGAAAAAAAAAGCCATATTTACAGAGGCGAATTAATTTCCTAATGAAATGCCCTGTCGACGAAGATTACCGTCGGAAGAAAATTATATATATAATTATTAATGAACTTTAAGAAATAATCAATTTCTCTCGTGTATTTATAGAAACTCATTTCGTAGCAAAATTCCTTTGCACTAACTCATAAAGAATCGATAGTACAGAGAACCATGAAATACACCCCTGCATTCCCATAAATAACAAGAAATATTTTTTGCGTTAGCTTTCGTTTCGACTTACACCAAACCGCTTCAATCAAAAGTCCCGGAAAGGCATTAAAAAATATTTATTTTGGAAAAGATAAGAATTATACGGGTACAAAATTTATCAGTTATTTAAAAAAAAAGCAACTCTATGTTTGATATAATGTACTCATCCATGAGTTGAATACGCAAGATTGGAGGAATTCGCTGATAAAAATAACAAGCAAAATAAAGCATCTTTCCACTTTAGAACAAATGTAGCTTCGGACTGCGGAATGGAAAGATACAGCATTAAAAATATAACAGAATGTGACATGAATGGGTAAATATATTAATTAAACAATCGCCTTTCAAGACCACAAGTACAGCACAAAACTTTAGAAAACACCTTTAAGTTGGTACACTCGTTGGAAATGAGTGAAGTTCCCTTAAGTTAAGTAAAAACAATCGTTACGTTGAAAACAAATTTGTGAGTTATATGAAACGGACATTCGTGAAAAATACCTCGCAATATAAGAAAATTAAAAAAGAGAACCCTTCACTTTACATCGCTGAAGAGAGAGGCTCAGCTTTAAGCAAAGGCTCACGTGTGGTAAACCAGTGTAGTAGCTAAAGCGCCCGCTCCCTAAGCAGACTGTCGTTGGTTCGTTTCCAGCTAGACCCAAACGGGCGTTTTTCTGGGCCTATTGAGAAAATTTTCCCAGCGCCGTGCCGTATTGAAGAAGTTTTGTAGGAAAGGGGGGGGGGAGTAGTTATGCCTTTTGGAAACTGCGATTATGTTTTTTTTTATGGCTACTACTGGGAAATTTAGCGGACGAGATTCGTCAAGCCATCTGTTACGTCACGTGTCATCCGGCTACCACTGCGAGGAAACTAGCGGACCAAATGATCATATGTAGAGGATTTTAGGAAGAGAGTGTCTGACCCCAGGTTTTTTTTTTTTTTTTTTTTTTTTTTTTTTGATTGGAGGTTTAACGACCACCGTGAGCAACTCAATGGGCTATAAGCAGTCGCCCGTCCCTAATTTAGGGTCACTGGTTCCAGGGAAGGGAGAGAGCCAGTGCCGTAAGACAAACACAACATCCATGCCTCACCGGGATTCGAACCCGGACCCCTTACGGACGAATGATCAGAGGCCACGCCTTAGACCACTGCGCCACCGGGGCGGCGACCCCAGGTTTAAAACAACCCTTACAAATAGGAAGCTAGGAGATTTTGGCTAGGGTGCCCGATAGGAAAGTGACACGGAAGCGAAGTATAAAGGGTGAGGAAGACGCCCTTATTTATTATCGGGGGGCCAGTACTCGGGGTCCGACGGCTCAAAGTGCCCATCCGACTCATGGCGGATATTTAGTGGATGGAGCGTTCGTACCTGCTGGGATCGAATCTGAGTTCCTGTGCGTGGCAGTAACGAACGTTGCTCACTAGGCCATCCGCGGCCCAAACTAGCGGACCAGATTAGGCTAGCCCTCATTTATGGCACGTGCTTGGAGGGCCGCTTGTAGTAGCCACTGTCTGTGATGGATAACTGATGGCACTGTTCTGGCATATGACAACTGATGGGGATGCCAACTGTTGGCCTGCTGCTGGCTCAAGCTGCTGGCCCATTTGGTGACCGCCGGGACATTTTATTGACTGTTGGGCAGCTGCAACATGGTGCTGGGCCACTGCTGGCATCGCTGGCAAATAGTGCTGGGCTATTGCTGGCATCGCTGGCAAATATAACTGAGCCACTGCTGGCATTACTGGCTACTAGTGCTGGCTTGAGTGCTGACCCAACAACACTTTATTTGCTGGGGTAGGTCGCGTTGAAGGTAGAAACGAAGTGGACTGGAATCGCAACGAACATGAAATGTTTTTCGATGTAAACGCATGTCAATTAGTAATTTTATTTTCGCTAGGAGCCTATTTTTTTTCTTAATAGGTTCGTACAAATTTTATTGGTTCCATAGGAGGGACCTTTCACCAACTACAGTAATCTTCAGCATGATTTTGCAAAGCAACAGAATGTATTGGAACTCGATAATTTCCTAATCTGAGAATGATATTCAGTTATGTTTAAGAAAAGATAAAATGTACTGCTTCATATCATTATTTCACCAAACTTCGAAATATATTACACTGTTTAGAGAAAAAAGCGAAGCACTCCGTGAAAGTCGATCGATCCTGATGAAATTCCGCATTTAAGCAGCTCAGGAGCGAATATGGAAGTGATTAAAGAAAAACCGTCGATGACTAAATAGCGGTCCGCCAAAGCGCATAGAACCGTGCATTGAAAAGGATATATCATGAGCATCGCTGGAATGCAGGAACAATTGTGACGGCGGATTTTGGTTGCATTAACCTCTAGGGTCTCTGAGGATGCCTCGACGTCGGATCCGTGCAATATACGAGCAGTTGAGTGAATTTGAGAGAGGATGATTAATTAGGCTGAGCGGCACGGGTTGGTCCAGTCATTTGGATCTGAGGGACGCGGCAATCGGACGATGTTGGCTCAAATCGGTCGAGGAAGGCACAACGCATCGTCACGCGGGCAGTGGAGGGCCGAGGGAAATGACAAAATGCGATGATCGAGCGATTGTGAGAGCCGCACGGACAGAACCGAATTCGTCGCTCTCAACCATTCGTGGCCATGTTGCGTTGTCTATAGGTACGGAAGTGGACATCGCGACCCTTGCCAGGCGACTTCCGGCACGGGGACTACATTCGACGAGGCCACTCCGGCGCCTACCACTGACCAGCGGGCATCTCCGGCACCTGTTGCAGTGGTGTCGGGCCCGATCAACGTGCGATAGGGTCCATTGGCGTTCTGTTGCCGTCAGTGATGAGTCACGGACAAAACTTGGCTCCGATAACCAGCGCATACGTGTCTCGAGGTGAGCAGGCCAACGCTTGAATCCTCCCTTTGCCGGGCAACGGCACACAGCTCGCACACCGGGAATGACTGTCTGGTGAGCCCTTTTCTAATATAAGAGGACACTGTCTGGAACAACCTTGGTAGAACTCCGGACCACTCTCACTTCTGAACGGTAAGTCAACGACATTCTACGATCTGTTGTGTTGCTATTCTCGTCGCAGTATCACCGAGCAATTTTCAACAGGATAATGCCTGGCCACAGGTTCTTTCAGGCCTGCCGACGTAATGTTGACACCCTACCATGCCCAGCCCGATCGCCCAACATCTCACCGATCGAACATGTTTGGGACATGATAAGACGCCACCTACCCCCATCTCGAAATATCGGAGAACTGGCCAGCAATTTGGGCACCATCTGGCATGCTGTATCTCAGGACAGTACTTACGTGCCTCTGTCCCACGCATGGAAGCCTCTTGTACCCGAGCCAGCGGTGGCGCTACAACGTACTGGCTCGTTCTACTCTTGTAGCTGTTTTATGCGAATGTTTGTCCAACTGGTCTGGAATTCCAATAATTTCCTTTCCTATACATGTACAGTGCACATACCAATTTTCATCTAGATTCCTTTTAGGTGCTTTGTTTCTTTTTCTTTTTGGCAAAGAATGTACTTCTTGGCTTCGAAACAGTAATGTCTGCAAATGCAAGGCAACAGAAATGTGCTAATTACCGTGCATACGAGTATAAATCTGTCCAAGTCGTAGACGTTATCGTTTGCCACGACCCTCCCCTATCGTTTGAGCAACTGTTGGAGACCGTCCGTATATAATTATGTCGGCTTGGACGCAATGAAGTGAGTAAGTGCATGTTCGACATCGCTCCTGTTGATGAACCGCTGTCTGTCCAGGAAATGTTGCAACGACTGGAAAAGGTGATTGTCGCTTGGAGCAATGTCCGGGAAATACGCTGGGGGAGGCAAAAGTTCCCAGCCCAGGACCCTGACCTTCTGACAAATCACCCGTGCTGTGTGAGGCCTCGCTCCATCCTGTTTTAGCAGGACGCCTTTGTGGTTCAGCAGTGCTGGTAGTTTCGACGTGAGCGATGCGTGCAGATCGTCGAGCTGACGGCAGTACACATTGTGGTGTTCTGCGGCGGCAGCTCAAACAAGAAAGATGACACCGAATTTTAGGGTGTAATAAGCACGCCTTTTCAATCCGTTCTGGCGCAAATTAAATTTAAAAGCTATTCAAAATCAATGGAACCGGTATGGAAAACAATAGTATCTGATGGAAGAAAGAAGTTTTCCATCGGTTTTTTAATCCCTCAGATATTTCTGTAAACCTAAACGTGAGCTTACGCCCGCTGGTTGCAGACTTGTGCGTTAAGCAAAACATATAATTTATATGAGAAACATTTCGCATCGGAAACGTTCCCCAACACCGACAGAAATTTTTCAAATCGAACTCTTAGAAACGGAGATATCCACAAAAATAAAATGTGGCTTTACGTCCCCTGGTGGGAAAACTATGCATTATATTAGGAAGAAATTATTCTCAAAAGGTTTTTCCATATGAGCAGTATCGGTCTAAGAAAAAAAAAATTGTCTAGTTTTCAGTAGCCCAGATTTTGCTACAAATATATCAGAAGCAGAAATTAACACTTATGCCCCCTGGTGGGCAAACCATTCTTTACCAAACATTAGAAATTATGTGAAAAATATTTTCCATCAGGTCTTGTATGCGATACAGGAAGATTTTTTCAAATCGGAGCTTTAGAAGCAGAAACAACGCACAAAACGCAATTTATGTTTGTGCCCCCTAGCGCAAAATCTATGATTTACTTGAAAATTTTGAATTTATAGGAAAAACATCTCGCATCAGAAACACTATCCAGCAAAGAAGGAATTTTTCAAATTGGACTCCTAGAAGTAGAGATATTGACAAAAATAAAATATATATCTACCCCCCCCTGGCGTAGAACCATGCATTATTTCAAGAACAAAACGTTCCTTAAAGGTTTGTCGACATGAGTAGTATCGGTCAACAAATGTCTTTTTTTGCAGTCGATATATGAGAAGCTCATATTTTGCTGCAAATACATCAGAAGCGGAAATTAAGACTGATGCTACCTGGTAGCCAAACCATTTTTTACAAAAATTTGAAATTACGTGCAAAGGATTTCACATCAGGAGATGTATCCGGTGCAGAAAGAATTTTCAAATCGGAGATTTAGAAGCAGAGATATGGGAGAAAAAGTAATTTACCTTTACGCTCCCTAGCGGAAATTCTACGAATTACATGAAATTATATGAAAAACATGTCACACTCGAAACACTATCCAACAAAGAAGGAATTTTTCAAATCGGTCTCCTAGAAGTAGAGATATTGACAAAAATAAGATATACATCTACGCCCCCTGGCGTAGAAACCATGCATTATTCTAAGAAGAAAATGTTTATAAAAAGTTTGTCGACATGAGTAGTATCGGTCCACAATCGACGTATTTTTCAATCGAGAATTTAGAAGCTCATATTTTGCTGCAAATACATCAGACGCGGAAATTAAGATTTACGCCCCCTCGTGGCCAAACCATTTTTTTCCAAAAATTAGAAATTTTGTGCAAACGATTTCCCATCAGGAAGCTGTATTCGGTGCAGAAATAATTTTTCAAATCGGATATTTAGAAGGAGAGATATAGGGGAAACTGCAATTTACCTCCACGCCCCGTAGCGGAAAGTTTATGTATTACTTGAAAATTTTGAAATTATATGAAAAGCATGTCAAGCACTGTCACACAACACTATCCAACGAAGTAGGAATTTCTCAAATCGGACTCTACAAGTAGAGATATTGCAGAAATAAGATATACATCTACGCTCCCTGGCGGAGAAATTGTGGAATATTTTAAGAAGAAAATACTGCAAAAATGTTTATCGATGTGATTGGCATCAGTCCACGGAAGACATTTTTCAATCGATATTTTAGAATCCCAGATTTTATGGCAAATACATCAGAAGCAAAAATTAACGCTTACGCCCCCTGGTAGCCAAAGTATTATTTACCAAAAATTTGAAATTATATGCAAAAGATTTTCCATCAGGAAGTGTATCCGCTGAAGGAAAAAAAATTCAAATCAGAGCTTTAGAAGAAGAGTTATCGGGGAAAATGTAATTTACTTTTACGCCCCATAGCGGAAAATATATGCGTTATTTGAAAATTTAACTATATCTAAAATACTCTTCGACATAAACGGAATCGAAAGATAAAATAATTTTTTCAATGGGATGTTTAGAAGAAAACATGTGCAATAAAACGTATTTTTGAATTCGACATCATCTGCATTTACGCCCTCTAGCGGCGAAATTGTACATCGTAAAAAAAAAAAAAACGAAGTAGAGGATCTTCATTTGCGTATTTCAAGCTTCCCAATATTTTTTCAAATCGGACTAATAGTTGCATAGATATCGTGGGTACAGACGGACGGATGGACGGACGGGCAAACCGGTAACATAAGCACGATCTTTTTTTACAAAAGACGTGCTTAAAACAGCATACCCTTCACCCACGAAACAGACAGCACGTTGGGTGTAAGCCGGCTTTGTGGGTTGGCATGGGATTCTGTTCAGGATCCAAGCACTGTTTCCGGAAGCTGACATTGTCAGATAAGACCCATTTGATTGTGACCTGTAACAATGCAGTCGAAGAACGGCTTGGTCACGTGCAAGTATGCACTTTTACGATTTTTCCTGCTCAGAGCGACTTGATGGGGTACCCAAACTCCCCTATCTTGCACCTTTCTAAGTTGATGGAAATGCATGATAAAGCTCGTGTGAGTAGTCCCCAGCTGTTCTTCCAACACCCGCGCGGGCGCACATTGGCCGGTATCCGCTAAGGGCTTCTGCATGCCCATATCCACTGTTGGGGGTCTTCCGGCTTTGGAACGGTCCCACAGGTCAAAATGTCCCTCTCGCAACAGTTCGAACCAATGACAGCATTGATGATGTGATATGGCACTGAGGTACACAGTGGTAGTGGTACTTACAGCACTTGCGGGGTTGCTACCGCGACAAAACTCATACAGCATGCAGTGGCGGATGTGCTCTTTGTCCATTACCACGTTGGCTCGGTAAGCCACCAACCTGACGATGTCATGGCGGTGTGCTGCGCAATCTCAGTGTCCAATGTGCGCCGTAGCAGGGGCTTCGATTTCTGGTACTTTGTCATCAAATATTACTTTCTTTCCAACCCAGTACAAAGAAAACAGTAAACGTGCGAAGAAAACGAAAGCCGAAAGTAATATTATCAAGAGTGAAAGTATGGAGACAACTAAAAGGTCGATGAGAATCACTGATATTCAGAGTGCTATAAATATAATTCTTTGCATTACAGTTCAAAAGACTCTTGGTTCATGTATATGTCTTCATTTTGCATTTTTTACTTTTTTAAGGGGTTTATCAACCATCTTGAGCATGCAGCGGTATACGTCTTTCATTTAAGGCCACATTTTCAGTGAACAGTGACAACCAGCGCCATAGGCCCATGTCTCATCCGAGAGTGAAGCGTTCGTCAAGCATAACTGATCGGCCAGAAGTCAGATCAGTTATACTTGGCCAAGACAAAACTAGAGTGTGAACCAGCTCCTTAGGTTCATGTCTCATCCGAGAGTGAAGTCTTGGCCAAGCATAACTGATCGGCCAGAAGTCAGATCAATTATGCTTGGCCAAGACAAAACTAGAGTGACAACCAGCTCCTTAGGTTCATGTCTCATCCGAAAGTGAAGTCTTGGCCAAGCATAACTGATCGGCCAGAAGTCAGATCAGTTATGCTTGGCCAAGACAAAACTAGAGTGACAACCATCTCCTTAGGTTCATGTCTCATCCGAAAGTGAAGTCTTGGCCAAGCATAACTGATCGGCCAGAAGTCAGATCAGTTATGCTTGGCCAAGACAAAACTAGAGTGACAACCAGCTCCTTAGGTTCATGTCTCATCCGAAAGTGAAGTCTTGGCCAAGCATAACTGATCGGCCAGAAGTCAGATCAGTTATGCTTGGCCAAGACAAAACTAGAGTGACAACCAGCTCCTTAGGTTCATGTCTCATCCGAAAGTGAAGTCTTGGCCAAGCATAACTGATCGGCCAGAAGTCAAATCAGTTATGCTTGGCCAAGACAAAACTAGAGTGACAACCAGCTCCTTAGGTTCATGTGTCATCCGAAAGTGAAGTCTTGGCCAAGCATAACTGATCGGCCAGAAGTCAGATCAGTTATGCTTGGCCAAGACAAAACTAGAGTGTGACAACCAGCTCCTTAGGTTCATGTCTCATCCGAAAGTGAAGTCTTGGCCAAGCATAACTGATCGGCCAGAAGTCAGATCAGTTATGCTTGGCCAAGACAAAACTAGAGTGTGAACCAGCTCCTTAGGTTCATGTCTCATCCGAGAGTGAAGTCTTGGCCAAGCATAACTGATCGGCCAGAAGTCAGATCAGTTATGCTTGGCCAAGACAAAACTAGAGTGACAACCAGCTCCTTAGGTTCATGTCTCATCCGAAAGTGAAGTCTTGGCCAAGCATAACTGATCGGCCAGAAGTCAGATCAGTTATGCTTGGCCAAGACAAAACTAGAGTGACAACCATCTCCTTAGGTTCATGTCTCATCAGAAAGTGAAGTCTTGGCCAAGCATAACTGATCAGCCTGAAGTCTAATCAGTTATGCTTAGCCAAGACAAAACTAGAGTGAAAACGAGCGCCTGATCCCCATGTCTCATCCGAAAGTGAAGTCTTGGCCAATCATAACTGATCAGCCAGAAGTCTAAATCAGTTATGCTTGGCCAAGACAAAACTAGAGTGACAACCAGCGCCTTAGGTCCATGTCTCATCCATAAGTGAAGTCTTGGCCAAGCATAACGGATCAGCCAGAAGTCTAAATCAGTTATGCTTGGCCAAGACAAAACAGGAGTGACAACCAGCGCCTTAGGTCCATGTCTTATCCGAAAGTGAAGTCTTGGCCAAGCATAACTGATCAGCCAGAAGTCTGCTCCTCTGGCCCTTCGGTCACTGGGACTGCGCAGTTTGTTGTAATATTACTGAAAGGAGCCAAAAGAATGGGGGAGTTATTTATAGAATTTTGTACTGGAGCTAAGGTGAAAGCAGTAGTACGTTTTTTAACAGCAGAAACACTGCAAATTACTGACATTCACAGTTGTAAGATTAAAGTGCTTTTTTTATTGTTAAGGAACACGTATTAGTGGGAGAAATTTAAAAATGCATGAAAGGTAAGGATGACGTTTGGATAGCATAGTCCAAAAGTGGGGAACCTTTTCATCTTGGAAGGCCGCATTAAGTTAGTTGTAATCTTATAAAGCCGCATTCAAGAAACCTCAGTTACACTGTAAAACATAGCCGTGAATAGTCCGTGTTTCACCACGCATAAGACGGTTTACAGACCGTAAGCACACCACCTGGCGGTCAACGATAAATTTTCGGTAGATAAACTACATGTTCACGGTGTTTAAACTTTTGGACTGTTACTGAATTTTTACCTTGACAGTCTGGCAACGTTCTTCTTAAAGTGGTTATATACCTGTTTTTTCGCGTGCAACTAGTCCACCGACAATTCCTCTGTGAGCAACACGTTTATATAAACATTACGGTATGGTACTGGAAAATTACGGTTTATTGACTGGTCACTGAGCTGCCGGTGTATCTACCGTAATTTGAGCCTCCAATTTTTTACAGAGTAGATGTACTTCGAAATGTGCATTATTTTCTAAAAATGATATTACGTACTAACTTCAAAAATTGAAAAAATTAATTCTCAAGTTAACTAATCTTTTAATGACTTTGTTCTAGGTTTTTTTTTTTTTTTGTTAAAAAGGATTTGGATATTTGGTTTAGCTGATCCTCTAGATGACTATCCGTTATTTGTGACCTTAAAGACGTCTTGATTTGGGTTGGGTTGGAGAAAGTACATTCACAACAATAACTGGTTGAAAAGCAAGAAAGTATTTTTTGTGCATGTTGCCATATTTTTTGTGCATTCTACTGCATTTTTCCATATTTCAACTGGATTTTTCTTAGCATCAAATAAGGACTTTAAAATGTCATCTTCTGAGAGTTCAATCTATTCCATTTACAGTTTTTTAGGAGCCGTAGAGCAAATTCATGAGCGTAGCAGGTGTCAAAATAGTCCTTATGACTTACTACCCAGGTAGCACAGCCTGCAATTTAACGTTGGCCCAACACTGAGCCACCGTCTTTCAGGAATAGAAGGCGGTGGCTTAGTGCTGGGCCAACGTTATATTGCAAGGCTGTGCAACCTGGGTAATGTTCTAATTGTGGCCGTCAGTCGGGGAGCATTACTTAGTTGAATCTTCTTTTACACTTTGGTATTTTAAATACTCTCATTTTAAGATTAAAATTAAAATAACAAATGACGAACAAAAACATATTAATGAAAAAAAAAAAAAAAAGGATTTGTTCTGCAAAATGTGAACTTATGCTCCAGCTTTGTCGGTCCGCACGATAACTCCCGTAAAAATGGTTCGATTTCGATGAAATTTTAGTGTGTATTAAGGGACCACATGGGAATGAACCCTATTGAAAACGGAAGAAATGGGGTAAAAGGTCAGGGTATAGGGGCGGGATCCATTCCATTGCCCTTATGCGTCATAAACTCATAACGTACGTAAAAATGATTCGATTGCGACAAAACGTTATCATGTTGTCCCGGAAGTATACTGAACCGGTTATGTTGAATATCATCGAAATGGGGTCAAAGGTCAGGCCACAGGAGCGAGATTTATTCCACAGTTCATAACTTGACTAAAAATGCTTCTATTGAGACAAAACCTTAGTATGTTGTTCCGGAGATATGCTGAACCGGCTCTGCTGAATATCATCGAAATGGGGTCAGAGGTCAGGGCACAGGAGCGACACTTATTCCACAGCCATTATCTTCATAACTTGAAAAATAACTTGAATAATGACTTCTAGTATGTTGGAAAGCGTATCATAATCAATGCATTGCATGATTTTAGTAACTTGTTAACTTCTGTCTTTGAGATCATTCTCGATACAGTTTTTGCAGTTTGAACACTACATTTTCCTTCTCGATGAATTTTTGTTTGGCAACCTGAAAACAGGTGAATAAGTAATGACAAAATAAGATGAAGATAAGAGCTGATGTTTTGACTGTATGTGTATTACTTTATAAAGCGAATACATTTTGGTACGAACCCTTTATAGGAAGGGCTATGTTATATCACTAGCACATCCGGTCATTTGATTTCGGGTGTAACGCTTCTTGATCACTTTGACTTGTAAAAGTTCCTGATTCTTGAAAAACGATAGTTAATTTATTTACGAATTGTTGCATTAAAAATAGAGCAGTTTCATAATACTGCAAAATATACCTACAGTTTTATTCTACAGTTGATGCTTTCCGCGATCAAAAAATTACACTGCTGGTCACCAAAAATGCAACACCAAGAAGGACACGAGATAGAAAAGCCAGATTTACTTAACACATAACAACAGATACAAAGATGAAACGATTGAGTTTACAGGCCCTTGCGACTTGCGGAACACGCAGACATCAATAGTTAGCGTTGCCCCCATGGCTGGCAATGACGGCCGCTACACACCGCGGCGTCAAACGAAAGAGGCTTTGGATGTGGGCTTGGGTTATGTCGGTCCAGGCTGCTTCCACACGTTGCCACAGTTCACAGGCGTAGCTGCGGGTGGTGCTTGCCGGGCCACTCGGTTGCCGATCAGCGATCAGACGTGTTCGATGGGCGACATATCGGGAGAACAGGCAGGCCACGGCAGCAGTGACACCTGGTGGGCCATGAAGAATTGTTACACGATGCGTGCCACGTGCGGGCCCGCATTGTCCTGTTGAAACGTGGCCGCTGGCAGGTCCTGCAGGTAAGAGAAGATTACAGGCTCCAAAACGTTGGAGATGTAGCGGTCTCTGTTGAGTGTACCGGCGATGCGTACCAGAGGGGTGCGGGTGTCATATCCAATTGCGCCTTAAACCAGAACGCCAGGCGACGGACCGGTATGGCGATGCACAGTGCAGGCGCCATACAGTCTCTCGCCCCGGTTCTCCCCCACACGCGGATCCGATCACCGTGGTGTTACAGGCAGAAGCGGGATTCGTCGGAGAAGACAATGTCGTGCCATTCCGTAATCCAGGTGCTGCGTTCAACAGCCCACTGCCGCCGCACTGGTCGGTGGTGTAACCTCAAAGGCAATCGGAGCAATGGGCGCCGTGTGACAAGTCACCGCTCCTACAGATGACGTAGAACGGTAGGTGCTGACACAGGTTGTTGCCCAACACATCCTAATTCCTGCGCTAACGTTCGTGATGTGACGGTGCGAGCCGTCAATCCCCGCAGCACAACATGCCGGTCCTCTCGTCCGGTGGTGTGCCGCGGCTGCGGCAATCACTAACGTCGGTCTGTCCGGCCCTCCTGCACCCACCTAATCCATACTCGCCTCACTGTGGCTGGATGTCGTCCCACACGGGCGCCAATGTAAACCGCTGTCCCGATAAGCCACTATTCGTCCTCTGTCGAACTCCTAAACGTTCTGGAATGTCTGTCGTATTCTGCGACGAGACATCAGGAAGCTTCCCACGCAAAGGTCCGGCAGTTCAACACACTTTCACTACTTACACCCCGCCTTCTGTGCACCCTTCTTATAGTGCTTCTCGGTGGCGTGCCGGACGCACGTGATTTGCATATGCCCTGCAATGCTAATCGTTTGCATGTCCTCTCGCGGGCGACTGATGCTGCGAATTTCAGGCCAATCGGATGCCTCGTTCTTGGTGTTTGCATTTTGAATGGCTAGCAGTGTATTTACTGAATTGTGTTTGACAAATGATATATACCTAGAAAGGACAACTAAATGATGAGTGGACTGATTAAGGGCGATTTAAGTGCCTTCAATCTAGCCATCATAATTCATAGTGCTTAATTAGTTAATTCATTTTTATGCCGTTGCAACAAAGTGAAGCTATCGGTCATTCATCTTCTCACTACGTTGAAAAGGTCATTTTGGGCCAAATTTCACATTTTGTGAAAATCCGTTGATTTTAAAGCTCCATTCTCCAGGATTCCAAAACCGCCTTTGTTTCTTGTCTACGATGAATAGATACAGAGTTATAGCAATCGGAATATCTAAACCCAGGTGTCAAACGAACGGGAAGTGACAATTGAAAAGCGTTTCTTGCAGGATGAGATTTTTGTCCCGAACTCTTTACGGAATACCTGACAACTGGAAAAGGTATGTAAATATATTGATGAAACTTGGTATACATCTTTCTTATAATGTTGTGCATGCAATGAACTAAACGTTTTGCTGTTTGTCAGTTCAAAGTTAGGTTATAGCTGTTTACATTCAACAAAGTGTAGAGACTTGTCAAAAGTTCCCACTAATGCATGTAGGATGAGTGTATTTCAGCAGTGTTTAGAAACATCACTTACCTTTCAGTTCACTGCATAGATAATAGTCGTGCGCATATATACTGATGCAAAAAATGCCATCACATATCTGTAACGTTTATATTTAGAGCATTTACCGTAAACGACATATTTTCTTAAATTCTTTAACAAATTTCCCATTTTCATGAAAATTTTTATTGATATCAGTTTTTGTTTCAAAGCTTAGGAATTTTTGTATTTTAGCCTTCCTTAAAACAAATTATCTATTCTTGCATTTTTTCAAAAAAAGTGCCCCCAACGTGGTGCGATTTAAGTTTACGGTGAAGCAAGTTTACTTCGGCAAGTGAAACCTTAGTCGGTGATCGTTACAGTGCTTTAGAGTGAATTTTCATGTTAGGCTAATAGTTGGTACCATAAAAGTATTAAGTAAAAAAACTACATATTACCTCTTAACTGAGTTACGCTCACCATTGTGGTATGGCATACACTATATTATCAAAAGTATTAGGACACTATCAATTATTTAGGTAAGTGCAAAGAACAAGAGTTGTTTCGCAGGAAGGGGCGCTGTACGTTTACGTGTTATCAGAAACTTTGAAGTGGACATGCCTTGTGCACGTGAACTTTCCGAGTTGCAGTGTGGGCTGGTGATAGGAAGTCATTTGAATAAATTCCCCATCCGGAACACTACAGCTGAACTAAACATACCAAAATGGACTGTAAGTCATTTAGTGAAGAGATGGAAGCAGGACGGTGCAACTAGAGTAAACAAAAAACGTCCAGGAAGGACCCACAAACTGACAGAACGTAACAGAAGAATCCTGGTAAGAAATGGGAACAAATTCTGTTCTTCTTCTGCCGTTTCCATCGCTGCTGAAGGACGAAATGCTTGTAATGGTTCGGCTATTAACATAACTATCCGCGGAGAGTTGCACAGTGTGGGTTATTATGGTACAACAGCGGCACACAAGCCACGCACTACTACCGTGAATACAAAGCGCTGTTTAGATTGGTGTGTCTCCCTACGTTCCTGGATTGTGGGCGACAAGAAACTGGTCTTTGGAGTGACAAGTCACGATTTTCACTCTCCCAGTCTAATGGGCGTGTTTGGATTTGGCGACAGCCCGGCGAACGATTTTCTTCGGACTGTGTTCTTCCAATGTTCGGCGGAGGCTCCATCATGGTATGGAGTGGTTTTATTTGTGGATGATCAGATCATATGTAGAGGATTTTAGGAAGGGAGTGTCGGACCCCAGGTCTTAAACAACCCTTAGAAATAGAAAGCTAGGAGATTTGGGCTAAAGTGCCCGATAGGAAAGTGACACGGAAGCGAAGTAGGAAGGGAGAGGAAGATGCCCTTATTTATTATCGAAGGGGGGGGGCCTAGTACCCGGGGTCCGACGACTTAACGTTCCCATCCGACGCACGGCGTATATTTAGTAGCTCGAGCGTTCGTACCTGCCTTGGATCGAACCTGAGGTCCTTTCCGTGCCAGTCACGAACGTTGTCTTTTGTGGATGGAACTCCACCCGTTGGTTATTATATCACAGACCATGAACTCTGAAGTGTACCTCGACATTCCGGGCAATTCTGCCCTACCAACAATGTGACGGTGTTATGGAAATGACAGTTGTCTCTTCCAACACGATCGAGCTCCCTGCCACACTGCAAGGCATGTGCAGGACTGGTTTCTTGAAAATGAGGTGGAATTGTCAAACTGGCCTGCTCAGAGTCCGATCTTAATCTCACAGAAAGAACACTTCTGGGATGAACTGGAACGAACGACACGAAATCCACCACAATGACCGTCTTCGCTCTCCGCTCTTGCAGCAGCTTTGCAGGACAAATGTCAAACCATTCCTGTTGAGACCTACCAAAAATTGTTTGATAGTATGCTTCAACATGTTGTCACTGTCGTACAAACAAAAGGTGAGCCAACTAACTACTAATTGCGATAATGAAGCCATTTGTCCCAAAATATTCTGGTGTCTGAATACTTTTGGTAATGCATATTCTAATTTATCTTTTAGTTTTAGTTTCTCTCGCTATATAAATTTTGAGTTCGTTCTCTTTAACTCTTTAACGACCATAGCGCCCAAAACGTCCGTACATACAAACGACCATAGCCACCCGAAACGCCTGTCTAGAATGAGTGTTTTCAAATTTCCTCGATCTATAATTGATCAGCAGGAGTCACCATCAGTCACTATTGTTGTTATTAAAGAAAGAAGTGAAACAAGAGACAGTTTCGGGCGTTATGGTATTTAAATTGATGAACAATTTTAGGATCACGATTGTTAAAGAGTTAAGAGTTTCAACCTTAACATTATATTTTCTCACTGACTGAATGCTATTCGGCAATAGTCTTAGGTCAAGTTTGAATGTCTTGTGCATCTTTTGACAAGATAAGAACGATGCACAGGTGTTGTCCAAAATAATGGAAACACCTTGACACAATAGGAGATACGCACCTAATATGGTGTGGGAGCAGCCTTGGTATTAAAAACTGGTTGAATTCTCCTTGGAATGGAGGCATACAAGTTCTGGATGGTGGTAAGTGGTATGTTGTACCATTCTTCCTGAAGAAACTGCTCCAATTTCATAAGAGACGCCTGAGGAGGATAACGGGATCCCACTCTGTTTTCCAACACAGACCACACGGGCTCAATGATGTTTAAGTCCGGTGATCGTGCAGGCCAGGAAAGGTGTGCAACTTTTCATCCTCATGCTCCTCCAACCATGATTGAACAGCTCGACTTCTGTGAATCATCATCTTGAAAGGTGCAATTCCTTGACGGAAACAATTTCTGCGCCATTGAATGCATATGTTCTGCCAAAAGAGTGACAGAGTCACCGCTAGTGATCCGTCCGTTTAAGGTGATAATGGGACGTGCTGCAAACCACGAGGTCTTGGCCCAAACCAGTACGGAACCGCCCCCGTGTTTCACTGACTGTAGAAAGGAGACAATCTGGGTGTTAGGCTTCTGCGGAGGTTCTCCACTCGTAAACCCGTCCTGTGGTGAGGATTAGTGAGAAACTTGATTTATCGGAAATCAAGACATGTTTCCAGCGATCCGCAGTCCACGTTTTTTGCTCCTGGCATCACTATAGTCTCTGTTTCATATTCACTTCTGGCACCAGGGGTTTTGCAATCGCAGCTCTGCAGTAAATATTGTGCTTATGCAAATTTTCTTCGCACTGTATAGGTCGACACTGGGTTTTGGAGATGTGCATTAAGCTCAGCAGTCACTTTTGTCGCCGTGGTTTTCCTCCTTGCGGTTACAATGCTATTTTTAATGTCCTCCTGTCTCTCGCAGTGAGTTTGGATTTTTTTCTACAGTTGTGTCTCGCAGATGATGTTGTGCCGTGAACATTGTATCCTGTCGTGACCTTTGACACGGTACCTCTCGATACTCAAGCAGTACCTGTGCCACTGGGGTTACCGACGCACCAATCAGACGGGCTCCTACAACCTGTCCTCTTTGGAACTCCGATATGTCACTCATTGTGTCTTCACCTGGAATGAAATTATGCAAACACCGATTTACAATGCAATCACACAGACCCTTGAGACTATAAGCAACACTTTTTTACAAAAAAAAAAAATTGTAGCTACATGTTCGTTTTACTCAAAAAGCAGCACATACCAAAGTTACTGTTTTCAGGGAGGTGTTTCCGTTATTTTGGAGAACCCCTGTATATAACGTGTAGAGCGAGCTGTGTTAAAAGCGGGTAGATTAGTGCAGCCTTACGTTGTACATTGCATGTTCAAGACTAGATATATGCATCTGATAAAGTTGTATTGAGACACTTTGAGTCTCACGTACAGGGAATTCAGTTTGTCGTGTTCCTTTGAGGTCTAGTGCTGTTGAAGTTCCTTTTGTGCTGTTGTGCCTTAAAGGATAATAAAGACGATTTATATAAGTAAAGACTACTCTCTTCTTGCCGTCAGAATTCCTAATATTCTCATTGTAAAACTAAGGACTTGTGCTAGTCATCCGGAGCATACCATTGATAAGCTCCAGTGTTACAAGTATTAGAGATGAACGAGAAGTAATGTTTTAAGGGTATAACAATCTAAAAAAACATTACAGCGCCCATTCATAAAGGTACTCGAAAAGAAAAAACATACTTTCAGACTTCGAAATCTAACAAGTGATGTTCCATTGGCTAAACTGGTTTTTTGGACAGAATCCGTATATTAGTTAATAAATAAATACATCGCTCTTTCCACGTTCCAGAAACACAGCAACCGAAAAATTGTTTTCCAGCAGCCGCTGTTTAATCGAACCAACAGAACTCTCGGTATCGCGCCGAGTGCGTTACCTTTATGCTCTGGAACGAGGAAAGAGCGATGTATTTATTTATTAACTGTCGCCACGTATTTGGAATATTTCACCTTGGATTTCGCCCTTTGGATTTAACTGCTATAATATATATAGCTAGGCCGTTAATGCTCACCAGATGGAGACGTCTCAGTAGCTGAGCCCATCTTACGGATTTATGATGTCAGTGCTGACTTTAAAAATACACATAGCACCGTGGATTGCTGGACCCCGTGGCGTAAAGGTAACGCACTCGGCGCGATACCGAGAGTTCTGTTGGTTCGATTCCACAGCGGCGGCTGAAAAACAATTTTTCGGTTGCTGTGTGTTTCTGGAACGTGGAAAGAGCGATGTATTTATTTATTAACTGTCGCCACGTATTTGGAATATTTCACCGTATATTAGTTGTTTTTTTTTTTTTGATTGTAGGTTTTACGACCACCGTGAGCAACTCAATGGGCTATAAGCAGTCGCCCGTCCCTAATTTAGGGTCACTGGTTCCAGGGAAGGGTGAGAGCCAGTGCCGTAAGACAAACACAATATCCATGCCTGACCGGGATTCGAACCCGGACCCCTTTCGGACGAATGATTAGAGGCCACCGCTTATACCACTGCGGTGTGTTAGTTAGGCGACACGCGTTACAAAAGAAGAGGTTCCTTATTAACATTTTTTTTTAATATTGCTATTTACATTTCAAACCCTGTTTTACTTTAGGAACTTTGTTAGGTTTCAGTTAACATTTTTGATTTTTTGGGTGTTTGGAAGAAGAAAAATAGTTCCTTATCATAACGAAGAGATTGCGGAAATGTTTTGCAGTTGGATGTTTAACCGATATCTAATCATTTTTAGTTAAATCCCGTTATTGAGAACAATAAATCCCATTGCCGATTTATCAAAAAACGTTCCAAAGATATGTTTGGTATCGAGAAGCGGAGCAGTGGAAATCTGCTTCCCGTGAGCTTCTAATGAGCCTCACAGCAGCAGCGTCCTATGCTAAATGAGTAGTTAATATCTTAAGCCTTTCATCATTACACTACTTTGCATGGTGATTACGTCACAGGAGTAAAGAGAATGACAGAGTAATCCGGCGGATCTCGAGTTCAAAAGAAAGAAGCAGGAAATGCAATCACTTGATAGGAGCAGGCTTAACTAATTACACGTAATTGCTTTTTAGTGTTTGCTATTCTCTTTCACCATTCTCCGCTTAAGCGGAAAATCTTGCGAAGAGTTAAACAATTTAATGGATTACAGGAAACTTTAGAAAGATGGTGTTATCATAAAGCCACACATGTTTGATATTTCAAGAAGCTAGTACTTTTAATGCCCTATAAGCTTATTTCGATCGATGTATTTTCGCAATGGAAATATTCGAGAAACAAGCCTGGTTCAATGAAAATTGAGAAAATATGAAACCACATATTGATGTCAGAGATATACATGCGTGAACTAGTGGGAAATTAAAGTGCACTTCAGACGTTTGCTGAACCTGACTAATTTGCTAGAGGACTTAATCAAGAAGACAATTTTTTATATGGTTCAGGAGTGTATGTGTATTTCACAGTCACTCACGCAAAAAAATGATCAAATGATCATATGTAGAAGATTTTAGGAAGGGAGTGTCTGACCCCAGATCTTAAACAACCCTTAGAAATAGGAAGCTAGGAGATTTGAGCAAGAGTGTCCGATAGGAAAGTGACATGGAAGCGAAGTAGAAAGGGGAGGATAACGTCCTTATTTATTAACGGGGGGCCAGTATCCGGGGTGCTACGGCTTAATGTGCCTATCCGACGCACGGCGGATATTTAGTGGATCGAGCGTTCGTACCTGCCTGGGATCGAACCTGAGACCTTTTCCGTGGCCGTCACGAACGTTGCCCACTAGGCCACCCGCGGCACTCTCACGCAAAAAAATGGAGCTCGTTGTTTTTCAAATAAATTCCTGAGCGAACAAATAATAAAATTAATCTATGTATCCATACGCACATGCGTAACTGTCCTTGTTGCCTGTGGACATAGCACGGTCCACTGGCTTATTATAAGAGTTCCAAGTGAGGCATAGGTTATGCATTTTTTCAACGGTGTGGTCCTGTTTCCTTAACCCGAAACCAGTTCTCCTAAGTGGCCGTCCATAAAGTAAGTCCAAGATTACAGGGGAAGTGTGTGTGTGTGTGTGGGGGGGGGGTCATGACAACCGGACCAAATGTGACACGGGGGTGGAGGGAGGTTTAGTAATTCGGACGTCCAGCGTCAAAAATATAGTGAAAGGTATTTCTTCGTTTTGCTTTCTCTTTTTTTACGCTTTTCCAAATGTAGGTTGAAGAAGTGTATATGCTCCAGCTTTGTCCGTTTATCTGTCTATCTGTCTGTCTGTCCGCACGATAACTCGTGTAAAAATGGTTCGATTTCGATGAAATTTTAGTATGTGGTAGGGGACAACCTGGGGAAGAACTCGATTGAAAATGGGCGAAATGGGATCAACGGTCAGGACATAGGAGCGGGATGCATTCCATCGCTCTTATGCGTTATAACTTGCGTACAAATGCTTCGATTGCGACACAACTTTAGTATGTTGTTCCGGAGGTACACTGAACCAGTTTCGTTGAACATCTTCGAAATGGGATCAAATGTCAGGGCGCAGGAGCGAGATTTATTCCACAGCCATTATCCTCGTAACTTGACTAAAAATTATTATCCTGCGACAAAACTTTAGTGTGTTCTTCCGTAAGTATACTGAACCAATTCTGTTTAATTTAATCGAAATGGGGTCCGAGGTGAGGGCACAGCAGCGAGATTTATTCCACAGCCTTTATCCTCATAACTTGAGTCATGATTTCTGGTATGTTGGAAAGCGTATCATAATCAATGCATTGCATGATTTTACTAACTTGTTTCCTCTTTTAATAACCAAGCTATTATTAAAAGAGGAAACAAGTTAAATAAGGTATAAAATATTTCAGGTTTCTGATGATATTTAGCTAAATCAGAATATTAAGTTCTCGCATTGGTACTATCAATTCTATCGCGTTTTGTAGATGGTATAATCGGGAGTGTTGCAACCTTGAATACAAGCGTTTGTTTCAAGATTTTTATTTCAAAATGGTAAAATTTGGGTAGCATTAGGGAGAAAGTTAAGTCCTAAATAATAAATATTTACTGAAGCAAACGTGTAAATATATGGAAGATTCCTTTAAATAATTACATGTGCTCTTTCTGTTCCTCAACGGACTTCTAAAAGCAGTCGTCAAAAATAAAGGGGGTTGCGGGAATTAGGAAGTATTTTTTGGGGGGAGGGGTGTCAACAATCGGACAGAATGTGACAGCGGGGAGGGGGCGGGTCTGAAAATAGTAAAAAATCACGGACGTACTTTATGGACGACCCATAAGTTATGGACGGACGACTCCTTTTAGCCTAAGAAACTTACGAGAATCTAGACGTATATACAAATGTGTGGGTGTACACTCTGTGACAAAAAAAGAAAAAAGACGCACCAAGAAGGAAATATCCAATTGAGACAAAATGTGGTACGTTTAATATACATGCACAGAAAACGAAATGATTTGAATTTCAGAACAACTGGATGATTTGTGGGACAGCAGAAACGACACAAAATGAGCAAGTTAATATGGCGTTGGTCCACCTCTGGCCTGGATACAAGCTGTTACCTGACGTTGCATTGATTCGTAAAGTTGGAGGATAGTGAGAGATATCTTGCAAAATGGCCTCCAATTGGCGGGCTAATCCGTCGAGATTCTGTGAAGGTCGCAGATAACGCCACATCACGTCCCGAATGTGCTCAGTAGGAGGGAGATCTGGCAATCTGGCGGGTCAAGGAAGATCCAAAGACAATCCCTGGAGAGACGTGCCGTGTGTGGCCGGGCGTTATCTTGCTTGAAAGTTAGCCCGTGGTGCCGCGAAAGGAACGGCAACACAACGGGCCGCAGGATTTCGTCAACGTACCGCTGTGCTGTGAGGGTGCCACGCCACCGAAGACTACCAAGAACGTCCGGTTATCAAACGAGAGGGCAACTCAGACCATAACTCCCTGTTGGCGGGCCGTGCGGCGTGCGACAGTAAGAGCTGGATCCTGACGATTTCCAGCCGGTCTCCAGACACGTCTGCGCTGATCGTCGGGGCTCAGGTCAAAAACGGGATTCATCACTGAAAACAATTCATCCCCAATCGGAACAGTTCCACTTTTATCTGGCCCGACACCATTGCAATTGCTCTCGAAGGTGCGTACTGGCCAATGGTATGCGGCGTAATGGTCTCCGTGACCGTAGATTCCGCTCCCGAAGTCTTCTACTAATGGCCCGGGTGGTCACTACAGTATTGGTCACACGTTGGGTGGTTGATAGCGACGATTCTGGTGCTGTAACAGCTGCTCTGACAGTCGCTCTATCTCCCCGTGTTGTTTTCGCCCTAGACCGTCCGCTATCCTCCTGGCGCTGAAATCTGCCATTTAGGACCCATTCCTGCTAGCTTTGCCTAATTGCCGCATAGCTCCGACTCAAATGTCGAGCGATTCGTCGGTTACTCCATCCTGCCACATCTAAATCCGATGGTGCGTCTTCATTCAGACTTCGTCATATGTTCGTAGTGGCTGCGATTTCACCGGCGAGGCATAGTTGCAGTCAAGGCAGGAAAACGCAATAAGAATACACTAGTGGGTTTGTTCCTGTAAGAGAGATTCGCTCCTTTATATACACCATCACGATGCGCAGCTCCGATGCGTTTTACCTCCGGCTATTCATTCATTAAGTTCGAATTTTCGATCATTTGCACATTCGGCCGACAGGTTTTAGCATGTAAAATTTCATTCCTATCGGACTATTTTTTCGGGGTGCTTTGTTTTTTTTTGTCATAGAGTGCATATATATATATACCTATGGAAGATTTTTCTGCTTCAAAATTCAGTATCGTGTGAAGCCACCTATAGAAAAAATGTCAGCCTCTACATGGCGTGGCACTGAATGGAAAAGGTTTATTTTTGGTGTCGTCCTGGGGAATAGTCTGTCTGGCTGCTTCTATGCCACATTAGAGTTCATGTGCGGTGACTGTCGTAGGCGATTGATGGGTAAGCCGCTTAGCTATAATGTCCCAGACATGTTCGATCTGGGATATATCCAGCAAACGTGCAGGCCAGGGAAGAAGAGGTATCTGTCATGCATAGAAGAGGTATAGCGAAGTAAATTTCTGCGTCATTTTTGTCCACGCCGGGCATCAAACCGGGGTCCCCTCATTCCGGAATAAGACGCTCTCTCAACTGAGCTACGCAGTCGTATGCTCTCGCTGCTATCTGCCTTTATCTCATGTGCGTCCTGCGGTGCAGGCACGTCACAGAGGTCGCAAAATCGCGCATTGAACCCAATGGGGCTCCAAATCATGAAGTTTTGCGTGCCCAGTGTGTCGTTCCAAAGTTCACCACGATGCCTTCGGACACTTATAAGACCATCATGGTGCATCAAGTGGAATCGTGACTCGTCGGAAAACACAACCTGTTGCCAATTAGAGCGCCAATGTCTGTTTTCGAGTCCCCATTGCAGTTTGAGGAGTCTGTTGTTTAGGTTTAAAGGCATGCGCTGCAATGGGGTGCCGGCGACCGCTCCTCTGTTAAGCAAACGACGTAAAACTGTGGTGGAAGAAACAAACCTGATCTATGACAATGTTCAAATTCCGCGCTAATGCCGTGGGTGTAGCTGTGCGATCGGTCACAGCCATACGGTAGAGATGTCTGTCACCTTGGGCAGTCGTGCGATTTGTTGGTCCATTTCTCGATTATTTGTGCGTCCGATCCCGGATCTCCCCACTGGCAACACGTTCGTATCACTGTACTGGCATGTCCCGTATGAGTGGCAATTTGGGGTAGGAAAAATCCAGCTTCTCTTCCCAATGATTCTTCGGTGACGGGGCATAGTGAGACACAAGAAACATGCTTTTGACTCCATGTCGACTCTTTACTGATTGCAATATCTCGTTACAGCCAGCTCTTTATACTCAAGAGCGAACAGCTCAAAGGTCTCTGCTCCGGAACTGCATCCGCACTTTCAATGACATTTTAATTATTTGCAGGTATCGACCTTTTGTACATATCCTGCTAAATTTCATTTTAATAGCAACAAGCTTTCATGTTGTTACAATTTTCACAAACAGTGGCGTATGCACGGTCGTATCAAAATAATATGACCACGTACCTATAAATGGGAATAACCATCCTTGGTTTGGATGACAGCGGTGAGACGACGTGGCATGGACTCAGCGAGACCCTGGAAGTTTTCCCGAGACATACGTGCCCATTCAGACTGCAGTAGAGCACGAAGGTCCCGGAGATGACGTGGTTGTGGGTCAGCACGTCGAACCTGTCGATCAAAATAGTCCCACAAGTGTTCAATGGGATCGAGATTGGGCGATTTCGCCGGGCAAGGGAGAACGGAGTCATCGCTGTCGTGTTCCTGGAACCAGTCACGCGCCCCCTTAGTGCCGGGGCACGGCGCATTGTCCTGTTGGTAGACACCAACACCATCAGGGTAAACGTCCAACATGAAGGGATGCATGTGGTCAGCGAGGAGTGACAGGTAGCCATTCGCGTTCAGGTATCCGTACAGTGGTACCAGCGGTCCCAGGTCATACCAGGAAGACATCTCCCAGACATGCGCTTGCCTGTACTTGAGCAACAAGTGTGTCCGGGTATTGGTTCTCGCGTGTCTGACGCCGTATCCTCCAATGCTCGTCACGTATGTGGAGTTCAAACCTCGACTCGTCGAGGTTTCTACTCCACACAAGTGATGGGCATTGTCCACTTTGCCCCTTTCTCACTGTCAAATGACGGTAGTCACATGCAAACTGCAGGCGTCGTTGCTGATGGACCTGGGTTATCATGGTCGCCTTGATGCAACGTCGTTTCTGGTAACAGGGTTAGCTGAACTGTTATCGGGGACACGTACCTGAGTGCCCTCAGCCTTCATTTGCGTGGTCAATTGCTGCACGGTTGCGCGTCGATTGCGCTTTGCTCATCGACTGAGGCGACGTTCTTCTCTGGGGTCGATGGCCTTTGGGGCTCTACAGTTATGACGTCGAGACGTACTCAATGTGCCAGCGGTCAATGCTTGGTACACCCTAACTAATGCACCTCGCGAACAGCCCACGAAGTCTGGTGTTTCGGAGATGCTTCCACCCTTAATGTGGTAGCCGATTATCATCCCTTTTTGAACGTCCTTCAAATGATTACCTCTTCCCAATGTGTTCACGTAACGCACTATGGATCATCTGTCCTGGCCGGCCGCTTATATCTCCGTGTGGTCGACTTTGTCATGCGCATTCTGTGAGGCGCCTGGGATGTGATTCCGGGAGTTGTTATATTATTCTCATACGACTGTGTTTCTGCAAAGTCAGTTCACCTAGAATACCAATATTAAGTGAAGCTAGATTAACTACTGAAAATGTCGAATAGCTTATCACTTGATGTCCTTTCAGCTGTTGGGGTTATTGAACAACCGACTTTCTTCTTGGCTACCATTGGGTCACAGTCAAGCTCATCTATGTCGCTGCCTTTGCCCATGATTACTTTACCGCGACTGGTTTCCAGTTCTTAAAAACCTTCTCAAATAGAGCGTCCCGTTTTACTAGACGCGATAATTCCGCTTTACATATCGTTATCGTGGTGTGTATAAAAATTTGTCTATTCAGTGCAGTTTAACATGGAACTTCAATGTAAGTCGCTACAGCGAACACAAAATATGGCTAAATTTCTCTGAGTAAACTTGTAAACTGTGAAGCCCATTGAATTACTTTGGATGGATTCCAGATACCTTCATTGCAACTGCATGAAACATGAACTAACTAATTAAGCATTATAACTAATAGCAACTGTCTGTAGAATCTAACTGTTCTAGCCTCAGCATGGACTTACCTACTATGAAATGTTATCCGAATGTAGGCTAAAGCTCAACACCGGTTGAAGTAATCGGCTTCTCTCTGAAATTCTCTGAATTATCGTAATTGATTCATCTTAGTTGACACCCCTGATATCTATCTTAAAACGTAACAATTAGAGGTGCCCTTAACCTAGCACCGAAATGTCACTTCTAGAATACGTGAAGAGATTCAATCAAAACAATGGCTACTTACAGATTTTGACTTCATTTCTCACTGTCATAGTCCACTTATAACCCGCAGCACATAACAAGATGTATAACGAAGTAAATTTCTCCGTCAATTTTATCCGCGCCGGGGTTCGAACCCGGATCCCCTTCATTCCGGAATAAGTTGCTCTACCAATTGAGCTACGCGGACGTTTTATTCTGATTCCTATCTGCCTTTATGTCGTGTGCGTCCTTCTGGCAGGTACGTCACATCTCCTGGTACGTTACATCATGTCCCCCCTTTTTTTTTTTTTTTTTTTTTTTTTGAAGTGCTGGAGAAGGGATTCTCTTATTTTTCCTATCTCGCGGTGTGGAAATAACATCACACCATTGCGAGATTTTTGAACGGTCGGGTCATCAGGATAGTTCGGGCGCCATTATAACGAAGTAAATTTCTCCGTCATTTTTATCCGCGCCAGGATTCAAACCCGGGTCCCCTTATTTCGGAATAAGTTGCTCTACCAATTGAGCTACGCGGACGTTTTATTCAGATTCCTATCTGCCTTTATGTCGTGTGCGTCCTTCTGGCAGGTACGTCACATCTCCTGGTACGTTACATCATCTCCCCCTTATATATTTTTTTTTTTTTTTTTTTTTGAAGTGCTGGAGAAGAGATTCTCTTATTTTTCCTATCTCGCGGTGTGGAAATAACATCACACCATTGCGAGATTTTGAGCGGTCGGGTCATCCGGATAGTTCGGGCGCCATTATAACGAAGTAAATTTCTCCGTCATTTTTATCCGCGCCAGGAATCGAACCCGGGTCCCCTCATTCCGGAAGAAGTTGGTCTACCAATTGAGCTACGCGGACGTTTTATTCTGATTACTATCTGCCTTTATGTCGTGTGCGTCCTTCTGGCAGGTACGTCACATCTCCTGGTACGTTACATCATCTCCCCCTTACTTTTTTTTTTTTTTTTTTTTTTTTTTGAAGTGCTGGAGAAGAGATTCTGTTATTTTTCCTATCTCGCGGTGTGGAAATAACATTACACCATTGCGAGATTTTTAACGGTATGGTCATCCGGATAGTTCGGGCGCCATTATAACGAAGTAAATTTCTCCGTCATTTTTATCCGCGCCAGGACTCGAACCCGGGTCCCCTCATTCCGGAATAAGTTGCTCTACCAATTGAGCTACGCGGACGTTTTATTCTGATTCCTATCTGCCTTTATGTCGTGTGCGTCCTTCTGGCAGGTACGTCACATCTCCTGGTACGTTACATCATCTCCCCCTTATTTTTTTTTTTTTTTCGAAGTGCTGGAGAAGAGATTCTCTTATTTTCCCTATCTCGCGGTGTGGAAATAACATCACACCATTGCGAGATTTTGAGCGGTCGGGTCATCCGGATAGTTCGGGCGCCATTATAACGAAGTAAATTTCTCCGTCACTTTTATCCGCGCCAGGATTCGAACCCGGGTCCCCTCATTCCGGAAGAAGTTGCTCTACCAATTGAGTTACGCGGACGTTTTATTCTGATTCCTATCTGCCTTTATGTCGTGTGCGTCCTTCTGGCAGGTACGTCACATCTCCTGGTACGTTACAGATGCGCACCAAAAAACTGGGAATGGCGCTACCATTTTCATTACATGCCACCTCATTTATTCAGAAAATAGTGTCGCCAGTAAACGACGTACACTGAAGTGCCAGAAAAACTGGTACAGACGAGCTTAAGCAAAATACATAGCAACGTCACCTATGCGCGTACTCGGTTTGTAACGTATACTCTAGATTCAGTTTCTTTTGATTTTACTATCTCTTGTTATTTTATTTTCTTATGCAAATTATTTTCTCACTTAACGAGATGTTGTTTCTCCCGCTGAATTACATGTGGCAACGAGTATAAAGTCATGACGTGGTGGTATGCAGTATATATAGGCGCGCTCAAGTATACCTAGAGCTTCGTTTTATATGTGATAGGTTCTTCCTGATTATTGATATGCGATTTACCTACTTTTCTACGATAGTACGAAAGTTCGGGCTATCAGTAGTTGTGTTATTTTGGAGTGTGTGTTTGAGTAATACCAGGAGCTCCCCAATAAAAGGTTAAAAGTGAGTACGTTTTCTTAGTTCATTTTATTGTCAGGCCTCTGTCTGGCCGTTAAGTCTATTTCATTGAGTGTTTACGTTAAGTTCAGGGTATATTCTGTTTACCGCTCTAATAAAGAGCCTTCAAGGTACTAATGTACTAAAACCGAAGTTATATTACTGATATTCAGGATAATGAGGAACGCTGAGTAAAAATAAATTCCATATTCTTGGAATTTATTGCACGTGCGTGTCTTATCTAAACAAACTCTCGCACTTTGAAGATTAAGCACACTTTAGCTACGTCAAGTAACCTTTCAATAACCCTAACGTGACTTAACGTAAGCTTTCTTGCACTACACGTCCAGCCGGAGAATTTTATTCATTATAGGTTGCATCCGCCAGTGCGTATATAAAGTGATAGACATCCTTGCCAGCTGTCAGAGCTGTTTTCGGCATGAGAATGACAAGTAATACCGATTTAAGAGATTTTCAACGCGGTGTCATAGTTGGCGCTCGTGAGATGGGCCATAGTATTTCGGAGGTAGAAACGAAGTTCGGATTTTCACGGACGACCACTGCAAGGGAGTACCGTGACTACAAGAATTCCAGAAAAACCTCCAACCTACGATACCAGTGTGAGCGTAAAAAGACATTGGGTGAACGTGACCATCGTCGACTGTCAAGAATCGTTTCACACGATAGGTGTGTAAGTGTCAGCATACTTTGCATTCCTGATGTCAGACAGGTCGCCAAATCGACTGTGGGTTTTGTCATCAACACGTGAAAGAAGACGGGGCATTGCAGGGATTAACCTCGCCCTGGAAGACACACGAAACTGCAAACCAGGGGCAAACCATGTTCCGACCAATGCACGCCCTAGCACATGAGTTCCCGATGGCCATAGATGTTATGGTCTCCCCTAAACACACCGAAGAAATGCCCATGCGCTCAGGTATCATGGCCAAGCCGTCGCACATGAACCTTTCATGAAAAAGACCAATGAAGCCACACAGCTACGATGGTGTCAACGCAACAAAAATTAGACAACTGAGCAATGGCTGCAGGTGTTATGGAGCGACGTATCCCTCCACATTATTCTGATCAGATGGACGTATCTGGGTTTGGAGGCTGCCCACCCAGGGAACGTCTGTTCCCGGAGTAAACAGAGCCGACTGCGAAACACGGAGGTGGTGGAGTTATGGTATGGGGATGTTTCAGCTGGTACGGTGGGGGTCCACTGGTTGTTCACGAAAACATAACCTCTGATATCCGGGATAACTCAATGCTTCCAACATTGTGGCAGTTCTCCGGACACGACGATTGTTTCTTCCAGGAAGACAATGCCAATTGTCATATATACAGGACTACAATGGAGGGGTTTAAGGAAAAGCAGATCTTGCGGATGGAGTTCCCTGCTCAGAGTTCGGAACTGAATCCCATTCAGCACATATGGGATGAACTTGAAAGACGGGTGAGGTCTAGACCAACAGAACCTTATTCACTGGCAAAGTTCGTCGATGTACTCAAAGCGAAAAGGAAGAACGAACATCCAGCTCTCAGTACTCTATAGTCTTATGGACAGTTTACCTCGATAGGTGGCTGCTGTAATCTTTGCAAACGGCGTAGCTATCCACTACTGATGTAAATGCAACACTGTTTTTTAAGCGCTTTCCAACCGTAGGTTGAAGAAGCGTACATGCTCCAACTCTGTCCGTCGCCACGATAACTCGCGTAAAAATGGTTCAAACTTGATGAAATATTAGTATGGGGTAGGGGACCACCTGGGGACAAACCCTATTGAAAATAGGCGAAATGGTGTCAAATGTCAGGACATAGGAGCGGGATCCATTCCATTGCCCTTATGCGTCATAACGTGCCTAAAAATGGTTCGATTTCAATGAAATTTCAGTATGTGGTACGGCACCACTGGGAACGAACCCTATGGAAAATGAAAGAAATAGGGACAACGCTCATGGCATAAGAGCGGGATCCATTCCATTGCCCTTATGCGTCATAACGTGCGTAAAAATACTTCGATTGCAACAAAACGTTATCATGTTGTTCTGGAGGTACAGTGAACCGGTTCACTTTAATATCAACGAAATTGAGTCAAAGGTCATGGCACAGAAGCAAGAATTATTCCACAGCCATTATCCTCATAACTTGACTAAAAGTGTTTCTATTGCAACAAAAGTCTAGTATGTTGTTCCGGAGGTATACTGAACCGGTTCTTTTGAATATCGTCCAAATGGGGTCAAAGGTCAGGGCACGGGAGTGAGATGTATTCCACAGCCATTATCCTCATAACTTGAGTAATAACTTGTGTGATGTTTTCTGACATGATGGAAAGCGTATCATAATAATCAATACATTGCATGATTTTACTAACTTGTTCTATTTACTTAAAGTGTCGAATCACTTTTACCCACATAGTGTACAGCAATTCGTTAATAAATAAACTGTCCTGCTTTAAACATCAGGAACGTTTTCAAGGTAGATTGATCTACAACTATTGCCGAATCCATGTGATAGGGATAATGAAGTGCTGGTGATAACAAGTGCTCGTACCAAGTAGAACTCGACCTAAATTTGTCTAATTATACAGTCAAAAGATCTCGACAGAGAAAATGTAGCGTTCAGATTGAAAAGTGCTAATCGAGAGTAAACTCAAATTTAGATAACATGCCAGAACTAAAAAGGAAGATTAAATTATATTATACGTCACAGTTGTTTCAATTTTAATAAATGGGAAGGTATCGAAACGCGAGAAATGATGAAATATCCTTTCAGTAGCATTTGATCTCTTAATGAAAAGAATGGTCTCCAACCTTGGTCTATATTTATCGATAATCACCTTCTATAAAAGAAACGTGTTAGCCGGTTATTGATCCCCAAAATATGAATCATAATTTGCTCCATCAATTTCTCCGTTGAAACTAATAAAGTCTATATCTATCAGTAATAATTCCTCAGAAAGGAGATTGGGTGTGAGTAATCGTCGCTCATTTAGACAATTCATTCTTTTTAGTCTTCTTCCTCGGTTCTTCTACTCATTGACAGACAGTGATGTATGAGGTCGAAAAAGACAGAAGGTGTTCGATGTTGTCGCCCGAATCCTCCGACAATGATGGAAAGGTTGCTGTCACCCTCCGGACAAGCGAGTGTCACTTCCACTTTATCTTCGTGTTGTTTTTCTTTACTCTTTCTAACGCCCAAGTCATGTTCGCCGTTTAAGTGATGTTGACAAATTCCCATGAATCTTACAGTTTACGGCAGGCATTTTGAATACCATCTGGATTCTTTTAGGGTATTTTATATGCGTGAAGAATCTGCTATGTTTGTCCTGTCGCACCATTTAAAATTACGTTTCAAAGTTCTTAGCTTGCTGAAACACGCAATGAATGCTTTTCTGAAAGTTTGACGACGTCGAACATTTATAAAGCCCGTTTCCTTAGACGCGCAGATTCTTTAAAATGCAAATACGTTGCTATATTTTGAAGGTATGCTTAATAGTTAAATTTAGGAAAATTCTGTCGGCGGCATATTCGCACGAAGTCTGCAAATTGTTTTTGAAATTGTTTTGCCACTTTAAAAGACAAACTTACCTACTTAACTGACAGGAGAAAGGTTTTGCTGACAGTCTCATCCATTCCAAAGCTTGTAAACTACAGGAACGGAAAGTACAACCCCAAAATTATAAGGGAAGTTTTCAAACAAATTTAGATGCAATATGTTGGGCGTTGAGAAGTAATACTGAATTAAACATGAAGATAAAATACACTGAATGGTCAAATTGTGATATACACCCCTATAGCAATATGAAACGCAGAAGTACCACGTCCAGTCATGTGAACGCTGAAACTAGCAATGCCTATGAATAGAGAACTTTTCTACGCATTGGAAACCACACACGGAAAATAATCGTACTCTATGTACGTAGGTCGCTCAAAAATTAACCACACTAACGTCATAACGCTAAAACCATAGCCCATTGGAAAGGAGAGGCCCTGAAACGAACGGTTGCCACTGAGGTCATGTGACCAACTGAGTCCTAGACATGGTCCCAGCTCCCAGCTAACGTGTGTGCGTGGTCTCAGTTATCAGCAATGTTCTGACTGGCTGAATCGAAAGGGTGACAGAGTAGCGGGAGAATTTCATGAAACGTGCGCTGGTGGCAACTTCGAAAGTTGTATTGCAATATGAATAAAAGTTGCTAATATTTAGTTCACAAATTACTTTGAAAGTTTTACACAAAATGAAGAAAATGCTAATGTTTAAACGAAAGTAACAAAGTATTTGCAAAGTTTTCGCTTAGAATTCCAGCTGATGGGAACATTGAAATTCGCCGCACAAAATAAATCAAATGTGCTGTTGCTTTGTTGACAAATTACTTAAAACGCTGTGGCACGAATTGCGAATATTTTAATGCTTTATTGGCATATTGGATGTCTGCAACGAATCCAAGATGGCGGCTTGTTTACAAATTTTTTTTCGCTCCTAGTGAACTCCCTGTTGAATTTTTCGGAACTATTTTCAATTTCCTTCTATTTGTATTGAAGTTCTTTACTACGCCGCCATTCCGGAGTTTCCGGCGTCGGTATTTTTGATTCTGGCCTATACCTGTAATGTGAAAATTTCCGGTGTGCGATGTCAGTGATTTCCTTATTCTTGGATTACTCAAAGAAAAAGACTTGTAAGTACTTTTTGCATTTCTTTTGCTTAACTTGAACATATTTTCTGAGTTTTTCTTGCTGTCGTTATTTTTTGGATGGGCGAACTTTTGTCGTTTGAACTTGTAGCACTTAATAAATCTGCCACTAAGGAAAACAAGAGCGGTGCAAAAAACATTTCCGTAAGATGTATATACATCTTACAGAAATGCTAAACCATTAAACTACTGAGATAGTTTTAACAACAAAACGTATGCAAAACAAATTTATTTTTCAATGTATATACACTGACGGAAAAAAAAATCCCAACTGCAAGAAGGGGTTGTGTTAGAAAAACGACAGTTGGTAGGCGGTGAGAGTACATCTGTAAGATGACGTCTATGCAAATTTCGCGCTCGGCGCATACGTGTGGCGCTAGTAGCGCCCCTCTGAACATGCAAAGCAGGTTTGCTGTAAATACGCGCTGTAACGTTCATGAGCGTTAGTTGTCGTTGAGATTCGACGTAGGGTGTTGATGTTAGTCAAGGACGTCTTTAAGAAGACGAAGAAGCCATTATCAACAGCTCACGGAGTCTGAACGAGGTCGTGTAATAAGGCTACGAGAAGGTGGATTTTCTTTCCGCAATATTGCAGAACGACTTGGCAGGAATGTAGCCACCGTGCATGATTGTTGGCAGCGGTGGTCAAGGAAAGGTACTGCCTCAAGAAGACCGGGTTCGGGCCGGCCACGTGGCACTACTGAGAGGGAAGACCGCCGTGTACGGCGTATGGCCGTTGCGCATCGTACTGCGTCTGCGGCAGCAATTCGAGCTGCAGTTGCCACTACAGTGACACAACAAACTGTTACAAATCGGTTACTTGAAGAACAGCTCCGATCCAGACCCCCTGTAGCGTGCATTCCACTTACTCCAAACCATTGCCGTTTGCGACGTCAGTGGTGTCAAGCTAGAGCTCATTGGAGGACGGAGTGGAGATCTGTTGTGTTTTCTGATGAAAGCCGGTTTAGCCTGGGTGCCAGTGATGGCCGTGTGTTGGTTAGAAAGAGGCCAGGTGAGCGCTTGCAACTAACCTGTCTTCGGACGAGACACACTGGACCTACACCTGGAGTTATGGTTTGGGGAGCAATTTCCTATGACAGCAGGAGCACTCTCGTGGTTATCCCACGCACCCTGACGGCACAGTTGTACGTCGGTCTGGTGATTCAACCTGTTCTGCTGCCATTCATGAACAGCATTCCAGGGGGTTCCAACAGGATAACGCTCGCCCGCATACCGCTTTTGTAACCCAACATGCTCCACAGAGTGTCGACATGTTGCCGTGGCCTGCTAGATCACCAGATCTTTCACCAATCGAGCACGTATGGGACATCATTGGACGACAACTCCAGCGTCACCCCCAACTAGCATTAACCGTCCCTGTATTGACCGACCAAGTGCAACAGGCTTCGTACTCCATCCCACAAACTGACATCCAGCACCTGTACGACACAATGCATGAACGTTTGCGTGCTTGCGTTCAACATTCTGGCGGTTACACCGGTTATTAATGTACCAGCATTTCACATTTAAAATGGCTCTTCTCGCGCTTACAATAAGCTGTGATCTTGAAACCTTAATCGATTAAATATGTTACCTATACAAATGTATTGCCGCCATTTCATTCCTCTACAACTATTTTTTCGTGGTGTTGGGATTTTTTTCCGTCAGTGTATAAATAATTAAACTTTGCACATTTCTTTAATTAAGACAGAAAATAAATATTGCCTGTATATTAATTAGTAACAGCAAAACCGGCGGTGGAAGTAAAAAATCCATTTTTTTTTTCCAAAAACGCTCTAGCATTTTCTTCTGTTTCAGTGGTAAATGAACATTATATTATATGGTATTACGAGGGTTAAATCGTTTTCTTTGGAAGAAAAATCACAATAAATAAAAATAATGAAATATGAGCAAAACAACTTCACAGCAACACAGTGACGGACTAAAGGCGTTCACGACTTCACTTGCAGTTCAGAGCAGGGAAGCATGGTTAGAGGAAAGACCTAGCCAAATGGCAAACTGTGGCGTCTCATTATTTCAAATGTCTACGCACAAGCGTCTCACCAGGGGTCTCTTATTGCCCGCACAACTCAAGGCGGCCTACATGAATTATGCATTGCTGTTAAGTACTCCTGTTATTCCATTAGTTACACATTTCATGTCTTCATATCTTTTGCAAAGATATAAATACACTTCATTTATGTTCGTACAGCATGCCGTCCTATTAAAACCTCGATTAATTTCTTTTTCACAAATACGATTCTTCAAACTGCTTGATTGTCGGTTTAGCTATTTATTTTAAATTCTACGCAATTTCCTAATTAAATACTTCGATATTGACACTAGAAGATCTGTCAACGCGGAAAGTTGAAAGAATGAACTTCTGGGCATCCCAAACAAGAATAAATATTTCCTACGTCATTCATATTATAAAAAAGCGGTTGAAACGATGTCACTAACTTATCTCCATGGAAATGTTACAACATTTCGGACATCAGAAAGTTAACATGAGAAAGGGAATCAACATTTCGGACATCAGAAAGTTAACTTTCAACGTCAAATTCCAAAAAACGTCAATACGGTGAGGGCGTGTAACTAGAGCCACCATGCGGTCATTTCTGTCGGCGTCATTTGGCTTCTTGAGCAGGTCGTACCTCTAACCACATGTGGGTCTGGCTAAAACAAATCCATGCAGGAAAATGCAGCTGCCTGTGTCGGAACACTTGCAATTTCAGTCACGTGATGACGCTCGTTACAGAGCTCCACTAGTTCCTTCTTATAGCAGACGGCGTTGAGTTCAGACGGGTTTCGGTGATCCAGTATGGATTTTTCTTTTTTGATTGGAGGTTTAACGACCACCGTGAGCAACAAGCAGTCGCCCGTCCCTAATTTAGGGTCACTGGTTCCAGGGAAGGGAGACAGCCAGTGCCGTAAGACAAACACAACATCCATGCCTGACCGGGATTCGAACCCGGACCCCTTATGGACGAATAATCAGAGACCAGCGCCTTAGACCACTGCGCCACCGGAGCGGCGCCCGGTATGGATTTAAAACTGGAGCAAAGAGCGGCTATAAAATTGTGCATGCGTTTGAATAAAATCACAACGGAAACGCACGAAATAATTACAATAGCCTATAAGGAAGATGCTGTGTCCCGTGCAAGAGTGTTCGGGTGGCACAAGAAATGTTTGAATGATTGAAGACACGCGTAGACTTGCAAATATCACAAACAAGAATAAAGAGTCAAATGGGCCGTACGGTAGAGCTCAGTGGCCATCAACGTGGCTCGTCAAAGAATGTCATCTTAGCAACAACGTAGTTGCTCAGATGGCATCCAATGACTGTCTCCTGAAAAATTGTCTGCCTTGTTGCAGCTGTCTCTATCTACTGAGAATGATGTTATTGTGAAGTGGAAACGCCTGCGAGTAGCAGCAAAAAATTCCCGATGTTATAGGTCACTTAAAATGACTAAGCGCTGAAGCGGGTAGTGCAATAAAATTATTTGTCTTTGGTTGTAAACACACTACCGAATTCAACAAGTTAGTAAAATCATGCAATGCATTGATTATGATACGCTTTCCAACATACCAGAAATCATTACTCAAGTTATTACTCACGTTATGAGGATAATGGCTGTGGAATAAATCTCGCTTTTGTGTCCAGACCGTTGACCCCGTTTCGATGATATTAAACAAAATTGGTTTAGTATACCTCTGGAATAACATAGTAAAGTTTTGTCGCAATAGAAGCATTTGTACGTAAGTTATGACGCATAAGAGCAATGGAATAGATCCCGCTCCTATGTCGTGACTTGTGACCTTATTTCACCCATTTCAGTGGGATTCATTTCGAAGTGGTCCCCTTCTACATACGAAAATTTCATCAAAATCGAAGCATTTTCATATAAGTTATGATGCATAAGGCCAATGGAATAGATCCCGCTCCTATGTCGTGATCTTTGATCCGATTTCTTCAATTTTCAGTAGGGTTCGTCCCCAGTCGTCCCCTATCACATACTAAAACTTCATCGAAATCGAACCATTTTTACGCAAGTTATGACGCGTAAGGTCAATGAAATGGATCCCGCTTCTGTGTCGTGAACTTCGACCTCATTTTTTCCATGTTCAATAGGGTTCGTCCCCAGGTGGTCCCCTACCACATACTAAAATTTCATCGAAATCGAACCACTTTTACGCGATTTATCGCGGAACGGGCAAACTGACAGACGGACAAAGCTGGAGCATATACGTTTCTTCAACCTACGGTTGGAAAGCGTAAAACATGCCTCTGGGAGCAAGGCCAGCTAAACAGTTCGTCGAGAGCTGAACAGGGATAGGTTTCTGTGGCCGAGAAGTCGCACTTAAGCCTAACGTCAGCAATATCAAAACCAAGGGTTAGCTGGAGACGCCTATAGCTCGGCGCCAAATGAAACCTGGAGCAGCGGAAACGCATTATCTGGAGTGATAAATCACGTTTCACCATATAGAAGTAGCGGCTCGTAACCAGAAAAACAGGTGAAGTGTTACAAAATGGGAATCCATGGAAAAGTGCATCTATTTTTTATAAAGAAAATCACAATCCTATCTTTTAAGAAAGCATAGTAGTCAATGATCATATCATATGTATAAGATCTTAGGAAGGGAGTGTCTGACTCCAGGTCTCAAACAACCCTTAGAAATAGGAATTTAGGAGATTTGGGCTAGAAAACCCAACAGGAAAGTCACGCGGAAGCGAAGCAGAAAGGGAAAGGAAGAGGCCCTCATTTATAATCGTGTGGCCAGTACCCAGGGTCTGACGGCTTAACATGCCCATCCGACGCACGGCGGATATTTAGTATTTCGTGCGTTTGTACCTGCCTGGGATTGAACCTGATACCTCTTCCGTATCAGACACGAACGTTGACTACTAGGCCTTCCGCGGCCCGCAGTTATTGATGTCATTGTAAAACAGTTGTTTAACTTCATCTTCAGAGAGACGTTCTTTTTGTATTGGGATATTTGATAACGATGATAGTTTTTACTGTGAATAGTGCTCTTTAACAAATTTTTATTCGTCGCAAACAAAAAAGTTCTTCCTATTGGCACAGTATTTGAGGGTAAAGTAAGAACTAGAGAAAACGAATGATCTTCTTGGAATACATCCTTACGCACATTGTATGTCTCACAACATCGCGCACACGATATCATCTTCCGGGTTCATTCTTTTTAACAAAAGCATGGATCCAGAACACATGGAGAATAACACAGAAATATCACTGAAATTTAAGTTCACACTCGCAGTTACTGTATGAACGCAACAGACGAAACCGGGAGAACGGTCTGAACTCAAGATCGCACTCGCACTGCGGAAAGTGGCCGCTGCTATCACTTCACCTCGATCATTGACGTCATTGGTTGCCGTGACAACCCACTTATGCAGTAAAGTCCAGATTCCGACGTCGGAGCACTTCGCGGACCCGGAGTGAAGTGATTTGGAACTGGGCTCACATCTCTTCACACGGTCTACGCATGGTAACAAAGTCGTCTGTTCACCAGCTCGTAGTGCCTGTTGAAACAGCTTGCTCACATTTCTAGCTTGCGTTTCGAAACGGGAGAGCTTTCGTTTCATTGCCACAGCATTTTGCAGGAATCATTCGTGTAAACGAAAAAGTGGCTTATTTTAGGAATCTGCTAAATCATTCGAGGATTTTTTTTAAAATAAATTTTAGGTAAAGTGGCACTTCACCCGACGAGCCCCCAATGATATCTATCATTTCGATGAACAAGTCTTATTGTGAATGATACCTGCACGAATTTGTTGTGGTAACTGTGATGTTTGTTTTAGGAAGCATCATGCCCTTCGGCTGTTTTTCATGGTTTGGACTAGGCTCTGTAGCTCTATTTGACGGGAATCTTAGCGCTGTAGCCAAGAACGGCTTTGTCAATAATTTTATACCCTCAACATTATAGCAACAGTTTGGTGAAGCCCATTTCCTTTACCAACATAAAAATATAACTTTCCACAAAGCGAGGTCCATGCAGGAATTATTTTTTATTTTTTTATAAGATCGTTGACTGGGTTGCACATAGATTGGGCTGCACTAGACTAGGCTGCACATAGATTGGGCTACACTAGAATGGGCTGCACATAGCCGCCCTCTCAACATCATGGAATACCTTTACCATGAATTAGAACGCGGATTACATGCAAGCCATCGTTAACCGTGTTAACTCATGCACTTGTGGCAGGATGTAAGACAATTCCCGTAGCAACCAAAATGAAGAGGAAAGCTTTCCCTACAGAGTGGAGGCAGCAAGGGTTGGGCCAACACGATATTTATACCTTTCCCATTACAGAGAGTTTGTTAATAGGCAAGTGTCCAGACAATTTTGATCAGAAAGTGTGTTTGGGACATGGTCGCTCGGCGAGTGGCCCCGTCATACTATACCGACATCTATCGAGCATGACATTGGGGTTTAAATAAAGTCAGCTCGATATGACCTTCCCCAAACGGTCATCAAGGATCTCTTCAGCTCAATGTCACGCCGCTTACGTCCCGTTATCGCTGCACATGGCTTTTACGCTGAATACTGAATATTGTGTTTTCTTCTTCAACTACAGCCCTGTACTTCTGATCGCTCATGCCTTTTATCGTAAGTAATCTGTCATATAAATTCCACTTTGGTATCTTATCCTTGTCTTGGTTTTGCAGTTTCTGTAAAAAAGAGTGTATTTTTTGTCTCGTCACGCTTAATCAAAAGAGTGCCATCTTAGAATGACTTCCAAAAAAGAATACAATTTCTTTCTCTCTATTAATCATAAAGATGTACAATGAGACTTCGATTATAAATTTTTCTGTGGAATGGTCATAAAACGGTATAAATACACTATCTACCAACAAGTAATTGGACACCTGTGATAGCAAAGGAAAACGAAGTTTATTCACCTTCAATAGTTGGTGGAGCCTCCACGAGCGGCGATTACAGCTGAGACCCTCCGGGGCATACTCTCAACCAGGCGTTGTACGACGGCTGGCAGTATTTTCTTCCACTCGGCTTGGAGAAGACAGGTCAGTTCTTTCACCGATTTCGGACGGTGCTGGCACCCCTTAAGTCGATGCTCCAACTTGTCCCAGAGGTGCTCGATAGGATTAAGGTCCGGGCTCTGCGCAGGCCAGTCCATTTGAATAACCCCATTGTCACCATACCAAGCCATGAGGGACCTCGCAACATGAAAGGTGCCATTATCATCCTGAAAGTAACATGGGTCCACCCCGTAAAACTGCCACAACGTAGGAAGCGCATGGTCATCCAAAATGGTGCAGTAGGTCTCGGCGTTGAGTCTACCAGGAATTGCGACCAAGGGTCCCGTACCATACCAGGAGAACATCCCCATAGCATAATTCCACCGCCGCCAAACTTCACAGTTGGCACAATACATTCCGGCAGGAGGCGTTCTCCAGGTAGATGCCAAACCCAGACCCTGCCATCCGAACGGTAGAGGGTGAACCTTGATTCGTCGCTCCAGAGAACCTGTTTCCACTGTTCAACGGTCCACTGTCGACGTTGTTTGCACCACGTTAGCCGATCAGTGCTATTGGACTTGGTGATCAAAGGCTTGTGGGCGGCAGCACGTTCAGGATAACCAAGCAGATGGGCTTCCTTACGGATGGTGTTCATCGAAAGAACACTTCCGGATACCTGTTGAAACTCCTCGCGGATGTGGCCCATCGATTTGGTGCGGTTCTTCCGAATTTCTCTGGCCAGCATTCGTCGGTCTCTAATTTCCAGTTTTTTGGGTCTGCCGGATCGGGACACATTCCGACAGTCACCTCTCGTCTTCCACTTGCCAATCACGTAGGCCACTGTCGATTTTGGGTACTTCAACTCGCTGGATATGTCACGTATGGATCGGCCATTTCTGTGATACCCGACGATTACACCTTTCTGGAAATCAGAGAGTTCTGAACTGCGTGGCATCTTGCATGCGACTGGTTGCATTGTTGTTTCCCACACGATATTTAACGGCGGCGGCCGTGACGTTTATCAGGACCGCAGGTACCGTCGATTGCAGGGGTGTCCAATTACTTGTTGGTAGATAGTGTATATACAAGTTAGTAAAATCATGCAATGTATTGCTTATTATACGCTTTCCAACATACCAGAAATCATTACCCAAATTATGAGGATAATGGCTGTGGGATAAATCTCGCTCCTGTACCCTTACCTTTGACCTCATTTTAATTATATTAAACAGCACCCGTTCAGTATACCTCCGAATCAACGTGATAACGTTTTGCCGCAATCGAAGAACTTTTATTCAAATTATTATTCAAATTATGAGGATAATGGCTGTGGAATAAATCTCGCTCCTATGCCCTGAACGTTGACCCCATTTCGATTAAATGAAACAGAATTAGTTCAGTATACTTCCGGAAGAACATACTAAAGTGTTATCGCAATAGAAGCATTTGTAGTCACGTTATGAGGATAATGGCTGTGGAATAAATCTGGCTCCTATGCCCTGATCTTTGACCCCATTTTGATGGCATTAAACAGAATTGGTTCAGTGTACTTCCGGAAGAACATACTAAATCTTTGTCACAATAGAAGCATTTTTACGTACGTTATGATGCATAAGGGCGATGGAATGGATCCCGCTCCTATGTCTTGATTTTTTATCCCATTTCTTCCATTTTGAATAGGGGTTGTCCACCGTTTGTCCCCTACCACATACTAAAATTTCATCGTAATCGATCCATTTTTACGCGAGTTATCGTGCGGACAGACAGGTAGACTGACAAAGCTGGAGCATACGCGCTTCTTCGACCTACGATTGGAAAGCGTAAAAAAACTTTTAAATAAGTTTCAAAACGCTAATTATTGTTGTAGAATTTTGAATACCTCTTAAAAGGGGAAAATGAAGAGTAAAATAACCCCTAGTAATTTTAAATTACGCTAATGTATAATGTAAGACTTACATACATACACTGCCGGAAAGTGAAAGAACACCATTAAAAATTGCAGCTGTATCTATGAGATTTACGTTGTGGCAACAATTTGTTGAGAGAGGAAAGTGATCACACGTGTTTAATGATTTGATGTTAATTTTAATTTTTAATGCGTATCAGAGTGTGCAGAAGGCACATTTTAATAAGGTGTTGAACCTCCTCCAGCGGCACTACAAGCTTCCATTCTGCCATGCAATCGGTTGTACAAATACTGGATATCATACTGGGGGGATAAGCATTCCATGAGCTTTCAACTTGGACACATGATTCAGAGATGGTCACTGCTTGCGAGGGTTCGCGGAAGAGTCTTTGTCCGATCCAGTCCCAGAGAGGCATTCTCGATTGGAGACACGTCCGGAGAGAGTGCTGCCGGAGAGCGTGTTGGCCAAAGGAGTTGATGCACTGCCTGAAGAGCATGTTGAGTTGCCCGGGCAAAGTGTGGGCGGACGTTATCGTGCTGGAATATTGCATTTGGGTCGCACTCAAGATTGGCGGGACGATCGGCTGCATGATGACGCTGACGTACGTGCTGCTATTCAGTGTACCCAGTGCAAACACCGGACTGTACGAGAGTGATAGCTAATCGCTCCCCACACAACGATGCCTGGCGTGTCGTTAGCGAGTGCACAACGGCATTAGCCGCTCACGTTGTCGTCTTCCGACGCGTACAGAACCGTTAGACGCTCCCTAACAGAATCGGCTTTAACCACTTTAGACCACAGACCGCCATTCTTCCTTCTAATGAACTCGTTCTCGGCACCACCGCAAACGTGCTCGTGGGTGACAAAGGGCCAGTGGTTACCGTACCCGCTGCAGGCGTACACGTAGTCTTGCTTTCAACAAACGATTCCGTAGAGTTCTGGGAGACATCCCTGGCATGACAGAGGATTGAATATGTGACGCTGTAGTCGTCCTCTCTGCCAACACTGCCCTACAAATACCCCGATACTCTCCTGCGTCTGTAACTCTGTGTCGCTCGGAACCACATCTGCGGGTGTGCAAATGCTCCTCTGACCACCGATGCCACCATCTTACCGCAACCTATGACCTACTATATGACACCCTCTTTCCCGCAGACCCACTATACGACCTCGCTCGAACTCCTATAACTGAACATATGTTGGGCCCCCTCGTCGTCCAGGCATAGTAGCTTCTTCAACGAGCACTGCACGACACGAAACCAGACGAATAACTTCGTTCTGCACTCCGGAGTCCTTAAACACGGGCTGCGTACCTTTGCACGATGTCGTCCGCAGTGACGTCATTAATTCATTCAAGCCGCCCCGGTGGCGCAGTGGTCTAAGCGATGGCCTCTGATCATTCGCCCGAACGGGGTACGGGTTCGAATCCCGGTGAGGCATGGGTGTTGTGTTTGTCTTACGGCACTGGCTCTCTCCCTTCCCTATAACCAGTGACCCTAAATTAGGGACGGGCGACTGCTTTTAGCCCATTGAGTTGCTCACGGTGCACGGTGGTCGTTAAACCTCCAACCAAAAAAAAAAAAAAAAAAAAATTCATTTAATGTCATTCCAACTTGGATCACAGTTTCTGCTGCCCTTAACAATTAACATATTATTATATGACTCTCCTACTGGCTTTCTTTGTGGATGTTCTTTTTTTCATGTATGTATGTACACGGCAGTGTACATGCATGCATACATACATACGTACATGCTACAGAATGGTCGAAAAGTCGCGCCCTCCAATATTAAAACTTAGGTTTTGAAAACATAAGTGATAATAAAAACAGGAGAACGATATTATGAATAGAATGAAATGTATACTTATAAAAAAAAATGTCTCTTGGACGTTCTTACGCTAGGTGTTCAAAATGTCTTCCTTGCTCACGAATGCAAGCACAAACTTTTTTTTTCCGAGATTCGAGACCACTTTGTGCGGAGTTAAAACACTGTTTTTTTTAATAGCCACAGCAGTGTTGGACTTCAATTCATCCTTCGTATGTGGGCTGCTTTCGTACATTGTTCCTTTCAGATATTCCCAACAACAGAAATTCGGCGTTGTTAAGTCTGGGAATCTTGGGGGCGTCTGGTTAATGTTAAGTCTGGCGTTGTTAAGTCTGGGAACCTGTAGAAATCAGCCGATCACCGAAAAATTCGCTCAGAAATCTCATTGTGTCATTAGTCTTCTTCCAGCAATGATACAAATTGCGTGACTATGTCATTGTATACAGTTCGATTAACCGTACAGTCAAAAAATATCGGGGCCCATTATTCAATGACGAAACACAGCACACCATGGTCTAATTTTTTAGCACGTCTTTTGTAAAAAAAGATCGTGCTTATGTTACCGGTTTGTCCATCCGTCTGTACCCACGACATCTCTGCAATTATTAGTCCGATTTGAAAAATTCTTTTTGCATTCGGAAGCTTGAAATATGAAACTGATGATCCTTTATTTCGTTTGTTTTTTACGATGTATAATTTTCCCGCTAGAGGGCGTAAATTCTGATAATGTCGAATTCAAAAATACGTTTTATTCCACATATTTGCTTCTAAGCATCCGATTGAAAACATTATTTTATCTTTCGATTCAATTTATGTCGAAGAGTATTTTAGATATAGTTACTTTTTCAAATTACGCATAGATTTTCCGCTAGGGGACGTAAAATTAAATTACATTTTCCCCGATAACTCTTCTTCTAAAACTCCAATTTGGTTTTTTATTCTTCAGCGAATGCATCTCCTGATGGAAAATCTTTTGCATATAATTTCAAATTTTTGATAAAGAATACTTTGGCCACTATGGGGCGTAAGAGTTAATTTTTGCTTCTTATGTATTTGCCATAAAATCTAAGCTTTTAAGATATCGATTGAAAACATTATTTTGTGGACTGATGCCACTCACATCGATAAACCTTTTTGGAATATTATTTCCCTAAAATATTCCACAGTTTCTCCGCCAGGTGGCATAGATGTACATCTTGTTTTTGTCAAGATCTCTGCTTCTAGGAGTCCGATTTGAAAAATTCCTTCTTTGTTGGATAGTGTTTTCCATGTGGACATGTTTTTCATATAATTTCAAAATTTTCAAGTAAATCATAGGCTTTCCGCTAGGGGACGTATTGGTAAATTACGTTTCCCCCTATATCTCTGCTCCTAAATCTTCGATTTGAAAAAGTCTTTCTGCACCGGATCAGCTCCTGATGGGAAATCGTTTGCACATAATTTCTGATTTTTGTAAAAAAAATAGTTTGGCCACCAGGGGGCGTAAATCTTAATTTCTGCTTCTGATGTATTTGCAGCAAAATATACGCTTCTAAAACCTCGATTGAAAAAAAAGTCGTTTGTTGAGCGATACTACTCATGTCGTCAAACCGCTTAGGAAAATTTTCTTCTTGAAATAATGCATGGTTTCTACGGAAGGGGACGTAGATGTATATCTTATTTTTGTTAATATCTCCACTTCTAAGAGTCCGATTTGAAAAGCTCCTTCTTTGTTGGATATTGTTTCCGATGCGAAATGTTTTCCTATAAACTCAAAATGTACAAGTAAATCATAGATTTTCCGCTAGGGGGCCCAAAGGTAAATTGCGTTTTCGGCGTTATTTTTGCTCCTAAAGCTCCGATTTGGAAAATTCTTTCTGTATCGCATACAAGACCTGATGGAAAATAGTTTACATAATTTCTAATAGTTGGTAAAGAATGGTTTGGCTACCAGTGGTCATAAATGTTAATTTCTGCTTCTGTTGTATTTGTAGCAAAATCTGGGCTCCTGAAAACTCGACTAATATTTTTTTCTTGAACCGATACCGCTTATATGAATAACCCATTTGAGAATACTTTCTTCCTAAAATAATGTATGGTTTTCCCACCAGGGGACGTAAAGCCACATATTATTTTTGTCGATATCTCTGTTTCTAAGGGTTCCTAAGCTCAAGATTCCGTTTACAGCAATATCTGAGGGATTAAAAACCCGATTGAAATCTTCTTTCTTTCGTCAGATCTATTGTTTTCCATACCGGTTCCATTGACTTTGAATAGCTTTGATAAATGTAATTTGCGTCAGAACGGATTCAAAATTCGTGCTTATTATACCCAAAAATTCGGTGTCATCTTTCTTGTTATGAGTGGAATGGGTTATCGTGGAATATGTGTGTATTTTTGGATGACCAATATCATGAGTTCTGCATGTTTATATACCAATTTGCACGGAACCGCGCTCCGTCAGTGTAGAAGACATTTTCAAGTTCACATACTCCATCTTAGTCCACTAATTTTCTTAGCCATTCGCAAAAATGTTAGCGTTTCTGAAGCTCGCGTGGTTTCAATTCAACAACTGAAGTAAAACGATATGGATGCAGATTTCGGGGTCTGCACTACTTGCATTTTTTCGTCGCTTTGAGTGGATTGTCGTCTACTCCAATTTCTTTGGAATACACTTCCTGTTTCCCAAAAAAAAACACTTTACAAGACGGCCTACATATAGTTCTCTTATCAGGTGGCGAAATATTCGGATATTGCTCAAGAAATGCTTTCGATACTTTTGCATATAGTCGATGAGCGAATGATATATTTCAGTTACGTAGACACCCTGGCTTTGGGAAAACGGCGTGGTACGCTAGCAACAAACAAAACGATAATAGCTTCAATTGGTACAACGAAGTCTTTCAGAAATCAAATACACCTTTCAAGGCAATGCAGCGATTCTATCTGTCAACTGAAATAAGAAATAAAATAATTTTGCTAATTTACGTCGTGCTTTGAAGTTCGAGAGGCGATAGTTTTCGATTACCTTGTAATTTAAGAATTAGCACGTTTTAACATTTGCATTATTCTTTTTATTAAAATTTCATTTAAAATACTAATTACCTAGGTTGAGAAATTCTGAACGATTTTCTATTTGCAATATATGAAAAAAATATACCTTCAAAAACTTGGTAGTGTATCTGAAGACGAATTAGTTTTATGTTCAATACCTCTATTAAATATACGCTATATTGACAAAAGTCACCGGACACCCTTTCAAAAGCACATGAACGGATCCGCTGCATTCTTAAGATGCGCGGTACAGCTGCAGACGGTGTATGAAAACAAGCCTGCAGCTGACCGCCATCATATCGCACTGTGACGTTGAGTGAAAACGTCGCGGCGGGAGAGAACTGACTTTGAGAAAGGAAAGATTGTTGGGTGTTATGTTTGTGGATTGTCCATAAGAGAAACCGAGAGGCATTTAAACATACCCAAGTCAACTGTTGTGGATGTACTGAATAAGTGGAAGACACAAGGCGTGCCTGAAGCAGAAAAACGTACCGGCAAAACAAAGAAAATCAGTGATAGAGGACGTCGAAACTTCGGGAGAGTCGTTACAGCTAATCGACGGAGTACTGCACAAGACCATAGTGTATAGGTGAGTAAAAATGCTGGAACCTCGGTATGTACACGTACCATTCGCAAAAAACTTGATTCCATGGGTTACCGTGGTCGTGCGGATGCTCATAGGCCTTTCATCGTCACTGAGAATGCTACTCGTCGTTTAGCACAGTGTAAAGAACATTTTTTTTTATTGGAGGTTTAACGACCACCGTGAGCAACTCAATGGGCTAAAAGCAGTCGCCCGTCCCTAATTTAGGGTCACTGGTTCCAGGGAAGGGTGAGAGCCAGTGCCGTAAGACAAACACAACATCCATGCCCGACCGGGATTCGAAACCGGACCCCTTACGGACGAATGATCAGAGGCCAACGCCTTAGACCACTGCGCCACCGGGGCGGCAAAGAACATTTATCTTAGACAGTAGATCAATGGAAACTGGTCCTATGCACTGATGAATCCAGATACACTATTCATCACGCTGATGGCCGTGTGTGGGTATGACGGCAGCTGGAGGAACGCTGTTTACCACAGTCTACTGTTATAAGGCCCAGTCTGGGGCTGGCAGTGTACTCGTGTGTTTTTTTCTTTTGGGGGGGGGGGTATGGTGCTGGCCCATTGGTTATCGTGGACAAACCTGTTAACCTGCACGTCTACCTCGATATTTTGTCCAATTATGCCCGCCGCCCCGGTGGCGCTGTGGTCTAAGCGATGGCCTCTGATCATTCGTCCGAACGGGGTCCGGGTTCGAATCCCGGTGTGGCATGGATGTTGTGTTTGTCTTACAGCACTGGCTCTCTCCCTTCCCTGGAACCAGTGACCCTAAATTAGGGACGGGAGACTGCTTATAGCCCATTGAGTTGCTCACGGTGGTCGTTAAACCTCCAACCAAAAAAAAAAAAAAAAATATGCCCTACCAACTCTGTGGCAATACTATGGAACCGAGCTTTGTTGACTGGCAAGCACAGAGCTCTGATCTAAATCCCATAGAGCACCTATGGGATGAATTAGAGCGCCGCATTAGAAGTTTGGAACCAAGGCCTACTACTAAGCAAAAGTTAGCGTCAGCATCATGTACTGAATGGAAGCACATATCTATCGCTGTGTACCACAACCTTGTCGAAAGCATGTCTCGAAGGGATAGTGCATGTGTTAAAGCCAAAGGTGGACCGACACTGTACTAATGTATGTCAATAAATGCTATGTTGTGTTTCTCTTCTAGGTGTCCGGTGACTTTTGTCAACATAGTGCACTTTACTTGCAAGCATCGTCAGTAGTCAGTTTAACATTAGTGTACGAAAGATTTGCGTGTACTAATCTGTGCGAGTTTACAATTTCCTGAATTCAGAGGAAACTGAGAACTATACCCTTTACTTAGTAAAGTTTTAGTTGCGTCATATATTTCATGGCTGAAACAAAAATGAAAAAATGCCCGCACCACGTCAAAAGTCGTTGTAGCTTTTATAAACGTTTTTGATACTTTTTTACTCAGAACGTGGGATACGAAACAAACCAATTTTCCATCTGAACCGAGAGTAAATACACTGCCGGACAATTGCTAAGGACGGATGACAATAGCAACAATAGCAACCATAAAATGGAAGGCAGGAAAATGTGGAAATTAGCATAAGTGCGGGATACAGTAAGACGTGTTGTGCGTATGCAAATTTTGGATTGCCGAACTTGTTCGTGACGTCATAGCGCTGATAAGAGATATAAAGGATTTGACGCGTATTGACCGTTGTTGTTCAAACGCAAAGTTGAAATGGAAAGACTCAATTGACGAACTTGCAATTTTCAGTATGTCTTCCCGACATCACCTAGATGACTTTACGCGTGGCAGTATTATTGGCAAGATCGAAGAAGGGGCGAAAAATAACAGATGTTGCCAGGGAGTTCGACGTCAGCCCCAGTGTTGTTTCAAGGCTTAGGAAATCATTTCAAACAAATGGAGAGTGTAGCAAACGTCACGGGGGAGGTCGTGTTCGCAGTACGACACCTGCAGAAGATTGGTACATAGTGCTATCAACAAAAAGACACCGGCGCAGCTTAGCTAGTGAGGTAGCAAATCAGTTTATGGCTGCTACTGGCAAGCGGATCTCCCGAAAAACTGTCGCCAGACGTTTGCATGAAGGAGGACTATACGCCCGCCGTCCTGTTGTGTGCATCCCATTGTCCAGACGTCACCGTACCGCCCGTTTGCAATGGTGCCATCAACATCGCAATTGGACTGATAACGACTGGTCTGCTGTCCTCTTCTCAGATGAGAGTAGATACAGTCTATCGTCTGATTGTCGACGGCAACTGATCTGGCGTGATAGTGGTACTGCATATTGTCCAGCAAACATACAGGAAAGGGACCGATATCCGACATGTAGTGTCATGGTATGGGCTGGCATCATGATCAATGGCCGTACGTCCCTCTATGTGCTTCCAACTGGGACTATGACTGGCCAACGATACATTAATGATGTTCTGCTACCTCATGTTCGCATGTTCCGTGGTGCTGTCGGTGATAGATTCATTTTCATGGACGACAACGCAACATGTCATCGAACAGTAGCTGTCCAGGAGTGTCTTGAGAGCGAGGATATTCAACGCCTCGTATGGCCAGCACGTTCTCCAGATCTGAATCCCATTGAAAATGTGTGGGATGCTTTGGGGAGGAGTCTTGCTGGTCGCCAATGCCCTCCAATAAACAAGGACACCCTCATCCGTGCACTGACAGAGGAATGATATCAATTACCCCAACAGCTGCTTAATAATGTTGTGCAAAGCATGACACGACGTGTGGAATGTTGCATCGCCCTCCATATTGGCCATATCCCGTATTGACATCTTACGCCGGAACGCCTGCGGACGGTAATTGCATTTTTTTCACGTTTACGTATTCTGCACAAAATGGCCTGTTTGTCTTTTGAACACGTTCCAAAGCCTTCTGGATTTCAGAGCGCAATACATTGTCTTTCTTGTAATGTCCTGGCATTCTGACATTATTTTATTTCACTTGGCATCCAAACACACTTACTTTTTTTGCGCTATATAGCCGTTTATGATCCGTCCTTAGCAATTGTCCAGCAGTGTAATTTACTCTTTTCTGAAGGGATTAACGCAACTTTGGCTGCACCAAGAAGGAACAGAGAAACGTTGTTTCGATGCTTTCAAATTTGTGACATACCGGGTAATGAATAAAAGTATAAGAAACGTGTATTTTTGATAATTTGAGATTCAAAATTTAAAGTGTCATCTCAAAATGCGTATAAACGAATTACGTGTAACCGAGTTAAGACAGCGGTAGGAACTACAGTAAAACATCAGGACTAACGTAGAATTATGTATAAAAGTTGAAAATGTATAGCCGAGGTTTCACTGCATTTATAACCACTGTAGTTACTGTTACTACGGTGATCCGCACTCATAATCCTTTATTAAATAATAGCTTTTAACTGGTTTGTAGTTCTATTACGTTTATAAATGTTTAACTTCACATAGCCGCCCCGGTGGCGCAGTGGTCTAAGCAATGGCCTCTGATCATTCGTCCGAACGGGGTACGGGTTCGAATCCCGTTGAGGCATGAATGTTGTGTTTGTCTTACGGCAGTGGTTCTCTCTCTTCCCTGGAACCAGTGACCCTAAATTAGAGACGCGCGACTGCTTATAGCCCATTGAGTTGCTCACGGTGGTCGTTAAACCTCCAATCAAAATTAATATTATATATAAAAAAGTTAAATCCGTATAAAATCTCCACTTCAACTTACTAGCTCAAATGTCACTTTCACAGATTATTCCTATCGCTCGATGTATTTCTTCGCAATAGCTGAAAACTTATCTAAACATAAATCATTCCCTAAATAAACACATTAAATTTACCGCCACGGTATTTATGTGACAGTACATACGAAATCCAAATCATCTCCTTATTGTATCAGTCAACATGCCAAGCACGTCGTTGTCACCAAGACGAATATATTTTATATACCATGTAACACCACATAGATAATTTTATAATATTCTTCACACATGCTACGCTCTCGTAGCCCTAGTCGTATAACTCGCATTACAATATTCGAATCAAATATAATCTGCCTTCTCCTCAGAACACTCAGTACCTTTTATTTCGTATCATTTCATTTTGAGCAATTGTGACGTTGCCGACTTTTACAGCTTGTCGGGAGGAAATACACTACACTGAGGAGCGATTGAATTACTGCCAGCTGGCGTTATGCAAATGTGGCGCTGTGGGCGGCCCTGTAAACGAAAACGACATGACGTATGCAGCGATCCGACAATATGAGGAGTGATGCGAAGGGAATCAGTAAGAGTCGGACGTAGTATGGGTAAGACGAAGGATCTAAGCGTCTTTCATCGTGGGTAAATTGTCGGGGCCCGATGAATGGGTCACTCCATCTCGGAAGTCGTGAAGGCACTGGGATTTTCCCCGAGCAACTGTGTCACGGGTGCACCGTGAGTACATCGAATCCGGTAAAACCATCCCTGCAAGGGCCAACTGCCGTGACAACAGCGTGTCGATGAGCGGGGTCATCGTTGGCTAGCTCGCATTGTAACAGCGGATAGACGGGCCACAGTGCAAGAAATCACTCGGCAATTTAACGCTGGTGCACAAAAACGTGTAAGCAGCCACACCATCCAGAACCATCTCCGCGCTATGGCGTACAGAAGCCATTGTTCCACAAAGGTACCGCTGCTAACCGCACATCACAGGGTACAAAAATTGGCATGGGCGCGGGAACATCGCCACTGAACCCTAGACATGTGGAAAAATGTTGACTGGACTGATGAGTCGATATTCTAGTTGGTACATGGGGATGGCAGGATACGAGTACGGAGCAAACCACATGAAGCGATGGATCCATCTTGCCAGCAAGGTACTCTTCAAAATGGTGGGGTTGGCATTCTCGTCTAGGGACTGTTTACGTGGACTGAAATGGGACCGCTGGTACGTGTGGCATCGTCCCTCACAGTTCAACGTTACCGGAATATCTTGGACGAACATTTGCTCCCGTTTGTGCGTCTCCAACATCCCACTGGGGAGCTCATCCTGCTACAAGACAATGCACCGTGCCATCGCTCCCGAATTGTATGCGAATGGTTGGATGAATACTTCACCGACGTGACCTCGCTACCTTGGCCAGCTAGGTCACCTGACCTCAATCCCATCGAGCACATCTGGGATGCCATCGAGAGAGATGTTCGAGGCTCTGACCCTCCTCCATCAAATCTTCGTGAACTATTGGAGCTTGTTCAGGTGTCGTGGATGCGTATGGCTTCCCAACGCTTCCGGTGTTTTGTCGAGTCCATGCCGAGAGGAATCGCCGCCGTCATCAGAGCGAAAGGTGGTGCTACACGTTACTAGATAGGTATCTCTAATTCAATTGCTTTTCAGTGTAAATTGACAAAAGTCACCGGACACCTAGAAGAGAAACACAACATAGCATTTATTGACATACATTAGTACGGTGTCGGTCCACCTTTGACCTTAATGCATGCACTGACCCTTAAAAACATGCTTTCGACAAGGTATTGGAACACAGTAATAGGTATGCGCTTCCATGCTGTGGCTAACTGTCGTTTAGTAGTTGGCCTTGGTTCTAAACTTCTTATGCGGCCCTCTAATGTGGCACATAGGAGCTCTATGGAATTAAAATCAGGGCTCTGGGCTGCCCAGTGCACACACGATACGGAATTATCGTCAAACCACGCCGCAACAGTCCTTGCTTTATGGTTCGATGCATTATCCAGCTGGTACAAACAAGGCTCGGTCCCATAGTTTTGCCAAACAGTTGGTAGGGCATAATTGTCCAGAATATCGAGTTAGACCTGCTGGTTGACAGGTTTGTTCACAATAACTAATAGGCCGGGATCATACCACGAAAATCACCACCACACAAGTATACTGCCAGCTCCAAACCTGACCGTAGGAACAGTGTAATGTGGTAAGTAGCGTTACTCCGGCTGAGGCCATACCCACACACGGCCATCAGACTGGTGGATCGTGTTACTGAATTCATCAGTCTATAGGACCCATTTCCATTGATCTACGGTCCATGATAAATGTTCTTTACCCCATGCTAAACGACGAGTAGCATGCCGTGTGGCGATGATAGGCTGAAAGGTTCATGAGCAGCCGCACGACCAGGATAACCCATGGAATGAAGTGCTTTGAGGATGGCTAGTGTACACACCGAGGTTCCAGCATTTTTACTCACCTGTACACCGAGTTCTTGTGCAGTACCCGTCGATTAGCTGCAACAACTCTCCTGAGCTTCGACGTCCTCTATCACAATTTTTTTTTTTTTTTTTTGGTCTGCCGTTACGTTTTGCTGCAGGTACGCCATATGTCTTCCCCTTATTCAGTTCATCCAAAACAGTTGACTTGGGTATGTTTAAACGACTCTAGGTTTCTCTTACGGACAAGACACTAATATAAACACCCAATAATCTTTCTTTTCTCAAAGTCAGTTCTCTCCCTCCGCGAAATTTTTACTCAACCTCACAGTGCGATATGATTGCGGTCAGCTGCTGTTGTACCGTGCATCTTAACAACGAAGATGATCGGTTGATATTGTTTTGAAGGGGTGTGTGCTGTCTTTTATCAATATAGTGTATGTGGCGTTAAGTGAGAAAATATTTAACGAGAAGAATCTGAATTTACATGAAAACACGAACTCAAAAGGAAGGCACAGTAAAATTAGGGGTATACGACGAGCGTTCACCAAGTTCTAAGCCTGACCTTGAAAGTAATCTTTGGAGGCTGACGTATGTACTGCAAAATATCGTGCCATTCTTCGGTTATATAACAGCCACGCCACGTCTCTTTGTCCGCATTTGATACGGCGCCTCTTCGCATTGAAGTCTACAAGGCGACCATGGAAGAGTGAGTTGAAGTGGCGGAAACAAGCGGTGAGTTAATTTTTGACGAATAAAGTTTAAAGGCTACGCGGTATTCCTAAACGAATGGTCATTGTGCACGTCAATCGTGCACCTTCATGTGCCACACTCATTTATTCGGGGAAGACTCTTTATTCGGGGAAGACACTCATTGGATGACGACCATGCGAGGGACACTCAGTGGTAGTAATCACAGTTGAAATGTGCCAGAGATAGGAGGACTTGGGGAATAGTGATATCAAACTATCGAATCCGTGTCGTACAGACTGCTGAGGAACTGGAGTTCAGTACTGGTAGTGTTTGGACCATTCTGCATGAGAGTATAGGTATGTCAAATTGAATTATGGGAGGTTGGAGGTCAGGGATGTCATTCTGTATGAGAGTTTAGGGATGTCTGTAATCCGTGTCGTACAGAATGCTGAGGAACTGAAGTTAAGTACTGGCAGTGTTTGGACCATTCTGCATGAGAGGTTAAGGATGTCAAATTGAATTATGAGAGGTTAGGGATGTCATTCGACATGAGAGGTTAGGGATGTCTATCTAATCTGTGTCTTACAGATTTCTGAGGAACTGAAGTTAAGTGCTGGCAGTGTTTCGACCATTCCGCATGAGAGGTTAGGGATGTCAAATTGAATTATGAGTGGTTAGAGGTTAGGGATGTTATTCTACAGGAGAGGTTACGGATGTCTGTCGAATCCGTGTCGTACAGATTGCTGAGGAACTGAAGTTAAGTACTGGCAGTGTTTGGACCATTCTGCATGAGAGTGCCAGGGATATCAAATTGAATTATGAGAGATTGGAGGTTAGGGATGCCATTCTGCATGAGTGGTTAGGAATGTCAAATGTCAGTACCAGATGGATTCCTCGAATGTTGACACCTGAGATGAAGAACAATCTTGTTAAAACAAGTCGGGTTCAATTTGACCGCATTAACCGCGATCCAGACGACTTCTATTCCTGCATGAGGACCACCATTGGGACCCGGATACTAAACAAGAGACCATGCACTGGAAATCTCACGAATCACCGCCACCAAACATATTCAAAACATAACCATCTGCGGGGAAGCTTATGGCCACAATTTTGAAACTCAGAAGAGCTGCTGTTAATTGAATACTTGCCCCGAAGAAGGACTATGGATGCTGCCTATTATCCAGCACTATTGGGACAATTACGTGAAGCCATCAAGAGTAAAAGGCCAAATGGGTTGCTACGGGGTGTTCTTCTTCTCCAGGACAATATTCTAAACTACACCCCCGGTATTTCATGCAAATTGTAACAGAATATGGATTCCCACTGTTTCCTAATATACCGTACTCACTTGATATCACACACAGTTACTTCTTTCGCTTCAAAAATCTGGAAAAAGATCGTCGGGGTGAGCGTTTGGCGAATGACTCTGAAGGACCAACGAAGTGTTGATGTGGGGAAAAAAATAAAACAGTTTTCTCAGATGGAACTCACCAACTCTGTGATCGGTACAACAAGTGTGTCCAAGTCAGGGGAGACTATGCGAAAAAATAAAGTTCCGTATTTGGAAAAATAAATGTCTGTGTATGTTAGGCTTAGAACTTACCGAACGCCCTACGTATGTGAACCTTTCAAATACAGGGGAAAACGTTATTACAAAGAGTTTTTATCCTCATGAAGACAACATTCCCCTAACTGCGTAAGGCGAAGGACTGACCCAACGGGTTTCCATTTTCTCATGTGCCTCTCCAACATTTTTTCAGAATCACTCTTCTGTTAGAAGATTATTAATGACAAACTTTGATTTTCCATGCACCTTTTTAAGATGCAGCCGAATGTACGTTGTTGGTAGCATCACATAAAACTCATTACTAACCGGGTAGTAGTAAGTTTCATTTTAGATTACTTGACAGCTGCGGCACTTTTAAAAATACTTATTACGCTTGTGTACGCAACACACAGGGCTTACGTTCTAAATTACCTCAGAAAAATTAATTCCCTTTGGTGTGAAAAATTAGTGAGATCACGCGAATACATTAATTATAAGCCTCCAGCAGGCCTGAGGATTAAGGTGCATAAATTAATCTCTGTGACGAAAACAACATTATTAAAGAAGACTGTTTAAGGAGGAGAAGAACTTCTTTTTCTTAGCTAACGTTGCAAATGCTCCCGGTGAACACCACTTGGCTTTTAAGTTTAAAAATAGAATTGGATGAAATGGAATAAAGTACTGCTTTATTTTCACATGAGCCGAAAGCTAAACAAAATGAAAGTTCACACTCCGAATTTTACGCAAATCACAAAAATGTCTCTCACTTAAGGACGTAAAGCTTAGGTTTCGCAGAAACTGAGCGATGAATTTTAACAAATATTTAAATATTCAGAAAATGCTCCAAGATTCGTTCGTGTGATTTCTAAATCAAAGGGACGGCTTTTTTAAATCCGTATGCATCCAATCAATTCACGTATTCTTTCAAAAAAAAATAGAGTTGTTATGTTTCGCGTTTCTAATATGTGCTGCATAAAATTACAAGCTAATTACTCGGAAAACATTTGAGCTCAAATTCTTTCTATTTAAAATGAGTAACATCCCGTAATTCTATGAATTGTACACACCCCGTTTGCAGCGTCATGCTATTGGGACTTGTCGCTTGGTAAACTAATTAGGATATCACATGCACTTAATTCCCTAACAGTACTGTTGTTTTTATTCATTCCGCTGTATGTATGAAATTTCGTAACGAGAAAATATACCATTTCTGTTGATAACATGCACATAATTTTCTATAAGGAACGATTCTCTTCATATTTATCAACATACCATACAGGGTTTCGGCAAAATAATGTGAACATCATGATTATAGGAGTTAATGTTATTCGATTAGGTTTCACTAAAAACAACAAACGTTGTCATTATCTTTTGTGTATTTTTTCTTTGTATATATTCTTTAGGATGTATAACAGTTGTAAAGTAATCCTTTTTCGTGTGCGTGATGGGTGTTACGCTATGTCTAAAACCATAACTAAAGAAATGTTGAACTAAATGAGAATACGATGCAATAGTTGCACGGAATAACTCAAATTAAGGTTTTACGGCCAGACGAAACGTATACAGAAGTCAAACGTACGATAACCTTTTATTGCCCCAGCAACGATTGATGAAATCCACAATATAGCACTACGAGGTTTGCACTACACATGTAATACCTTCATTATATATCGTATAATCTAGCTCAACAACGATCGAACATCTCCACACACACTAAGCAGCTGCTGTATCGTCCTTTTTATGTAACGTTCTTATCACATTCATACGTCACTCTCTCTCACCTCAAAAGTGTTGCCAACCTCATTCATGCGAGGGAGAAGATATCCCGTTAAGTTTGGAAAGTGCAAAAGAGAATAAACTCAAATTTCCATAGGTAAGGGAACTAAAAATGAAAGTTAAATTAGAATATACGTCACACAGTGTAGTACAAGTTGTTTTGAGCATCGGCTCGAAACAGCGGTTGGTAAAATGGGTGACCTGTCAGACCTCTAAAGAGGATAAATCGTGGGAGTCCGTTTAGCAGGAGCGTCTGTAACCATAACAACCAAATTGTTTGGTGTCTCAAGAGCAACAGTCTCCAAGGTTATGATTGCTTACCCATAGCATGGCAAGACTTCCTCGGCGAGGAAGAATAGTGGGCGAAAACTGAGATTGAGAGAGAGGGACCGTTAAATATTAACAAGGATTCTTTCCAAACAACGCAGAACTACTGCAGCAAAAGGTACAGCTGAATTCAATATCCATTAGGAAGACCCTGTTTCCACAAAAACAGGCCGCAGAGAATTTCATAAAGCCAACATCCATGGAAGAGTTGCAATTGGTAAACCTTTAATAACAGGAAGCAACGCTACAATGGGAATAATATGGTGTCATGATCATAAACCTTGTACAGATGATGACTGGAAACGGCTGATATTGTTCGGCAAGTCCTTATTTACGGTGTCGCGTCAATTCGTCGCCAGCTTCAATTCGTCGACTACATCAATTCGTCGCCTGCATCAATTCGTCACCTGCATCAATTCGTCGACCACGACGATTGGTGGTGCGCCAATTCGTCGTAGACAAATTTGTCGACTACGTCAGTTCGTTGCAGTCAAATTCGTCGCGTTCACTAATTTTGGTTGCATACAAATCGCATGCATGAAAATGTACGATTTCGGTTGTCTCCCACCGTGATCATATTTATAAGGTTTGGGCACCCAGGCCGGTTAGTAATATTACGCTTTTTCTTTGGCACTAAAAATAAATTAATATGCCTAGGCCTAAGCTTAAGCCTTTTAAACAGATTTTATTGCATCGTGCTCATGTTCATAAAGTTTAGACACCAAGTCAAGTTAGTATTATTGCACTTTTACTTACGCATTAAATGTTAATTCCTTGGCCTAGGCCGAGACCTTTTTAATAGTTTTTATTCCATCGTGTTCAATCTTATAATAATACACCATGTCTTTAGTATTATTGCGCTTTTACTTAAGCATTAATATGAATACCTTGGCCTAAGCCTAGGCCTCTTTAACAGTTCTTTTATTCCATCGTGTTGATTTTTGTATATGAATACATGAAGTTTAGACACCAAGTCAAATTATAATTATTGCACTTTTTTTAGGCATTAAATATTAATACCTTGGCCTAGGCCTTTTTAACAGTTTTTATTCCATCGTGTTCATATTAACAAGGTTTAGACACCATTGTCAAGTTTGTATTAATGCGCTTTTACTTAGGCATTAAATATTAATACCTTGGCCTAGACCTTTTTAACAGTTTTTATTCCATCGTGTTCATATTAACAAGGTTTAAACACCATTGCCAAGTTGTATTATTGCGCTTTTACTTAAGCATTAAATATTAAAAAATAGGCACTAGACCTTTTTAACAATTTTTATTCTATCGTGTTCATATCATATTCATAAAGTTTAGACACAAAGTCAAGTTAAATATTAATGCATAGGCCTAGATTTTATTCGATTGTTCACATATTCATAAGGTTTGTACACAAGGTCTAGTTAATATTATTGTGCCTTTACTTAGGCATTAAATCTCAATATCTTGGCCTAGGCTTAAGCCTTTTTAGCAGATTTATTCCGTCGTGCTCATATTTATAAGCTTTGCATCAAGTCTAGTTTATAATATTGCGCTTTTACTTAAGAATAAATATTTCATACACTTGAATAAAATCTGTCAGAAAGCACTGGACCAAAGGCCTGTTGATTAATATTTAATTCCTAAGTAAAAACGGAATATTACTAACTAGACTTCATGTCCAAACCTTACGAAAATGAGCACGACGGAATAAAATGTGTCAAAAAGGTCATGGAGTATTTATTAATATTTAATGCCTAAGTAAAATTGCAAAAATACTAACTTAACTTGGTGTCTAAACCTTTTGAGTATGAACACGATGGAAAAAACACTGTTAAAAAGGCCTAGGCCTAGGTCAAGCTATTAATATTTAATGGCTAAGTAAGCGCGTAATAATACTAACTTGATTTGGTGTCTAAAGCTCATGAATATGAAAACGATTGAAGAAAAACTGTTAAAAGCCCTTGGCCAAGCCATTAATATTTAATACGTAAGCAATAGCGCAATAATACTAACTTGACTTGATATCTAAACTTCATGAATATGAGCACAATGGAATAAAAAATGTTAAAAAGGCCTAAGCTTAGGCCTAGGCATATTAATTTACTTTAGTGCCAAAGAAAAAGCGTGATGTTACTAACCTGTCTGTGTGTCCAAACTTTAAAAATATGATCACCGCGGAAACAACCAAAATCGTACGTTTTCCTGTATGCGATTTATATGTAAACAAAATTTTTAAAGGCGACGAATTGACGTAGTTGATGAACTCACGCATGGCGAATCGTCGCAGTCGACGAATTGTCATAGTCGACATATTGTTGCGCGACGAATCGTCATAGTTGATGAATTGACGCGAGACGAATCGTCGTAGTTGATGAATTGACGCGCGACGAATTGACGTATAACCTTTATTTACATTATTCCCAACAGCAGGTCGTGTTTATGTCTAGAAACCCCCAATGAAGCGTTCAATTCTGAAAGTCTGGTTCCAACTGCCAAACATGAGGGTGGTTCTGTGATTATTTAAGCTAACACATCTTGGTATTCTGCTTGCCCCATCTTTACTCTAAGTGGTCGTGTTACTGCCAGCAAGTGCTTGAGCGTTCTAGGCGAGCTGGTGCATCTTATGGTACGAAACTTGTTTCTCAACAATGATGCCTTTTTTTAAGATAATAATGCGCTCATACAAACAGCCCGAGCAGTTCAGTCTTAGTTTAAGGAGCACCAAAATGAACTTCAACATCTAACCTGACCAGCTTAATCACCTGACTTTAATATCGTCGAACCGCTGTGGGTAGTTTTGGAGAGCAGGGTGTGAAGCAGATTCTGTCTTCCAACGTTTTTAAAGCAACAGGCTGATCTTCTGATCTACGAATGGTACAACATTACACTGGAGACTATTCAAAATCTGTATGGATCTCTTTTAGGAAGCAATCTGAGTTTTAAGTATTAGAAATATCTAACTCATGAACAGCACCACGTGGAATATATTTTATGTAAGCACAAACTATTTATCAAAATATTTCGTTAAACTTCTGTTTCTCACGTGAACAAATAATCTCAGAAACGTCATGACCAGATTCACTGCGATTTCTGATGCCTAGTAGTGGAGAATTATACTTTGGACAGTAGAAGTATATGTAACAGAAAGTTGCGTTGTTTTAGGCTTAAAACAAAGCTTACTCTGCGATGCAAAGTTCATCATATCGGTCAGCCAGCAGGGGGTTTGGAACAATACTATTACATTCTTATATAGCAGTAGCACAGCGTGCTTCGTCCAGGAAGGTTGCTGTATTAAATGCAAATGGTAGTCTAACACCTTATTTACGCTTTCCAACCGAAGGTTGGAAAAACGTATATGCTCCAGCTTTGTTCGTCTGTCTGTCCGCACGATAACTCGCGTAAAAATGGTTCGAATTCGACGAAATTTTAGTTTGTGGTAGGGGACCACCTGGGGACGAACACTATTGAAAATGGGCGAAACGGGGTCAAAGGTCAGGACATAGGAGAGGTATCTATTCCATTGCTCTTATGCATCATAAGTTGCTTAAAAATGGTTCGATTTCGATGAAATTTTAGTATGCGGTAGGGGACCATTTTTGGACGAACCCGATTGAAAATGGACGACATGTGGTCAAAGGTCAGGACATAGGAGCGGGATCCGTTCCATCGCTCTTCTGCGTCATAACTTGTGTAAAAAAATTTGAATTGCGACCAAACTTTATCATGTTGTTCCGGAGGTATACTGAACCGGTTCTGTTGAATAATATCGAAATGGGGTCAAAAGTAAGGGCACAGGAGCGAGGAGCGGGATTTATTGCACAGCCATTATCCTCATAACTTGAGTAATATTATAATTTCTGGTATGTTGGAAAGCGTATCATAATCAATGCATTGCATGGTTTTACTAACTTGTTAGTAAAGACAAATTGCTTATTTCCCAGGTATTCAAACTACTTTGTCTGACCGTTGCAAAATTATAAATCATCTTTATAATCCACTAAATTGTCATAAAAACTTAAAAGATATTTTATTAGGTATACTCAGCTAATAACCTGTGGGCCAACAATTCTTCCTCACAACAGCAGCAATTCGTCTGGTATTGACTCTACTAGGAGTTGAAAACAATTTGGTCGTGTTAGGGCTCATGCTTACAGGATAAAGGTGTCTAAGACGTAAAAGCTACTTGCGGTGAGTTTCGCATCACTTGATTTGGTATCATGCCTGCTCAATTTGATTTAAACCCGGAGATTGAGATGGTCATTCGAGGACTGCGAATTCACTGGAATTCTCCTTCAAGTTGTCTGCCAATCCGTAGCGTTTACCCTTTACCAACTGTAACGAATTAACCCGGGGTTAGCAAAATGAGCTGAAATAAGCTTGAACGAATGTCTGAGAAATGGGTCGAACACTGCTGGAAAGAATCAACCTGAGCATCAGAAAGCATTACTTTACCCTTAGCTTCATTATTCAAAGTAGCAGTTTAGGGGAATGGTTGGCACTAATCCTTTCTGGATCATTACCTGCTAAAAGGGATATAATAATTTCCACGATCATCATAAAGGAAGGAGGCGTTGTTTGAGGATCATTACGGCGGCGATTTTGAAAAATGGCGTCTAGAGAAACAGCTCCATAATCTGGTGATGTCTACCCATGTTTTTCTGCTCGTCTCTTATGTGTATTAAGTGGTAGCACTGATTTGATTAGTCAGAACAAAATGTTTTACGGGACTTCATTACAGGGACTGGATTAAATCCCGTAAGGGCCACATCGGCTCATGGGAATGTTTATGACTATATAACTTTCTGCTTGCTTTTGTACTTTTGGAAAACTGTTAGGCCTGATGATACGGCCAATGTTTCCTGCGAAAGATCTTGCCTTTTAACGTTTTTAGCCTTTTGGAGTGTAAATGAGTTCATTTTTAGTTTACTCTGAAGTAGGGCTTAAATGTTTTTTGAATCGTGCTTCAACAGTATTATTGGTTAATACACGTGTTTACCGAATTAGCAAGATTATTATGATTATTTTCTGATGTATATAATCTACTAACGTCAAATTTAACTTCCTATATTTCGAACCCGATGAACATATGAATTTCTAGACGTTCTTTACAATTTCTAGACGTTCTTTATAAGCAATCATTTCATTCAGAGCGTACCTCGTTTTCTGCAAGCTGAAGAGATTTATTCAGAACTGAACAATCCCGAAAAAAAGCAGGTTATATTGCTCATACCTTGTCGAATTCTGTTTTTCGTCTGTTCACATGTCTGTGCAAACTTTATCACGAGATTTTCGTGACTCGGCATGAACTCGTTCTCCATGCTACCATTCCATGTGGAACACTGCATAAACTGGAATTCAGATTAAACCGTTATTCGGAAAAGGAATTCTTTCGGAACCTTTGAGATTCCACTGCGTACAGTCTTCATTCAATAAATGCATTACTGCATGTGAAAAGTGTAACACCAAGATATAATCCCGCTATTGAAATCAAATTTATATCACGGAGTCCTCGTTTTACAAGAGATAACTGATTGCATTTGTAGAACTATACAAGCATATCGATTCAAAACTCGGTATCGTGCGAAGCCACCTTAAAAAGCAATAAAAGCCTCTACATGGCGTGACACTGAATAGAAAAGGTTTTTGATATCGTCCTGGGGACTAGCATGCTAGGCTGCTTCTATGACAGACCAGAATTCATTTGTGGTGACTCGCAGAGCCTCTTAACATGCCAGACGCTTCGCTATCATATTCCAGACATGTTCGATAGGGACATATGCAGCGAAAGTACAGGCCACGGAAGAAGCGGTATTTGCCGTGCATGGAAGGAGTCATGGGTATGGCCACATCAAGAATGTCCAAAGACCGCTTAATTGCTGCTGGAATATAGCTCCAGAACAACTTGGAAGGAAGGGTCTCAAAAACACCCCTGACGTTTAAAAAACATCAGGGATGTTTTTTGAGATTCTTCCGTCCGATGTCTCTAAAACATCCCTGATGTGTCGCTGGTTGTTGAGGGTTCCCTCAATTCGCATAAGGCCAGATCGCGAACTGAAAGCAATGGAGGCCCAAATATTGCCGCTTTGCTTTGGACGCTGCAAGTTTCCTTTCACCACGATGTCTTTAGACATTATGACGAAGTAAATTTAGCCATCATTTTTATGCCAGGGAAGGGATTCGAACCCACAACTCTCGGCTCCGGAAGTCCGAGTGCTATTCACTATACTACACTGGCATGTGCTCTCATTGCTATCTGTCTTTATCTCATGTGCGTCCTGCGGGGCAGGCACGTCACAACCGTGACGTACTACAGAGGTGGAAACATGTGTCAAGACGACAAACCTGCCGCGAGACATTCTGTCCGCGTAGCTCATTTGGGAGAGTGACGTACTCCGGAGTGAGGGAACACAGATACCGTGTCCGTCCAGGACAAACTTGTGTTTTTACACAACATATACATGACCATATGGTTCATCAAGTTAAATTGTGGGTCGTCAGGAAACACGACCTGTTGACCAATCAGCGTGCCAGTGTCTGTGTTCGAGACCCCATTGCAGTCTGAGGCGTCTGTGGTTGAGGATCAAAGGAATGAGCAACAATGTGTAGTTATCAGTCCTCTGTTAAGCAAACAAGGTTGAACTGAGGTAGAGGACAAAGCCCTGACCTGTGACAGCGCTCGCTCCCAGGCTGCGCTAACACCGTGGATGTCACTGTGCGATCGGTCACTGTCATGCCATTTCGTGCAGTTGTGCGATTTCGCTGTCCATTTCTCTGATTTAGCCTCATCTGCCCACTGATTCCACGTTCGCATCACTGTACTGGCGCCCCTCCCCATACGATTGGTAATTTCGCGGTAGGAAAATCCAGCGCCTCCTATCCCAACAAAGCTTCCTCGCTCAAAGTTAGTCAGGTGTTCATAATGCGACCTTCTTCGGCAACGAGGAATAGCGAGACACATGAAATACTCTTTCGACTCAATGTCAGCTCTTCACTGATTGCTACATTTCGTCTGATCCCAAGATCGGGAAGTTCGGAGGGCGCTGCTCCGAAAACGCATGCTGACATTTTAATCATTTGCATGCCCCAACGTACTGTACATATCCTGTAAGTTTCAAGCTAATAGCAGTAATCCTTCATGGTGTTGCAATTTTTACAAGCGGCAGTGTGGAAAAATTTGGCGAAGCAGATTACAAGATATGTACAAAATAATAATAATATATAAAAAAATATAAGAAAAGTAGCATATACATATTTTACTCTCAGCGAGACTTCAGCTTCAACACAAACAATGAAGAATCTTTTTACATCAGACTTCTATCTGATTATTTTGAGAGCTATGCATTCAGCATTTGCTTCACCAGTAAGTTTATTCCAATAATTAGAGCTGATAAATTGTATCAGTTAAAATAATGACTCACATTAATATGACGATGAAAATACTGTTAATGCTGACCATATGGTTCATCAAGATATTGTGATATTTTTGAGACAGGCAAAAGTTTCATCGACGGAATTTCAGGATGTCATTATCTTCAGGTTTCTGAGTTGTTCCAGTTACTAACTGATCTCTTTAAATATTTTATACTTCAGCTCTTAAATGTAGAAATGTTTGCCTGCAATATAAGCTGCACTGTAAATCCATCAATTGGATCGCAAAATTATCCAAATGAATCCATTGCAACTTTTCTGATTAGAGTTTGTCTAATGTCTGTCATTCAGCCTGAAATTCTCTAAGCGGGACATTCAAACTCGAAAACATCAGTTAATTACAACTGCTTTATTTGGTAGTCCATGCGAAAGCAACAAATGGGGGTTACCTCATTGTCACGTATTTTGATGCAATTTTAATCATGGATAATATGTATAGGTAAAAGACAAAATTCAAAATTTCAAATTTTTTCAATGAATGGTAGGGGGGATTTCCCCCTCTAAATCTTCATTCAAGGTCATATTTTTGAAAAAAATGGTCTCATTGTTTCATTAATAAAACATTGCTTGTATTTTTCCTAAACAAATCATTCAGGTGCTATTGTAAAGGTAAGATTACCATCTTTCTAAAAAAGTAAATCAGTTGAATTTTTTTCCAAGTTTCAAACATCTTTAAGCAATTTTTTTTATTTTGAAAATCAAAATTTTATATCTTTGACTTGCAAATGATACTAGCCTTAAGGTTTGGCCTATTTGAAGAGTTAGAACTGCGTCGTCTCCACTATTAATTTCAGGTTCATACTCCAAAAACGTTTTTGGTTTTTTGGGTAGCCAAACTTCGAAGAATATGAAAATTGCCTATATTTACCCCACGAAAACGTGATGTGGGCAAGGTGATAAAAATTGTGTCAATAAAGGGACCAACATATCTAGATTAACACCTGAAAGTTTCATTTTGCATCTCTGATTATTTCTATTTTTTTTTAATAAACGTACGGAACGCTGCTGTGAACTTCTGTGATTTAGGAAGTCCCGCCCACCTCCCCATTTGTTTTTATGGTAATACACTGGCGGAAAGTGAAAAAGAACACCAAAAAGGAGACGTCTGATACCAACGAAATTTATACAGCATAATAACGGAATACAGAGGATAACGTGATCAAAACATAATGGCAAAATACAGCTGTATTTGCTGGTAAACTGAAAAAAACCATTTCCATGTAACATGGTTAGTACGAGGTTGAACCGCCATGAACTGCGTCACACTGTGCAATTCTGGCATGGAGTCTGTCGTACAGATGTTGGATGTAAGTTTGGGGTATTAAGTTCCAAGCATCCTCAACCTGAACGCGTAAATCCGGGAGGGCCGTGGCTGGCCGTGGAGACCGGATAAGTCGTTGTTCCACAAAATCCCACACGTGCTCAATGGGGGACAAATCCGGTGAACGTGCAGGCCATGGAAGTTGTCTCACACCCTGAAGTGCATGTTGCGTTGCACGTGCCGTGTGTGGGTGTGCGTTATCTTGCTGGAAAACACCACGATGGACCGACTTTACAAATGGCACAACAACGGGCTGAATGGTGTTGTTGATGTAGGAGGTGCTGTTTAACGTACCCGATACAAACACTAGTTGTGTACAGGAGTGATAGCTGATCGCTCCTCACACCAGGATACCAGGCCCTGTGTGTCGCTGGCGGATGCAAGAAGGGTGGAGATGCTCCCCTGTGCGTCTGCGAACACGCATACGGCCATCGGAGGCTCCCAAGCAAAATCTGCTTTCATCGCTGAACACGACAGATCGCCATTGCGTTCTCCAGTGCAGACGTTGGCGACACCACTGCAGCCGTTCCTGACGGTGGGCTGGAGTCAGAGGTACACATGCCAGAGGCACACGTGCATGTAGTCCTGCATCCAGTAGACGGTTGAGGATTGTTCGCACAGTCACCTCAGGTGCAACGGCAGCTCTTATTAGCGTCGAAGTGGATGTTGTGCTTGACAACGCCGCTCTTGTTATGCGTCGATCGGTCCGCTCGTTAGTCCGTATGTGACTCCCGGTTCCACGTCTTCTCGTGTGGCAATGTTCCTCGGACCATCTACGCCACCATCGTACCACCACCGATACTTCCCGTCCAATTGGCTTCGCAATACGACACTTTGAGCGAGATCGTTTACCCGGCCTCGCGGAGTCCGACTAGACGACCTCGCTCAAAGTCCGATAACTGCTGAAACACGTCTTCCATGTCCAGGCATTGCAGCTTCTTCTCAGTTAGTGAACTGGGGTACAGCACAAGGCTGTACACTGTTCTGCTGAAACCCATATTATGAGTCAGCCAAGGCACTATCATCATCGAAGTGAAAGACACACACACTCTCACATACACACACTAAAAAGAAAAGAAAGGAAAAGAAACTACTTACCTTACTTACCAAACACGGAAGACGAAACACAAGCAATAACACTTCCAGGGTAGAAGTATCTCTGAAAACAGGGTGGATGTGCTTAGAGAAAACGTGGACCCACATCTAAGCACCTCCAACCAAAACAAAAGCATGAAAAGTCATTTGTCACAACCCTCTCCGCCCGAGAGGCATGACAAAGACGCAGGAAGTGGTCTGAACTGTCGTCCGAGAGGCACAACACCTGCCACAGACAACAGACAGAACAAAAGCGCGGGCCAAGCATAGACAAATGCAGAAAAAGACAATATATACACAGTAAAAAAGCATGTAAATACAATTCATGATGGAAACACAGGATCTAGACAATCAAACAGGAAACATAGTAAAAAGAGCAGCAGTCGTCAGGCATGCGACATGCTCCAACAGAATACACATTCAGAAACGAAAGCAGAGCACATTATTGCGAAGGGAAACCAGCCGAGACCAACAAAGCCATCGGACGCAAAAAATGCCTTCCGGCCAGCGGTGAAAGTCGGAAATCACCCTCTCACGCAATTTGATCTTGACAAAGAGAGCGACCACATCAGGCCTATTCGAATAAAGCCTAACGTGGTCAGACAGAACAGTATCATGCAACACAGTACAAGCAGTAGCAAAGATCACCTTTAAACCATAAGCACGCTAACCGGAAACAGGTAGCGGGTGCTTAAATACAATAATTTTAAAATTACACATATTGACAGAAATCCATCTAGACAAAAGTTGCCAAACCTTTCGAACAAAATTACATTCCACAAATCGGTGGAATAAAGACTCCGGCTGTCCGCAATGGGGACAGTCCGGGGAGTCGGCGACTCCCCAACGAAATAGGGAATCACGGGTGAAAATCACCCCATGGGCCAAGCGCCTCTGCAGGTCACGCACACGACCTTCCACACCCGCAAACGCAACATTGGCCCATGCGACCCTCCAGTTCATCCTCAAGGCGGGAAACCTGCGCTGAATGTGAGGAGTAAAGGATGGCCAGAATACATTATAAAGGGCATCGGGTCATGCCAAGAGGAACACCTGATGTTCTGGCTAGTTAACAATCTAGCCTCACAAATGGTAGTGCCATGTGGTCCACCGGGCTTCGGAGCTCTAGGCCCAAGGTAGTTACAAGCGAAAGAAAATAATCTAAGATTATAGGAAATGAAATAACACGCGAAGTTAAAGCTATGATGAGAATCGCTTTTCAGGATGGAGGCCACATTAGAAACCATCAACGCGCGACACCACGCAAGAATGTGCCGAACATCCAGCCCCCCCCCCGATGGACTGGTTGAAGCAGGCAATCCCGAGAAAGGACAGCTCTAGTTCCCCAAACAAATCGAAAAATTAGAAAATTTAGGGACAAAAGGACCCTGTACGTCGGAGGTTGTAGGGTACCGCAAAAAGCAATTTTGGAAACCAAGGGACTGTTAGCCAATTTAGCCCTATTAAAAAAAGAAATTTGGCAGTCCTACCGCCAAGCACATTCCGACGTAAGCTTATGTTGAACAGAGTGCCATGTCTTGCGGTGAACCCCCTTTTTATCAAAGTAAACACCGAGGATCCTTATGGGATCTTCGGGTGAGCCTACAAACTGCAAAACGTCAGGTGACCAATCCCCAAAACACAAGGCTTTAGTTTTATCCACATTCAATGCAGCGCCTGCACTGTCCGCATAAACATCATAAACATGAAACAAATTTCTCAAGGAAATCTCTTCCCGAAGGAAGAGAACAACGTCATCTGCATACGCAAGGTATTTGAGCTCAGCTGTTGTAAAGCTCGAACCCGGAACTGGGATGCCAGAGATATTCGGTGCAGATTGAATCTTCTTAAGGAGAGTTTCAATGCTCAGTACGAACAGTGCAGCAGACAACGGGCAGCCTTGGCAGACCCCTCTTCGGATGGGAAAGCAGTCCGTAGGCTGACCGTTGACTCGGATAAAACTAAAGATATCAGTATACAAGACCTTCACCATGTGTACGAAATCTTGGCTAAAGTTACAAGCCTCCAGCAGGGTCACAAGGTACTTGTGAGAGACCCTGTCAAAGGCTTTGCTCTGATCCAAAGAAAGGATACAGCACTTCAACCTCTTGCGGTCGAGGTAGTGAATACCGTCCCGCACGAGGACTAAATTTTGAAAAATTCTCCTCCCCGGGATTCCAGAAACCTGGCACACGCCTACTAGGCCAGTAATAACCCTAATCAGTCGGTTAGCAAGGACTTTATCCAAAATCTTATAATCGTAATTGAGAAGAGTGATGGGTCTCCACTCTCCCAAATGACGACCAGGACCATCACGCCGCTTGTTAACCAAAACGATCTGACCAAGCCGCATCGTCGTGGTTAACTGCCCAGTTGACAGAACATGATTAAAAACATCACATAGAGGTTCAGCAAGCAAATCAACAAAACGTTTATAAAATTCGACAAGGATGCCATCAGTACCCGGACTGCGACCATTACGCAAGCCGGCAATGGCTTGCCTCACCTCAGAAATACAGACAGGGCCCGATGTAAGCACAGAAGCCGCGGCGTCGAGTTGGGTCACGTCAGCGACCCAAGAGTCGACGGACGACTGCTGCACTTTATCAGATGCAAACAGGTCTCTGAAATGCGAGAAAACCAAATTGTGAATTTCTGGTTGAGAGGTCACGAAGCATGACTTATGCTGTAAGCCAGGAATTACCTGGGAAATAATTTTGTTTCTGCGAGATTTTGCAAACAAACTTGCAAGTGAAATCTCGTTTTCCAAATTTTGTGAAATAGAGTCCTGTGTGCATCTTTGGCCGGTTTTACAATATAAATCTGTCAACTGAGCTTGAAGTTCAGCAATCATACCAGCATTCTGCGCTCCCATTTGCTGCCCGGCTTTGCATGCACGCCACATACAGACAAGGCGAGTTCGCTCTAAAAGCCGCTGACGAGCCGAAAGTTTCCCCTGAAGTTGTAAATAAGCCTTCACTTTAAGTTCAACCCCTCCCACCACTCACCAGTGTGATGAGTCTCAGACTGAATTTCACCCCGAAGCAACCTCTCGAGGCCTTGAAGGATGTCGGCATCTTCGAGAAGATTCAGATTCATCCTCCACGGGCCCTGAGTTTGTGTCCGGGCCCCTGTTAGAACGATCTTACCAGAAACGGCACGATGGTCACTCACACGGAGAAACACAGAATTAACATCACAATGAACAAAAGACACAAGGTCACAATCCCCAGGGCCCCCCACAAGAATCCTGTCCAGGCGGGCCCGAACCGAGCCATCCGTCCAAGTCCAGTCGAAGATCCCAGGGGGAGTAGAACGCCAGGCGTCCACCAGCCCCGCCCTCGACATGAACCCGGAAAAGACAGCCCGGGACGAGTCCGTCTGCCAGGTATCCCCCTGTTTATCAAGAGGCTACGTTACAAGATTAAAGTCACCCCCCAAAATGAGGAAGTCTTCACCACCCCCAAAAAATAAAGGAAGACTCCTCTCCTGAGGAATCTACCCCGTTGGGCGGGTTCCAATGGCGCATAGGCTGAAATAACGCGAATTTTAAACTCAGCGAGGGCGAAGCTGACAGCAGCTACTCGACCCTTATCATCATATTGAAATTTCAGTTGTCGACCCTTGAAGTTAGGGTTGACAATAATTCCGACTCCCCTGTGACTAGTCGGAGAAAGACTAAACCAGCACGGGGCATTAGTGTAATGATGAAAATCCGAAGCATGCCTAAAATTGTTAAAAAATGTTTCCTGGACACACAGGATATCAATATACTGGGTCATAATCCAGCCGATGAGCCAACGCCTTACTGACCGTGACCGAAGTCCCTGAATATTTAATGTTGAAACTTTAAGGTTGAAGGTTAAGCAGATAATTGAAATACAAAAATACACAAAACAAAAGTCAGTAAGGAGGGTAGATTGAAATTAGCCCACCAGTTTTAGAAACGTGGACTGGCACTTAGAACTGACGATGCCAATCTCCAGACGTGGAACGGTTGTGATTCCGGCGACGGTTCCGTCGGCGGCTACTTGGGGGAGGTTCCCCTTCCTCCAGTTGGACGGGAGATCTTTCCCGACGGCCAGGATGAACACTTGCCGAACGGCTGCCGCTAGTCCTGCCCTCCGAAGATGTAGAGGACTGTCGTTGTTGACGGTAGGAATGGTCAGCAGGACGAGTCTCTCTGGAAAGAGTAACATTGTGGATGGTAACAGGAACACGTCCCGGCGGCCTGCTAGAATGGATAACGGGTACAACTTTGTCCCCGGAGGTGGAAGGTAGATAGACAGTTCCGACAGGAGAGGTGAAAGCATCATCATCAACGGAATCTATGTAAATGTTGTCATCATCCGAAATAACCTCTGTAAATGCAACAGTGGTAACAAGTCCGACTTGGGCGTCAGGAGAATCAGGTGAATGATGCTGCGGGACCTCGGTACATACGTCGGCGTCCATGGGAGGCTCAGACTTAATAACAACAGCCGATTCAACGGCAAGAGGCAGTGAGGTGACCTCTGTAGATGGCATGTGAAGAACCTCAAGATCTTGCACTGGTGAAACAGCAGAAGAAGCTCCAGGCTCGAAGCGGCCGTCAACAACCAAGGTCTCTTGATTAACAGAGGTCACGACATTCTCGGAAGGCGGATCGACAGGTATGATAACCGGTAATTTCAAGGAAGCAACATGTTCCGGGTCCATGGTAACAACTGCATCAGGAACACCAGAGTCCCCGGGAACAACAATAGTACTGGTGGAGGTAAGCTCAGGAAACTCCTCATTGAAAACAAGGGGAGCTGTTGAAGGCCTAGCTACAACATCTGCGAAGGATGACTGGGTGCATCTGGATTTGGTGTGAGAATCCGCACCGCACTTGGAGCAGGCTTGCTCGCACGAGATCTCTAAGTGCCCCACCGTACTACAGTTGGGGCAAGCTCGGGATGGGCACTGAGGAGCAATGTGGCCAGCATTACCGCATCTACGGCATGTGCGTATCATGCCAGCATATGTGACCATGGCCTTCCAACGGCCCACTTGAAGGAAATTGGGTTCTGGCTTTGTCATACGCAGGCGAACAATTATTGTGCCTGTATAAACATGTTCCAGAACTTTGAGTGTGTGCCGCTTATTCTGAATGGGGCTGACCATCTCCCTATATCCAGTAAGTGCCGCAGAGATCTTCTCATTAGGTATGTCAATGGGCGCGAGTTTGACATAGATGGTACGAATGCCGTCATCTACTGGCGAAACGTTCACCGCAACGTCCTTGTAGGCTGTCAAGGGGTGCTCAAGGTAGTGCAGCGCTTGTGCAGCAGTTTGGAAACGCACTGTGAAAAGTCCATTGTTAAGTCGCTGGACTGTGTGCAAATGTTCCGGATAGTCACGTTTGTCGACTAATTCCTTAAGAATATTCACATTGGGGTACTTTTCATTATGAGTAACCTGAATGGTTTCAGGTCGGTTCAAAAAGTTCGCCATTCCGGAGGCAGGGAGCCCCAGTTGGCCTGGAACCGGAAAACAAAAATAAAGCTTCTAACTTGAAGTTTAAAGAACAAGAAATAAAAATAACTCACAGTCAAATCCTTGACGACCACAAACTATATGAGAATCACTTAGTTGTGAAGCAACTCAACTCCATGCAGCTAAATAATGAGAAGGATTTCTCCCACGTACTTTGATATTCAGTACTGAGCGAGACCGAAAATACGTAAGTACACCGTTTTGCTCGGGGGTCTTCGCAAGCGCTCACCGGTTGGTCCCAAAAGTAACATCACACTTACGTAAACTCGTCCCCATTAAGATATGTAAATTTCATGATCGTCCGCCAATTCCTTCTTGGTGTTCTTTTTTCACTTTCCGGCAGTGTATACAAGGGTCACCCAAATAAAAGTGAGACCGTAGGTTTTCTGCCGTTAGGGTTTAAACACTATATTGACAAAAGTCACCACACACCCCTTCAAAAGCAAATGAACCGTTACGCTGCGTTGTTAAGATGCGAAGTACATAAAATGTGCAGTATAAAAACAAGCCTGCAGCTGACAGCAATCATATAGCACTGTGAGGTTGAGTGAAAACGTCGCGGCGCGAGAGAACTGACTTTGAGAAAGGAAAGATTGCTGGATGTTATATTAGTGGGTTGCCCCAAAGAGAAACCGAGAGGCGTTTAAGCATACCCAAGTCAACTGTTTTGGATGTACTGAATACGCCGAAGACACATGGCGTGCCTGAAGCAGCAAAACGTACCGGCAGACGAAAGAAAATCAGTGGTCGAGGACGTCGAAGCCTCAAGAGAGTCGTTGCAGCTAATCAACGGAGTACTGTACCAGACCACAGTGTACAGATGAGTAAAAATGCTGGAACCTCGGTATGTACACGTACCATTCGCACAGAACTTAATTCCATGGGTTTCCGTGATTGTGCAGCTGTTCATAAGTCTTTCATCTCGACTCGGAATGCTACTCGTTGTTTAGCATGGTGTAAAGAACATTTCTCGTGGACCGTAGATCAATGGAAACGGGTCTATGGACTGATGAATCCAGATACACGATACATCAGTATGATGGCCGTGTGTGGGTATGGCAGCAGCGGATGGAACGCTATTTATCTCAGTGTACTGTTCCTATGGTTAAATTTGGAGCTGCCAGTGTACTCGTGTAGGAGTGTTTTTCATGGTATGGTCCCGGCCCATTGGTTATCGTGGAACAACCTGTTAACCAGCACGTCTACCTCGATATTCTGGACAATTATGCCTTACCAACTGTGTGGCAAAACTATGGAACTGAGTCTTGTTGGTATGAGCAGCATAATGTACCGAGCCATAAAGCAAGGACTGTTACAGCGTGGTTTCACGATAATTCTGTATGATGTGTGGACTGGCCAGCACAGAGCCCTAATCTCAATCCCAGAGAGCACCTGTGAGATGAGTTAGAGCGTTGCGTAAGAAATTTGGAACCAAGGCCTACGACTAAGCAACAGTTAGCGGCAGCATTATGTGGTGAATAGAAGCGCATACCTATCGCTGTGCTCTAAAACCTTGTCGAAAGCATGTCTCGAAGGTTCAGTACATGCATTAAGGCCAAAGGTGGTTTCAGAATCGCTTTAATGTAACAAAACAGAGGAGACGAGCAACATGGAATCGTCTCAAAGAAAAAAAAAAAAGAACAGGAATGATACAAACTGATAAAAGCGATGATATGTACATTGAATGAGTAATGACAAATTTACAACGTGATGCAAACAGAGCAATGCTTGAGGAAGAACAAAGTGAACACAGGCGGGGCACCGCAGTGCGAAAGAACATCAAAAAGTTAATGTAGAGTCTTAACTCACCATGAGATGTAACGGACTCGGTGCAACAGCAAACCACGGGGTCATTGGCGACCACATAGCATAGAAGAAGCTTTCACGACATGCGGAGATGGTAGACTGATACTCCTGCTGTACCACCGTGCACAGAGTAACGGAAAGCATGGTGAAAGGTGAAGTCCCAAATGCGCCATCTATGAAAAAGTGTTGAGGAGTGGCTGTTCGTCTCTTTCAGGAGGAGTAATTCGGCCCAAAGAGGAGAGAGATCTTCCAGAACAAGAGCGTTAGCGAGGAGGTTAGCAAACGCCCTACAGTTCAGAGCGGCAACCTTGAATGGGTAAGTGTGACGTCGGATAAAGGGCAGCTATGGCAGCTTTCTGGAATGTGTCGAGGCGATTGATGACACCACGACACCACAAGACGTAGTCGGGTTGCTTGGCATTATGCCGGAGGAATTTGCGGATGGAGGTTGCTTGGTCGAAGACCTCGGGAAGAACTGTTTCAAACTGCTGTAAAAAATGAGAGAAGCCACCCAAATTGTTTTATGAGTGAGAAACTCGTAAAGATCTTCAAAGGAGACAGGTCTGAAGGAGGAGAGGCATTGGTAAGCAGAGTCGAGAAATCTTCAGACGGCAGAGGACCCTTGGACTTCGAAGAGGAAGAGGTAGAACGTGGCAGGAGAGAGACTTGGAGCCTTCTAGACGGGTGGAACGATGTAGGTGGCCAGTCGGAGAAGGTGACCTCTTCTTTTTCCTCCAGGCCTGGGTACTGGTAGTAGAGCGACGTTTGCCGTGGATCGATGACACACGAGATGTGAAATCAGAGGAAAGGTCCACCTCATCGCCGAGAGCAAAAGTGCCGACGATGAATGAAGCTTGAAGATCAGCCGTGATCTCCTCTGATGGAGAGAGAACACAGGCAGGCAAGGAGGAGTTAAGCTGAGGAAAATCCGACAGAGTGGAGAAAGTAACATCAGAAGGCACGTGTTGATCGAAGGCTTTAATCAGATTTTCTGCATAACTGGGTCCACGAAGAGCAGACACAGGAGGAGGCATTGCAGCAGAAACGGAGGAAGAGGTAAAATGCTGCCTTGGAGCTGCAGGAGTCGGTGGCTCTGCATGGGGGCAACGAACCTGCTTATGGCCGTAAGCCTTGCAGCCTGCAGCGTGAGCAATGAGCAGAGGTGAGGAGCTCAATCCGGCGGCGCTCGTTACCACAACGGACATCGAGGAACCGTGGAAACTTTATGAGATGCTCTTCCGACGGGACGATGATGCGAGCAGTTCTACGGAAGCCACATATATGTTTATCATCGGCGTCATAGGGGGAAGAGGAGAGTTTTAACTGGGCTGACTGCTCTGCCGCATCGACTAAGTGCAGCACACAGCATATCATCAGAGATCTCCGGGGTACCGGATATAGAGAGACCAGAACAGGACGCTGGGCGATGGATTTGGCCAAGAGGTGACTATCGCAAATTGATAAGCTCCGAGAAAAGACAAGCTCGGCATATTCTTTCTTCGAAAAATAAATAATCACAGTTCGTCGCTTTTGGGTGAGGTGGGTGATAGCACCAGAAGGAAGCATCTTCTTGAGAGCGGAGCTATACTGCTTCAAAGGAGTGTTGGGCAGCGCATCAAAACATACCCCCAGCTCGATGGTCCAATGAAGACATTGACCAGCAGGAGAGTTCTCGGGAATGTCTAATAAGATTAATAAGATGGTGTCCCCGTTGAGAGTAACGTAAGAATCCACAGGGGGCAGACGAGACGAGGAAGAAGCCGGTGGAATACCAGAGGCAGCCGCAGAATACGTGCGTGCAGAAGCGTTTCCTCTGGAAGGAATTGACACAGCATGAGACAATGTACTGGAAGCAGAGGCAGTAGAAACTGTAGAGGGCAGATTAGTAACGCCATTAGAGACGTCCATAAAGTCATAATCGCCAGCAGAGGCCAGGGACGTCACATCCACGTTCTCAATGGCAGAGTTGGAGACCCCGGCAGGAGAAGAGGTGCAGATAACAGGAGGAAAATTAAAAAGCTCTCCACTAGCAAGCGAAGATGATTGGTCGGCTGCGACTAACTTTGAGTAACTTTGAGGAGGCAACGCTTGGAGCTGCAGCGATGCGGGCGGGAAAAGCGCCCTCATCCGCAGATGCCATAATCAATGCCAAGGGTTAACAAAGAAAAATGACCTGCTCGGTGTGAAAATTAAAACACTGATAATGGAAAAAAATAAGCACTTACCAACACGTGAGGGACCTTAAACGAAAGCACAGACCTTTAACTTCGGCACACACACAGAAGGACAATGATGGGACACACAAAACATGTACGTGAAACACTCAAACATGGAGCTCGTGAAGACACTTGTAGGCCAAATGTGGACCGACACCGTAATATGTATGTCAATAAATGCTACGTTGTGTTTCTCTTCTAGGTGTCCAGTGACTTTTGTCAATATAGTGTAGGTTGGAATATGTGAACATACAGGAAGCAAGAGTGATACATATGCTGCAAAACACCTACACATAGTCGCCTTGTCAGTGCAAACAAGTGTTCCAGCGGGCATGATGTTGTGAATACCCTGAGGGAAGAACGTCGGTGATGGGCTGTGGAACCAGTCTTCAACGGCGTCCCGTACCTCAGAGCTTTTCACTAGCTCGAAGATGTGGTAGTCGCAGAACGACAGATCGGTGCCACAGGGGGGATGGTCGAGGTGCTCCCAACGGAAGCTCCGCAGTAAATCTTAGCACACTGTCGCCCCATGCGGGCGTGTGTTGTCGTGCAGCACAATAACCCCATTGACAACATTCGGGTCGCTTAGTCTTGATTGCTGTTTTCAGGTTGAGTAACATATCGCAGTATGTGGTTGCCTTGACCGTACTGCCAGCGTCCAGCCAGTCCAACAGCAATGGAGCATTCTCATCGAAGAAAACCGTGACCATCACTTTTTCAGCTCTTAAGGAGGACTGAGATTTTTCTGGGCATGGAGAGCTGGCATGCCGTCCTTCCATACTCATTCGTTTTGTGGTTGGATCGAAGTGCTGCCACGAAGTTTGGCCATAATCTTGGAAAAAAAAAACTGTTCCCTCTTCTTCGTGGTAACGACATAGATGCTCCAGGCAAGCACCCATTCCCATTCGCCGAATCTTCTGCTCCTCCTGGAGATGTTTGGGAAACGCATTGTGCGCAAACCTTGCTGTATCGCATTCGGGGATGGAGAATGGTGTTAACAGTTGCTTTACTCACAGACAATGTTCCTGCAAGATCGCAGGTGGTGTTTTGGCGATTCTCCTTCACAAGGTTGTCCACGGCAGCAATCGAATCCATAGTGATGGTCATGTGTGCTTGCCCAGGTCCCAGCATGTCCTCCGTACTCACACGCCACACGCCCTTTACGAAATTCACTACACTAGCTAACACTTACTAACACCTTCTGCCGTCAAAAATTGCATAACTGCCCGCTGGGCCTATTTGGACGAATCCATGTCATGTCCCTACGTAGTCAACTTGCAGCCTCACGTGTGAACAGCACACGGACACGTGCCACCGATAACAGCGTGCTACCCAAGGTGGTTAGAATTATGGGAGGGAGCATAACAAGCAAGCCCTACGTAAAGCTCTGAAGCCGTCGCTCTGGGCGGTAGCCATCTTGAGTTACCCTTCTGATTGCGTTCCCATCGAATTACGTACCTAATAATATAGGCAGGCTAACACTTTTAAAGCCTTCTTGCGGAAAGAAAAAATATCATGTACATTTATGGATGTAGTCTATAATATCACCACTGTTTTCTATTCTTTCCTTTCAAAAGCACTGTTAAGTCACGTTTTACTGCTGCGTACGACAAAAATCCCTTTAACTCGTCACACGAAAAGTACATACTGTTTAAAGTAATGCATGAAGCCGTTCACAAACTCTAAAGTGAAGAAAAAAACTCTGATTTATTTCATGTGATCGAGTGAATGTTTCTGAAGACAGAAACGCAACGAAATGTTACCTTTTTTTTTTTTAATTGGAGGTTTATTAACGACCACCGTGAGAAACTCGATGGGCTATAAGCAGTCTCCCGTATCTAATTTAGGGTCACTGGTTGCAGGCAAGGGAGACAGCCAGTGTCGTAAGACAAACACAACATCCTTGCCTCACGGGATTCTAACCCGGACCCCTTTCAGACGAATAATCAGAGGTCATCGCTTAGACCACTGCACCACCGTGACGGCAAAAATGTTACCTTAGAAACAATAGCTCGTGCTAAACTTCGATAATTTACAAAATTTTAACACGGAATATGCAAATTGAAAAGCGTTTGTAGCGCACAATAAAATCCGTTAGCGTTGATAGATTACTATGTACTAATAAGAAACGCGATAATTTAAGAATTTAAAATAACAAAAAAAATAAACAAAAAAACACGGATTTTATTTTGCGCGAGAAACGAATGCTTTTTACAAAGTTTTAATAAAACGTTTTCGGGAATGTGGTCTTTGACCATGTAACGTATACTCTAGATTCCCTTTCCTTTTGATTTTACTATTTCTGGTTATTTTATTTTCCTATGTAAATTATCTTCTTACTGAACGAGATGTTATTTCTCCCGCTGAATGAGATCTGGCAATGAGTGTAAGTCATGACGTGGTGGTAGCCAGTATAAATAGGCGCGTTCAACGATACCTGAGAGAGCTTTTTGTTGATGTGCGTAGAGAGAGCTTTTTGTTTCATGTGTAAAGAGATCTTCGTTATATGCGTAAGGAGAGCTTCGTTTATTTGAGTAGAGCTTCGTTCATGTGCAAGGAGCTACGTTTTATTGAGTAGCTGTGTGTCCGGTGAAGTGTATGTTGGATCATATCAAGAGTTTCTCTAATAAAAAGTTGTTCTAGTAAGTACGTTTTTCTCAGTTCATAGTTTTGTCAGATCTCTGTCTGGCTGTTAGGTTTATTTCATTAGTTGTTATTATTAACAACCAGCATTAAGACTTTATTCATCTTAATTACTACTACAACATTACTAGCAGTTAAAAGCTTGTTCATTATTATTACTACACTACTAGCAGGAAAGTTTATTCATGTTATAATTAACAAAACAACAAGCATTAGAAGCATTAGAAGAAGCATTAGTAGAAAAAGCATTATTCATTATAACCAGGAGTCATTGAAAACTGGACAAATTTCTAATTCGTACTAGAAATGTTTATCTATTCCATCATAAGTTTTTAATCCGCAAATACAATAGATCTCTCTTCAGCTTTTAATGTTAGTTGAACTTCAAATAAACAATTCCATAAATCAGTCATAAGCAAACGCCCTTTTCACACGAAATAAAAAAAAACTGAAATCTTCCTTAACTTACAAAGCAAAACTGAGCAATTGAGGGTAATGTAACATGACGGCCACGCAACTTAGCTGACTTCAATGGTCAGAGCATATGCTCTCTCCCCTTATTCTATTCTATACTCCTTAATGTTAACTGACATGACATGCCATCTAGCGGTTCAAATGCACAGTTCTGCGTAATTATAAACGATTCTGTTACACGAGGCTCACTTTCATTTGAGCGAACCTTATACACTGACGGAAAAAAATCCCAACACCAAGAAAGGGTTGTGTTAGATAAACGACAGATGGTAGGCGGTGAGAGTACATCTGTAAGATGACGTCTATGCAAATTTCGCGCTCGGCGCATACATGTGGCGCTAGTAGCGCCCTCGGAACATGCAAACCAGGTTTGCTGTAAATACGCGCTGTAACGTTCGTGAGCGTTAGTTATCGTTGTGATTCGACGTAGGGTGTTGATGTTAGTCAAGAATGCCTTTAAGAAGACGAAGAAGTCATTATCAACAGCTCACGGAGTTTGAACGAGGTCGTGTAATAGGGCTACGAGAAGGTGGATTTTCTTTCCGCAATATTACAGAACGACTTGGCAGGAATGTAGCCACTGTGCATGATTGTTGGCAGCGGTGGTCAAGGGAAGGTACTGCCTCAAGAAGATCGGGTTCCGACCGGCCACGTGGCACTACTAAGAGGGAAGACCGCCGTGTACGGCATATGGGCGTGGCTAATCGTACCGCGTCTGCTGCAGCAATTCGAGCTGCAGTTGCCACCACAGTGACACAACGAACTGTTACAAATCGGTTACTTGAAGGACAGCTCCGAGCCAGAAGCCCTGTAGCGTGCATTCCACTTACTCCAAACCACTGCCATTTTTGACGTCAGTGGTGTCAAGCTAGAGGTCATTGGAGGACGGAGTGGAGATCTGTTGTGTTTTCTGATGAAAGCCGGTTCTGCCTGGGTGCCAGTGATGGCCGTGTGTTGGTTAGAAGGAGGCCAGGTGAGCGCGTGCAACCAACCTGTCTGCGGCCGAGACACACTGGACCTACACCTGGAGTTATGGTCTAGGGAGCAATTTCCTATGACAGCAATAGCACTCTCGTGGTTATCCCACGCACCCTGACGGCACAGTTGTACGTCGGTCTGTTGATTCAACCTGTTGTGCTGCCATTCATGAACAGCATTCCAGGGGGTGTTTTCCAACAGGACAACGCTCACCCGCATACCGCTGTTGTAACCCAACATGCTCTACAGAGTGTCGACAGGTTGCCGTGGCCTTCTAGATCACCAAATCTTTCACCAATCGAGCACGCATGGGACATCATTGGACGACAACTCCAGCGTCACCCTCAACCAGCATTAACCGTCCCTGTATTGACCGACCAAGTGCAACAGGCATGGAACTCCATACCACAAATTGACATCCAGCACCTGTACGACACAATGCATGAACGTTTGCGTGCTTGCATTCAACATTCTGGCGGTTACACCGGTAATTAATGTACCAGCATTTCACATTTTAAATGGCTCTTCTCGCGCTTACAATAAGCTGTGATCTTGAAACTTTAATCTATTAAAAATATACTAATGTAAAAATTATACAAATGTAATGCCTCCATTTCATTCCTCTACAACTATTTTTTCGTGGTGTTGGGATTTTTTTCCGTCAGTGTATTTAAGCTTTTTCCGTAGAACGACTTATATTTTAAGAAGGATTTCAATAAGACGAATAAGGTTTTCAGTGAAATTATGTTAAGAGCTTCAGTTGTTGAATAATCAAATAGAAATGTCTGCAGTCTATTTTCACAAATTATTCTTCGGTGAAATTTAGATTTTCAGCTAGAGTTGACTCAGACTCATCCATGAAAGTAGCGAATTAAGTTTACATTATTTGGAAGTTAAAGTTAAACGTTACGTAAAGTCCAATTCATCAAATCCAGTAAAATAAGATTTACTTTACACACGTTAGCAGTTTTAGGCGTGACATCAAGTTTTGACGTATCGGGCGCAACAGTTTATTTTTATTTTACGTTTCAGCACCTTCAGGTGTGATATCGAGTTTTCACGTTAATATCGGCTACAACAACATTTTTGTATTTTGCTTTTTATCAGTTTTAGGTGTGAGATCGAGTTTTGACGTTAATATCGTCGCAACAGCTTCTTTTTTATTTTACCTTTTAGCAGCATCAGGTGTGAGATCGAGTTTTGACGTTCATATCGGTCGCAAAAGTATTTCTCTTACGTTTTAGCACCTTTAGGTGTGAGATCGAGTTTTGATGTTAATATCAGTTGCAACAGTTTTTATGCACTAAAATAAACTTTTATTTTACACACGTTAGCAGTTTTAGGCGTGAGATCGAGTTTCGACGTATCGGCCGCAACTGTTTTTTTTTTATTTTGCGTTTTAGCAGCTTTAGGTGTGATATCGAGTTTTGACGTTAATATCGTCTCAATAGCTTCTTTTTTATTTTACCTCTCAGCAGCTTAAGGTGTGATATCGAGTTTTGACGTTAGTATCGGTCGCAAAAGTATTTCTCTTACGTTTTAGCACCCTTAGGTGAGGGATCGAGTTTTGATGTTAATATCAGTTGCAACAGTTTTTTTTTTATATAATTTCTTGTTGATTTTTTTGGTTTGGTGTTTAAGTATTCAGTGAGCGTCTAACGCTATAGAAAATTACCCATTCCTAGTTTATGAATGCTCTCTCCAAGAAATGAACAGTACCAGTGCCCAAGGATAAGCATACCAATCATGTCTGTTCGGGCCCTGGTGACCCAAATCGGACGTATTGCCAGAGGACTGCCCGTTTATCTACTGAAGCACTGGTACCTTGTACACTACACTACTGTTTGTGAAATTGCAACACCATGAAGGACTGCTGGTGTCAGCTTGAAGCATACAGGGTATGTACAATTGGATGGGACATGCAAATGATTAACATGTCAGTGAAAATGCGCACGTGGTGTCGGAGCAGTGCCCTCTGAATTGTTCGGTCTTGGGTATAAAGAGCTGGGTCAAACGAGATTCTTTTGGGGCCGCCGATGGCTTAGTAGCCAACGTTCGTGACTGCCACGGAAATACCTCAGGAACGATCCCAGGCAGGTACGAACGCTTCAACCAGTAAATATCGGCTGTGCGTCGGATGGGCACATTAGGCAGTCGAACCCCTGGTACTGTCCCCCTGTTAGTAAATAAGGACGTCTTCCTCCGCCTTTGTACCTCGTTTCCGTGACACTTTCCTATCGGACACTCAGCCCAAATCTCCTAGCTTCCTATTTCTGAGGGTTGTTAAATATCTTGGGACAGACACTCCCTTCATCTGATGCCACAATCAGTGAAGGGCCGATAGTGTGTCGAAATGGTGTTTCTTGTGTCTCACTGTGCCCCGTCGCCGAAGAAGGTCGCATTATGAGCATCTGACGGACTTTGAGCGAGAAAGGATTGTTAGGATGAGAGAAACTGGATTTTTCCTATATACCTTGAAATTGAAACTCGTACGTACTGAAACGCAAAGTACAGTGATGCGAACGTGGAACCAATAGCTAGACGTGGCTCGGACACACAGAAATCCGGGCAATAGACCGTAAATTCGCACAACTGCTCGGGATCAGATTAATCTCTACCGCATGTCAGTGACCTATTGCGTATCAAAATCCATGGTGCCAGCGCAGCAGTGAAGCCCTGTCACAGGTCAGACTTTGTGCTCCAGTGCAGTCTGACGTTGTCTGCTTAACAGATGACTGGTTGCTGGCAGCCAATTGCTGGGCATTCCTTTGATCCTCAACCATAAACACCTCAGGTTGCAATGGGTCTCTAACACAAACATTGTCGTGCTGATTGCCAAGAGGCCGTGTTTTATGACGACTTACGACTCATTTTGTTGCACCATGATGATCGCATTCGTGTTCAAAATCATAGTGTGGAAGGGCATCTTGCACCGTCTTACCAACCTAACGCCAAAGAACATGGTTTGAGACGCCATTGGGTTCGATTCGCGATCTCGCCTGGTGCGAATGGAGGGTACCTTCAACGGCCAAAAATACATCAGGGATGTTTTAGAGACATCTCAATTGTCCTGACGCTATATCCTAGAAGGACAATGCTTAGCCGCGTGTGTCCCGGAATGTCCAAGACCTTTTACATGCACCACAGATATCGCTTCTTTTCCGGCATGCGCGTTCGCCGAATGTATCCGCAATCGAACATGTCTTGGAGTATACTAGTTGAGCGACTGGTGCTTGATACGCCTCCACCAGCCACCACAAATGAACTTTGATCTCGTAAAGAAGCAGTCTGGCAGGCTCTTCCCCAGCGATATCAAAAACCTATTCCATCCAATGCTACGCCGTGTAGAACCTGTTGCTTTTACTCGAGGTGGTTTCAAACAATACTAAGTTTTAGAGCGAAAAAATGTTGCTCCAAAACTTAGTATTGTTCTGGAGCGAAAAATTGTTGCTTCAAATCTTAATATTGATTTGGAGCAAAAACATGTTGCTGTTTTGGAGCGAAAAAATGTTGCTCCAAAAGTTAGTATTGTTTTGTAGCGAAACATGTTGCTGTTTTGGAGGGAAAAAATGTTGTTTCAATCTTATATTGTTTTGGAGCGAAAACTTGTTGCTGTTTTAGAGCAAAAAAATGTTGGTCCAAAACTTAGTATTGTTTTGGAGCGAAAAATTGTTGCTTCAAATCTTAGTATTGTTTTCGAGCGAAAAAATGTGGCTGTTTTGGAGCGAAAAATTGTTGCTTCAAATCTTAATATTGTTTGGGAGCGAAAAAATGTTGCTTCAATCTTATGTTGTTTTGAAGCGAAAATATGTTGCTGTTTTGGAGCGAAAAAAATGTTGCCGGTTTGGAACGAAAAAATAATGCTTCAAATCTTAGTATTGTTTTGGAGCGAAAGCATGTTGCTGTTTTGGAGCGAAAAAATGTTGCTTCAAATCTTAGTATTGTTTTGGAGCGAAAAAATGTTGCTTCAAATCTTAGTATTGTTTTGGAGCGAATCCATGATGCTGTTTTGGACCGAAAAACTGTTGTTTCAAATCTTAGTATTGTTTTGGAGCAAAAACAAGTTGCTGTTTTGGACCGAAAAAAATGTTGCTTCAAATCTGGGTATTGTTTTGGAGCGAAAATATGTTGCTGTTTTGGAGCGAAAAAAATGTTGCTGTTTTGGAGCGAAAAATAATGCTTCAAATCTTAGTATTGCTTTGGAGCGAAAGCATGTTGCTGTTTTGGAGCGAAAAAATGTTGCTTCAAATCTTAGTATTGTTTTGGAGCGAATCCATGTTGCTGTTTTGGACCGAAAAATTGTTGCTTCAAATCTTAGTATTGTTTTGGAGCGAAAACAAGTTGCTCTTTTGGACCGAAAAAAATGTTGCTTCAAATCTGAGTATTGTTTTGGAGTGAAAAAATGTTGCTCCAAAACTTAGTATTGTTTGGGAGTGAAAAATCTTGCTCCAACCGTTAGTATTGTTTTGGAGCGAGAAATGTTAAAGTTTTGGTGTGAAAAGATGTTGCTCCAAAGCTTAGTATTGTATAATGAATAAGCTTTTATAACGGTAGTTGTTGTTGTAGTAATTATTATATCATGAATAAGCTTAACTGCTAGTAACGTTGTAGTAGTAGTTATTTATGATGAATAAAGTCTTATGCTGGTTGTTAATAGTAACACTTAATGAAAGAGACCTAACAGCCAGACAGAGGTCTGACAAAACTATGAACTGAGAAAAACGTACTTACTAAGAAAACCTTTTATTAGGGAAACTCCTGGTATTATCCACACATACTTCACAGGTCACACAACTACTCGATATCTGGCTCTCACATATAACGAAGTTCCTCTCACATAAACGAAGCTCTCTTTACACCAAACGAAGATCTCTTTACACATAAAACAAAGCTCTCTCACGTAACACAAAAGCTCTCTCTACGCACATAAACAAAAAGCTCTCCTAGGTATCGTTGAACGCGCCTATTTATACTGCCTACCACCACGTCATGACTACACTCGTTGCCACATATCATTCAGCGGGCGAAATAACATCTCGTTAAGTAAGAAGATAATTTACATAGGAAAATAAAATAACGAGAGATAGTAAAATCAAAAGGAAACTGAATCTAGAGTATACGTTACAATTGTTTTGGAGCGAAAAAATGTTACTTTAAAAGTACTTAGAGTTAAAACTGCGTGCAGCAAGAAAGTAAAACCTCAGACTAGAGCCAATTTTTTCATGCTTGTCAAAAATTCCTCGATACAGATTTCGTTGCTTTTAGTTAATTTTGTCCGACGTCTCCTTAGTTTACTTCTCGTTTAATCAGTGGAGGCTTGAAGCCTCCGAAAAGTACAGATAGCTATATATAGCTAAGTTCTTTTATTCGTTATCATTTACAATATAGGCCTTATCACCGTTACACTCTGGTTTCTAAATGGCCGTCCTTGCTTTTTATTTGTATGTCCGGTACCCCAAATAATACCTCCTCTATGAATTGTAATGATTCCGAAGTCTAGTACAATTTTTTCATGCTTCATTAAAGAATTGTTTTTTTGCAGCATGATGTTTACAGCAGAATTGCTTGTTAACAGCATGATGCTACGCAAAGCTGCCACTTATTCATGTTTCAATTTAATAGTTAATACTAACACTGGTAAGAAATAAGCAATAGGAAATCAAACTCTGCGGTAATAAATGATTCATAAATTAGAGTTATGTAAAGATCTTATCCTGGAAAATAACACATAATACGAACTGAGGCTTATTTTGCAACCTAAACATTTCAGATTTAAGGACTATTTTTTCTTGCGGGAAGAATCACAATCGTTGGGAGAGGAATATAGTACATGTGTATCATTATTAATTAAATTGGAGCATACGCAACATATATATCCGCAAGACCTCACTTTGGAAGAAGATCAGCGACTTCAGCGGCAGAACGCGTGTGCGCTCCATGATAATGAGGTATGTACCTGAGGTACTCAAAAGAATTTTCAAGATTAAAAAACGAGACTTTCTATTCATTCTCATTCCCACATGAGTTCTACGATTCAGTAATAGGATGGTACACTAAGTCTCCTTAAGAATAGAGCAAGACCTTATTAAACTTTTCTAGTGAAGATATACGATGCTGAAAAACCCTTACTTCACAATTCGGAAATTCTACTTTCTGAAATCAATGTGTCACTTTTGCAACAAGTTGCCAATTTAACTAACGATTTTTCTTCACTCTAATGAATCAAAGGATGATTCCTTTCAACAAAGGAAAGATCTGCTTTTTCATTTCCGAATGTTGGGTCAGGTTAAAAAAAACACGCCTAAATTTCCAGATCTGAGACATGCTCTTTCTTGGTACTTAAGTAAAGCTAATACCTTCAATATTCTCTATTGAATATCTCCTCTCTTCACAACGACATTCATCAGAATGCCTCCCCCCCCCCCAAAAAAAAAAAAAACGCAGCTTGAAAATAAGTTACCCATAACATATTAACCGCAACGCATTGGGTTTTGTAACTCATGAAAAGAGGAACACCTGTAAAACAAATCTTTGCTTCAAAGAGTTTTTTTATCCGCCCAGGAAGGCAGAGGAAAAATCCCCCAAGAAAGGTGTGGAATCTTCATAATAATAATAATCAAGTATGAGCCAACAACGCTCCTGGAGAACAACACCCACGAGACGTACTGAGACAGATCAATCATAACAGATAAGACCATCCCCTGCAATTGGCCACTCATCGTACTGAAGAAGTCGACATACCTCATTTACAGAGCCGTGCCCAACACATGCAACATCTAAAAGGCGCAAGGGGAGAAGGTGTCAAAGTATAACGACTTAAGATAAGAAGTCAAGGAAATGTGGCATGTGGAGAACGTCACCACCGTCCACATAGTAATATCAGCCACAGGAGCTGTACCTAAGACCATTCACAGCTATATACAGACACTAGGCCGTCATACTAACATCTATATGGAACTACAGAAGGCAGCTATCCTGAACACTTGTAAGATAGTAAGGAAATATCTGGACAACCAGGAAATACCACTTCAAAGGTGTGGTACGTCGTACTCGTCCCGGAAGGAAGAGAAAAACATCTCTCCAGGAAGGGAGATGTTTTTCTCTGCCTTCATTTAGATAATAATGCCTAACGGAGACAGGGATCTTTAATCCAAGAAATTGCACTTTCTAAAATCCAAAGGTCCTTTGTTAGTAGTCAGCAGCTGAAATACGCTCGTAGAACCAGAATTCGTAGGTCTATAAGCAGCTAGCATTCCCTAATCTAGGGCCACTGGTTTTAGGGAAGGAAGCAAACTACTGGATGAAGGCGAGAACACCATCTATGGCTCATCCAGAACTCTGGCCAGGGATTATCCAGGAGGAATTATCAGGAGCTAGCCCCTCAGATGGGTGGCTTATACATGTACATGTGTGTTACGTCGAGGTAAAACTGTGTACAGCAAGAAATGCGTGGATATTTTTGCTAGTGGTTTAGTAACGGCATGAAAAAATAACCTTTCTAGCTCGACTCTGTATAGATATCTTATCAAACATAGAATGAAGGTTATGGATTCTAGCTGGAAACGTGCGCGCATCAGAGAAATTTAAGGCTTATAAATTATCATTATTTGCTTCTTAGTTTGGAGGTTTAACAACGAACGTAAGCAATTCAGTGAGCTATAAACTATTGCCCGTCCCTAATTTAGGACTACCGATTCCAAGGAATGGAGAGAACGAGTGCTAAAAGCCAAACACACCTCTCATGCCTCAGATTGGACCCAATCCGGACCTATCTCGGAAGAAAGCTCAGAAACCAGCGCCTAAAGTGGCATAATTCCTGTCCTGTTGTGTAAGTATAGCTCTACTGGTTAATAGTAGAGCTATACTTTCACAACAGGACAGCAGGGCCCATTTAAGAGGGGGCTGGGAGGCTGCAGCCCTGAGCCCCACATGTTCAAGGGGCCCCAGAATTATGCACCATCCTTGAAGAATTCACAGAGTTCTACAGGCTTTTTTTTGCTTTTGCAGATAGCACAGCAAAAACTATAAAAACACTGCCATGCGAAAAAAAAATTCTGTTTCTTTCCGCTGTTTTTTAGAAGATTCCGCAAAAAAATATAGTCTGCCACCAGTCCATCCTCAATTCTTTGGAAAATATAACAGAAGTTTTTTCTGTACACATTTGTAATTGGGGGAAATTTTCATATATTAAGAATTCGTTTTAATCACGTTATTTAGATGATATTATTTTGTACACAACTTCAATATAATTTCAGAAAGTTGAAACCACCATGGTAGCGCAGTGGTCTAAGCGATGGCTTATGACCATTCGTCCGAAAGAGGTCCAGGTTCGAATCACAGTTAGGCATGGATGTTGTGTTTGTCTTACGGCACTGGCTCTCTCCCTTCCCTGGAGCCAGTGACCCTAAATTAGGGGCGGGTGACTGCTTATAGCCCATTGAGTTGTTCACGGTGGTCGTTAAACCTCCAATCGAAAGAAAAAGTTGACCCCCCGTGAGGTGGATTAAAGCAGAACTGAACTGGTATCCAATTTTCAACTTTGCATTTTTACATTTTCTTGCTACCACGGATTCGTCTATAAACCATGGGATACATACTTCAATACGGCGGGGATATTTTTATGTCTTCCTCATCATATTTTGGGAATGTTTTCTCCTGGGTATTTTTATTCATACACATATAGTGAAATCCTAGATGTTCCACTAATACTGTGGGCCCAAAATAGTGTCTAGACCCCGATCCCCCTGTCTCCTTAAATGTGCTCTGCCGGACAGAGAACGCATGTTTTCCCTTCCCGTTTCTGCCCTGTACGCATTTTTTGTACAACAGATATACTTAAATGACACATAAATGAACTTCAGCTCCGAAATACAGGGTTTTCCATACCAGATATACGTCAATATTTCTTTCTCGGCCCAGAAATCGAATTTTTTGCGTCAATCATCGTGAGTGATTGCGCCTGATCTGCTTTAGTTTGTACCATGACAGGAGCAAGGCACTTTATTGCGTCAGGCAATGTGAGTTATTGCGACAGCTGGGTAGCTAGAAGTACTGTCTCAATTTTTATAAATTAGCTTCACTCAGTAGCCTTTCTATTGTAAGTCCCAATGTCTTGTATTACGTCAAAGTCTAACGAATGGCCAAATGCTTTCGTATTTATTAGCAAAGAATAAGCTCTCCGTTTTTTAATATAACGTAAAAGTGGAATTATAAAGAAACAGAGAAATTAATATACCATGTTGTGTTTCTGGAATTTCGGCAAAAAGGGGAATCCATTACTTTGTGATTTCTCGCTAAGTCTCAGAACATTTGTTATTGCACCATATAACAAAGAGTTTAAGGTCCACGATTCAAAAAAATAAACGGCATATAATAGTTTATCGAAAAAAAACTGCTGTCACAAAATATCCAGTGTGACATATTGCAATGTATCGCTATAGCTAAGTACAGTAGCCTTATTCTTAGGGAGGAGGCTTCGTTCCGGTCTGAAAATAAAGGAAAGACTGGCACACCCATCGACAAAACTTTCCTACCCCCCCCCCACACACACACACGTACACACATTGTTCCTTCTTGGTACCTTAAGGCTTTTTTTAAATTGTCCATAAGAGAAAAATGTTCAGAATTTTTATATCACAAATTGCGAACGAGAACTGAAAAATCAACGCTATTTTCATGGCGTCCAGTTGCCTACTTTTCGAGGAAACCAACTAGTTGGTTTTTAGATCTCACGTGTGGATCAAATCTTTCAAACTAAACTTTGATCTCTGGATTAATTTTATACAAAAATTCCCAGCTTGGAAATTTGTTCCTAGCTTTGTTTATGACCCAATCCAGGTACGGACTTCTGTCTGTCACTCACAATATCTCACACACACTTCAAAGTCCACCCCACAAGGTTACATTTCATGCTGTTTCTAGTTTTGTTATGGCCCAATCCAGGTACGGACTTCTGTCTGTCACTCACAATATCTCACACACCCTTCAAAGTCCACCCTACCAGGTTACATTTCATGCTCCCAAATATCGACATGAGAAGCATATACAGTATTTTAAGCTTACAAAATCATGCAGAGTGCTTAATCTAATCGTCCATGTAGTCACCATTAGAATTTATGACCTTGTTGAAATATCCCTTTGCGATAGAAGACTACTAGCCAGCGCGAGTCGAAGAAGTCATCCACGCAACGATTCCCATCTTCGTCATTGACAAAAATTTTCTCAGCGAGAATATGCGACTAAGACCGGATGAGATGAAAGTCGAACGGGGCAAGGTCCAGAGAATAAGGTGAGGGTGACAATATTTCCAATTCCAGTTCTGCAATTTTTGCTGGGTCCGTAAAACGACAAGAGGAGGAGCGTTATTCTGGTGAAAAACAACTCCATGGCGATGCTGGCTGCTTTTCATGCAGTGAAGCATGGAGGCGGTCCAGCACTTAGATGTAAGCAGGGCTGTGATGGTATTGTTCTGCGGTAAGGGTACATAGTGAATCACACCACGACAATCGCACCAGAAACTCAGCATCAATTTCCGACCGTGAAGGGGTGGCTTAATGATCTTCTGTGGAGGTTGTCCCTGCTTGGTCCATACTCTTGGCCACGTAACATCCAAGTATGTTACCCAATTTTCGTCATTCGTGACCAACTGATGCAAAAAGCCCTCGAGCTTTTCTCTTTCACGCAGAGCAACAGCAATGGAGTAACGTTGCATTCGATTCTGGCCAAATAAAGTGTGGGGTACCATTTTTACAAAAAACACGAAGGTCCCAACTTCCAAAGGCGGGTGTTGGTCGTATGGGAGGTCTTCAATTCCTCTGACACTTCCCGTGGTGTTGCATCAGGCTTTGTAGGTAGCTCGTATTGCAATAGATAGCACATCTTCAACGTTACTGAGTCTGCCACTTCTGGGCGCATCAGACACATCCCGTACACCAGTATCGAATTTTTGTCCCAGCCATAGCAGGTACTTTGTCCGATAATATCTTGACCAAACGCGTTTCGCAATTTTCCAAATGCTTCCGTACCTTTCACGCCATTCAGTTATTCATAGAGCAATATTGCACGCACACCTTCTATCGATATCTCCATCGTGTCGTCGCCGCGTGCAATTAATTTTCATCGCAGCAGCGTACATTCTGTACTTAGAATCTATTCTTTTGCATGCAGCACTCTAGGATGTTTACGTCACAGCAAGCTCGTGGTATCTTGCGGTACACACGCCACATACATTTATTTTAGGAAACTTCCTTTACAATCTGATAAAAAAAAGAACACAGCTCACACATTGCTTTTCATGTTCAGTCAAAATCTTTTTTGAGCTCCGCGCTGATCTTTCTCTGTTTCTAAACCTGTACTTTTTTGTTGGTGTCAAACAAAGCTAGAACAAAACATTTTATCTTAAAATTTACAGCAAATTTTAGTTGTAATGGGAAATTTTACGAAAAGTTATGGATTTACAAAGGCTGTTCCATAAAAAATGAGACTAATTTTTTTGAGTTGGCAAAAGTGCGAAGGTAAAAAATAACCACGCAGACGACTAACTGAATTAAGGAAGTATCTTTGGCACAGTTATTAGCTGTGGCAGACGATTTTGGTTTGGTTATTGCGCAGTTGCTATACATTTCGCCATATAGCTATGGAGGTGAGTGATTCAGAGCGAAGAAGTGGAAAGCGTTGTGCGATAAAATTTTGCTATCGTTTGGGTAAAACGGCTCCAGGAACAGTTGATTTAATGGAAACAGCTTACAAAGATAAATCTTTGGGTGAGGCAACGATTTTTAGATGGCACCATGATTTCAAAAGAGGGCGTATTTCGGCAGAACTCGCTCTTAAGTCTGGACGACCTGAAAAGGTCTCTGGTTTTTTTTTTTTTTTTTTTGATTGAAGGTTTAACGGCCACCGTGAGCAACTCAATATACTATAAGCAGTCGCCCGTCCCTAATTTAAAGTCACTGGTTCCAGGGAAGGGAGAGAGCCAGTGCCGTGAGATAAACACAACATCCATGCCTCACCGGGATTCGAACCCGGACCCCTTCACGGACGAATGATCACAAGCCAGCGCTAAGACCACTGCGCCACTGGGACGGCGAATGTGTTGTTGAGGAGCGTATTGTTAACACTGTTTGGACAATTCTTCTAGAAGATCGACGAATGATGCGTGAATACATAGCGGAGTCCACTAATATTTCAAAAAAACGTCGGCCCTATCTCATTCTACGCGGAAATTTACTGCTGCATCGTGTGTGTTCAAGATGGGTACCTCATCACCTGACGACAAAACAAATATTAGCCAGAGTTCAGGTGTGTCATGAGTGAAAACAAATGATTGCGAAGCATCCAAACTTTTTAAAAACAATAATAACTGCCGATGAAACATGGGTCTACTATCTCGACACCCCTCACCAAGCGTGCAGCGAGTGTCTGGAAACACACGGGCTCACTTTCTCCACAAATCATATCAGCTGGGAAGCTGATGATGATAATTTTCTCCGATTGTAAAAAAGTGTAGTGCACCAGCATGCCGTTTCTCCACAAATTACCGTCAATGCTGAGTATTACATTTCAATCTTATAGCGTCTGCGACGGCATATATCGATTAAAGGACCGTAACTGGTGGGCAAGTGGACCCTACACCATGATAACGCCCGCCCACATGTGGCGGCTTGTGTTCAACAGTTTCTTACGAAATGCAGTATTGAAATCATGTCACAGCCTGCTTACAGTCCTGACTACAGTCCCGTGCGATTTCTAGTTGTTTCCAACAATGCAGAAGAAATTCCATGGCGCGACATTCAACACAAATGCTGACATTAGTCAAGCTGTACAGGGGTCGCTAAAGCAGCTTCTACAATACGTCTTCGCTACATGCTATGAAAAGCCGACTGAACGATGGCACCGTTGAATATCATCCGGGGAAGATACACTGAAAAAGAATAGCATATATTTTGCTGTACCTATATTTCTTCATTTTGTATGATTCTACTCTCGGTTGTTACGGAACGGCCGTTGTATTACTGTAATTTTACAAAATTAAATGCGTTAATTATTCAGATATTGTCCATTTAAAAAAGGAAATTCTTCTTTGGGGGGTCGCCACAGTCGCCTCCTCGGGATCCGCTAGTAGTTAAGTATTATTATCGTTTAGTCTGAGCATCCGTTGTGACGTACTACAGAGGTGAAAACATGTGTCAAGACGACAAATCTGCAGCGAGACATTCTGTCTACGTAGCTCGGTTGGGAGAGCGACGTACTCCGGAGTGAGGGGACACGGTTTCGATATCCTTCGCGAATAAACTTCTGTTTTCGCACAATAATTAAATATAATATAAGAAGGTTAGTGAGCATAGGTTGTTCTTAAGTAGCGGATGATTCATTACCTGTAATTTAACCTTTGTTTATAGTTTCTGTGTTCTCATTCAAATTTGGTTTCTCTTCGTTAGGGTAGTTTCTGACTCTGACTGAGCCGCCCCGGTGGCCCAGTAGTCTAAGCGATGGCCTCTGATCATTCGTCCGAAAGGGATCCTGGTTCGAATCCCAGTGAGGCATGGATGTTGTGTTTGTCTTACGGCACTGGCTCTCTCCCTTCCCTGGAACCAGTGACCCTAAGTTAGGGACTGGCGACTGCTTACAGCCCATTGAGTTGCTCATGGTGGTCGTTAAACCTCCAAAAAAAAAAAAAAAAAAAGACTCTGACTGAATTTTGAAGCACTTGATCATTTTTTTTAATAGCGAATTTATATCCTGTTGCAGGATAATTTCACTAAATCCTGGAATCAGGATGCAACTCTTGCCTTTATTTCACAGGTAAATAACATTTCGCTTTTATGACGCACTTCAGGGGAATGCATTAACGAAGTAAACGAACCCATTACGGTATTGTTTATTTTTATAATTTTCATAAGATTACAGTTTTAACCCTTCCTTATGTTACTAAACTCATATTCGAATATCCAAGCAAGAGTGTCATGTCGCTCCCGAGTTTTAAAAGCTGACGAATTAACTGGAGCGTTTCGGAACCAGCCGAAATTAAAATTTTCATTTTTGGACTTCGGGGGAGATGAATGGGAACATTTAGTCCTAAGATAGCGCCGCTGTTTTAAGTGTATTGGCATCAAACTTATTACTACGCGCCAGGATCAGAAAATATCTCTCTAAATGAACATACAAGTTTTGTTCGCAATATCTTCTGCATTAACATTTCTCGTTGTAACGCACTGCGTCTTGCACAACGTAAAATCTATTTGCATAATTCTAAACGAAGTAATATTGGCTCCCTTTCAAGTGAATATATTGTGAAGTAAATATGCAGAAGTTAGATTCCCAAAGTTTTCATTTAGAATCTTCAGCTGCGATCCCACGAATTAAAAACAAGCAGTAGAGTATAAATATTCATTAACAAATAAATTTCTTGAGGTAGAAATTCCATACTTTCAGACCTTCATATTTAACAAAGTTTATGCCTTACTTAGCAATCCACTTAGAAATTCACCTCGCTCGTTTCCAATGGAAACTCCTGAATCATAACATCCATCGAATTCTGAAATCTTAGCGAATGTTTTCCCGTTGAGTTTTAGATTCTGGTCTTTGAAAGAACAGTGCAGTCATCCACTGCTATTAAAACAGTGGAAAAAATGGAATAAAGAGAAAGATTGAGGATATTCATTAAGTTTCTGAGATTGGTCAAACGGAGGTCATCGCTCTTTGCACGTTTATTAGTACGTCACGGGAAAATTCTCATTGGTCGACATCGGGAATCGAACCCAGGGTCTTCCAGTTACTCGCCGGATATGCTTCCACTACACCACAGCGGCCTCGAATTCCTCCAGACTCACACACACTAACTGCTAAGCCAATTTGGCAAGTGGCTTCTTGGAGCCCGGCACAATGCTGGTAATTCACAAAAGATGGCAAGCAGCAACGGAACAAATAATCACAGAAGGTGCGGGTCTCCAAAAAGCAACCTGCCAAAATGGCTTGGCAGTTAGTGTATGTGAGCCTGGAGGAATTCGAGTCCGCTGTGGTGTAGTAGAAGTATATGCGGCGTATAACTGGAAGACCCTGGGTTCGATTCCTGGTGGCGGTCAATGATAATTTTTCTGTGACTCACTTATAAACGCGGAAGGGAAATGACCTCCGTTTGATGTTCCTGATCCACGTCAAGTGTCTGTGTTGATTTCTGAGATTGGATGGGGTAATAACTTCCACCAATAAACTTTCTGTTTTCGTTAACTAATCAATGTACACTCAATTGAAAATACATAGAGATACCTACCTAATAGCATGCTGGTCGTCCTCTGGTGCGAACAACGGCCTGCGCACACCAAGGCATCGACTCCACTATCTGCCGGAAGGATTCCGGAGGTAATACTAGCCATGATTGTTGCAACTTCGTTCACAACTCCACCTGAGACGTCGGTCCAGGATCCATCAATCTGTTGTCTCACTCCACTGCGTCTTAGGTATAAATCTGGGGACCTTTGGGACACTGAATGGTTCCAAACTCATACGAGTGTTCTTCGAGGCATACCTGTGTATTTGCGGTCCCATAGCAGACTCATTGTCCTTTCGAAACACACAGTCGGCCGAAGAATGCGCAAACGCCATGAGAGCGTTTCGATGATCAGCCAGCACAAGATGGTAGCGCAGCGGCTAAGGACGTTTCCAGACAACCTGAGGGACAGAATGTGTCCCATGAGAAGGCTTCCAAGCCCTTTACAGAGCTACAACTTCACTGAACTGAGAAAACCTGGCACGAAGAGAGCATGGGCTCATGTTGTCAACCCCACACCAGCACCTTTTCGTCAGCTCGGAACAGCTGAAGACGGGATTCATCTGACCACCGTGTACATATATATATATATATATATATATATATATACATACGATTATCTAACTCACCTTCATTTTGCTGATGACGTAGTCATTTTTGCAATTACCCCATCAGAGCTGCAGAGTATGATCCAGGAACTTGCAGACAAGAGTAAAGAAGCGGGATTAAAAATGAACTTTCAGAAGACAAAAGTTTTGTACTACAATGCTTTTACAAGAAATGAACATTTACCGACTGATGGGGAAAAGCTGGAGATCACAGACACGTACGTTTATCTTGGACAGCAGATATCAAGTGAGGGTCACATTGATGAAGAAATTAATCGGCGTACAAAAATTGCCTGGAGAGCTTTTGGAAGAAACAGCATAATTTTCAAGAGCAATATGCCATTATGTCTTAAAAGAAAACTGTTTTATCAATGCATCTTTCCAGTGCCTACGTATGGTGCTGATACGTGGACCTTAACTAAAAGAGACACAAAGGCTGCAGACAACACAAAGAAGCATGGAGAGGTGCATAGTTGGTGTAACCAGGAGAGATAAGGAGAGGAAATCGTGGATCCGAAAAATGACAACAGTGGAAGACATCGTGACCAGAGTAAAATCCCTGAAATGGCTATGGGCTGGACATACTGCCAGAAGGACAGACCATCGATGGACAGCCGAAAGTTGAGATTGGATTCCAAAGGACAGGAAAAGACCCAGAAGAAGACCACATGGAAGATGGGCGGATGAAGACCTTCGTCCAGCAGTGGATTGATAAGGTTGACAATGATGATGATGGCACTGTCGAGTCACATTATTGTGACCACCAGCTAATATCCAGAGTAACCGCCGTGTGCAACGCGGACAGCAGCTAGACGGGCTGGGAGTGACTCAATAAGGTGCTGGAAGAAGTTCACATGTATGTGGAGCCATGCTGACTGCAGTACATCTGACAGCTGCTGGAAGGTGCGTGGTGGAGGATCCGTAGAACGAACAGCACAGCACGATCGAGGTGGTCCCACAGATGCTCAATTGGGTTTAAGTCTGGGGAATTAGGGGGACATAAAAGTACTTTGAAATCTTCTTCTTGCTCTCCCAACCACTCTCCGACCTTTATAGCTATGTGACACGTTGCATTGTCCTGTGGAAGATCCCATCCGCACCAGGGAAGGCAATCAGTATGCATGCGTGTACTTCGTTCGCAAGGATGGATTCATAACGAATTCGGCACGTAGTGCCTTCCACAGGTATAAGTGGACGCAGAGAATGCCACGAATATTACTTCCCAGACCATAACGCTGCCCCCACCAGCTTGTATTATTCCAGAAATGGTTGAAGAGTTTGCTCTCCGATGATTTTCGCCTTATACTCCAACGTCCATCCGTTCGATGAAGCTGAAACCGTGTCTCATCGGAGAAAGCAATTCTTTGCCAATCAGCGGAGGTCCAACTCCGATACTGCTGTGCAAATGTAAGCATTTTCTGCTAATGCACCTTCGTTAGCATCGGTGCAGTTACCATCCGTCTCCATCGAAGCGCTATACGCAGCAGAGTTCGCAGAACTGTCGTTTTATACACACTTCCGGCGGCCCCCTTGTTTATTCGGCCAGTGAGTTGCTCCACTGTAGCGTTTCGATCAACCCTCACGCAGTTTCGAAGCCGACGTTCACTTCTGACATCAGTGCCACGTGGTGCTCCGCAGTTTGCACGTCGCTTATCCGCAATGGTGCCATTTCTCCAATCACGATGCACTTTAACCACAGCAGCACGCGAACAGTTCACAAACTGCGCTGTTTCAGAAACACTGACACCCTTGACCCGAAAGCCAATAATCATTCCCTTTTTGCAAATCTGATAAATCGTTTTTCTTATCTATGACAGCAACGAGTGATATGTTTTCAGAATACCAACAGCACACCTTATTTACCCTCCAAGCCAGCTCACGATACGTGCCTTCTTTTCCTTCGGCTACGCGTTGTTGACGTCGATAGTAGGAGGTGGTCAAAATAATGTGACTCGACTGTGTGTGCGTATATACACTGCTGGCCACCCAAAATGCAACACCAAGGAGGAAGCATCCGATTGGCCTAAAATTCGCAGCATGCGTCGCCCGCAAGAGGACATGTAAACGATTAGCATTGCAGAGCATATGAAAATCATGTGCGCCCGGCACGCGTCCGGGAAGCACTATAAGAAGGGTACACAGAAGGCGGGGTGTAAGTAGTGGAAGTGTGTTGTGCTGCCGGACCTGCGCGTGGTAAGCTTCCTGATGCCTCGTCGCAGAATACAGCAGTCATTCCAGCACGTTTCGGATTTCGACAGAGGAAGAATAGTGGCTTATCGCGACAGCGGTTTATCGTACCCAGACATCGGCGCTCGTGTGGCAGGACATCCAGCCACAGTGAGGCGAGTATGGATTCGGTGGGTGCAGGAGGGACGGACGGACCGACGTGAGCGATTGCCTCAGCCGATGCAAACCACCGAACGAGAGGACCAGTACATAGTGCAGCGGGGAATTGAGGGCTGACACCGCCACATCACGAACGTTAGCGCAGGAATTAGAGAGTGTTGCGCAACAACCTGTGTGAGCACGTACCGTTCGACGTCGTCTGCAGGATCGGGGACTTGTCGCACGACGCCCATTGCTCCGATTACCAATGACGTTACACCAAAGGTGAGTGCGACGGTAGTGGGCCGTTAAATGCCGCACCTGGACTACGGAATGGCACGACAGTATCTTCTCCGACGACATTATCTTCTCTGACTGCAACACCACGGTGGTCGCGGCGAGGGATTGTATGACGTCTGCATTATGCATCGCCATACCGGTCCGTCGTCTGGCGTTATGGTTTGTGGCGCAATTGGATATGACACCCGCACCGCTCTAGTAGGCATCGCCGGTACACTCAACAGCCACTGCTGCATCTCCGTCGTTTTGGAACCTGTAGTCCTCTCTTACCTGCAGGACCTGCCAGCAACCACGTTTCAACAGGACAGTGCGAGGCCGTACGTGGCACGCATCGTGCAACAATTCTTCACGTCCCACCAGGTGTCACTGCTGCCGTGGCCCGCCTGTTCCCCTGATATGTCGCCCATCGAACACGTCTGGTCACTGATCGGCAAAAGAGTGGCCCCGCAAGCATCACCTGCGGCTACGCCTGATGAACTGTGGCAACGTGTTGAAGCAGCCAGGAACGACATACCCCAAGCCCATATCCAAAGCCTCTTTCGTTCGATGCCGCGGCGTGTAGCGGCCGTTATTGTCATCCATAGAGGCCACACGAACTATTGATGTCTGTGTGTTCCGCAAGTCGCACGGTCCTGTAAGCTCAATCGTTTCATCTTTGTATCTGTTGTTATGCGTCCAGTAAATCTGGCTTTGCTATCTCGTGTAATCCTTGGTGTTGCATTTTAGGTGGCCAGCAGTGTATATCTACCTCCTACTATTGTGACCACGTCCTACTGTTGTTGACGTCAGTAGTAGGAGGTGGTCACAATAATGTGACACGACTGAGTGTACATATATATAGAATTTTATATATATACATCATCATAATTGTCAACCATTATCAATCCACTGCTGGACGAAGGTCTCCCCAAGTTTCTCCCACGACGGTCTGTCTTGTGCCAGTCTTTTCCACGTTACTCCCGCATACTTACGAATGTCATCTGCCCATCTCCCATGTGGTCTTCTTCTGGGTCTTTTCCAGTCCCTTGGAATCCAGTCTAAAATTTCAGCTGTCTATTGCTGGTCTGTCCTGGCAATATGTCCAGTCCATTGCCATTTCAGTTATTTTACTCTGGTCATGATGTCTTCCACTCTTGTCATTTTTCTGATCCACGAGTTCCTTTTCTTATCTCTCCTGGTTACACCAAGCATGCATCTCTACATGCCTCTTTGTGTTGTCTGTGGTTTTTGTACGTCTCTTTTAGTTAAGGTCCACGTCTCTGCACCATACGTAAGCACTGGAAGGATGCATTGATCAAACACTTTTCTTTTAAGACATAATGGCATATTGCTCTTGAAAATTATACTGTTTTTTCCAAAAGCTCTCCAGGAAAGTTTTATACGCCGAATAATTTCTTCATCAATGTGACCCTCACTTGATATCTGCTGTCCAAGATAAATGTAGGTATTGGTTATCTCCAGCTTTTCACCATCAATCGATAAATCTTCATTTCTTGTAAAAGCATTGTAGTACAAAACTTTTGTCTTCTGAAAGTTCATTTTTCATCCCACTTCTTTACTCTTGTCAGCAAGTTCCTGGATCTACTATGCAGCTCTGATGGGGTAGTTGCAAAAATGACTACGTCATCAGCAAAACAATGGTGAGTTAGATAATCTCCATTAATCCTTATCCCTTTGTTTTCCCATTTCAGTGATTGAAAGACATTTTCCAATGTAGCATTAAAAAGTTTGAGAGATATAGTGTCACCTTGTCTCACTCCCTTTACAATATTTATAGGTGCTCTATTTTTAAATGGCCAAATATTTGCACTTGCGTTTTCAGAGATATTTTTAATAATATTAATGTATGCATTTTCAATACCGCAGGATTTCAAAGCCATTGTAACTGCTGATGGTTTCACCGAATCAAATGCCTTTTCATAGTCAACAAAAGCCATGCATAATGAAAGCTCATGTTCTCCCGCTCTTTCAATTAGTTCTCTCAGTACATGGATATGATCTACACTGTTGTAGCCACTCCTGAATCCTGCTTGTTCTGTGGGTTGAGCCATGTCCATTGTCACTTTCAAGCGGCGTGAAAGAACTTTAGTGAAGATTTTATAAACCACTGATAGGAGGCTAATAGGTCTGTAGTTCCTGAGATCTTCAATGTCACCTTTTTTATGTAGCAGGATCATTGTAGCATCGATCATTGTAGCAATCCTCAGGAATCTTTCCTTCATTAAGGTATTGAGTGAAAACTTGGGCGAGTACTGTTTCAGTTTCTCCACTTGCTTCTTGTATGATGCCTACTGTAATTCCATCTTCTCCTGGAGCTTTTTCTTATTTCATGTTCTTGGTTGCATTTGTAACTTCTGCTGGGAGAACTGGAAGAACTGTGGTACCTTTTGTAATAACTGGAGTACATTTGTAATCCCTTTTATATAGTTTTGAGTAGAAATATTTCACTCTTGTCAAAATTTCACCTGTATTTCTTGTTACAGAACCATTTTCTTTTCTCAGAGCCATAATATGTTTTCTTCCCTTACCCAGATGTCCCTTTGCGCTCTTTAGGCTTCGGTTGTTTTGAATTGCTTTCCTCGCCAGTTCGCAGTTGAATTTCCTTACATCTTCAGTGATACGTTTTCGTACCGTCTTGCATCTCCTTTAGTTGTCCTCATCTCTCTTCTTTTTATCATCAGAATTTTGGTTTTTCGTGATAATTTGTTCGTATGCAACTTGTACTTAGTACCAGCTATTTTTGTTGCTGTTTCCATATGAGCCTTGGTTAGTTTTCTGTCAACTTCAGAGATGTGCATTTCTTCCGACGTTAGACATTCTAGAGCAGAGAATCTGTTCCTCAGTTCCAATTTGAAGGTATTATGATGCTTTTTAAGGTTGGTCGTGTCAATACACTTTGTTTGTTTTATGAGTTTGCCACGCTCGGGTTTAGCATTGAGGTGCATCTTACATCTTACCATTCTATGGTCACTACATGTGTTGAACTTGTTCAGCACACTGCAGCCTTCCATGACAAATTTCTTGTTACACATAATAAAATCAATTTCACTTGTCAATCCATTGGGATGCCTCCATGTCCATTTCCTTTGCGGCTTTTTCTTGAAAAAGGAGTTCATGATGAAAAGCCGTTCTGCCTCTGCAAACTCTACAAGAGTGTTTCCACGCTGGTTTCTGTTGCTGTGACCGAAGTTACCTACTGAAGTTTCATTCAGTTGTCGTTGCCCTGTTTTCGCATTGAAATCTCCCATAATGATCTTCAAGTGCTGCTTGCCTTTATTATTTAGATGACGAATTTCCTCATAAAATTCTTCAATCTTTTCTTCAGAACGACTTGTAGTGGGTGCATAAGCTTGAACAATCTGATCCTGATATATATATAAGATTTTGGTAACACACACGCCCAGAAGAAAACCACATGGGAAATGGGCGGATGAAATTCGAAATCGTGCGGGAGTGACATGGAGGAAACTGGCACAAGATAGACCGTTGTAGAAAAAGCTTGTGGAGACTTCTAGTAGTGGATTGATAATGGTTAACAATAATGATGATGATGATACACACACATTCCCTGCGTGCGCACACACGCGCAGGGTATGTGGTTTATGTGAAACAACGGTACAATGATTCTGCCACATAAAAAAGTGGCATTGAGGATCTCAAGTACTAAAAACCGATCAGCCTGTCAGCTGTAGTTAATATCTTTACTAAGAATATTTTACATCGCTTGGATGTAACACTGAACATAGCTTAACCAAGAGAACAAGCTGGATTCAGGGGTGGCTACAAGACTATATAGTACTAAGAGAACTAAGGGGTGGCTATAGGATACATGTACTAAGAGAACTAATTGAAAAAACGAGTGAATTCGAGCTCCTATTATGTATGGTTTTCATTGACTATGAAACGTCCTTTGATTCTGCGGAACCATCAGCAGTTATAAAGTCTTTGAAATCCTGCGATATTGAAGATACGCTCATTAATTATTAATAACATCTATGAAAATGCAAGTGCAAAGGTTCGGCTATTTTTAAGATACAGCACTAATAAAAATTTGAAATAGAGTGAGACAATATGACATCAAATCTTCCAAACTCTTCACTACCATATTGCCCTTGGGCCTTCACCTGTAACTATTTAATTCATGGAGAAAGTTTTCGAGAAGGGAGTGTGCCTTACCATCGTACATATAAAAATTTTCGAAGGGCATTGTACCCTCTCGTTGAACCAATTAATACATGTGGAAATTATCGGAAAGGCGTTTGGGCACAGCCCTTGAAATATTTAGTGCATGTGAAGAATTTCGGAAAGAATAGATCCTCTCCTTGAAGAGCTTAGTGCTTGGTAAAAAATATCGGGAGTGGGTTCTGTTTGAATCCTCCTCTTAAACTATGCAGTACCTGCGAAAAATGTTTGAAATAGGGATTTAACCCTCCCCTTGAACCTCTTAATGTAACTAAAAGCAGTTTCGGGGAGTTAGACCGTGCCCGTGAAACATTTAATAAATTAAAAATACTTTACTAGTTTCCCCGCAAAATTTTGAATAGATTCTGTTTTTAAAAGCTTGTAGCAGATTCGAATAACATTTTCCTTAACTAGCAGTTGTGCCCGTTTTCCGCACAGTGAATATATAATTTTTTGAGCATAAAATTAAAGAACTGAAAAGTTATTTAAGATCTGTAACTGTTCCAGGATTTAGAACATGGTCGTGACGTCAATGCATGCGGTTTCATGTAAAACGGATCATCCTTTGGTGACCCTTAATTTTAAATCGAAATTTCATGGATTTTTTACAGCATTTCAACGTTTATGGCATAAATATCTTTAAACTTATCAGCATTTTGAACAGTAAAGCTAAACCTCCCTTTTGAACTGTTCGGTTTTTAGACTTTTTTAGGTATCCAGACTTTAGGGATTATCCGCATGTCAATTTTCAGATCTCAGGGTTATAGAGAAGTGGTCCAACAATGTGGGAAAAATTCAAGCTGGGAATGTTTCAAAGCCGCTATCTCAATTTAGTTTTTTTTTCCGGACTCTTCTAGGTATTCGGACCTTAAGACCAATCAACATGAAAATTTTCAAATCTCCAGGTCATGAAGAAGTGGTCGAACAATTCGCGAAAATTTAAAGCAGAGAAATGTTCCAAAACGGCCATTTTTATTTTTATTTTATTTTAGTCCGGCGGAAAACGCCGAACTTTAAAAGCGTCGCTACGTTATTAAGCACTGCGTCATTACCAGTTTGATTGTAGCCTGTACTTTCACCCAATGAGAAGAGAGAGCTAAAAATAGCTGCATCACCATGGCAGCAGGTCACGGGAACAGAACTTTCCTGTGCGTTTACCATTGAAGACGGAGGAAACCGTTCGTTCCTTTCCTTTGTGTCTTTAAAAAATACTTAAAAATCAGAAAATAGTTTTTCCTTATTTTTTTTTAAAGTTGTCAGTTTATCCCGTATAACTTGCGATGCGTTAGGATTTATAGTTTGCCATACATCCGTTTTTTTTAATGGATCCCATCGCCAAAAAAAGAAATTTGAGAAATTTAAAATATAATTTCTCGTAAACTAAATCGAAATTAAAACAAGAACGATGACACCAAATTTTCGGGTATAATAAGCACGTCTTTTGAATCCGTTCTGACGCAAATTAAATTTATGAAAGCTATTCAAAGTCAATGGAACCGGTATGGAAAACAATAGCATCTGACGGAAGAAAGAAGTTTTTCAATAGAGTTTTTAATCCCTCAGATATTGCTGTGAACGGAATCGTGAGCTTACACACTTTGAGTTGCAGACTTGTGCTTTAAGAAAAACATGAATTTATAAGAGAAACATTTCGCACAGGAAATGCTCTCCAACATAGAAATAATTTTTCAAATCGGACTCTTAGAAACAGAGATATAGACAAAAATAAGACGTGACTTTACGCCTCATGGTGGGAAAGTCATGAATTATTTTAGGAAGAAAGTATTCTCAAAAGGTTTTTCCATATGAGCTCTATCGGTACAAGAAAAAAAAATTTAGTCGAGTTTTCAGGTGCCCAGATTTTGCTACAAATACATCAGAAGCAGAAATTAACACTTATGACCTCTGGTGGCCAAACCATTCATTACCAAACATTCTAAATTAGGTGAAATTAGGTGAAAAATATTTTCCATCACGTCTTGTTTGCGATACAGGAAGAACATTTCAAATCGGAGTTTTAGATGCAGAAATAACGCAGAAAACACAATTTACCTTTGTTCCCGCTAGCGGAAATTGCACGATTTACTTGTAAATTTTGAATTTATAGGAAAAACATTTTGCATCGGAAACATTATCCAACAAAGAAGGATTTTTTTTTCAAATCGGACTCCTAGAAGTAGAGATATTGACAAAAATAAAATATACGTCTACGCCCCCTGGCTTAAAAACCATGCATTATTTCAAGAAGAAAATGTTCCTAAAAGGTTTGTCGACATCAGTAGTATCGATCAACAAACCACTTTTTTTTCAATCGAGATTTTAGAAACTCAAATTTTGCTGCAAATACATCAGAAGCGGAAATTAAGACTTACGTCACCTAGTGGCCAAACCATTTTTCCAAAAATTAGAAATTATGTGCAAAGGATTTCCCATCAGGAGCTGTATCCGGTGCAGAAAGAATTTTTCAAATTGGAGATTTAGAAGCAGAGATATAGGGGAAAGCTATTTACTCTACACCTCCTAGCGGAAAGTCTATGAATTAAATGAAAATTTTGAAATTATATGAAAAACATGTCACACTGGAAACACTATCCAACAAATAAAGAATTTTTTAAATTGGACTCCTAGATGTAGAGATATTGACAAAAATAAGATATACATCTACGCCCCCTAGCGTAGAAACCATGCATTATTTAAAGAAGAAAATGTTTCTAAAAGGTTTGTCGACATGAGTACTATCGGTGTACAGGAGGTGTATCCGCTGAATAATTTTTTTTTTTTCAAATCGGAATTATAGAGGAATAGTTATCGGGGAAAATGTTATTTAGGTGTACGCCCCCTAGCGGAAAATCTATGCGTAATTTGAAAACGTAAGTATATCTAAAATACTCTTCGGCATAAATGGAATCGCAAGATAAAATAATTTTTTCAATCGAATGTTTAGAAGCAAATATGTGGAATAAAACGTATTTTTGAATTCGTTATAATCTGCATTTACGCCCCCTAGCGGCTAAAATGCGCATCGTTGAAAAAAAAAACGAAATACAGGATCATCATTCGCATATTTCATGCTTCCCAATGCAAAAAGAATTTTTCAAATCGGACTAAGAGTTGCAAAGATATCGTGGGTACAGGCGGACGGACTGACGGACGGACAAACCGGTAACATGAGCACGATCTTTTTTTACAAAAGACGTGCTAAAAAGGGTGACGAGGTGCACAAAATTTGGCCATGGCCCTACATGCCTTAAATATTTCGTGGTTCTGTGGCTGTATGTGCGTACGGAACACGAACTGTAAATACTTTGTTGCTTACCTTAACTTTGAAATACCATAGCTTTTGAAGTATCACCAGAATCGAAAACCGTTTTATTTCAGCGTGTTCTCCAAGCAATTCTCTACAAACGACGTAAATTTCATATTTCTGTGTTCAATACTTTTTTAACTGTGACTTATGAAAGTGCGAGTGTCACGAAATTTCTATAACAGCGACAGTTACTTTTTTTAGAATAGAGAGATGCTTTATTTTTTTTTTTGGTGGACGTATAATGAGTTTTCTTCCTATTACTTCCAATGGGCAAACGTCTATACACATTTTTTTCACAATTAATGCGTTCTCAATGTTCAAAATTTGAACATCGATTAAAGTAACTTCACATTATAACTTGGAATACTGAATATTTTCTAAAATATAACTATAATTATATTAAATATCAATAACTTTTCTTTTGGCGGTGTTGTGACCAGAACAAAGATGGCGCGACCTGTACATTGATGACCCCAGTAGACAAACAATAGTTCGGTTGATTAATTATGGCTATGTTTCAGAAAATATAAAGTATTCCAAGTTATAATATGAAGTTATTTTAATCGATGTTTAAATTTTCATCTTTGGGAACGCATTAATTATGAAGAAAAGGTTTACAGAAGTTTGCCCATTGGAAGTCATCATCATCATCATCATTGTCAACCATTATCAATCCACTGCTGGACGAAGGTCTCCCCAAGTTTCCTCCACAACAGTCTGTCTTGTGCCAGTCTCCTCCATGTCACCCCTGCATACTTTCGAATTTCATCCACCCATCTCCCATGTGGTCTTCTTCTGGGTCTTTTCCTGTCCCTTGGAATCCAATCTAAAATTTCGGCTGTCCATCGATGATCTGTCCTTCTGGCAGTATGTCCAGCCCATTGCCATTTCAGGGATTTAACTCTGATCATGATGTCTTCCACTCTTGTCATTTTTCGGATCCACGAGTTCCTCTTCTTATCTCTCCTGGTTACACCAAGTATGCACCTCTCCATGCTGCTTTGAGTTGTCTGCAGCCTTTGTATGTCTCTTTTAGTTAAGGTCCACGTCTCTGCACCATACGTAAGCACTGGAAGGATGCATTGATCAAACACTTTTCTTTTAAGACATAATGGCATATTGCTCTTGAAAATTATGCTGTTTCTTCCAAAAGCTCTCCAGGCAAGTTTTGTACGCCGATTAATTTCTTCATCAATGTGACCCTCAATTGATATCTGCTGTCCAAGATAAACGTACGTGTCTGTTATCTCCAGCTTTTCTCCATCAATCGATAAATCTTCATTTCTTGTAAAAGCATTGAACATCACTTTTGTCTTATAGGAAGCAAAATCACTAGACGTCCACCTTAATTGTTCGTAACATTTTAAAAAGCCTTATAAACTTCCTTTTGTTCAGTCCATTTTAACTTTGTCTCCTTTGCCTGTCTGTCACATGGGTGATACCGGTATGTTGGAAAAAGTTTTGCTCCTTTTGCCGGAAACAATACTCTATTTTTTACTGCTTATCGTCGTTTTCCTTTCTCATTTTTCTTTCTTTTGGAGATTCTGATATATAAAGAAAAGAATGCTGAATATCTACGGATTTATTTTCATTCTACTCAGTTTGAGACAGTTTTGCTTATTTAAAAGCTGCTCGCGCAGCCCGTAATGCATCTCCCCAAGGCTACGTTTTTGACGTAAGGCATGAAGTTTCGTGGACCAGCTGTACACCTTCTGATGCCGTGTCAGTTGTTTGAAGAGGAGTTGGAAATTTGACTTCGATCTGTTCGGCTGTCTCTAGGGTTGCTGTATTCTGGCTTGTATTCTGGGGGAGGCAACAGCTGCATCCTCTGACGTCTGCCACTAACTTTTTCTTCTCCTTTTCTTTGCTCCTCTGAACTTTTATGCGTGCAATATATTGGAAATCCCCCTGTTTTGCATCTTGGCGAAGAGCATCAACTTTTGCCCCTCAGATAGTTCGTTCATCGGCCAGCAATGAGAGCAAAATTGAAATGGGGAAGAATCGCTGCCAATATGTTCGAAAGTTTCGACTGCATTTCAATAAATAGAAGCAAAAATCGAACACGTTCTTAGAGCGAACGGAATAAAATCGGAAGTTGGAGGGTAGAATTACTTTGAGAAGTATTAAACGAATATTAAATATGTTTGATTTTTTTAAAAAGATTTTTGCATTTCAGATGTCAACAAGGCTTGATCGTAAAAAATACTTTTTGCGCAAATTAACAAGTTAGTAAAATCATGCAGTGCATTGATTATAATACGCTTTCCAACATACCAGAAAGCACTACTCAAGTTATTACTCGAGTAATGAGGATAATGGCTGTAGAATAAATCTCGCTCCTATGACCCGACCTTTGACCCCATTTCGATGATATTAAAAACAATTGGTTCAGTATACTTCTCAAACAACATACTAAAGTTTTGTCGCAATAGAAGCATTTTTAGTCAAGTTATGAGGCTTGCTGTATTCTAGCTTGTACTAGCGGACAAGGTATATGCGCTATGGAATAAATCTCGCTCCTGTGCCCTATCCTCTGACCCGATTTCAATGATATTCAACAGAACTGGTTCAGTATACCTGCGGAATATTATGATGAAGTATTGTCGCAATCGAAGCATTTTTACGTGAGTTATGACGCATAAGAAAGATGGAATGGATCCCGCTCCTATGTCCTGACCTTTGACCCCATTTCGTCCATTTTCAAAAGGGTTCGTCTGCAGCTTGTCCCTTACCACATACCAAAATTTCATCGAAACCGAACAATGTTTACGCGAGTTATCGTGCGGACAGACAGACAGACGGACAAAGCTGGAGCATATACGTACGCTTCTTCAACCTACGGTTGGAAAGCGTAAAAATAGCGCAACATAGGTGTTCATTTCGTTAATACAAGTACGTAACAAAGTGTGGAAAACATCCTCAAATTTCGGTATTGATTCCTGACCTTTAAGAATCTCAATAAATGGCCGCAGCACTTTCCTTTGAAGCTTTCTCGGTAATCGAGCGTTCAGAGGCGCGGGTTTAAGAATATTTTTCTAAATTATTTCTGTGTCTGTGTCTCGGTTGAGCTGTCTGGTGCCCTGGAACTACGGCGAAGGTAAATCTTCCCAATTTTTTTTTAATGAGGGTTTAAAATTTATATATTTGACCTGGTGGTACAGATACAATGACAGGATAAACAGTCATAGTTGTAAAGTATTGACAGACAGACATAGACAGTACATTCAGTTTACATCAACAACGTACATAGCGAACATAGTATACAGTACGCCAAATGGTCAAGTTACGCATAGAGATCCAGTACCGAAAGATAAACACAAACATCCATGCCTTACTCGGAATTCGAACCCAGACCCCTTCTCCGGGCGAATGGTCAGAAGCCATCGCTCAGACCACTACGCCAGCTGGTCAGCCACTATTTCTAGAATCAGCGGCCGTAAATTAGAGAAGGGCAACTGATTATAGCCACAGACGCCCTCGATGGTTGGTTAAGCGCAGAAACAAGAAATCATAATCTTTGGAGTAATAAACAGTGCAAGAGTTCGATAAGTTATGATAAAATATTTCGTTTGTCCGTGGCGTATATTCGAGGCTAGCTGCGATGCCTAGAGAATGCACAAATGAAAGTCAATTAAATATACACAAATGAAAGTCGATTATCAATGGTATTTAAACACGTCGATGCTTTCGTTGCGAAAAAAAAAACACGTGCGGATTCGCTTCTTTGACTCAGTCGGGCGAGAGAAGACCAATGGCGTAACGCAACCAGCACTTCCAGAGTCTTCGTTGTTCTGATTCAAAGACCTTCCACATCATCGCCTGCTAGTGTTTCCATGACAACAGGTATGAGCGAGTGGAGGGGAATGGGCCATTTCTTTTGGCAACGGTTCGCTCTGAAAGGAGAAGACTTATACTACCTCAGTCACTCGCATGCTCTCGCCCATAAGAGTACGTGCTTCGCGAGAGTTGTTTCAATCTGTGTGAAGTGTCAATGAATTAAAATCAGTGATATTATGAACGGCGTAGCGTGAGGGGACGCTGGTACGCTCAGCGTCTCTTGAAAAATCGATGGAGAATTCCTTGCAAGAGTGTATTATTCTATTACATTTCCTTCGGCAATTTTAAATGTTATTCTTAACAAAAATAGCATGAAAACACTATATTAGCGTTTATTTCCTCTTAATAGCAAATACGCAGTTCGCTCTCTCTTTTGCTCGTCTGATGTAAAGTGGTTTTCTCCTCAATGCCAGACGCTCGGCCAATCTAGCGTCTGATGACCTTGAGGAGAACCAAGGCCAGGGTCAAATCCATGTGACTGCGCATGCTCGCGATGGGTGATCACTCCCGTTTGTTTGCGACAGGAAACGCCAGCGTATTCGCGGAGGACTAGTTTTAGCGAGCATTGGTATGCAGATATTCTCTGTTGTTCAGCGTGGTTTTTTGTGTTCATTGTTGTTTTATAATATTTTTACTGTGAAAAAAGCATGTTGGACGAGGATTTCATTGATTACTTGCAAAAAACTCCCAGCTGTAACGTTACGTTGGAGAAACGGTGCTATTTAAAAAAACAAAAGACCTACGTCATACTTGAACATTAAGCAAACAAGTAAAGGTACTATACAGTACATGTAAATGAAATTTGAAATTCAAAGCTGTATATTCAATATAAACACCTATCAAAACTTCTGCATTTCACAAATTTTGTTCATTAACTTAAAAAGAACCTCTATGCTCTAAATTAATACCAAATGACATTTCATGATAATTGTCATATGCTATTTTGTATAAATGTTTTTTGTGTACTCCTTTCTTTTTAGGGCAATACAGAATTTCAAAATAAAAGGTAACATTTCGATCTTAACTAGATTATTTCAGCTTCCCCTTGTACAAGACCTAGGCTACGCCACTGGATATTATATCTTAAATTCGTGGCTTTGTTGGATTACAACTGTTCTAATAAATTTTGTGAAAGCTTCCCTGAACATCTACTGTCAGAACTAAAAAGAATTCTATGCCTCAAATTTTGATGCATCTCGACTAAAATAATGATCATATGTAGAGGATTTTAGGAAGGGAGTGTCTGACCCCAGGTCTTAAACAACCCTTAGAAACAGGAAGCTAGGAGATTTGGGCTAGAGTGCCCGATAGGAAAGTGACACGGAAGCGAAGTAGAAAGGGGGAGGAAGGCACCCTTATTTATTACCGGGGGGCCAGTACCCGGGGTCCGACGGCTTAACGTGCCCATCCGACGCACGGCGGATATTCAGTGGATCGAGCGTTCGTAACTGCCTGGGATCGAACCTGGGGTCCTTTCCGTGGCAGTCACGAATGTTTCCTACTAGCCCACCCGCGGCCTCGACTGAAAGATGAACTGAAGGTGTTTTATTCCCTTAATGAATACAAAAAGAAATCAGTAAGAGACATTATTTGTTACATCAAGTTGAATAAATTGGACATAGTGTTTAGTGAGGCGTACAAATTAGCAGGCCTAATATTAAACTTTCCATCAACAACTGCAACTACCGAAAGAAGTTTTGCTGCATTAAAAAGAATCAAGATATATCTTAGAGCCACACAAGGACATGTACATTCGAGCAACTTGGCTCTTTTGTCAATAGAGAAAAAATATATTTTTAAATATGAAAAAGTACTCGTATGAAAACATTTATGAAAACCTAACACTCAAGTTCACACAAAAGGAAAGAAGAATTGAGTTCATGTACAAATAAAATATCCAGAAGAAGAATGGAGTTCATGTACAAATAGGTGTTCAAATCCTAATCCTCATAATTATTTGGTATCATGTTAGCCATGGCATGTACCTAAAATTTTGAAAAAAAGTCACTTATATTACATAATAATTAAAAATTAAACTTCGGAATTGCAAAAAAAAAGCAATACTTTATGTGTGAGCGGGGGAGGGGGGGGGTGAGATAGTCCAGGTCTCGGACCCAAGGTACGCCACTGACGTTTGCTAATTCACTGAACAGACCCTGACCATGTAATTTGGCGTACGTAGCATTTTTAAATAACTCATATTTTACTCAGTGATAGGGAACTAAAACTCCAAAAAACAAAAGTGTCGATAAGTAAGTTATTGAGTATATGAGACGGTCTGCTCTATCTTGTAGTCATTGGAATACTGTTAAACTAGGAAATCAGGGGCCTTCTGCTTTTCATTTTCGATAGGGAACTTTCCTCTGCCATTTTTTTTATAGACTGTACATTCTTCCTTTGTTATTGTCGTTTTACTTCTAAACAGCTAACAGGTAAGAAGCTAACATTTACTACAAAGCAGAAAGGCAAACAATCTGTTTTCATACAGCTACACATAATGAGATCCTTAAGAAAATAAATAAACTGATAAGTAAATAACTAATTAAAATAACGGAAGAAGATTTAGCGAAAAAGCGTAGTAAGACTGTTTATCTTTTTAAAGATATACTCATTTCTCTTTTCCATAGACACAGTAATAATGATCAACGAGAAATATGACATCGAATTTTCTGGTGTAATAAGCACGTCTTTTGAATCCGTTCTGACGCAAATTAAATTTATCAAAGCTATTCAAAGTCAATGGAACTGGTATGGAAAACAATAGTATCTGACGGAAGAAAGAAGTTTTTCAATTGTGTTTTTAATCCCTCAGATATTGCTGTAAACGGAATCGTTAGCTTACGCCCCTGGTTGCAGACTTGCGCGTTAAGAAAAACATGAAATTATATGAGAAAAATTTCGCGCCGGAAACGCTCTCCAACACAGAAATGATTTTTCAAATCGGACTATTAGAAACTGAGATATCCACAAAAATAAGATGTGACTTTACGTCCCCTGGTGGGAAAACTATGCATTATTTTAGGAAGAAAGTATTCTCAAAAAGAATTTTCCACATGAGGTATCGGTCCAAGAAAAAAAAAAAATTTAGTCGAATTTTCAGGATCCCAGATTTTGCTACAAATACATCAGAAGCAGAAATCAACACTTATGTCCTCTGGTGGCCAAACCATTGTTTACCAAACATTAGAAATTATGTGAAAAATGTTTTCCATCAGGTCTTGTATGCGATACAGGAAGAATGTTTCAAATCGGAGTTTTAGAAGCAGAAATAACGCAGAAAACGCAACTTACCTTTGTGTCCCCTAGCGGAAAATCTATGATGCACCTGAAAATTTTGAATTTATAGTTGAAACATTTCGCATCAGAAACAGTATCCAACAAAGGAGGAATTTTTCAAACCGGACTCCTAGAAGTAGAGATATTGACAAAAAATGAGATATAAATCTCTGCCCCTGGCGTAGAGACCATGCATTATTTCAAGAAGAAAATGTTCCTAAAACGTTTGTCAAAATGAGTAGTATCGGTCAACAAAAGACTTTTTTTGCAATGGAGATTTTAGAAGCTCAGATTTTGCTGCAAATACATCAGAGCGGAATTTAAGACTTACGCCAGCTGGTGGCCAAACCATTTTTTACAAAAATTAGAAATTATGTGCAAAGGATTTCCCACCAGGAACTGTATCCAGTGCAGAAAGAATGTTTCAAATAGGAGATTTGGAAGCAGAGATATAGGGTAAAAAACCATTAACCGTTACGCCCCCTAGCGGAAAGTCTACGAATTACTTGAAAATTTTGAAATTATATAAAAAGCACGTGACACTGAAAACACTATCCAACAAAGAAAGATTTTTCAAATCGAACTCCTAGAAGTGGAGAAATTGACAGAAATAAGATATATATCTACGCTCCTTGGCGTACAAACCATGCATTATTTTAAGAAGAAAATGTTTCTAAAAGGTTTGTCGACATCAGTAGTATCTCGGTCTACAAACGACGTTTTTTTCAATCGAGAATTTAGAAGCTCATATTTTGCTGCAAATACATGAGAAGCGGAAATTAAGATTTACGCCCCTGGTGGGCATACCATTTTTACAAAAATTAGAAATTATGTGCAAACGATTTCCCATCAGGAGCTGTATCTGGTGCAGAAAGAATTTTTCAAATCGGAGATTTAGAAGCACAGATATTGAGGTAAACGAAATTTACCTCTACGCCCCCTAGCGGAAAGTCTATAACTTACTTGAAAAGTTTTAAATTATATGAAAAACATGTCACACTGAAAACACTATCCAACAAAGAAGGAATTTTTCAAATCGGACTTCTAGAAGTAGAGAGATATTGACAAACATAAGAAATACATCTACGCCCCCTGGAAGAGAAACTGCGCAATATTTTAAGAAGAAAGTATTGAGAAAAGGTTTACCGATGTGAGTGGCATCAGTCCACGAAATATTTTTTTCAGTCGATATTTCAGAAGCTCAGAATTTATGGCAAATACATCAAAAGGAAAAATTAGCTTTTACGCCCCCTGGTGGCCAAAGTATTTTTTACCAAAAAATTAAACATTATATGCAAAAGATTTTCAATTAGGAGGTGTATCCGCTGAAGAATTTTTTCTTTCAAATCGAAGTTTTAGAAGAAGAGTTATCGGGAAAAATTTATTTTTACGCCCCCTAGCGGACAATCTGTGCGTAATTTGAAAAATTAACTATATCTAAGATACTCTTCGACATAAATGGAATCGAAAGATAAAATAATTATTTCAATCGGATATTTAGAAGCAAATATGTGGAAAAAACGTATTTTTGAATTCGACACCATCTGCATTTACGCCCTCTAGCGTCGAAATTGTACATCGTAAAAAAAGCGAACTAAAAGATCGTCATTCGCATATTCCAAGCTTCCCAATGCAAAAAAAAAAATTCAAATCGGACTGATAGTTGTAGAGATATCGTGGGTAAAGGCGGACGGGCGGACGGACAAACCAGTAACATAAGCATGATCTTTTTTTACAAAAAAGGTGCTAAAAAAAGGGAAGTACAGTGAAGACTATATTAAATTTAGCTTTTCATTTACGGGAGGTGAAGACTATCTACGCCCACAAGGTGTCATTTGCGGAGATTTCAACATATTTATTGAGAAACTAGGATGGAAGAAAACAGAGGCCATGTAACTACAGTGCGAAACCCACATTAAGGAGGTGAAAACAGAGGAAAACATTTGGTACGATTTCTTCTGCATATACGTACAAATCCAAGAAGCTCAAAATTCTGAGCGCCAATGAAGGAATGCTTAATAACGCTGCCTTACTAATATATCACCACCGACAGCCATTCGCAATAAAAGACTTGTTTTTCCAATCCTTTCATGGCACCCGTTTGCATGGGTTTCTTCGTTTCCAAATTCAATTAACTTAAAACTAATGCCAATATAGATAATGAGACTATTTTATGACCCAAATAGGTTCTTGTCGCAAGTATCAATGGTCCGATTTAAAAAATTTGCTTAAGATAGGAGTAGGAATATTCGTATTCAGAACCAGATTTAAATTCCTATAAAATTATTCGAAAAGCTGATCATATTTAACCAGTGACAACACATAGTTAGCTCAGATAAGAGAGGCTTCTTCCCATTTTTATAAATAACACTTTGAAACTTAAATTATAGTGTGACTGTTAAAGATATTAAAATAGTATTTATTGCCAAAATAGTCTGTACTGCATATTATGAATCATTTTAGTCAGTTCATGATGCTACGGTGTAACAAAATGCCACAAATTGCCATCAAGTAATTTAATTTTTAAGGTTTCTAAGAATTTAAAATTCTTTCAAAGTGGGGTATTTATTGGGCTGCTTTTAATGGGGTTTATTGCTCTAATACAAGCATGCCGTAGCAGAACCCCAATTTTCTAGTTCTTTGTAGAAATGAGGAAAGATTATCCATGCTGGCCCTTAATAAAGCCATGGCTAACATTCTCGTAATTTCTGCATCCTCTTGCTGCTTATTTTCCGACTAGCTAGTGTTTTTTTTTGTTACTTTAGGTTAATATACCTGCTATTTTTTTGCCTATATATATATACATACATACAAGGTAACCGCCGTGTGCATCGCGAACAGTAGCTATACGAGCTCAGAGAGACTCAATAAGGTGCTGGAAGGTGTTCACAGGTATGTGGAGTAATTGTGACTGCAGTGCATCTGACAGCTGTTGGAGGGCGCGTGGTGGAGGATCCATACGTCTGGGGAATTAGGGGGCCAGGACAGTAATTTGAAATCTTCATCGTGCTCTTTCAACCACTCTCGGACTTCCAGCTGTGTGAAATGTTGCATTGTCGTGCTGGAATATCCCATCCGCCTCAGGGAAGACAATCAGTATGTACACTTATGTGTGTACGTGGTCTGCAAGGATAGATTCATAACGAATTCGGTCAATAGTGCCTTCCACAGGTACGAATGGACACAGGGAATGCCACGAAAACGTTCCATTGATCATAACGCTGCTTCACACCAGCTTGTGTTCTTCCAGCAAAGGTAGAAGAGTGTTTGTTCTCCGATGAAGTTCCTCCTATCACGATACACTTTAACCACAGCAGCAGGCGAACAGTTCACAAACAGCGCTGTTTCAGAAATACTGTCACACTTGGCCCGAAAGCCGATAACCTTACCTTATTGCAAATCTGATAAATCGCTCCTTATATCCATGACAGCAACGAGTGATATGTTTTCGGAATGCCTGCAGCACACCATACATACCCTCCAATCCAGCTCACGACACGCGCCTTCTTTCGTTGGCTACGCGCTGTTGATGTCAAAAGTATTAGGCAGTGACAGTAATGTGACTCGACTGTGTGTGTATATACGTATATATCATCATTGCCAACACTTATCAATCACCTGCTGGATGAAGGTCTCCCCAAGTTTCTTCCACAATTGTCTGTCTTAAGCCTGTCTCCTCCATGTGACTCCGGCATGCCTTCCAATTTGATCCATCCATCTCCCATGTGGTCTTCTTCTGGATCTCTTTCTGTTCCTAGGAATCGAGTCTAAAATTTTTCTTATCCATGTGTTCCTCTTTTTATCTTTGCTGGTTACACCAAGCATGCATCTCTCCATGCATCTTTGAGTTGTCTGTAGTCTTTGCATATCTTTTTTAGTTAAGGTACATGTCTCTGCTCCATACGCAAGCACTGGCAGGATGCATTGATTAAACACTTTCCTTTTAAGACATAATGGCATACTGCTCTTAAAAAGTGTACTGTTTCTTCCAAAAGGTCTGCATCCAAGTTTTATTCCACGATTAATTTCTTCATCAACGTGACCCTCACTTGATATCTTCTGCCCAAGATAAATGTAGGTATCGGTTGTCTCAAGCTTTTCTCGATCAATCGAAAAATTTGTGTTTCTTGTAAAAGCATTGTACATCACTTTGTCTTCTGAAAGTTCATTTTTAATCGCACTTCTTTACTCTTGCCATCAAGTTCTTGTATCATAATCTGCAGCTGTGAAGGAATAGTTGCAAAAATGACTACGTCGTCAGCAAAACGGAGGTGAGTTAAATAATCTGCATTAATCTTTATCCCTATGTCTACCCAGTTCAGTGATTGAAAGACATTTTGCAATGAGGCATTAAAGAGTTTGGGAGATATGGTGTCAACTTGGCTCACCCCCTTTACAATTTTTATTAGTGCTGTATCCTCAAATATCCGAATCTTTGCACTTGCATTTTCATAGATGTTATTAATAATGCTAATGTATTCATCTTTAATACCGCAGGATTTCAAAGCCATTGCAACTGCTGATGGTTTCACTGAATCGAAGTCCCCTTCATAATCAATAAATTCATGCATAATGGGAGTTCATATTCTCTTGTTGTTTCAGTTAGTTCTGTCTGTACATGAACAGGATCTACAGTGCTGTAGCCACTCCTGAATCCAGTTTGGTCCCTTGGTTGAGACATGTCTATTGTTACCTTCAAGCGATGTGAAAGAACCTTAGTGAAGACTTTATAAACGATTGATAGGAGGCTGATGGGCCTGTAGTTCCTGAGATCCACAATGCCACCTTTTTTATGTAGCAGGATAATTGTAGCGGTGTTCCAATCGTCTGGAATCTTCCCTTCATTGAGAGATCTGGTGAAAACTTGGGCAAGTGTAGTTTCAATTTCTCCACTTTCTTCTGGTACAATGTCAACGGTAATTTCCTCTCTCCCGAAGCTCTTCCCCGTTTAATTATCTTAATTGCATGTGTAACTTCTGCATATAGGTGTAGAGGGACTTTGGTGCTGCTACCTGTCGTAATGTGTAGAGTAGATGTATTATCCTTTTCATGCAGTTTTGAGTAGAATGTTTTCTCCGTGTCAAAATTTCGCTTCTATTTCTTTTCACAGTACCATCTTCTTTTCTCAGTGCCATAATCTGTTTTCTACCCTTACTGAGAAGATCCTTTGCTCTCTTCAAAATTTGGTTGTTTCCAATTGCTTTTCTCACTAGTTCACAATTGAATTTTCTTATGTCTTCAGTGATAATTTTTCACACTCTCTTGCATAGCTTTACATACTCTGCAACGTATATTCTATATTCACTTTCCTTTTGATTTTACTATCTCTAGTTATTTTATTTTACTATGTAAATTATCTTCCTACTGAACGGAATATTATTTCACCCGCTGAATGAGATCTGGCAATGAGTGTAAGTCATGACGTGGTGGTAGCTCGTATATAGGCGCGTTCATCGAGAAGTGTTGTGTTGTGTTGTGTGTTGTGTTGTTGCGTTGGAGTTGAGGTTGTGTTGGAGTTGTGTTGGTGGTGTGCGTACTATAAGAGGAAAGTTTATTCATTATTATGTACAAGATATATGAGTGCCTTAGTTGACCACGAGTCTGGGAAATAAATAGTTGTTCAGTAAGTTCAGTCTTTCTCAATTCTTAGTTTTGTCAGATCTCTGTCTGGCTGTTAGGTTTATGACTTTGATTACTTAATATAAATAACCAGCGTTGAGACTTTGTTTAAGTTCATAATTAACGAGTAACAACACCCTTTTGGGAATTCATTAGTTTGAAGCTTAGAGCATTATTCATTCATAATAATTAGCTTAGCAAAAAGAAGAATATAAAGCTAATACATTATAACTCCACTTTGGAAGTTATGTCATCCTTACTTGCCCTAATGTTCCTTCTCTTTTGCATCAGCAGTTCTGTTTTTCGTTAAAATTTCTTCATATGCAACTTGCTCTTAGTACCACCTATCTTTGTTGCTATTTCCCTAGGAGCCTTTATGAGTTCTCTTTTGACTTCAGAAATATTCACTTTTTCCGATATTAGGCATATATATATGTACTAGATGAAAGCCCGTCAATAATGACGGGGAAAATAAAATTTATGGTACACATATTATTGACATTTATTTAGAGTTTTTGAGTTCCACGTCAATAGATGGCGACGTGGCTCACAGCTTTCTGAAAATTTCCCAAGCAGTCGGTTATGGAATTTGATACGACGGGTTGTCTGTTGTTTGTTTTGTAAATCCTTTAGTCCCTATTTCGTCAACACTTCCTGGAACACAGCATTTTTCGTATACACTGACTGTGAACCCTGTATCAATTCCCCCTGTCCTTTTCCGTGAAGTATTTTTGAAGGCTCAACGCCATGCAGAGCGGCATCATTAATGCTTTCTTGTTCAACTTCATAAAGCATTTCGCATGCGTCAGCAAAAGGATTATTTTGAGACATGAAGGTGCTTAACTCTTGCATCAGACTTGGACTGCACTGGGGGCTTTCCTGAATCCTCATTCTCTGATCACCATCCTCTTCCGGATCCAATATATACAGTTGTGCAAACTTTATCTGGTCCCCATTTGCTGGGTGCAAAGCTCCTGCTCGATGGCAAATTTGTCCTTAATTTGGAAACAATAGGGACCGTATCCAGGAGGCGGAGCAATGTTAGCTCACATGGACGCAAACGCCAAAGCGCTATTTATTGATCTTATGTTGTCCATGAAATTTTTCGAATGTTGATGCTGTTCTTTCGTTAACTTCTGAATAACAGGAGCTGATCTTATAGCATCTAATTTTACTTTGCCTTTATGACAGCATTGCGTAAAAAGTTTGTCAGATGGCTGTTCTGACGCAAAATGTTTTGCATGACAAAATCCGCGAGTACTGTCCATGGAACCACAGTTATGAGCGTCTACATTTGGTTCTATAACGTTAACTGCGTCAAGAACAGCTTGGTTTCTTGTTCGTGGATTTTGTCGGCGGATTGTAACACCACGTCTCTGGCGTAATATTTGCGATTGTGACATGTCTGCAATCTGATGTTGTTCGCGACCTTGTGCGATTTGTTCTGACGTCATGTTTGCAATTCGGTGTCGTTCTCGACTTCGTTCAATTTGCTGAGGAGTTATATTTGCTACGCGATGATGATTCCGATCTCATTCTCTTTGCACAGCAGACATACTTTTCCGACGGGCCCTTTCTTGCTCCGCGTTTCGTCTTTTTGCTGCTTCCTTCTGGAAAGCTACTTCTTCAACAGATTTTTTTCCGTTTAGGAGATCATATTTGCAATGTTGTTGTTAAAACTCACGCAAGACAAAGTCGATGTTTTGAGACAAATGAACCACAATATGAATTAAATGACTTCAAATCTCACACACCCGAAAAAAAAAAAAACTCTAACTTCGAACGAAAGAAAAAAGATGTAAACAAAACATTAAACCGGGACGGTTACGGATAACACAGTTTGAACACCAGAATATAAATTTTCGTCTTTTTCTGTTGAACAGCGTAATAAAGCATATCAAGAGTATATATATATAATAATACTGATGAATTTTATTTTTTGCTGTTACATTGTAGGCTGCAAATAATAAAATTTATTATTATTATTTATGTACCCTATATGAAATAGAACCAAAATTCCTGACGTAAAGTTTTCGAATCTCTAAAGAGTTGACCGTGTGACGTAACGCATCTCTGACGTCATGTGTTAATGATTTGGATTAGATGATGTTACAGCAGCAGCTGTGTTCCTTGTTGCTATGACAAAAACACAAAGTCATATACGCGTATGTGATGACGTCACCTTCACGAAAACACGAAAAGCAAAGCGTGCGGTCTCAAACATTTGTTCCTCGGTTGTTGCTATGACGACTTAAAAAGTGGCACGGAGGAGGAGGACTCTAGCAAATTATATATTAGGAAGATACGTATAAATCATGTATATATACACACAGAAACACTACAAAAGTTTACTAATGCTAATGCTTAACCAAAGTCCAAAACGAAAAAAATAATAACGAAGCCGGTTCCAGAGGGAGCGCCAAAGTCAGCTGAAACTCATCGATAGCAATTATAATACCATAAATGAAAAGCAACCAAGGATTACACTTTAAAGTTGTTATTATTTATGTACAAAAAAAAAACTTGGCCGCCCCGGTGGCGCAGTGGTCTAAGCGATGGCCTCTGATCATTCGTCCGAAAGGGGTCCGGGGTTCGTATCCCGGTGAGGCATGGATGTTGTGTTTGTCTTACAGCACTGGCTCTCTCCCTTCCCTCGAACCAGCGACCCTACATTAGGGACAGGCGACTGCTTATAGCCAATTGAGTTGCTCACGGTGGTCGTTAAACCTCCAATCAAAAAAAAAACAAAAAAAAAACAGGTTGCCGTTTTTAAGGGAGCATTAACCTGTGGGAGTGGCTTTTCTAGCATCAGCAAACGACAGGAATAACCTAAGTGTCGGCTGGTCATGCTCCTGAAACCACAGAACCAGAATTAACAAACTACAATGAGTAAGGAAAAAGTAAAAAACCCAACGGCATAAATGCAAATATATAATGAAACTAGGGGGGGGGGAGTTTGGTCACGGTTAAACTAAAAACCTACCAAGCCAAAAAGTGTGTGTGTGACGTAAGCATGTAAAAATGTGTCCTGAATGTTTCTTCAGCAGCAAGGGACCCACCAGGCAGTGCTTTGTATTACCTAGATACTTAATTTTGTAAGATCCTGGGTAAATAAAACATATCCATGTGCAATTGAAAGCTCCGTTTAATCAAATTAAAGCGTTTAATTAGTTGATTTTGATCAAGTAATTAAACGCTTTCATTTGATTTCACGGAGCTTTAAATTGCACATGGACATGTTTTATTAATCCAAGACCCTGTGACATGCCTGCCCCGCAGGACGCACACGACATGAAGGCAGATATCAGCGAGAACAAACGTCTGCGTAGCTCAGTTGGTAGAACGACTTGTTCCGGAATAAGTGGACTCTGGTTCGATCCCCGGCGTGCCCCAAAAATGACGGAGAAACTTACTTCGTTGTAATGGCGCCCGATTTTCTCGGATGACCCGGCCGTTAAAGATCTCGCAATGGTGTGATGTTCTTTCCACACCGCGAGATAAGAAAAATAAGAGAATCCCTTCTTCAGCGCTTCGAAAAATAAATGTGTGTGACGTTGCATTCCCCTCACCAGATTGACTGGGAGTTCTCAAGTGCACGTTCTACAGCGGATGGCTGCTGCAACAATTCATGGTCACGCCTGACCCGTGGGTAATGCCTCTGGTCCTCTTTGGGGGGGGGTGATGTGACGTTCCTGCCCTGCAGGACGCACACGACATAAAGGCAGATAGCAGCGAGAACGAACGTCTGCGTAGCTCAGTTGGTAGAGCGACTTGTTCCGGAATAAGTGGACTCGGGTTCGATTCCCGGCGTGGGCCAAAAATGATGGAGAAATTCACTTCGTTATTACCCTACGAAAATAAGTACCTAGGTAAAAAATTAAGTACCTTTAAGTGGCGAAGTACTGGAACCATATAGTGCCCAACATTTTCTGCACTTTCCAAACAGAAATGTTCACAAAGGTGCCAGGTTTTCGAAAACTACTGCAAAATGATACCTTTCCTCCACTATTATCAGCAGTACGGACCATAAACCTATTATTCCTGAGAAGATATCCTCTCTAGTCCTATGTTCTCTCCTTCACGATCCAAGGCATAATGGCCTGACCCGTTGTAGCATCATGCCCGAGTCAGAGGGCATGATGCTACTCTGACTCGGGCATGATGCTACTGGACAGAAACATGTGACCAAAGCATTTCTCTCCTTTCGTAGACTCGTAGCCATTGTTATAGCTCATTTAATAGGTAATCAGTCAGACAGGGTTAGTGTCAATCATCCTCGTAAATGGCCATGTTCTTTGAACAACAAAGCCAAGGGGGAAAGTAGCGTCTCCGCCCCGATGGCTGCTCCACAAGACGGTTTCCAAAGCTCACAAGAAGTTGAAATTTCGTAGTACAACAAAGATATGTTAGTGCAATGAAATGTCATTTCGTGTCGAACGCGAACTGGAGTAACTGAATTTAAGGGAAAGAAAGAAATCTGATTGGTATAAGACCCACGCAAATAGCTAAAATGGAAGAGCCATGATTTAAGAAACTGATGTAACATTGATTTCATTTTCTTTCGAAGAAAATTTTGTACGTGCCAAATTGACGGCACGCGCGGAATGTCCTTAGAATGTGATAAACGGAAATTTGCAATCAGTGCTGTGAGGTCAGTTCCATTAAGCTGCCTTTGCGCTCTCTTTTCTCAATATATGTAAGCTGTCCCACAGTGAAAAGAAAAAGGAGAAACTTGTCTCGGATTGGGTACTACACCCAAACTCTTCTGTTTTTACTTAGTGATCGAACGACTTCTAAGCGCTTTTCCATACAAGAAGATAAATTATGATGTCTGCGCTTTGTCTAGAACCATCAAAATTCTTCTGCAAGAATTCCCGAGAAAACTAATTTAATGGACTTTTCATATGTCTCCAAATTTTATTTTTCACGATAAAAGCGTAGATATCTTGGAGCAGAAATCAAAAAGTAATGCCTTTTCTATAATTGCAAGTGCTGTTAAAAGCAGTTCGTGTTTAAATCGCTTATGTGTCGGAAGACGAAATTGGCATATAAACAAAAGCAGTTTTCTGTTATTCTGTTTTTGTCATTGTAAAATAAAAGTGCGCAGCCCCGGTGGCGCAGTGGTCTAAGGCGCTGGCCTCTGATCATTCGTCCGTAAGGGGTCCGGGTTCGAATCCCGGTGAGGCATGGATGTCGTGTTTGTCTTACGGCACTGGCTCTCTCCCTTCCCTGGAACCAGTGACCCTAAATTAGGGACGGGCGACTGCTTATAGCCCATTGAGTTGCTCACAGTGGTCGTTAAACCCTCCAATCAAAAAAAAAAGTGCAGAAAACGTGTCTCAGTGGGTTTGAGTCTGAATAAAAGAGGAAAATATAGTATGTTTTCAACACCATAAGATGTAGAATACGTGTCTCAGTGGGTTCGAGTCACAATAAAGAAAAAAAAATCGTAGGTTTTCAACACTCTAAGATGACCTGCTATTGCGGTGGTTTTATTCTCTCATTCTTCTGTGTTTTCTAAAAACAAGTTTGGATTTTTCTTTAATTTTTGTATCAGATAAAGTAAAACATTTTCAAGGCCTCTACGACGAAGTAAATTCCTCCATCATTTTTATGCCACGGGCGGGATTCGAACCCACAACTCTCGGCACCGGAGCTCTTAGGGTTATCCATTACACTACACTGGCATGTGCACTCACTGCTATTTGCATTTATCTCATGTGCGTCCTGAGGGGTAGGCGCATCACATCTCCCCCACTCTCTCGAAAGAGAGAGAGAGAGAGAGAGAGAGAGAGAGAGAGGGCCGGGGGCATGGTCCACGGCACGGGTCATCCGGGGGCATGGTCCACGGCACGGGTCATCCGGGACCATGTGTCGCTGTAGGAAGTCATCCGATGAAGAATGTGCATTTGAGAAATCCCAGACAATTTGGTGTGTGGAACGTAACATCACATTGATCTATTTTTTCGAAGCACTGAAGAAGGGATTCTCATTTTTTCTGTCTCTCCGTGTGGAAAGAACATCACACCATTGCGAGAAACCTAACAGCCAAGTCATCTTTGAAATTCGGGCGCCAATATGACGAAGTACATTTCTCTATCATTTTTATGCCAAGGGCGAAATCCGAGCCCACAAATCTCGGCTCCGGAGCTCCGACTGCTATCCACTCTACCTAACTGGCATGTGATCTCATTGCTATTTTTGCCTTTATCTCATGCGCGTCCCGCGGGGCAGGCAGGTATAATACCTACCATTTACCATTAAAACTGTGGCAATATATTGTAGATGCTTAAGAAATGCTATTTTCGGATCACGTGGAATTAGAGATGACCAAAACCTTCCAACTTTGCAGAATATTTATGAAAAATTGCGACAGTTAAAATCTAAAACTAAAAGGATAACACCCCCAGCACTTGGGTATTATAGACATGTCTTTCGAACCATTTTTAACATGAAAATAAGTTTTCAAAGCGATGTTTTGCAAAAGAGAAAATCAGCAAGAAAGAAAAATGAGATTACGTGTCCTAGAGAGAAAAAACGTCATTTAAAATACACAGTATTACATATTCAAATTTTTTCAACCGATTTCAAGTATCGCAGAACTCTCGAGAGTATATACAGCAATTTAGTTGTAGAAATGCGCGTTCCAAAAAATTTCAAAGTTGCACAACGCATTCATCACGCTGCTGAAGATATCCGAATCAAAAGGAAGGTTTTAAATCATACAATGAGAATAAAAGATATGTTGGAAAATCCCTACACAGCTTTAGGCTGCAAGCGGCAAAAATGTGCGCTTTTTGAAGAAGGGAATAAACTGAAAATATTCTTTGTAGTAAATGGTATCCTACCAAAAAGTGTTTTTTTTTTTTCGGAAAGGACTTTTAGAATCTGAGGCACTATTTCAAATAGAAGAATACGCGAGTAACTTTGAATTCTGGGAAATTTAGTCAGAGTACACCACATAGTGGATGATATGCTACGGAGAAAGAATTTTACGAATCGGAGATTTAGAACAAATTATATCAACAAAAATTAAACATATGTTTAGCTTCCTAATTGGAAATGTGAGCACTAATTTTTGAACATGAAATGTACGTAAAATGTTTTCCGTGTTGGAGAGGTATCTTACCGAGATGCTTACATAGGGCTTCAAGTAACTAGAAATACACGGTAAAGTCACATTATTGTGACCACCAGCTAATATCCAGAGTAACCGCCGTGTGCAACGCGGACAGCAGCTAGACGGGCTGGGAGTGACTCAATAAGGTTATGGAAGGTGTTGACAGGTATGTGGAGCCATGCTGATTGCACTGCAGGAGGGCGTGGTAGAGAATCCATAGGACGAACAACACGATCCAGGTGGTCCCGCAAATGCTCAATTGGGTTTAAGTGTGAGGAATTAGGGCGCCAGGTAATTACTTTGAAGTCTTCATCGTGCTCTCCCAACCACTCTTGGACATATCTAGCTGTGTGACACGTCGTGCTGGAAGAACCCCACACAGCACAGAATATTTCGCATATGAAACATTGAGACTTTTCAGATACGTTGCGCAATGTAACAGTAATGTTTCAGAAATCTTACGGTTACGTCAAAATGTCCTGAAGCGTTACATAACTTTGAAACATAACCAATACGTTACAGAGAAAAGTCTTTGTAAATTCAACATACTAACTTCATGTTACGGTTACGTATTTGAAAGATATTTGTAACTTCGATACATTACTGTTACGTATTTGAAAGATATTTGTAACATCATCATATTACTGTTACGTATTTACTACGTTGAACATTATAGTTTCAATAAATTTTGTAAAATCACAATAAAAAAAATATTACACTCGACAGCTGTTTCAAAAGCAAACAACAGTCGTATTACGAGTTGTTTACGTTTTCACAGGTTCTTTTTTTTTTTTTTTTTTTTTTTTGATTGGAGGTTTAACGACCACCGTGAGCAACTCAATGGGCTATAAGCAATCGCCCGTCCCTAATTTAGGGTCACTGGTTCCAGGGAAGGGAGAGAGCCAGTGCCGTAAGACAAACACAACATCCATGCCTCACCGGGATTCGAACCCGGACCCCTTTCGGACGAATGATCAGAGGCCAACGCCTTAGACCACTGCGCCACCGGGGCGGCAATTTTCACAGGTTCAACGCAGTCCGCTGTCCATTGGAAACAGATAACAAAAGAAATAAAAATCGGTCCCAAATGAGAGTGTCGAATTTCTATTATGCATGTGGAATAGACTATATTTCAGCGAGAAAAGAAAAAAATCAAATTTGTCATTTCTCTAAATACCTACCATTATGAAATTTCTCAGCTTCAAGTAAAAAAAACATGCTGGAATAGTTACTAATACAACATTACAACCACCTACTTAGATTTTATGAAATGCTTTTTAAAATTTTAAAATTATAATAATCAAAGCAATTACTTACTTTCAGATGATCTTGAATCACAAAAATAAAAATGATGAAATATTAAATCGACTGACTAAGTATTTCGAGTAAAATAGTATCACCAAAAGATATCCCAGTAGCAGGTGGAGATACGAGTACGAGAGTGCTTCGGTGAAATGGCATAAATGCGCATGCGCATCCACGCCGTTGCCAAACCAAAAATCTTAAATATCGCCGGAATGTTAAATCAAGGTAGCAATTATGTACAATGGGAACTATACAACAGTAGCATCGGTGAATGATATTTTTAACATAACCGTAATGTACAAAGAGTTATGTTCCAAAATAGATGTTGCTGGAAAGTAATTGTAAGATATCTCTGAAAGTGTAACAAAAATGAGAGATTGTAACATTATTGATACATATATGAAACATTTTGCGCTGTATGGGTCCCATCCGCCACAGGGAAGAAAAATCAGCATGTATGGGTGTACGTGGTCTGCAAAGATGGATCCATAACGAATTCTGTTGATAGTGCCTTCTACAGCTATGAGTGGACCCAGGGAATACCACGAAAATATTCCCCAGATCATAATATCCTCACCAGCTTGTGTTCTTCAAGCAATGGTTGAAGAGTGTTTGTTCTCCGATGTTTCTCGCCTTGCACTCCAACATCCATCCGTTCCATGAAGCAGAAAACATGGCTCACCGGAGAAGGCAATCCTTTGCCAATCAGCAGAGGTCCGATTCCGATACTGCACTTCAAATGTAAGCCTTTTCTGTCAATGTACCTTCGTCAGCACAGGTGCAGTGACCATCCGTCTGCATCAGAGTCCCATACGAAGCAGGGTTCGCTGAACTGTGGTTTTAGGCACACTTCCGGTAGCCCCCTGGTTCATTCGACCGGTGATTTGTTCCACTGTAGTGTGTCGATCGGCCTACACGCACCTTCGAAGCCGACGTTCACCTCTCACATCAATGGCACGTGGTGCTCCGCAGCTTCCACTTTGCTTATTTGCAATGGTGCCATTTCTTCAATCACGATACACTTTAACCATAGCAACACGCGAACAGTTCACAAACTGCGCTGTTTCAGATATAACGCCACCCTTGTCCCGAAAGCCGACAGTCATTCCTTTTTCCAAATCTGATAATTCGCTCCTTTTATCCATGACACCATCGTTTGATATGTTTTAAGAATTCATACAGCACAGCAAAGTCAGCTCACGAAACGCGGCTTCTTTTATTGGCTACGCTCGTTTGACGTCAAAAGTAGGAGGTGGTCAAAATAATGTGCCTCGACTATGTATATACAGTGAAACCTGCAGTAATTGATACCTTCGAAGAATGGAAACCTCCGAGCAACGGCAAGTTTTGGTTGATGCAGTACTCCTGCCATTGGATTGACATTAAATCTCCGAACAATAGAACCTCCTAACACCAGTCAACGGACACCCCGTCAGTCTCGAAGGAGATCTAACTGACACCTTGTCCTTTAAGATTTTACGTAGTTCCTTCGGTATTTTCAAAAGCGTAATAAGATCGGAGCAAAATATATATTACTAAAGGAGCCATCCTCAGGCAGGATGGCTTACATTACCGCGGGTACTATGGTGTGCTTAGGTAAAATAAAGGGGTAAAAGTTTGGTAAGTTCCCATGTGTACTTTAGTCGTCACCCACTCGGGGCTGCGGAGTGGTAGTTGGGGCTTTGAATGTTGTCCGTTGGCAGCGGCATCTCTTGGTTCAGTCCATGTGGGTTCTGTTCTTGCTTTCAGGTGTGCTGCTGTCTAATTGGGCAACTACACTTCGCTGTCTGACACCTTCTTTTTTTTTTGCGCTTTCCAACCGTAGGTTGAAGAAGCGCATATGCTCCAGCTTTTTCCATCCGTCTATCCCTCCGTCCGTCCGTCCGTCTGTCTGTCTGTCGGCACGATAACTTACGTAAAAATGGTTCCATTTAGATGAATTTTTAGTATGTGGTAGGGGACCACCTGGGGACGAACCCTATTGAAAATGGGTGAAGTGGGCCAAAGGTCATGAGATAAGAGCGGGATCCATTCAATTGCCCTTATGCGTCATAACTTGCGTAAATATAGTTCGATTTCAGTGAAGTTTTAGTATGTGGTAGGGGACCACCTGGCGACAAATCCTACTGAAAATGGGCGAAATGGGGTCAAAGGTCAGGACATAGGAGTGGAATCACCTCCATCACCATTATGCGTCATAACGTACGTAAAAATGCTTCGATTTTGATGAAATGTTGGTATGTTGTAGGGGCCTGCCTGGGAAAAAGTTTTATTGATGGGCGAAATGGGGTCAGAGGTTAAGATACAGGAGCGGGATCTATTCCATAGCCCTTATGCATTATACCTTACGTAAAAATGCTTCGATTGCGACAAAACTTTATCATGTTATTTCGGAGGTATACCGAACCGGTTCTGTTGAATATCCTCGAAATGGGACCAAAGGTCAGGGCACAGGACCGAGATTTATTCCACAGCCATTATTCTCATAACTTGAGTAATGATTTCTGGTATGTTGGAAAGCGTATTATAATCAATTCATTGCATGATTTTACACACTTGTTTCTTCTTATAGCGTATCCTAGCTCTAATATCCTAGATTTCCATTTCTAATGGCTGTTTCGGACCTAAAAGCTTCCGAATTTTATTCAGCATTCGGAGAAAGTACTACATCCATTCTCTTTGTGCACAAGCTTCAAACACCTAAATATTCTTCTACCTGAACTCTACGGCACGCAAAAAAAACGTTAACAATCAGACTTTCGGAAAACAAAAACATTGCAAAATCTGGTGCAGTGGAGCCTGAATTATACAGCTTTCGAAGTGATGGCCTTAAAAAATCGTATACGGGGGTCCTAACAAAAGTAATTTGAAGCGTTGAAGATGGGATTCTCAGCAATTCAAAACGATGTGTGGAAGAAACATCACATATATTTGGAGGAACCGATCCGCCAGGCGATTCATTTCTACGTTCGGGCACCAGTGAGAATTTCAAACACTCTCACATCCGGTGGCATTACTCGAAGCCACATCCCTTTGCTCCGGAACTGAATGCTTTCCTAATTAAGCTACACCGTCAAGAGCTTACCTCAGCTATTTGCTGTTTCATATGGCACGATCGTCATAACGTTGATATCCCGTGTCAATGTCAGCCGTGATGTACCGATGATGGAGTTATTATACTGAAGGCTAAGAATAGTATAGAACCGCCATTTTTGAAGGCTAAGAATAGCAGAACCACTGTTTTTGAAGGCTAAGAATAGCAGAACCACTATTTGTGAAGACTAAGAATAATAGAACCACCAGTGTTGTAGGCTAAAATTAGTAGTGCCACCATTTTTTGAAGGCTAAGAATAGTAGAGCCACCTTTTTGAGGGCTACGAATAGTAAAATCACTATTTTCGAAGGCTAAGAACAATTGAACAACGTTTTTAAAGGCTAAGAATAGTAGAACCACCAGTGTTGTAGGCTAAAATTTGTAGTGCCACCATTTTTTGAAGGCTACGAATAGTAGAGCCACCTTTTTGAGGGCTAAGAATAGTAAAATTACTATTTTCGAAAGCTAAGAACAGTTGAACAATGTTTTTAAAGGCTAAGAATAGTAGAACAACATTTCTGGAGGCTAAGAATAGTTGAATCACCATTATTGAAGGATAAGAATAGTTGAACCGCCACTTTTGAAGGCTAGGAATAGTCGAACCGCCATTTTTGAAGGCTAAGAATAGTAGAACCACTTTTTGAAGGCTAAGAATAGCAGAACCACTATTTGTGAAGACTAAGAATAATAGAACCACCAGTGTTGTAGGCTAAAATTAGTAGTGCCACCATTCTTTGAAGGCTAAGAATAGTAGAGCCACCTTTTTGAGGGCTACGAATAGTAAAATTACTATTTTCGAAAGCTAAGAACAGTTGAACAATGTTTTTAAAGGCTAAGAATAGTAGAACAACATTTCTGGAGGCTAAGAATAGTTGAACCACCATTATTGAAGGATAAGAATAGTTGAACCGCCACTTTTGAAGGCTAGGAATAGTCGAACCGCCTTTTTTGAAGGCTAAGAATAGCAGAACCACTGTTTTTGAAGGCTAAGAATAGCAGAACCACTATTTGTGAAGACTAAGAATAATAGAACCACCAGTGTTGTAGGCTAAAATTAGTAGTGCCACCATTCTTTGAAGGCTAAGAATAGTAGAGCCACCTTTTTGAGGGCTACGAATAGTAAAATTACTATTTTCGAAAGCTAAGAACAGTTGAACAATGTTTTTAAAGGCTAAGAATAGTAGAACAACATTTCTGGAGGCTAAGAATAGTTGAACCACCATTATTGAAGGATAAGAATAGTTGAACCGCAACTTTTGAAGGCTAGGAATAGTCGAACCGCCATTTTTGAAGGCTAAGAATAGTAGAACCACCAGTGTTGTAGGCTAAAATTTGTAGTGCCACCATTTTTTGAAGGCTAAGAATAGTAGAGCCACCTTTTTGAGGGCTAAGAATAGTAAAATTACTATTTTCGAAAGCCAAGAACAGTTGAACAATGTTTTTAAAGGCTAAGAATAGTAGAACAACATTTCTGGAGGCTAAGAATAGTTGAACCACCATTATTGAAGGATAAGAATAGTTGAACCGCCACTTTTGAAGGCTAGGAATAGTCGAACCGCCATTTTTTGAAGGCTAAGAATAGTAGAACCACTTTTTGAAGGCTATGAAAACTAAAACCACCCTTTTTGAAGGCTAAGAATAGTAGAACAATCCTTACCAGGCCTCAAAGTTGGTGTAAATACGAACGCTACAATGTGCTCCTCCTGTTGCGCTGAAGGCATAAAGTACCCTACCATGAACTTCCGTCATAAGATAGTTCAGCTCCTGATGGTGAAGATCAGAATGTAACTTCCGCTGAAAAGAAATGATCAACCTGCTAAGAATATAATTCAGAAAGGACGTATTTAGTCAAGGTGACCTTCATTTGGTTAAGTCGATGTTAATAATATATTTAATTGTGAATAAAAAATGATAATTTATTCTAAACGAAGTACCATTATTGAAATATGACTTTTGAATGTTGTCTCATAAAGTGACGCAACCATCGTTAAGTTCATCGTTACTCAACAACATATTTTACTAAACTATCGTCGAACATTGTTTGATTACGTTTTACATAAATGTAACAATATCTCATTGCAATCCGCGTAAATTGCGAGAACCTGGATCAAATTGAACACACGCCATTGCAAAAATGCATTTTTGATGCTATTGAAAACGGTGCGTTGTAAAGAAATGTGACTTTCGCTCCACCCCCAAGGGAAGGGAGGCTAACTACTATTGACGAGCTCTTTAAAATGAAATTAAAATCATTTTAAGCGCTTTAAAATGATGTATAACACGATGAGGTGCAACCTGTAGATATTCTAGACCAAAATTTACAGATCTCCCTCCCTATTACACCTGCGATTCAGCTTTCCTTTCTATCTTGAGGACAGATTCTAGCTTGCGAATGCGCAGATGCACTTTCGTATTTCATCGGTCGTTTTTTACGTTCGTCTAAGTCTGAACAATAATAAATACTGTTTCTGAAAAATTAAACAGTTGAAATATTGTTGCCGCCGCTACAGTTTAGTAATGCTTATAATAGCCCATTGAGTTGCTCACGGTGGTCGTTAAACCTCCTCCATAATTTAGTAAATATTTACTTTTATGACTCACATATCTCCTTTTATTTACACTTTCCAACCGTAGGTTGAAGAAGCGTATATGTTCCAGATTTTTCCGTCTGTCTGTTCGTCCATCCGCACGTCCACACGATAACTCGCGTAAAAATGACTCGATTTCGATGAAATTTTAGTATGTGGTAGGAGACCATCTGGAGACGAATCCTGTTCAAAATGGGCGAAATGGGGTAAAAGACCAGAACATAGGAGCGGGATGCATTCCATTGCCCTTATGCGTCATAACTTACGTAAAAGTGGTTCGATTTCGCTGAAATCTGTAGTGCACCACCTGGGGACGAACCCAATTAAAAATGGCGAAATCGGGGCAAAGGTCAGGACATGGTGCGAAATCCATTTCGTTGCCCTTATGCGTCATAACTTACGTAAAAATGCTTCGATTGCGACAAAACTTTAGTATGTCGCTCCGGAGATATACTGAACCTGCTCTGTTGAATATCACGAAAATAGGGTGAAAGGTCAGGACACAGTAGCGAGATTTATTCCACAGCCATTATCCTCATAACGAGTAATAACGTGAGTAATGATTTCTGGTATGTTGGAAAGCGTATCATAATCAATGCATTGCATGATTTTACTAACTTGTTTGCTTTACGACAGCAAAATTCATTGATCCAGCTACCTATATACCGCTCAATGTCAGGAATGAATAAACCGTATTGTTTGTTATTATGATATACAGTAATTCTACTTAGTATGTACCAGACTACCGCTCGGTGTGGTCGTGACTGTTGAGAATAAATACATGATGTTGAACATAAATACATGTATGCTTTCGAATCACTAGTTTTATTTCACACGTACAAAGAAAGATCTTCGCATGCCAAAGATGCATGGCATAAATTATTTACAAAGTGTACTAGATTAATCTCTCGATTTTTTCCTTTACATAGGAAATGAAATAAATCAAAAGGATTACCGTAAGAAATCGTGTAGGGGTTTTTACCATTATAATCGTTTAGTTTCCGCGAAAACTAGTTAAGTTCTTAGGATTCGTACCAGTTTGCCACTTAAAAGTGGCACGATTTGGAGCAAGCGAAATGTTGACCCACCATGTATTAAAGGAAATTAGCTCTATCAATTCAGAGGTTAATATTTATTAAAAAAAACCTAATTTCTTCCACATCTATTTGGGATTTGTTTTATACTGTTATGGTGCTATGAATTGTATTTTAGAGATTGGAATAGGATGTAGAATTCTGAGGATTAGATAAAACCAGACAGAATTATTTAATTTTTTCCAATCCTTTCTTAAGCCTGGGTTCCCTATATCAGAAAGACCGGAAGGAAATCGCATGGCTACCTGCGTGAAAATATGCTCTCTTATTTTTATCTCCCCCGCACCATCCTCTTCCAACATATTTTCCCCTTATCTGAGAACTTGCTGTCTTTTGACAAGGTACTCAGAGCATCCGTCGAAATATGGCTTCGAGTTTTCACCGCCTCTACTACGACTGCTGATCGAAGTTTTCTAGATGCCATAATCTCTAGATGTAATCTCAGGAGCACCAGAATTCTCATAATCTAGTCGGAGAATTGGTTGGGTCGAATATCAGTCAGGGTAACAGATGGGTTCATAATAAAGTGAAAGTTTGAAAAGTACTCTAGTTTGATATTTGAATTTTCACATAACATTACGCTAAATAATGTTCTTAAACATACAATTCTATTTTGCTTTTTCGTAACTAGTTTAACTAGTAGTAGCGGTTAGTTTCAAAATATTTTCACCGAGTTAACAGCCGATTTCTATCTTTACTTACTTTCGTCATAAGTTTTCACATAAGTTGTGATTTATACTGTAATTTAATTTTCCTTCTTTTTGGTTCCTGTTACCTTATGCACATTTTGGTTCATTCTCCTTTAAGCATTTCTGAACTTAACGCTGCATTTTCTCTCTCCCTGAATGATTTTGTAGCAACCTGACCTGAGGTCAAAAGTTGAATAACATGTTAACCATACTGATAATAGTGGTGTTTACGATTGTATCAACGCTCTCGTTAGAAGTCGGCTGAATTGTGAAATCGTTGTAATTATTTTGGAAAGAGACTGTTTAGAGACATCAGACTGCGCGAATATTGTATGATTAGAGTTTGATGTTGAATATTACTATCGCTGAAGTTTCAAATTGTTATGGAGTTAATGTGATATCATTTCGTGTTTTAGTATTGGATTATATAGATATTGAAGCAACCATTGATTAAGTAGGATTGAAGTGATTTAGACAACTGATGTTGTGTTAACGTACATGATTGAGGTGGACTTAAATAAACATATTCAATACTGTAAATACAAGCCTTGTTAACTTACTTGGTCGTTACAACCATTAAGTGTTGTGCTTGTTAATTAGGCTATCCGGAGCACGACTTAACTTAACTGAACGTTTCACAACGAAGAGTATTTACATGAAGTAATGCTAGTGTGTACCATATGCAATTAAATGGTATCTGCAACCAAATACACCAAAAACATTGAAGGTTATTTTACAAACGGTTTACCTGGCATACTGTAAGGCATTAGTGAAACAACATCGCTCGGTATATTAAAAGATACTGCTCTGTGCTGCGCGAACTAATAGCAGCGATTCAGTGTATAAGATGATCATTAATAAACATGTCCAGCTTATCTTCCACAAAGAACTGTTAAGTACGAGGGTTGTACCGAAAGTAATAAAAAAGTGGGCACAAATTTTTATTAACTGACAGAGGTCGTTAAAATTCTACATGATGATAGAGTAACTCTTCCTCTATAATAAACGTTATTCTTCATTGCTGGCAAATAATAGATTCCAAGCAGAAGCAACGTGCCGTCATTGAGTTCTTAACGAAGGATAGGTGCAGGCTGTCCGACATCCACAGAAGGCAACGGAATGTCTACGGAGACGACACCATTGACAAGAGCAGTGTGCACAGATGGATGAAGATATTTAAAGAAGGGGAAACCAGCATTGAAGACGAGCCACGCAGTAGGAAGCCATCATCTGCAACCACTGACACGAATTGTCAGCGAGTGGATGAATTGATTCGCGCGGAGAGACGAGTCACAATCCGTGAGCTTGTTGCACAACTAGACTATGGTCACAATGCCATACAGAAGATGGTGGAATACTTTGGGTATTAGAAAGTGTATGCAAAGTGGGTATCTCGGCAATTGACACCCAATTTGAAGGAGAGAAGTGTGAAAGACTGCGCTGATCTGCTGTAAGCGTTTGAAGCCAAAGAAGACACGTTGTTTTTCGATCTGGTGACAGGGAATGAAACGTGGGCGTATTTTTACGATCCGTAAATGAAGAATTATTCCGTGAAATGGCGTCACACCTCTTCACCAAGGCCTAAGAGATTCAAGAACAAGCCATCAGCACAGAAAATCATGGCGACTGTTTTTTTAGGGGATGACAGGGGTGTAATTTTCCTTGCTTTTCTGGAACGTGGCCGTACCGTGACCAGCAAGCGGTACATTAAGACACAAAAGGAAGCTTAGAGAAGCCATAAGGAGGAAGAGACCGAACATGAATCTGAAAAGGATCCACATTCATCATGACAATGCGAGACCACACACATCTTTGCCAACAAATCAGGCGATCGGCAAATTAGGCTGGTCGGTGGGGGCCCAGATATGACGTCCTTCGACTTCCACCTGTTTGGACCAATGAAGGACAGTCTCCGGGGACAACGATTTGATGACACAGATGAGGTGAAAGTGGCTGTGAAGAAGTGGGTACAACAGTCCACACCTGAATTTTTTCAAAGAGGATTGGAGAGTTGGATTCTACGATAGCCCAAATTCATCGCTTGTGATGGAGACTATGTATAGTAGTACTTTTTATAGATAAAAAGTCACTCTACCAACATGTGGAATATGAATCACCTCTCTCAGTTAATAAATAAGTTATGCCCACTTTTGGATAATTTTCGGTACAATCTTCGCATATGTCAAATGACAGAGGAGTTATTTGCAAAGATGCATTATTTTGTTAGTGGTTAAACAATCCGTCAATCATAAAATAACAGATATCATATTTTCTTTAAAGAAAGAGTTATCCCTTGGGAAGTTCGGGTTCTCATTTGTGGCCGCTATGCGAATCAGATGTCTGACGATTCAGAAAACAAAGATCAGACACGAAGTCTTCTGAAAGTATATACATGGAATGCTGAAGAGAAGGAAAGGATAAAACAGAAAGATGCAAAGAATATGTTTTTGACAAAAATTAGATTATATCTTACATCTCGTAGCCATTTTTTTCTGCTTCATGTATATTACTATTATAGATAACGTGCTCCTAGTTTCAATACACCGACAGCAAAATATTCGTGTTTGGCCAATGCCTCTTTAGTTTCTCTCATCGATCGCATTGATTTAAAGGGTTTTCGTATTTGACATTTTACGACGTAGTTAGATGAGCACTTCGGGGCCGAATGTGCTTGCTTGCTATGAGTAAACTACACAAAATTAATTAGATCATATTAATTTTGTCGTCAAAGCGAGAAAGTAATGTGTTAGATATAAGGACATTGGGCAGTTTATGGAAAGGCATTACCGTTTGGTAATGAAAAATACCATGCCTAAATGCGAGCAAACTATCAAAACATATCTGGTAATGTTTAAAATGCAGCTTATAGTTGCATGAACTAGGCTTATTACGCAGTTATGCCATTTGGCAGAACCCATTTAAGAGTGGGCTAGGTGGGAGGGGGCTGCAGCCTCGGGCGTCATATTTTCAAGGGGCCCCAAAATTAATCAAGATAATTGAAGAATTGACAGAGTTCGGTAGTTTTTTTTATTTGCAGATAGCACAGTAAAAACTATAAGAAACTGCCCTGTAAATGTTTTTTTTCATTTCCCCCTTTTCAGGAGGAGTCCGCAAAAGTATAGTCATCCGAGTTTCCCCTCAAATCGTTCGAAAGCATTACAGATGTTTTTTTGTACACATATGCAACTGGGGGAAATGCTAATACATTAAGAATTCGTTTCAATCATGATATTTGGATCGTATTATGTTGCCCACTAATTTAATATAATTTCAACAAGCTGAACCTCGGGGGGGGATATTGAAGAATAATTAAACTGGTGTATATTTTTCAACATACATTTTTACATTTTCCTGCTAACACCGATTCGTCCATGAATTATGGGATACACACTTAAATATGGCGGGGATAATTTTATGAGTCCCTCCTCATATTTTGGAAATTTTTTCGGGGGATTTTTATTCGGCCACCTGTGGTCAAGTCCTAGATGTGCCATTACTGGTAGTACTGGATACACACTTAAATATGGCGGGGATAATTATGGGATACACCACTTAAATATGGCGGTGATAATTTTATGAGTCCCTCCTCATATTTTGGAAACTTTTTCTGGGGATTTTTATTCGGTCACCTATAGTCAAGTCCTAGATGTGCCACTACTGGTAGTACTGGGCTCCCAAAATACTGTCCATCCCCTGGGCCCCCTGTCTCCTTAAAAGGTATCCCACTACATTGAAAAGTTCGTTTTGGATCAAATTTCACATTTTTTAAAAATGCGTTCATTTTAAAAGCCCATTCTTTAGGATTTAAAATTGCCTTTGTTTCTTGTCTACAATGAATAGATTACAGAGTTATAGCAATCGGAATATCTAAACCCAGGTGTCAAAGGAACGGGAAGCGACACTTGAAACGCGTTTTGTTTTTTTTTGGCAGGATGAGATTTTCTTCCCAAACTCTTTACGGAAAACCTGATAACTGCAATAGGTATGAAAATAAATTGATGAAACTTGCTATACATCTTTCTTACAATGTTGTGCATGAAATGAACAAAAAGGTTTGCTGTTTGCTAGTTCAAAGTTAGGTTATAGCTATTTACATTCAACGTAGTGAAGAAATTAGTCGAAAATTCACACTAATGCATGTAGATATGAGTGTATCTCAGCAGTGTTTAGGAACATCACTTACCTTTCAGTTCACTGCATAGATAATAGTCATGTGCATATACTGATGCAAAAATGCTATCATATATCTTTAACTCTTTTATTCCGAGCGCTTACCGTAAACGAAATATTTCCTTAAATTCTTTCACAAATTTACCAATTTCTTGAAAATTTATATTGATATCATTTTTTCCAACGTTTATGTGTTTTTGTGCGTTAGCCTTCCTGAAAAAAAAGATGACCCATTCTTGCATTTTTTCAAAAAAAAGTGCCCCCAGCGTAGTTTGATACCTTAGTAGCACTGCCATTTGGAGTCAGTCCCTGCCGCAACGACAATCTGAGTTTATAGAAACATTGTTGTGTTTTAAAACTTGCTAAATTTTTAAATATACATTTAGCTTTCGGAGAAAGTGCCGAAGACTCTAAGGACATTCAGGAAATTTTTGAAATATCCATAGATGAAACAATTGGCAGGTGAGAGGTTTTGTGCTGGCTAAAGATCTTTATAGTAGACGGAAAATGTGCAGGATGATTTAGCTGGCTTATTGAAGTAAGGCATGGACACAAACGACGAACGTAGTAAAATACAGTAGCAAAATGCATCTAAAACTGCTTTAAACGTGCAATGCAATATTGTCAACCACTTTCGCAAATTGTATGGCCACATTCGACTAAAAAGATGGAAGTTTTGCAGGGCAAGCAAATTTTGCGTTACACACACCACCCACACACACACAGGCGCGCGATGTGTAAAATACTTTCTAGACAGCAGTGCTTTTGATGCAAAACTAAATTTATGACAAAATCGATAAGGAGTGGGCCCATCTTTAGCCATATTTACATCGTGCACTTTCCTTGGCACACTTTCAATGAGATTCTGGTAAGTAGACGTAGGTAGGTATGTTTTCCTTTCGCCCCACAAAGCAGTGGTCAGTTATGACATAGAAGTGGGACGTGTGGTTCGAGCCTGAATTCGACGTTTAATTTCATCCCAAAGGGCCTCTATAGGATTGAGGTCCGGGCTTTGCACTGGCCACTACATATTCAGTACACCCACATCCTCAAACTACGCAGAAATGAAGCGTGATTTATGACACTGCGGTTTGCCTTGTTGAAATACGGATGGCCCGTCTCCGTAAAACTGGTAATGTGTAGGCACTACGGCGTTGTTTAGAATCTCCAGGTATTTCGTGGCGTGCATGATTCCATCCACAACCACGAACGCAACTTTCTGAATCCATACCACGAGAAACATCCCTAGACCATGGCACTGCCGACACCAAATTTAACAGTTGGGATGACACATTCTGGAAGATATCGTTCACCTGGCATACGCCACACCCATGAACGACAATTGGAATTAAAAGCGGTGTAGCTTGTCGTCACACCATAGCACTCGTTTCCACAGGTCTAGTTTTCATGGACATATACTTTGCGCGTAGCAAGTCATTTACTCTCATTTGTACGAGTTATTAACGGCTTGTATGCAGCAGCTCATCAATGAAAATTTAACTTGTGCAGTTCTTTACGATGCATTAGTGCAGACACTCACCCCTGTTGAATCCTGAAATTCTTTGGTGGTGATTTGTGCAGAGGAATGACGCCACTCACGGATGACACGTTTCAGAGTTCTCGTGTCCTTTTCCGACAGTTGACTTGGCTTTCCTGAAGGTTTCTTTGCACGGTCCTCACGTTTCCGTTTACTAATAATGTCTTGAATAGTTGACCGTGGGTGTTACGTTTATTCCGCAATCACACGCACAGAGAGGTTGCTGATATGACACACTATAATAAACCCTCGTTGGATGTCAGTAAGCTCAACACGAGTGGACATGTCTCACGAGTAAACGATATACGACGTCTGAGGGGCTTACCCGCAGTTTTAAAGGAAATCTGGTACACGTGATCTATTGGAAAGTTCCATTTTTACTGAGGAACGGGTGTCAAAATACTTTTTTTCACATAGGGTATATCTTGAAGTGCAACACAATATAAAAATTTGGAATATTCAGTGCTACACCGTTTAGGTTTTTCATTTTAATAAAAATATAACGCATAGAAAGTTCGAAAAATTTGGTTGATGTTTAGCTGCGGCTCAATACAGCTGGACGTATAATCCTAATGAAAAGGTACGTATAATATAGTAAAAGTATAATAATTAACTAATTTTCATTGCATGCCCTGTACGATTGTTGGTTTGCTATTTGGATTATGGCGTTATTTACGGTGCTTTTTCACTGCTGGAAGAAGGCATTGCTTCTGCTTTTCCTAGTTGTTTAACATATATACTGTAAAAAATTCTCTGTAATTAAGAACCCACTTTCCACGATTCCTTTCGTAAATCAAAGAAGTAAATTCCTGATAAAACGTTTTCCGTGATTCCGTTCGTTAATTAAAGAAGTATATTCCGGATACAACCGTTTCCGTGATTGCTTTCGTAAATTAAAGAATTATATTCCTGATACAAGTTTTTCCGTGATTGCTTCCATAAATTAAAGAATTATATTCCTGATACAACCTTTTCTGTGAATTTTTTCGTAAATTAAAGAATTATATTCCTGATACAACCTTTTCCGTGATTCGTTAATTAAAGAAGTATATTCCTGATACAACATTTTCCGTTATTTCTTTCGTAAATTAAAGAATTATATTCCTGATACAACCTTTTCCGTGATTCCTTTCGTTAATTAAAAAATTATATTCCTTATACAACCTTTTCCGTGATTCCTTTCGTTAATTAAAGAAGTATATTCCTGATACAACATTTTCCGTCATTTCTTTCGTAAATTAAAGAATTATATTCCTGATACAACATTTTCCGTTATTTCTTTCGTAAATTAAGGAATTGTATTCCCGATACAACCTTTCCGTGATCCCTTTAGTTAATTAAAGAATTATATTCCTGATACAATCTTTTCCGTGATTCCTTTCGTTAATTGAGGAATGATATTTCTGATACAACCTTTTCCGTGATTTCTTTAGTGAATTAAAGAAGTATGTTCTTGATACAACCTTTTCAGTGATTCATTTCGTTAATTAAAGAAGCATATTCCTGATACAACATTTTCCGTGAAATAGTGGGAACAATCCCTGAATTTCATGGAATTTTCGTGTGCCAGGAAAAAACTTTTAATTTTCAGAAACCTTTCAGCAACTCGTTTTGTTTGTTTACGTTTTTAAGAGATATTAACGGGAATCTCTAAATTTTTAGAAACGTTTCTGCAATTCATTTTGTATATTAACCGAAACATTTTGCTCTTACTTTTTCCGTATCCGTATGACGGAATATTTCTGGTAATAGGAGCGATTTGCGGGAATACTTGGATCTTGATTATCTGTTAAATTCTAATCTACTGTCGAAGGATCTGATTTTGAAGTTCTACAGCATGATCGGATATTGTTCGATAGCATACCGGATGAATTTTGGTTATTGTGGCACAACATATTTCTTCTAATCCGCTCATTTTGTGCACCAGCTATTGTAAATTTTGTTACAGTACGGCATTGGAGACTTAAATTATTGTATTAGTGATTGTAGTGTATGATGTCCATGTATCAGTCTGTGGTCCCTTAAGACAAAAGCCATTAAGAGTAAATTTCATATTTAGGAGTTTTGTGAAATAATACCATGCAGCAGTACATTTCTCTTTTACATAAATATAATTGAAAGTAATTTTCAGTTTAATAAGATCACAAGTTGCAAAACATTCGGTTGCTTCGAAATATCACGAGGAAAAAAATACGTAATTTGTAATATGTCTTCTTACAGAAAAATGAAATTAATGCAAACCGATTCAGACAAATAATATGCTTCAACAGAAAATAAAATGCCTAACTGATCCACTTTAATAACAAAACATATCTCATCAACGCGGGATTAGGATTCTACCTTATACGTGACTGTACGTGTAGTATGACTTTAGGGCTCAATGGTAGCACCTGCGGTTCTCGTAGGATAGGTCTCTGGTTCGAAAACCGCTAGGGGATAACGGAAAGGACTCGTAAAAAGGCTATATCGTTCAGAATTGAAGATTTTGCGAAATTTCTGTATAAATACGGTAAAACTGAAAACGGAATTTTCTTAAATATGCTAAATTACCGACAACGGAAATTCTGTAAAACTACTAGTCAGAAGAAATGAAAACTTTTAAAAACGAAAATTTCGTTACAAGACTGACACCTATAAGCAACATTGCTGCATGGAAGTTTCAGTGAATTCACACCACTCTTTTTTTAGAGTGTAGCGCTGAAAGGCTACCAATGAAATGCCACATTCCGATGCATCGCTAACGACTTGGAGATTACTGACTCTCACTTTTGCTGTAATAAAATCTTCATTTTCCACGCCAGTTCTAGGATAGGCTTGAGGAGAGTGGTTAGAAATATTCAAAGCCACAATTAGTTTCTGAGTATTGTTCATCACGAAGTCTGATTGATATTTCTTCCTCTTATCAGATCTTCGCCAATTTTTGTTTTATTCTTGAAGGATGTATGTCCCTTATTTGTGCAAGCATGATATCATGGGCCCTTTAATTTCGACAGGCAGAGATTCAATAAAGCATTCAAAACAACTAGAAATTCACTCTAATATCACGAAATGTCTAAAGAAGCGTATGATCGAATCATTTGTAGCAGCTTCATATGTGGTCTTACTAGCGACAAGGTTCTGTAGCAGTTCAAGTTCTATCCTTAGAAATGGCTGTTCCACATCACGTATATCTGTACCACAAACATGTTAAAGTCACGCAAGCCAAACAGTTCTCCAGATGTTAGATTAAACAGCGATGGAATCAAGTACACGGGTTTCCAAAACCTAAGGACGGACTACTTTTTACCTGTACAGAAAAAACAATACATGACCGCAGCCAAATGAAAAATAATTATATTCCCAGTATACCAACACATGAAAAGAAGGAAAAATTGTTTATAAATGACGCACACATTACACTGTAGTCAGTGTTCACACAAAAGTTACAAATTTCTGAAGGACATAGATAGAGAGTGGATGTGCAGTGCTTACCGATAGCCAGGTGGAGAGATGCAGTACTTTAGTATGGAATATCTCCATTCCGAAATGTCATGCAGCTCTCACAACATCGTGGAATGGTCAGAACCAAGTGATTAAGGGGTTCCTGAGGCAAATTGGACCACTCCTTCCTCATATAATAGCACGGATCACGCCCTGCTTGTTTTCTGGAGAAGGGTTTCGAGCATCAGTGAGTCTCCCCATTGCGTCTCGGACGTGTTCGATGGCGTTCAAGTCTGGGAAAGGTACTGTCCAGTCGATGCGATGAATATCCTCGGTCTTCAGGAGCGTCTGCACTGCTCTCGTGCGATGAATTGTCTCGTTGTCATCCATGAACAGAAAGTATTCGTCTAGAGCACCGCGGAATAATCGAACATGCCGGAGAAGAACTTCTTTTCAATATCGTCCGCCTCTTACAGTCCCATTTTACAGCACTTGTAGCTCAGTGCGCTCATTAATCATTATGCCGCCTTACGCGATTACCCCGGCATCGCCGTATCTGCTGCTTCCCTGCACATTCGCATCCTGGTATTCAGTACCACTTTCACGCCAGAATCAACTAATGTCTATAATCCTAGGACAGACTGAAACGACTCTCACCTGTGAAGACTGATGACGTGTCTAATTTCTGTAGATACGACACCACTGAAAACTTGCGTTACGTTAAGCTCTGGATAGATGGACGCAGACTACAGGCTTTTACGCACATCGCTTTATAAATCGCAGATGTCTTACCACAGTTTGTCGGAATAGCGACGTTCCTGTTCTGTAAAGGAGGCGACTCGCAAGCTGACCAGCCGAGTTGCGGCGGTTACGTTTTGTTGTTACAACTAAACCTCTTCGTGCGTGCGTCGCAGCAGAGCAAGGGCGACCTCATAGTATATGTCAGGGACTCATTCCATTGGTTTGTAACGCTTCCCACAGCCTACATACCACACTTTGATTTTGGTTGATTGAAGGTTTCAACGACCACCGTGAGCAACTCCATGGGCTATGAGCAGTCGCCCGTCCCTAATTTAGGGTCACTGGTTCCAGGTAAGGGAGAGAGCTAGTGCCGCAAGACAAACACAACATCCATGCCTCACCGGGATTCGAACCCGGACCCCTTTCGGATGAATGATCAGAGGCCATCGCTTAGACCACTGCGCCACCGTGGGGGGGGGGGGGGCTACCACACTCTGAGCGATTCCAAACTCACAGGCAACATTACTCACGCGGCGGCCTTCTTCCAGCTTCCCTATAATTTTTTAATTTTTCCCCATGTGAAATCATTTAGATGATGTCTTTGAGACATAACGTAATTTACACATTGGCGCCTTTGCGCCTTCACTTTCAAATTTTCCTTGAGACTCATGTCACTACCGCGCCCTTTTCTTTTTTATCTGTTTAAGTGATACCGCGTGACACCTGTGCGCATGACTCGACGTTTTGCATTTGCACCCACCTTTTTACTAAACGTCGGCCGTTGTGCAAATTGCCACAAGCTGTAGCGTCTGATTTTGTAGTTGTAGCCTTTCTAAATAGTGTTCATCCTTTGGGATTGGACGCCAGTGTGTACCTTCACACAATATACAGTGTGGTCATAAAGTAACTTGGCCTATTTACGAGCCCCTAGCGACCACAGTGTTTGACGAATTTGGATTTAGACCTTTAAAGATATGCGCTAGAGATTTATGCAGATCAAATGAATCGCGCTCTCACGGTTATGGTGTGAGATCACGAATTACGGAAATTTTCAATGGCAACACCCACTTTGTGATATCTCATTGTAATCAGCACCTTAAAAAACCACAAATGGCGTTAGTAGTTTCTTTCTAGCTCTAAAGGCGACTGAGAAATAGCAATTTCAAATGAGATGAGAAGTAGCAACAAAAGAGGAAAGAAAGACAAAACTGAAATCGTCACAATTGCTTTTATTTACAAATGCTCGTTGTGTCTGACATCACAAGAATTGACAGATTGCAAGTGGTGAATCGTGGATATTACGGAAGCATGCAGCATGTTACATGGAACATGAGTAACCTCTCGTTTAATGGCTTGTTTCAGGCCAGACAATGTTCTTAGATTATCTTTGTACACTTTAAATTTCAGAGATCCCCAGAGCCCAAAATCCATTGGTATCAGATCTGGAAACCGTGGTGCCCATGGAAATGCAATATGGAGAGATATAATTCTAAAACCGAAGTGCTGTTCTGACAATTGTTTGACGCATTTGCTGACATGTGGTGGAGCACCGTCTTGCATCCAAATGACGTCAGATATTACACGTCGTTGCTGCAGCTCTGGAATGACGTAATTCGTTAGCATTGCTGCGTAGCAAACACCCGTTATAGTACACGTCCATAACCCTTGAGGGGTCACTTGTTCAAAGAAGTATGGGCCTAGATTGAAAGTGCTTGTGATGCCGTACCTCACAGTCACTCTGGCTTCCTGTAAGGGAAGAGGTAACACATCATGGGAGTGTTTGTCTACCCCAATGCACACAGTTTCTAGAGTTTACTTTGCCAGTTAACGTAAATCGTGTTTCGTCAGTCCATGGTATGCGCAGTGGCCAGCTGTTGTCCCTGACACGTCTTATTAAAAATGCATTCGCAAATTCCAAACGTAGCTGTTCGTCATCCTCTCGCAACACTTAGACTCGATAGTACCTGTACGGGAACATCTGGAGTACCGATCGAAGAATCTTTAAGAACGTAGTTTTAGGAACATCCAGAATGCGAGAAGCACCTCGTGCAGTTTCGTGGCGATTCAATAATCGTGTGATGCACTTCAGCAACAAGTTCAACTGGAGTGGAAGGTCTCACACAGCTTGAATTGAACATGGACCCGACGCAAATTATGGATTCGACGGAAAACACGCAACGTCTCTGCGGCATTCCAACCGTTACTGTAATACAGCTTGACTGGTTCTCACCTTGTTCTCTTAGACGTGCTGACACCATACGTACTCAACTTCTAGCCATCAATGCTATTTATCGGAACTGGTTGCAAAGACGTAAAACGAACTGTGTTCGCTAATTGGATGTTTTTAGAGACGACGTTGACATGCAAATGACGTGCATTATCGTTGCTGCAGACACAACGCATATGAGTGACGAAAGGAGTTCACTTTTTCTTTTCTACTTTTTTTCCTCTTTTGTTGTTACTTTCCATCTCATTTAAAAGTGGTATTGCTCAGTGGCTTTTAGGGCTAGAAAGAAACTGTTAACGCAATTTGTGGTTTTTTAGGGTGCTAATCACAATGAGATATCACAAAGGGGGTGTTGCTATCGGAAATTTCCGTAATTCGTGAGCTTACACTGTAACCACGTGAGCACGATTCATTTGATCTGCATATATCTCGAGCGCATATCTTTAAACGTCTCCCAAATCTCAACCCAATTCGTCGAAAACTGTGGTCACTAGAGTTTCGTGAATAGGCCAAGTTACTTTATCACCTTGTATATCACTTTAGCCATGCACCTAACTCTGTGTATTGCACCGGGAGAAAGTATTGAAGAAGTCTCTGGTGCAAGAACTTGTTGAAGAAAGAGAAGTGTGAGTCGCAACAGCTCTTTGTAGTCATCTCCAGGGTGAAAATCGTATAGCTGCCACAAATGAAAGTAACTTAGTAAATTTTGAGTGGTTCCAATTGAGAAGTAGTAACTATACCATCTGTATCCGACAAATACGCATACTATAAAGGCGACTAAGAATTTGCAAACCTTCGAAAGAGCTGGATATTTGATCCAATTCAAGCTCACCTTAGGTTTTAGAAAAACACTGAAAACGATGATTTCAAGAATGTGGTGTCGGCAATCCAAGCTCACAAAAGTTTTGTTTAGTTTCAGCTCCAGCAATGGTCATGTTTCAGCTTTCAATACTAAATTATTCGGTGTGGTGTTGAAATATACGAACTGAACTAATTAATTCGAATCACAACTCTGAATTAATTTGAATATTGGGGTCGCTTGTGATAATCCAGTTCCGTTTGTGAGTTTCGGAGCACCGAAAATGCTGTTAACTTACTCCCGAAACACAAGTATTGCTCCGTGTTGAATGTTTTTCTTCTGATCAACCTGGCCTTATCTCTCAGTAACCATGCTTTTTCCGACCATCAAAGGTTTTTTGGACTAGAGCTTTTCTTAGAACCTCTGCAGCTCTCGCAGAGAGCTATACTCTTATCAATGAATCATTGAGCGAACTCGGAAATGCTCAGCAGCGGGATCACCTACGTTCTTAATGACGTCGCTATTTTTTCCGCCTAGGAGGTTGGAGTGCTTTCACTTTAAATCCGTCTAATCAAGTTTCAGAAAAGAAACATTTACTTTTTCAGTGGATGGGCGTGTCCACACCTATTGCAAAAGCTATTGCTAGATGGTCACTATTACTCTCGTCGTCCAAAACTCGCCAATCCTGGACCAACGACCTAATCGAGACTCTAGTTATAGTCAAATAAATCTAGGAGGACCCCCATCGCTCCTTAAAAGACCGAGATACTTCCCCGGACATTCAGAATCGCCAAACTGACTGAGCATGCAAAGTCAATGAGCTTTCTGTCCATGCCATTTTTATCTGGACCACCTGAAATGGAACTTTCAGCGTTAAAGTCGCATGCTATGACGATCTCACGGTTCTGGTGTCTACTTTAAAGAACCATGAGCTCGTTAATAGTCTCAGAAATGTCTTTGGAAGGAGGACTGTAGGCATTAACTGAAAGAAATCTTACGGCTTCGTTGATGAAGACGCAGGTGAAAGTAGCCAGAATACAGAGTAAGAAAACGTGCATTTCGATCGCGGATCCCAGCAGGAGGAGCACGTCTTCAGTGTAGATCTTTCGATGTAAATAATATAATCATTGAATCACACCTGTCTACTGAAATGTTTAATGCATACATTCACACCCTATAAGGATGCATTAACAAATAAACGAACATTGTTATATAGTTTTGTTAATGAAGGACCAACTCGGTCGGGGAAAACCTGATGGTTCGAAGGGCAATAAATCTCTCGGTTATTCCCAACTTTTTTGACCTATCGGTAGTTGTTCCGCAGGGGTAGCCGTAGGGAGCAGGATACCGGATGTTTCTTTCCCGCGGTGCGAATCTGCACCTCTTTGGTAAAATTGCTTTCGCAACGCCTCGTATTCTTGTAGAGCCAGTCATTTTGTGGAGTAAGTAGAAGTAATCAGGGCGTTACTTAATCGCCAGTCCCCTTGTCAGTAAGAGTAGAAAGCATTTTCACATCCCCGCTTTAGTTAGTAATGTATCAGTGCAAATGAAGTTTATTTTTCTGCTGATATAGCCTCGCTTGTCTTCTCGCCCGTCTGATAGGCACTCTAGGTAGACCAGTGTTCTCAAGGTTTATGAGAGCAGGAAATTTTTATTAAAAGCCGCCCCCGGTGGCGCTGTTGTCTACACTTGGATTTATGAGCATTCGCACGAGTGAACCGGGTTCGACTCCCCAATGAAGCATGGCTAGCGTGTTTATCCTACGGCGCTGAGTCTCTTCATATCCTGGAACCAGTGACCCTAAATTAGGCACGTGCGCTTGCATTAGTTGACCTTCTAAACAAAGAAAAGAAAGAACATCCAGTCTCATACAATCGTGGTTCAGCCATGGAGCAAATGGTCATACATCTTGACTAAGCTTAGCAATATTTCATCACTTTTTGAGTGCAATAATTTTACGAGGCAGCCTATGTTTTTATCACTGGGAATAAGCAAACTATTTTGTTTATACAGTCAGTAAAGGTGAGCATCACCGTGAAAGTGTATCATCTGGCATTCATTGAATTTTTAAAATGAGAGAGAGAGAAAAACTGTTTCTCCAGCATTTACAACTCATAGTCACAAATAATGGAGATACTTTTCCATGCAACGGTACCTGTGAAAGGTTTTCACGAAACAGAGGGTCTGCGGAGGAAAGTTGTTTCTTGTGAGGCAAGTTGAATGTCCAATAAAATACAACATGTGTTGAAAATGCGAGAAATGTATCACAAAAGAACTCCTTGCGTAGGTTACCTGCATCGCCAAGAAAGAATTGGGAATTGTAACCAAAGATGCAATTTTACTAGGAACGATCAGTTTGTATAAAGTGGGAACAAAACTCAGAGGACTCGTCCTAAAACAAGATATGTTGCCAATCAGCACGCCGTTGTCTGTATTGAAAACCCCATGGACGCCTGAGGCGTCCATGGCTCAGGGTCAAAGGAATGCGCAGCAAAGGGATGCGTGTAACCAGTCCTTTGTGTAGAAAACGGTGTAGAACTGTGGAGGCGGACAGTGCCAGATCTGTTGCAGTGCCTAAACAGTCTTCTCTTCGTACCGCTCACTCGACTGTGCAGAGGGCGCTGTTGGGCCTAGACATGCCCAATGGCTCTGCACTTCTAATCATTTGCATGACCTACCCTACTGTGCGTATCACGTGATACGCAGAGCAGGATAGGTCATGTGTTGCAATTTTCATGTACAGTAGTTTATTATGTGGCATGGCTATTAAATAATGAGACTGACGCTTTTGTGTTTGTTTGTTTGGGAGTTTAAAGACCACAGTGAGCAACTCGATGGGATATTAGCTGCCACTCGTCCCTAATTTAGGACCACTGGTTACAGGGAACGTAGAAAACCACTCCCGTAGGACAAGCACAACATCTCTTCCTAAGAACGGGATTCAAATCCAGACATACACTATATTGACAAAAGTCACTGAACACCCTTTCAAAAGCAAATGAATGGATCCGCTGCGTTGTTAAGATGCGCGGTACAGCTGACAAAGGTATAAAAACAAGCCTGCTGCTGACCGCGATCATATCGCAGTGTGAGGTTGAGTAAAAATGTCGCAGAAGGAGAGAACTGACTTTGAGAAAGGATTGTTGGGTGTTTGTTATATTAGTGGGTTGTCCATATGAGAAACCGAGAGGCGTTTAAACATACCCAAAGTCAACTGTTTTAGATGTGTTGAATAAGGAGAAAACACATGGCGTGCCGGAAGTAGCAAAGCGTTCCGGCAGACCAAATAAAATCAGTGATAGAAGACGTCGAAGCCTCAGGAGAATCGTTACAGCTCATAGACGGAGTACTTCACAAGACCTCAGTGTTCAGGTGAGTAAAAATGCCGGAACCTCGGTATGTGCACGTACCATCCGCAGAGAACTTCATTCCATGGGTTAGCGTGGTCGGGCGGCTGCTCATAAGCCTTTCATCTCCACTCGGAATGCTACTCGTCGTTTAGCAAGGTGTAAAGAAAATTTGTCGCGGACCGTAGATCAATGGAAACGGATCCTATGAGCTGATGAATCGAGATACACGATCCATCAGTTACTGTAGATGGCCGTGAGTGGGTATCGCGGTAGCGGGGTGAACGCTATTTACCACAGTGCACTGTTCCTGCGGTCAAGTTTGGAGTTAGCGATGTATTCGTTTGGGAGTGTTTTTCGTGGTATGGTCCCGGCCCATTGGTTATCGTGGACAAACCTGTTAACCATCACATCTACCTCGATATTCTGGACAGTTATGACCTACCAACTCTGTGGCAATACTATGGAACCGAGCCTAGGTGGTACCAGCAGGATAACGCACTGAGTCATAAAGCAAGGACTGTTACGACCTGGCTTGACGATAATTCCTAGAGTGGCCAGCACAGAGCCCTGATCTAAATCCCATAGAGCACTAACGGGATAAATTACAGCGCCATAAGAAGTTTGGAACCAAGGCCTACTACTGAGCAACAGTTAAAAGCAGCATTATGTACTGAATGGAAGCGCATACCAATCGCTGCATTCCAAAACCTTGTCGAAAGCATGTCTGGAAGGCTCAGTGCATGCATTAAGGCCATAGGTGGACCGACACCGTACTAATACATGTCAATAAATGCTATGTTGTATTTCTCTTATAAGTGTCCGGTGACTTTTGTCAATATAGTGTATCTCAGACGAATGATCAGAAGTCAGTGCTTAGACCAACGCGCGACTAGCGCGGCCTGACGGAATAACTTTAGGTAAATAAGAGATTTCCATTTCTAGTTTTTATCAGCTTCATTCAGTCTTCTTCTTCCACGTCATTACCCCACTGCATTCCGATCTTCTAATGTGCAAATCAGTATCTTAACTCATCTGGTATGGGTCCTTAAGAAGCTTAGTCGCTCTCTTCTTCGGCAAACTGTCTGACACAAAATGGGTCCCCTTGAGTAAAGATTTGACTTTAGGGAGAAACAAATGCGGCCAAATCTGGCAAGTAGCCAGGATGTTTAAGCACTGTGATCCTTTTTTCGGCTAAAAAAGAGCTTCACTTATAGCGCTGAATGCGTATGCGCGTTGTTCAGATGTGAAGGATGAAGCCATTTTTCCACAACTCTGGCATCTTCTGACTTACACTTTCAAAGTCACAAGAACCTTTTTGTACCAGGGAACCACAAAAGTATTTGTCGTTTCTCGATGGAGCAAGAGAAACACCTTGTAATGACTGAATTTGCGGAAAGCTGACGTTCTACCCGAGGTATATCGTCAGCTGAAAGCCGAAGACGCCTTGCGATATGAATCAGATGAGTAAGTGGTTTGGTATTGGAAATAAGTGCTATTCCAATGGCGGTATTAGTGAATATTATGAGAATTTGAACTTGGTTCATTTGTTGAAGAAACAACGCGTCGCATTTGCTTAGTATTCGGGGCACAGGATGTGAATGAACGCACAACTCGAAATCGGTTCAAAAAGTTCAGAGACGTAGATAAATATATTCAAGAAAACTTCCGGAGTGTTCGTCCTGTCAGCCTTGAAACAGAAGCTCTGAAAGTTGCTACCGAGCAGGACGGTAACCAAATCTGCAAGGAACTAGCCCAGTCATTTGGTGTTAGTGATGAAACCGTCCGAAGACATCTGCATGCAAAAGGTAAGGCATACAAATTGTCTTAGTGGGTTCCACACAAATTGTCTGCAGTGAACAAACAGCAACGCGTCTGTTCTTGTCTTGCATTGCTACCTCATTATGCCAAAGAACCATTTTTGGATAGGATACTCACACGTGATGAGAAGTGGGTCCAGTACAGCCCCCCAAAACGTTACAGATATTGGTTGCCCACCACTGACTCAATTCCTCACGCATCGAAGCCAGCACTGCATCCACATAAAGTTATACTGTGTGTATGGTGGAGAGCACGTGGTGTTGTTCATTATGAACTCTTGCAACGCGACCAAATGATCACCGCTGCCGTGTACTGTGAACAACTGAAACGTGTGCACGAGAACCTGAAAAAGAAGGAAGCCGCTGGTCAATAGAAAGGAAGTTCCTCTCCTTCAAGATAACGCTTCCTTCTGCCCAATCCGCTTCATTGACCAGAAACATTATCAAAGAACTTGAGTAGGAGCTTTTATGTCATCTAGCTTACTCACCAGACATCTCTGCTTCAGACTACCACATGTTTCTTCAGTCTATAATCATTTGCGTGGACAAGACTTCTCCAACTTTGATGAGTTGCATGCTGGAAGAACATTGTTGATGCCCATGGTAAATACTTTGACTAATAAATTGCTTTTCTAATACGTGTGAGTAATACTTTCTCAAAGTGTACACAAACGGAAAACAATTTTATGGTTTTCTGATAGTATCCTTATTCACTGTTCCTTCAGCAACAGGAATCCACTTGGCCATTTATTGCGCACTTAATGTCAAGAAAATAACGATAATTCTTTGAACTTTCTTTGCCGTTCTTCCTTCATTCGTGGTGGCGCTGGTGTTTACCAATGCATCGATTTTTTCATTCATTGTCTTATAAGGAGATCCAGGTTTCATCACAAGTGGTAATACTTTCTAGAAAGTTGGAGTTCCCCTGGATTTTCTGCAGTGTCCGCACAAATTTAATTGCGATGTTGTCTTTTTCGTTCAGGCGTAAAGGCGCCTGAGTCATATTGGCATAAACCTCAGTTGATATTTTCATGCGAGATTTGCCTAACAGTCTGTAGCGTAAACGCTGTTTCTTCCGGCGGTTGCAATCGAAGCCACGTCTCTTCGCTCCGGAACCAGTTATTCTCCCGACTGAACTACATCGACGAAGGCTTATCACTGCAACTTGCCGTTTTGCCTCTTGCGTCACCTGAGAGATAGATCATAAGTCTCTTTATTGATGTTTACAGTTCATGATATTATTCTAATACTCAATGTTATATATTAGGGTTATGCAAAAGTTTCCGCCACCCCTGCTAGCGGGCGCTGTAGGAGGCGAACCAGCCGGCGACCTGTGCTGTCAGTTTGTAGAGGAAGCCAAGCATCGCGGTAGATAAAGTTCAATTGCGGCACTGTTTGTTATTCATGTTCAATTTAGGGAGAAGTGCTAGTGAAGCATACGGTTCAATGTATCAGGCGTATGGCGAAATGGTAATGGGTGAGAGGACGCGTCCAGAATGGTTTGCCAGGTTTAAGAAAGGTGATCTAAGCTTGGAAGACAAGCCACGTGCAGGTAGTCCTCAGGTACTCGCAGACAAGGAGTTGGAAACGCTGTTGAAAGAGAGTGCCTCACAATCGAAAACGCAACGGGCGAAACGTTTTAAAGTGGCACAATCGACGGTGGTACGGCGTCTACAGGCCTTGGGGCAGATCCAGAAGATTGGTAAATGGGTTCCGCATACTTTAACGGTGCGTAATATTGGTCAATGATTGGGCATCTGCATGTCGTTGCTGAAATGGTTTCAAGGGAAGAATGTCTTGTGGAAGGTTGTCACCGGGGATGAAAAATGGGTTTACTGCGACAATCCCGTACGCAAGCAATCTTATGTTGACCTAGGCCAGCCATTAACAACCACTTCAAAACAGGATATCCACGAGAAAAAGGTAATGTTGTGTGTGTGTGTGGTGGGATATGTATGGAGTGCTGTATTTCGATCTGTTGAAACCGGGCGAAACAATCACTGCGAAACAATCATATAGTGATCAGTTGATGAAACGTAACGCCGCAATCGAGCAAAAACGCTCATGGACTGGTGAATGACGCCTTCCAGTCACGTTGTTACACGGTAATGCCAGACCACATGTCGGTGCCACCACGAAATCAACCCTTGAACAGTTACACTGGGAGGTTTTACCGCCCCCGGCTTACTCCTCGGACATTGTACCCTCAGACCTTCATCTGCTTCGCTCTATGCAACACGACCGAGCCCAACAGCGGTTCACCACATTTCCATAGGTGAAATATGTCATCACTGCGTTCTTCAGCTCAAAACTGGAGTCGCCGTTAGGTCATTGACGCTAACGGCGAATATTTCTTTGAATAAATGTGTACTGCTTTCCTGATTGTTCCTGCTTCCTTTGTCCTTAAAACGGCGGAAACCTTTGCATATCCCTAATACTTTCGAAAAATTGCTTAGGATTTGTCCACAGTTTTCTGTGTTTCAAGTGCTTGGACGTCCCTGACTTTCGTCATATTCATATAATCCCTACCTTCAGTGAACCTTTATTCTTTCTATGTCAAAACACGCGCACATGCCAGGTATTCTTTCCCGTACGCCTCATTTAACATGTGGAAAAATTCGTTAGGCGTTATTTTTAGTAACATTAAAAATGCGACCTTTATCCGTTGTTCAGTAATTGAACTCAGCTTTTCCCCACGTGCGAAAAACAGGACATCAAAATTCATCAACAGATGCAACCGAACTAATGCAAAAAATCAGGCGAGTCTTGCATTTCTGGTTACGGACAGTTCGACATCAATGGAGTTCCGCTTACTTTCGATCTCAAACGTTACATGCACGATAACAGTCTTAATTTATCGTCGTACCTAATAAAGCAGCCTTTTCACAGTTCTCATTGTACAGATCAGGATCTGTCTTGTTCTCGAACCCACAATGGTTTCAGAACAAGACATATCCGTTTGAGAGGTAAAGAACGAGAAAAAACCCCAAAATTCATAAACACAGAGGATGTTCGCACATTTGTAGAACGTTTTTGATAAGAAATTACAGAAAATAAAAGAAGTTCAAAGAATTGAAACTGGGATCCGCGTTTTAGATGGACATGGAAGAAACATCTGGTAAGAATATATCGTCTGCTAAGGAAATGGTGAACGTAAACAAGATGGAATAGAAAGTTATGTTTTTGCACTACAAGATGAAAAACATTCCTACTCTTTAGTAACAAAATCCTGCGAAAGTCATGGAATTAGCCTTTCAAAATGTAAAATGAACAATATTACTTCTAATAAAGGGGGAAATCGTCAAGCATTGCCTTTAACAGGAAAAAGAACATCAAATGAATATCCAAAGAAGGTATGTACTTTTACGATTATTTCAAAAGTAAGGTCTTTGGTCTTAAAAGAAAATCCACCGACCAAAAGAGCAATCGCCAAGTCGTCGAAAATATCTCTATTATCTGTAAACAAGGTAATAAACAAAGATTTGAATCTAAATAAAAACAACAACAACATAATGTTCACCGTCTTTTGCCTTGGCACGTGATATTCAAACATAGGTACAGAACCTGTAAACTAGCTGAGCGCAAAACAAGGTGTAGACTTCTTTAGGAGAATCCCTTAGCCGGAGACAGATGGAAATTTATTGTGACTATTGATGAAGCATGGATCTACCCCTAAACGAGTGCAACAAAATACAAGAAAGTTGACACCGTATTGTCGGGGGTGTAATAAGCACGTCTTTTGAATCCGTTATACGCAAATTAAATTCATCAAAGCTATTCAAAGTCAATGGAACCGGTATGGAAAACAATAGTATCTGACGGAAGAAAGAAGATTTTCAATCGGATTTTTAATCCCTCAGATATTGCTGTAAACGGAATAGTGAGCTTACGAACTCTTAGAAACAGAGATATCGACAAAAATAAGATGTGACTTTACGTCCCCTGGTGGGAAAACCATGCATTATTTTAGGAAGAAAGTATTCTCAAAAGGTTTATCCGTATAACCGGTATCGGTCAAAGAAAAAAAAAACTAGTCGAGTTTTCAGGAGCCCAGATTTTGCAACAAATACATCAGAAGCAGAAATTAACACATATGACCCCTGGTGGCTAACCCATTCTTTACCAAACATTAGAAATTATGTGAAAAATATTTTCCATCAGGTCTTGTATGCGATACAGGAAGAATTTTTCAAATCAGAGCTTTAGGAGCAGAAATAACGCAGAAAACGCAATTTATCTTTGTGCCCCCTAGCGGAAAGTGTATGATTTACTTGAAAATTTTGAATTTATAGGAAAAACATTTCGCATCGGAAACACTATCCAACAAAGAAGGAATTTTTCAAATCGTACTCTTAGAAGTAGAGATATTGACAAAAAACAGATATACATCTACACCCCTGGCGTACAAACCATGTATTTTTACAAAAAGAAAATTTTCCTAAAACGTTTGTCGACATGAGTAGTATCGGTCAACAAACGACGTTTATTTCAAATGAGAATTTAGAAGCTCATATTTTGCTACAAATGCAACAGAAGCGGAAATTAAGATTTACGCCCCCTGGTGGCCAAACTATTTTTTTACAAAAATTAGAAATTATGTGCAAACGATTTCTCATCAGGAGCTGTATCCGGTACAGAAAGAATTTTTCAAATCGGAGATTTAGAAGCAGAGATATAGGGGGAAACGCAATTTACCGCTACGCCTCCTAGCGGAAAGTCTATGAATTACTTGAAAATTTTGAAATTATATGAAACACATGTCCCACGGAACACAATATCCCACAAAGAAGGAATTTTTCAAATCGGACTCCTAGAAGTACAGATATTGACAAAAATAAAATGTACATCTACGCCCACTGGCGGCGGAACTGTGGAATATTTTAGGAAAATATTCCGAAAAGGGTTATCGATGTGAGTGGCATCAGTCCACGAAATAATTTTTTAATCGATATTTTTGAAGCTACGATTTTATGGCAAATACATCAGAAGCAAAAATTAACACTTACGCACCCTGGTGGACAAAGTATTCTTTACCAAAAATTTGAAATTATATGCAAAAGATTTTCCATCAAGAGATGTATCCGCTGAAGAAAAAAACTTTAAAATCGGAGTTTTGGAAGAAGAGTTATCGGGGAAAATGTAATTTACTTTTACGCCCCCATCTATACGTAATTTGAAAAAAGTAACTATATCTAAAATACCCTTCGACATAAAGGAAATCGAAAGATAAAATAATTTTTTCAATCGGATGTTTAGAAGCAAATATGTGGAATAAAACATATTTTTGAATTCAACATCATCTGCATTTACGCCCTCTACCGGCGAACTTGTACATCGTAAAAAAAAAAAAAAACGAAATACAGGATCATCATTTGCATATTTCAAGCTTCCCAATGCAAAAATAATTTTTCAAATCGGACTAAGAGTTGCTGAGATATCGTGGGTACAGACGGACGGACGGATGGACAAATCGATAACAGAAGCACGTTTTTTTTTTTTTTACACAAGACGTGCTGAAAAGTCAATTTACTATCGCAAAAGCGCAGAAAACGACTAAAAATTTGGTTCCAAGGATAGTTTCAGCAAAGGGTTCGTGATTATTGCTAGTTTCTCATAAAATGGGAGATTAAAGTCAAGAAAAATTGAAAAGGATGTTAAAATCAATTCTACATGTTGCCAAAATAATATTTTAAATCCTGTATTTAAAGAGGAACCACCATTCCTCAAAGAGTAGAACTCCATCAAAATAAGGCTACTAATCATACATCACGATCTACAACTCAGTTTATTGAAAAATGAAAAAAAGAGATAGGTATCAAGTAATACCATTTTCTCATATTTTTTCAAAGTGTCGTAATGTGTCACTAACGGACTATTGTTCTTTCCGACTGCTAAAAGGAGCGCTTTCTAAACGCAGATCTAAAACAATGATTGAACTATCTAAAGCAGTGGGAGAGGAGTGGAATATACTACCAGTACCAATTTTAAGAGATGCCCTGTTATCTTGGAAATGTAGATGTATGTTCATATCCAGAAGAAAAAGCTATCAGATAGAACATTTAAGAAAAAATAATTTTACTTTAAACATTAATTATATTGCTGAAAAGTCGTTCTAAAATGTATAAACGTCCTCTGTACTTGAATTTTTTGTTCAAACCAAAACTCGCTTTTCTTTTTTTGCTTCAACAGTGTTTGGCTTCAAACGGGAATACTAGCACAGCACTGAGGTTATCGGATGCTATTTCGAAAGGAACGGTGCAGAATGTTCAGAACACAGTGCAGAGGTATGTAAAACAAAATATATTTAAATCGTATCATAGATAGACAGACATAATAAATTGCACAATTTAATGGTCTTATTGATCTGTCTGTTTATCATTTTCATTATACATACGGGTTTCTGTTCGTCTTTTCTCACTACGAAGGAGATATTAATAATTTGTTTAGAATTGAAATGTTCTGTTTGATATCGCGCTGTATATTTGATGAATTTCAGGCGGTACGTATTTCTTACTGGACGGGAGACATTTGTCTTGAACTCTCATAGGAAATTCAACGCTTTCAGACAGAGAATGATAATCCCTTTAACCAAAGTTCATCAAATATGTACCTCTCGAATAGATGCTTCAGTCTTCTACCACAAGCCAAATCAGTTTCTGCCTATTTATGTACCTTGTATTGAACCACGAAGCTTTACACGGAAGATTTTGTCATTAACAGAAAAGATTTCATTGGAATAATCGTGAATTTCGAAACTGTCTCAAATATAATGCAGATTGAATTAGATGACAATGGTTTCGCATATCATGGATTTAATACTTTATAAACAAACGGATTAAGTGCTCCATTTATGACGATGCGAAGAATGAATTTTATTAATGTTTAAATATTATAAATGATTAAGATGTTTATGTAGAGACATTGTGTCTTGTGGGGGAAATTGCAAAATGTAGTTTCCTTTGTCCTAAACGAATTGACAGTTCCCCTCAGCTGATTTTAAGTAATGCGATTACAGAGAGAGAGATAAGAGGGTTAAATATTTTGCTTTGAAATGAACAGAAAAGTTTTTAATCCTTTCAGAAGGAGAAGCATCGCTGCGTGAAATAAGCTGATACGTCTCCCCACAAATGTGTGTGTGTGTCTAGTTACTCCGAGCCACATAAGCACAAACGGAAGCATTTGCTTAAAATGATGTTAAGAATCTAAAGCCAGTCTAAATACGTATCTTTGAGTGCTTCCTGAGCTTAAACATTTCGTTTTTATAAAAACAATAAATGCCCGACGTAATTAAGGAGGCCTGTTCTAACGAGCATCAGTTTTATGAAAATATCGTATTACTTGCGCCATTATTGTTGCATGCTTTCTGCCGTGTAGCTTATTTCATTTTGGTCAACAAATAAATTTATAAAATGTTTCTAATAACGGAAGAGAGCGGTAGTAAATGCAACTTTTTAATCCTGCCGTTGCCATGGAGCGCTAACAAGAGAATGACTGAAAAGAAAAAGAACTATATAAACATATGAGAAACAACTTGGAGTATGAGAACATCTAATTAAGGATTATAGACCAGACTAAGTATATATGTAAAGGTTCTTCCTGATCAGGTGGACGTAAATGTGTTTGGTTTAGTTTCGCAGTTTAAAGATCACCATGAGCTGCTCTAAGAGATGTAAGCAGACGTCCGTTTCTAAATTGGGGTCACGTGCTCCAGAGAAGAGAAAGAGGAATGTGAAAATGTCTTGGGAGAGAAAGACGAAAGAGAAACACTTTATGTCGCAGTGGCCTGAACACTGGATTCCGACCATTCGTCCGAGATGGGGTCGAGTTCAAATCAATCTGAGGCGTGGGTGTTGTCTTTCTGTTGCGACACTGGCTCTCTCCTCTCCCTGGAACCAATTACCATACATTTGGAACGGGCGACTGCTTATATAGCCCAGTGAGTTGCTTACAGTAGTCGTTAAATCTCGAACCAAATAAAAAAAAAATGAATGGGGCACAGTAGCAACTGTGCCGCAACGTACAACGTAGAACAGCGTCAACTGTCACTACTTCACGGCACTATATCACTAGCGCCACGTCCTTAAAATATTCAGCGGAAGACAGTTGACGTTCGTTGTAGGTAGCGGTACAGTTGCTACTGTGCCGCTTTGATTTTTTTTCAGATATAATATTTTTAAGAAATAAAACTAAAGGAATGTTTTACTTTAATTACTTAAAACCCACTTATGCTATATACAAGTCATAGTAATTTATGCTGATCATAAAATAATGTTTGTAGAAATAGAAGGCGTAATATCATCACTGTCAGTACTTATTGCAAAAATTGTATCTGAAGAAATCGTTCTTCAGAAAAAAATTGCAAACTCCTTGGTCGTCTTGTTATAAATTTGGCGATATGTCTCGGGCCTAATGTACTCTTCTTGTTGTTGCTCTTGTTCTTCTCTAGATTCAGAACGCATCGGCGGTGTGAAGGTTTGAGACTTAATACATTCCATATCCAGCGAAGTTGTGAAGACTGGTGATGTACATTGTGTAATTCATGCTCGGTGTGAAAATTTGGATCGATGACATCAATCTCCATCTAGTCTTGCTGTCCATGCTCAATTTGCGCAGTTGAAGTAGAAGGTTGTGGATCTAGAGTCGAACTCGAATGAAATGCATCCCTGAGCTCGGATTTTTGATGTTCCCTACTTTCCGGTGGCCTTTGCGTTGATGACTTAGTGGGCTTTTTCTGATTCCTCTCGTTCTCCTCTAGCTGTTTCTTCAACTTGCGTCGGCTGTTATAGTAATTTTACCTGGATTTTCACGGCATTCTTAAATTTACGTCACCAGATTTTTTGTTTCTCTCTATTCTAAAAAAAAAAAAGTGTAACTGCCGCCGTTTGGAAATTTCGCGACACTCTTGCTTTTCTAGCTCGCAGCGTAAAACGTATTGAACACAAAAATATGAAATTTACATCGTGTTTAGAGAAGTGTTTGGAGAATACCCTGAAATAAACCGTTTCTCGATTCTAGCGATACTTTAAGAGCTATTATATTTCAAAATTATAGTAAGCAAAAAAGTGCTATCAGGTCGCGTTCCGGACACACTAACAGCAACAGAACCACGAAACCTTGCAGACGTGTAGTGCCATGACCAAATTTTTGCACCTCGTCGCCCTTTTTTTTGAATTTCAATTTAGTTTACAAGAAATTAATTTTCTAAATTTCCCAAAATTCTCTATTTCGCGATGGGATCCATTACAAAAAACGGATATATGGCAAACTATAAAGCATAACGCATTGCAATTTTTACAGCATAAACTTACAACTATCGTCCCTTTGTTACAAAACAAAAATTTATGAAAAAGTCATTTTCTGATTTTTAAGCATTTTTTAAAGACGCAAAGGAAAGAAATGAACGTCTTGTCTGTCTTCACGATAACCACAGAGAAACGTTCTGGTCCCGTGACCTGCTGCCATGGTGACGCAGAGAATTTGTTATGCATATGTTTTGTTGGTAAAGCTACCTCAGTTGTTTAAGGTGGACTTCAAGTAATTTAGTTTCCTATACTTCCAATGGAAAAACGTCTGAACACATTTTCTTCCCAATTAATGCGTTCCCAAAGATAGAAATTTTAACATCGATAAAAATGTCTTCATTTTATAACCTGGAATACTTGATATTTTCTAAAACACAACCATAGTTATGCAATCCAACATTTGTTTGTTTACTGACGTTATCAAAGTACAGGTCGCGCGATCTTTGTTCTAGACAATTAATGCGCTCCCAAGGATGAAAATTTGAACATCGATAAAAAATGTTTTCATTTTATAACTTGGAATACTTAATATTTTCTAAAACATAACCATAATTATGCAGTCCAACATTTGTTTGTCTACTGACGTCATCAAAGTACAGGTCGCGCGATCTTTTTTCTGGACAATTAATGGTTCCCAAGGATGAAAATTTGAACATCGATAAAAATTGCTTCATTTTGTAACTTGGAATACTTGATATTTTCTAAAACATAACCATAATTACGTAATCCAACATTTGTTTGTCTACTGACATCATCAAAGTACAGGTCGCGTCATCTTTTTTCTGGTTCCAACACCACCAAAGGAAAAGTTATTGATTTATTATATAATTATGGTTATGTTTTAGAAAATATTAAGTATTCCAAGTTATAATATGAAGTTATTTTAATCGATGTTAAAATTTTCATCCTGGGGAACACAATAATTGTGAAGGAAATGTGTACAAAAGTTTTTCCATTGGAAGTATAGGAAGCAAAATTACTTGACGTCCACCTTAGCGTTTTAGCATAACGGTTTACGGTTTACAGAAATGCTTTTTGGACCGCTTTTGTTTTCCTTAGTGGTAAATGTAGTAAGTGCTATAAGTTCAAACGACAAAAGTCCGACCTTCCAAAAATTAACGACAGTAAAAAAAAACTGAAATTTCGGAATAACAAGTCTTATTTGCTTAGACATGCAATAGAAATTGAAATTTATATGAATTTTCCAGTTTCTCTTTCATGTGATATACTTGGAAATCGGGCTGCAGGGCCCGAGCGCTACTCTGGAAACGAGCGTAGAGAGCCTAGAGTCGCAGCCTCTAGTATCTAAAAAACAAATAAATTTCAAATCCACTTTATTTCGGTTCATCACATAGGTCCGTTAGCTCTGACCGTCAGCTACGGAATGCGGGGCTGAGGTCATCGCTATCATTATCTATTCACTAGTTATCAACCTTAAAACGGCGCGCGGCGAAACAAAAGCACGCGTGTTTATCTTAAAAGTATAACTCTACTGTATCAAAAGTTTAAGGAGGAGAGGGTTGAAACTTGTTTTGTGATACACAGTCGAGTCACATTATTTTGACCACTTCCTACTTTTGACGTCAACAGTGCGTAGCCAATGAATGAAGGCATGTGTCGCAGCTGGCTTGCAGGATACATAGGGTGTGCTGTAGGCATTCTGAAAACATATCGCTCGTTGCTGTCATGGATAACATGAGCAATTCTTCAGATTTGCAAAAAAGGATGATTATCAGCTTTCGGGCCAAGAGTGGCAGAATTTCTGAGACAGCGCAACTCGTGAGCTGTTCGCGTGCTGTTGTGGTTAAAATGTATTGTGATGGAAGAAATGCAAAAATTGTGAATACCCAACGTGGAAACTGCGGAACACCACGTGCCATTGATGTGAGAGGTGAACGTTGGCTTCGAAGGTGTGTGAGAGCCGATCTACACGCTACAGTGGAGCAACTCACTGGCCGAATGAACCTGGGGGCTATCGTAAGGGTGTCTAAAACGACATTTCTGCTGACCCTGCTGCGTATGGTGCTCCGATGGTGACGGATGGTAAATGCACCTATGCTAATGAAGATACATCAGCAGAAAAGGCTTACATTTGCACGGTAGTATCGGAATCGGACGTCCACCAATTGGCAAAGGATTGCCTTCTCCGATAAGTGACTTTTTCTCCTTCGTGGAACGGATGGACGTTGGCGTATTAAGGCGAGAAACATCGGAGAACAAACACGCTTCAACCATTGCTGGAAGAATCCAAGCCGATGGGTGCATCGTTATGGTCTGTGGAATGATTTTGTGGCATTTCCTGGGTCCACTCATACCTGTGGAATGCACTACGGACCGAATTCGTTATGAATCCATCCTTACAGACCACGTACACACATACATGCTACATGCTGATTGTCTTTCTTGGAGTGGATGGGATCTTCCAGAAACGAAAATGCAACGTGTCACACAGCTAGAAATGTCCAAGAGTGGTTGGAAGAACACGATAAGACTCCGAAGTACTTCCCTGACCCCCTAAATCTCCAGACTTAAACCAATTGATCACCTGTGGGACCACCTCGATCGTATTGTTCGCTCTATGAATCCTCCACCATGCACCCTTGAGAAGCTCTCAAATACACGGCAGTCAGCTTGTCTCCACATACCTGAGAACAACTTCCATCACCTCATTGAGTCATTTTCAGCTCGTCTAGCTGCTGTCCGCGCTGCACACGATAGTTACCCTTTATATTAGCTGGTGGTCACAATAATGTGACACGACCGTGTAAATGGGACTATATAAACTATCTAATTATGTATAATTTATTAGACGTAGTTCTACGTAAAAAAAATGTCCTTAAATGATGCTAAGAATTAAAAGCTTTTCCAGGTCTTGAGCACGGTAAGATAGCCAGAAACCTACTCCTCTGACAACTCAAGCACCGGCATGGTGGACGTAAACGAACGTGCCTATTTACAAAGAGCCAATTTAGAAATAAATATCGCAAAGATATACGTTCCGAATGTACACAAGAAAATACGCCAACAATTTAATATAAAATACATGTAGGCAAAATCGCAATGCAGAATTTTACACTGTTATTTAATCAATTACATTCGACTTTCATATTTTTACGTGGATAGGTGTGCTTTTGTATTTGTTGTGTAATTATCCTCGTATCCCTTAAATCCCTTAAACGACCGATCTATGCCGACCAAGTTAGTTCCCAAATCAGTCGCAGCTTTCGGACGTATTGGCTTCAAATATTCGCGTTACCCAATCGAAAGTAGTTGCATAGCGCAAGGGTTTTACGAATGATGCTTTTTTTTTTTTTGATTGGAGGTTTAACGACCACCGTGAGCAACTCAATGGGCTATAAGCAGTCTCCGTCCCTAATTTAGGGTCACTGGTTCCAGGGAAGGGAGAGAGCCAGTGCCGTAAGACAAACACAACATCCATGCCTGACCGGGATTCGAACCCGGACCCCTTACGGACGAATGATCAGAGGCCAACGCCTTAGACCACTGCGCCACCGGGGCGGCCGAATGATGCTTGTTCTCACAGCAAACCAATTACTTTGATTCTCGTTCGAGCTGCGCTAAGACGACTAAACGCACTCCGAATCAATTCGTTCCAGTTGCGTTCGACTCACATTTTAGAGAGCCGATAAATTCGTTCGAGCTAATTTCGGCCCATTTCGTAAAACCCGAGCTACTTCGTTCTGCCCGGTTAGAAGGTTAATGCGATAAGGCGTCATGCGTGCATAATTTACTTCTACTGGCTCAAGGGAATCAAGAGAAGAAAATGTAATATACGGCAAACAGACTCATCCAGTCATTAACTTACGAATATATTCTGACGAACACCTTCAATACCGCGCCTCTGACCACATGATCACAGCGGCATTTCATATTCTCTCATGAGCCATGACGTCACGATCTCTTACCAAATTTCTTATTAAATCACCTTACGTCGTAATAAAGGCTTTCACCGAGTATGGCAACTTTATAGGATCACGAAAGGTATCTTGGACAAGCATTGGACAGAACTACACTCACGGACAAAATAAATTTGCGCACCAAGAAGGAAGCATCGGATTGAACTGAAATTTTATGGACATACAGATGAATGATACACATGATGGCAAAAACAGAGCTGCAGGACAATTACAGAGAGATCTGTGGCACGCCGTCCGGTCGTCTTCAAAAACGCGTCACACCGCTTCGTGCGGCGATACATGCTGCAATACGATCCGGCATGGAGGCGAATAGACGACTGATGTTGTCCTGCGGCAGACTGGTCCACACGTGTTTGACGGTGTGCTCCAAATCCCAGATAGTGCGGCACCGCCGCAGCTGGCATGTCAACTGGTCCCACACATGCTCTATAGGGGACATGTCCGGGGAGTAGGCAGGCTGTGGAAGTGTCGGCACATGACGTAGGCAGTCCTGGGCAACCCGAGCCGTGTGAGGGCAGTCATTATCCAGCTGGTATAGTGCAACTGGAATCCCGCCCAGGAATGGGAGCACATGTGGCTGTAGGATCTCATCCACATACCGCTGGCCCGTTAATGATCCACGTACCACTACTAGAGCTGGTCGGCTATCGTAGGCAATGTCTCCTACAGGTGGGGAGGTGTGACGCTAGATAGCGAGGTTGGGATTGTGCCGTTTACCCGGGGACCTCCATACCCAGACACGTGATCATCTGTCCCCAAAACGAAGCGGCACTCATCGCTGAACACCACACGTCGCCAGTCTGTGGCGTTCCTCGTCGCTCTGGCCTGGCACCACTGCACACGGAGCCGGCGACGTTCCGGTGTTAATGGCAGCACACGTACGGGGCGCTGGGATTGCAGATTCGCTTCTGCGAGGCGTCGGTAGGTTTTTCGTGGGCACACAGGACACGATACATCTGCCTGTATAGTGGACAGGGTCCCCGTGGGATCGGTTCACGCCTGGCGCACGATCGGTCGATCCTCTCTACCGGTGGTCCTTGTGGTCCGTCCGGAGCCGCTCCGCCATGCGGCAGTGCCGTCATGCGTCCACTGCTCCCAACACAGTCGGACGGTATGGTAAGAACAATCCACGTGGCTGACTATAAGGCCCGCCGCCTACCCTGCGGAATTCAGCACGATCTGGCCTCTCTCAAAGTCCGTATGTTGCGTAAATCGACATCTCTGGTATCAACCCGGCATTCTTGTCACTTTATACTCTTGCTTGCGTCGGCCGGTGCTTTTCGCTTTCATGGGGCATCGACTACACCCCGGTTTATAAGGGTCCCGGTTCATGCCTGCAGCTCCACCACATGATGTGCGGTCATGCGCACTCGCTCCAAACTCGGATCATTTGCATACCAGCATCCACTCTAGCTATTTGCAAAGTTTCGCGGTTGTAGCATGTATTCTTCTAAGTGCGCAAATTTTGTTGTCCGTGATTGTACTCATTGGAGCTCGAACATGAAGCAAGAAATTTGTTTGGATCGTTGAATGCCCTGTTCCATTACGTCCCACAAATGTCCGATGGAATAAATTGAAATACGACGAACTTGGCTGACAACAGAGCACGCAAAATAATTGTTCAATTCTGGAACCCATTCCTCCATAATACGGGCCTTGTAACAGGTGGCGTTTATTTTCTGAAAGAAAACGATTTGGTTACACGATTATCATGCAGGAAAACGTTTGACCTGACGTATCTTTGAGTGCTTCCTGAGCTTAAGCATTTCGTTTTTATAAAAACAATAATTGTCCGACGTAATTAAGGAGGCCTGTTATAACGAGCATCTGTTTGATGAAAATATCGCATTACTTGCGCCATTATTATTGCATGCTTTCTACCTTGTAGCTTATTTCATTTCTGGTCAACAAATAAATTTACAAAATATTCTTAATAACGGCAGAGTGCCATAGTAAATGTAAGTTTTTAATCCAGCTGTTGCCATGGAGCGCTAATAGCAAAATGACTGAAAGGAAAAATAACTATATAAACATATGAGAAACAAATTGAAGTATGAGAACATCTAATTCAGGATTATAGACCATACTTAGTATACAGGGTGTTTCAAAACTAATGGAACAAATTTTAAGTGGTAATAGAAAAGCACTTTTCGTCATAGAATGCATAGTTGCAAGTTACACGGTTAGGCGCTGGAGGGCGCTTTTCGTTTACCCACACACGCCGTTTTTCTTAACGCAAAGACCCACATCTCTTATCGGAACGTCTAGATGAGAGGACGTACCTTATTGTCCTTCAACAAGTCTTGCCTGAATTGATCCAGCATGTACCAGCAGCCATCCGCCGTAAAATGTGGTTCCAGCATGATGGAGCGCCAGCTCATTTCAGCACTCAGGTGCGTGATTACTTGAACGCCACATTTCCAGGCCAATGAATTGACCGAGGTGGACTCCACGAGCACCAGATCTGTCCCCTCTGGATTTCTTTTTATGGATACATCTCAAGTCCGTAATGTACGACAATCCATTTGATTCCAATGAGGAACTAGTCGCCAGACTTTCAGTCGATGCCGCAACAGTCCGGGAAATGCTTGGTATTTTCCATAACATACGGGTATCTTTACGTCGACGATGTGAAACGTGTTTCAGGAGTGGCTGTTGCCCTTTTGAGCAGCTTTTGTAAATGTCAGTACTTAGTTATTAATGTTTGCAAATTTGATGTAATTTTGTGATGTCACGTTTTGTTTTTTACGCTTTGCAACCGTAGGTTGAAGAAGCGTATATGCTCCAGCTTTGTCCGTCCGTCCGCACGATAACTCGCGTAAAAATCATTCGATTTCTATGAAATTTTAGTATGTGGTAGAGAAACACCTGGGGACGAACCCTATTGAAAATGGGGTTAATGGGGTTAAAGGTCGCGACATAGGAACGGGATTCATTCCATTGCCCTTATGCGTCATTTCTTGCGTAAATATGGTTCGATTTCAGTGAAATTTTAGTATGTGGTAAGGGACCACATAAAGACGAACCCTATTGAAAATGGGGTTAATGGGGTCAATGGTCACCACATAGGAACGGGATTCATTCCACTGCCCTTATGCGTCATTACTTGCGTAAATATGGTTCGATTTCAGTGAAAGTTTGGTATGTGGTAAGGGACCACATACGGACGAACCCTATTGAAAATGGGCGAACTGGGGTCAAAGCTAACGACAGAGGAGCGGGATCCATTCCATTGCCCTTATGCGTCAAAACGTGCGTAAATATGGTTTGATTTCGGTGAAATTTCAGTATATGATAAGGGATTGCATGGGAACGAACCCTGTTGAAAATGGGTGAAACTGGGTCAAAGGTAAGGACATCGGAGCGGGATCCATTCCGTTGCCCTTATGCGCCATAACTTGTAAACATTGTTCGATTTCGATGAAATTTCAGTATATCATAGGGATCACCTGGGAACGAACACTATTGAAAATGGGTGAAATAGGGTCAAAGGTCAGGACATCGGAGCGGGATCCATTCCGTTGCCTTTATGCGACATAACTTGTAAAAATGGTTCGATTTGGATGAAATTTCAGTTTATGATAGGGGATCACCTGGGGAAGAACCCTTTTGAAAATGGGTGAAATTAGGGTCAAAAGTCGTTCAGGACAGCGGAGCGGGATCCATTCCATTGCCTTGCGCCATAAGTTGAGAAAAAATGCTTCCATTTCGATGAAATGTCAGTATATGATAGGGGATCAACTGGGAACGAACCCAATTGAAAATGGGTGAAATGGTGTCGAAGGTCAGGACATCGGAGCTGCATCCATTCCAATGCCCTTATGCGCCATAACTCGAGTAAACATGTTTCGATTTCGATGAAATGTCCGTATATGATAAGGGATTAACTGGGGACGAACCCAATTGAAAATGAGTGAAATGGGGTAAAAGGTCAGGACATTGGAGAGGGATCCATTCCGTTGCCCTTATGAGTAATAACTTTAATAAAAATGGGTTTGATTTCGATGAAATTTTCGTATGTGCTAGGGGACCTCCCGGGGACGAGCCCTACTGAAAATGGGTGAACTGGGGTCAAAGGTCTGGACATAGGAGCGGGATTCATTCCATTGTCCTTGTGCGTCATAACTTACGTAAAGATGCTTCGATTACGACAAAACGTTTTCGCGTTGTTCCGGAGGTATACTGAACCAATTCTGTTTAATATCATCGAATCGGGGTCAAAGGTCAGGGCACAGGAGCGAGATTTATTCCACAGCCATTATCCTCATAACTTGAGTAATGATTTCTGGTATGTTGGAAGTCAGATAATTTTTCAAAAATTATCTGACTTACCATCCTTGTCACATTTACGCCAAAAATCGGATTGTCATCTTCAAAATTTGTATTATATGGCGTAATCCCGTATTTCTTTCATGATTTACTAACTTGTTTATTTTGTCTGCAATAAAGCTTTGTTTTGATTTGTTGTGCCATTCATGTCTTTGCGTTGATAAAGACGGCGAGTGTGGGAAAACGGAAAGCACCCTCCAGCGACTGACCACGTAACTTGCGACCATGCATTTTATGACGAAAAGTGCTTTCTTCGGTGTGTCCTATTACCCCTTAAAGTTTGTCCCATTAGTTTTGAAACCTCTGTATATGTAAAGGTTCATCCTAATCAGCTGGACCTAAATGTGTTTGGTTTGGTTTCACAGTTTAACAGCCACCATGAGCTGTTCTAACGGATGTAAGCAGTCGCCAGTTCCTAAATTAGGGTTACGGGCTCCAGAGAAGATAAAGAGGGGAGAGAAAATGTCGGAGAGAAAGACGAAGGAGAATTGGTTTATGCCGCTCCGTGGTGCATTGGTCTAAACATTGTCTTCCGACCATTCTTCCGAGATGGGTCCGAGTTCGAATCCCGGTGAAGCATGGGTGTTGTCTTTCTGTTGCCGCACTGGCACTCTCCTCTCCGTGAAACCAGTGGCCATACATTTGTAACGGGCAACTGCTTATGGACCAATAAGTTAGTTACGTTAGTCGTTAAATCTCTTACCAAATAAAAATAGTTAAAGGGGCACAGTAGCAACTGTGTCGCAACTTACAACATAGAACAACTTCAACTAGCACTATTTCATGGCACAATCTCACTAGTTCTACTTCCTTTAAATTTTCAGCGAAGGACAGTTGACGTAGCCCTACGTTGGTTGTAGGTTACGGCATAGTTTCTACTATTCCCCTTTGATTTTTTTCAGGTGTAAAGTTTTTAAGAAATAAAACGGAAGAAATGTTTTACTTTATTTACTTAAAAGCCACCTATACCATATACAATTCATAGTAACTTATGCTGATCATAAATTAATGTTAGTAGAAGTAGAAGGCGTAATATCATCGCTGTCAGTAGTTACTGCAAAAAATTTTTTCTGAAGAAATCGTTCTTCAGAAGCAATTTTTAAAACTCCTTAGTTGCCTTACTATAAATTTGGCGATGCATCGCGGACCTAATGTACTCTTCTTCTTGTTGCTCTTGTCTAGATTCAGAATGCATCGGAGGCGTAAAAGTTTGAGACGTAATGCATTCATTATCCAGCGAAGTTGTGAAGACTGGCGATGTATATTGTGTAACCCATGCTCGGTGTGAAAATTTGAAAATTTGGATCGATGACATCAATCTCCATCTAGTCTTGCTGTCCAGGCTCAATTTGTGCAGTTCAAGTAGAAGGTTGTGGATCGAGAGTCGAACTCGGATGAAACGCATCTCTGCGCTTGGATTTTTGATGCTCCCTACATTCCGGTGACTTTTGCGTTGATGACTGAGTGGGTCTTTTCTGATTCCCCTCGTTCTTCTCTAGCTGTTTCTTTCTCTAGCCACAGTATTTGTCATTTTCTTGCAGTACTTCCGTCCACAGTGAGTAGAGTTTAGGTCCCAGCCACCTACAGCGAGATCGCCTTTTGGGCAGGACACAGAAACGGAAGGAATGAGAGCAAGTCTAGCGACTTTGATAGAACTGTTTGTAGTGAGATTAGAGTACAGTAGATGGCGCCACCGTACAAGTACGATGTTGCACACAGAGGGGTAAGATAATTTCAGGGGAGGGGTGGGGCATAGGAAAGGATACCCATTTAACCAGTGGGTCCAGCCTGGAGGCCGTCACTTAACGTGCTCTATCACACCATCTCTGAAAGATCAGCCCAGGTTCGAACCTGAGGACCTTGCATTGATAGTCTGACTCGCTGACCACTAAGTCATCCGCGGCTCTCTAGCTGTTACTTCAACTTGCGTCGGCTTTTATAGTAATGCCCCATGGATTTTCACGGCATTCCTAAAGTTTCGTCACCAGATTTTTTTATGTAATAAATAAATAGTGTCAGAAATATAGCGGCCCACCTAGAAATACGGCATCACCTCCCCAGGGCACAGAGAGAGCGGGGAGCGTCGCATAAATGATGTATTGCGCAGTACGCGAATTGCATTCCATGCTGTTTACGAATATGCTAAGACGATTAGTGTGCGGCACGTATTTTCAACGCTATAATGATTTCAGTTAGGACCTATTTTTGTCAATGGAGGTCGGCCGTAAGTCGCCCCATACAATCCTCGGTGTAAGACGTAGTCCTACGTCAGAAGAAACATAGAGAGGATGAATGTCTTGTGTACCTAAAACCTGCATCTGGTACAGGAAGTTTTAAGCAGAACTCGTCCTGATCGTGTGCAGTAGGAAGGTGTTTTGCAAATGTGTAATGTGAAGTCACATGTTGTTAGTTAGTTGGAAACAAACATTTTGAGATGGTTTTGCCGTTTTGAAAGAATGAGAGGCGATATGCAAACTAAGATAATTTATTCAGTTTAAACATCAGGAAAGAAAAATACAGAAAGGGCAAGGAAATCATAGGAGGACTGATTCAGGAATGGCTACAAGAGAAAAATTTTACGAAGTACAAAAAGTCTTTTGTGAGACATGTTATGCACGTCGGTGAAGCTCCGTGTGGTTTGCCAAGAAAGCTGTAAAAATGGAAATTTGATCCATCTCAAGTAAGTAAATTATAAATTCAAAAATTTCTTTTGTTTCGGCAGTGTTCATGATTTCCTGTAACATCCGAATTCCAGATACTAAGAGACAGCTACACCGTAGTATCAAAAGCAACTGAGCCGCTCCGGTGGCGCAGTGGTCTAAGGCGTTGGCCTCTGATCATTCGTCCGTAAAGGGTCCGGGTTCGAATCCCGGTCAGGCATGGATGTTGTGTTTGTCTTACGGCACTGGCTCTCCCTTCCCTGGAACCAGTGACCCTAAATTAGGGACGGGCGACTGCTTATAGCCCATTGAGTTGCTCACGGTGGTCGTTAAACCTCCAATCAAAAAAAAAAAAAAAAAAGCAACTGAATACTTCAGCATCCACAAACTCCCAGTATTAGGAGAGGAACTCAAGTAGGTTATATTACTGGAGACACCACTGGCTCTGCCACAATAGGTCACAGCTAATCTGTGGTGTGACGTCACAAGCAGACAAAAATGAACTAAATTATACCGTTGATGAAACAGTAAGCTTGTGTATCATTGATAAAGGTTATTGAATTACTCATTTTATCTGTTTATACGCTTAGAAGCTTTTGTTCCATTGGTTTCCAAGCAGCTTCTCTTCTGCTATTGCGTCGTGCCTGCTCATGACGTCATATGCAACACAGACGGTGACTTATGGCGGCCAATGCTGCGTGGATAGGAGTGGTGTCTCCAGTAACATAACCTCCTTGGAGGAACTTATATCTGGTAGGCCCACCCTTTGCCTTTGCAACACAACCTATTTTACTGAGAAGGCTTTCCACTAGATTTTGGTGCATTGCTGCGGGAATTATCTTCCATTCTGCCACATGGGTGTCAACCAGATCGGTCACCGACGTCGAAGTGTTTGCCTTGCTCGCAGTTGGGGTTCGAATGCATTCTCAAGGAGTGCAGTGGTGTTGAGATTGGGAATCTCTGCAGGCCAGTCAAATGGTTTGACACCAAGTATAGCAAACTGTTCGTGTAAGGACCTCGTTTTGTAGATAGGAGCATTGTCTGTTGATAAAGGAAAGGCCCTTCACCGGACAGTTGACATAATATTGGGACCATGCATCTCCAGTGTTAATACTACCAACAACCGGAACCAGCGGTCTCAACACAAACCATGGAAAGCAACCCTAGATGATGATGTTCCACAAAATCTAACAGTTGACACAACGCAGTACGGTAGGAAGCGTTTACCTGGAATCCTCCACACCGAGACGCATCCGTTGGAATGCCAGGTGGGGAAGCTTGATTCCTCACTTGAGTGAAGGCATCTCCACTACTCCACAGACCACTGGAGTTGAGCTTTACATCACTATAACCAACTTTGGGCGTTGATATTGGAGATATTAGGCTTGGCAGCTCTTCATGGAAATCCATTCCTTTCAGATCTCGACGAACGGTTATAACACTGGCGTTGTTTCCAGAGGCATTTTTGATCTCGATGGTGTGTGTTTCAACCGAAGCCAAATGATTTTTTATCACTTCACGCATCAGAACTTGCCGGTCCTGCTGTGGGTTTTTACGTGGCCTACTAGGTCACGATTGCGCATTTTTTGTTCTAGGTGTTTCCCTTTACAATATCATCTCTCCCAGTTGATCAAGGTAGTTTGACAATAGCAGACATTTTTTTAACTGACTTTTTGCTATGATGGTATCGTATAACTGCTACGTTGAAAGTCACTTATTTCGGCTGTACAACCCATTCTGCTATTCATGATTGTCTGTGTTTTCTGCTTGGCCTCGAGCGATTATACCCGTATGGGGGGGGGTTAAGTATTGGGCGAATTCGCTACTGAAAATGGGTGTACGGATATTTTTGATCATACAGCGTACCTGTGTATACACAGCAATGAGCCATTTCTTTATGACCACCTACCTAATAAGCTGTATGACCCCATTTAGCCCTCAAAACAGCTGCCATTCGGCGAGGCATTGATTCTATGAGGTGGAGATAGGTATCCTGGGGTATTTGGTACCATAACTTCAACAGCAGCTCCTCCTGTTCCCATACATTTCGGGGTGGTGGTGATTTAGCGCGAACCTGCTTTTTCAAGTCAAACCACAAATTTTCGATTGGGTTCATCTCAGGTGAATTAGGAGGCCACAGCATTCACAGAAAGTCATCAGCATGTTCCGCGAACCACTTCTTGAAGATTCTGGCAGTGTGGCATGGCGCTTTATCCTGTTGGTAATAACCTTCACCAGAAAGGAACACAGTTCTCACGCATGGATGAACTTGGTCCGCAACGATGTTCAGATGCATGGCAGCTGTCAGGGATTGTGCTGTTGGGAAAATGGGGCATAAACTTTCCTATAAAAACATCGCTCACAGCATAACATCGCCGCAGCCGGACTGTTTCCACTCAACAGTGCATCCACGTCCATAGCTTCCGTTGGTAATCGCCGAATGCGCGATCGGCCGTCTACGTGATGCACCAGGAATCTTGATTCGTCAGACCAGGCCACTTCCTTCCCATTATCTACGTTCCAATCTTGATGGTATTGAGCCCATTTCATGCGTTGTTGGCGATGACGTGCAGTGAGCATGAGGACCCTACTGGGCCTTTGGCTACGCAGGCCTATGCACAGAAGGCTTCGATGAACTGTGTGCTGTGACCCATTGCCCTGATCACCACTGTTGTAGCTGTGGGCGATTTGTCGCACTGTGGTCCTGTGGTCGCTGTGAACAATGCGCGACGGTCTCCGCTCCCCTCTGGCATCAATGAGCTGCGGACGACACACGTCTGGACGGCGATTCGTCGTTTGTCTACCTGTGCACTACTTTTGATACGTACTCACTACAGCGGTAGGTGAACAACCCATAAGCGCGCCGTTTCCGGATTGCAGTTTCGAGACGCCGTTCCATCACAATTTGTCCTTCAACAAACTCTGATAAATCGGAAGCTTTTTCCACTGTGACTACGAACACTCTACTAACTGAAAGCCTGTCCTCGGGCTGTATACAGTGTGATTGTAAACTCCTTCAACAGAACAAGAGGGGTGATAGTACACATCAAGACGAACAATATTTGCAATGGAACCTAGGGCCGCATTCCACTCCTAGTGCCAGAAAAGAGCACGTTCGAAAAACGTCCAGCTGAGTTCCAACCAGTGCATGAAAAACACAAGATGCAAATCAGGCGCGCTGAACACGTGCGTACATGATAAGGGGCAAACATTTAAAAACGCAGCCGAACTCGTTCAGTGATACTACCGTGCGAACATCACATGAGAATTGACGTATACGTCTGACCGGCGCAGCGTACAGTGTGCCCCTGGAGCAAGTGCTTCCCGGTCTGTTGCAGGATGTTCCGCTCATCACACATGCGGTTTATGCATGATGGGGCCCCAGCACACTTTGCCCCCGAAGTCGGATACTTCCTAAATGCAACATATCCCGGGCAGTGGATTGGACGCGGTCCACCTGCGGCTTGGCCTCCACGCTCCCCGGACCTTAATCCACTGAACATCTTCTTCTTGGGGCACATGAAAACATAAGTGTACGAGACACTTGTGGGCTACCAGCAAGATCTCGTCGCGCGAATCGCTGTTGCTGCGGACAAGATCAACCCCACACCGGGAGTCTACAAAAGGATGCGACAGTCCTTCATTCGCCGGTGTGGGATGTACAACGACGATCTTGGACGCCAGTTTGAGAAGCTCCTTTGAGTCTTTCTCTGATGCGATTGGAATTGCGCAACTCATAAATTAGGTATGTCTCTTTGTTTTCGCTGTTAAAGGTTCAACGTGGATATTTAACTTTACTCTTTTCTGGCACTAGGAGTGGAATGCGGTCCTAGGTTCCATTGCAAATATTGTTCTTCCTGATGTGTACTATCACCCCTCTTGTTTTGTTGAAGGAATTTACGATCACCCTGTATATACTGTTGTGTGAACATCGCCTGCGCCACCGTTCGGTCTCCAGGCGCGCTCATTTTCTAGGCTGGGGCGGTCAAAATGGAATATGTCATCGGTGTATTTACTCGGTAATGCACATTGCCACCTCACGAACAACGTTACTGAACGCACCGCTCTGAGTTTTAAATATTAGGCTTAATACTACGAATATTCACTTGCGAGCAAATTTCATATTTGCATTTTCCTCGTTTCTGACATGTTCGAAAACTATTATAGGCAATTTAAAATATTCAAAATCGCTCATCATAAGGATTCGGACTTTAAATGCAAAAGTTTTCGAATCCTTACACGATTGATTAGACTCTCCTACATCGTTAGCATAAATCTTTTACGAAGTTTTGATCGCTCTCGCTAGAGAATGAAACCAGAAACGATGCGAAGGATTTCCCACGATAATCACAACATCAATGCGTCTTGACACAGAGTTTCGCAAGACTCAAAAATTGTAATAGGGGGACCGAATATTGGCTCGCATTGTTGAGAATGCACTTCTCAGCATTGCAATAGTATTCTAAGCAACAGAACAAAGCGAGCTTTTCGCATTTAGCCTTCAGCTAAATGTGAAGCACTTTCGAATGCAGTTCCCTGTAATGCGAGAGCACCGTTAAAGCATTCATGTCTGGAGAGAGAGAGAGAAAGGCCTGAAATTTACTGTCTTCTGACTGAAACTCAATGAAATGTCAAAATTCTGCTTTCATTCCTACGTTGCAAGTTGGCAGTCTACTAGAATTATGTGGCGGATAACCACCATGATATATACTTTTACCGTACATACTCTGCCTTGCTATCTTTATCGTGTTTTTAGCAAAGGGTAACAGAGATTATATAAATCAGAAAAATGTCGGCAAATAACCGTAAGGAATTAACAGAAATTTAAAACTAGTGAACATACCAGGTCTTACAAATTTTAAAGGAACTAGATGAAGACGGTTATTTCTTTTTCCTTTCTTTCTTTTTTTTTTTTTTTTTTTTTGAAGAGAATAAACTCATACGAGACAACAAATGTTAACTTTATTTGATTGACAAATTCATTCAACCACTTCAGTAAAGACAATAGTCCAGGTTCGTGATTTTTTTGACTGAAGGTTTAACGACCACCGTGAGAAACTTAATGGGCTATAAGCAGTCGCCCGTAATATTTTCACTAACAATGGTCAACGGAATGTTTATTTACATCTTTACATAATGGGAAACGTCTTACCTACGTGAATAAACTGCATCGAAGGGATATTAAATTGTATGTATACATCACACAGTCCAACGGCATAACGCAATCAGGTCTTCGAGAGTGCCCGCTCTTCCGATGAGAAGAGCGTTGATACGAATGCCTGCTAGCGTTGCTTTGCGCAACGGTTTGCTCAGAAAAGAGAAGATTTCGGATTTTGGGCTATCTCAGTCCCTCCATGATGCCACCTTCAACAGCGCGTGAATCAACCGTAGGCAATCGAATGTCAACCGCACCCCCACAACGTCCGAATGGTTGCCTCAATCTCATTTATTTCTTAGACTGGCACATCTACATCGTAAGAGCTTTATTTTGATACCTCAACGATATCGTTACGTTCAGTCTTTCTCCCAGAATAGGACTCACAGTAAACAACCTTATAGAATTGATATTAAGAGCTTGAATTAATTCCCGCTGTTTTTTGCCACACAAACATCAGTGTGTTGCCATAAAACGGTACATGAGAGTCTATTTAAAGTATTGTCCGTTGGCAGCTACGACCCTTTCCCACCGTTGGGGTAACAAATGATTTCCGCGGTATACAAATTCAGGTTCTTTCGAGGCGAACCATTCATCGAGCCATTTTTGGATATCCGCGTCAGAAAGGAAGTGCTGTTGTGACAGGCCATATTGTAGCGACCGGAAGAAATGGAAGTCCGAGGGAGCAATGTCCGGGGAATAAGGCGGGTGGGGTAAGAAGTCCCAGCCAAGTGCCTCCAAGAGTTCCTTCACGGATTTGGCGACATGAGGTCTAGCGTTGTCGTGGAGAAGAATAACCTAGTCATGTGGGATCCAGTTTACGAGCTTCTGGATCACTCCCATTGCCTTTAAACATTTCCTAACCGTTGACTCATCGACCCGTAGTGTTTCAGACAACTCGTTGAGCGTCTGAAATGAAGGCTCGTCCAATAAGGCCTCCAATGCGCCATCTTCGAACTTTTTCGGCTGCGCAGGGCGCTCTTTGTCTTTCACGTCATATTCGTTGACTTTAAAGCGTCGGAACCACTCTATGCACATTGTTTCCGTTAGGGCATGTTCCCCTTGGGCCTGCACCAGCAAACGATGACTTTCCGCTGCAGATTTATTGAGATGAAAGCAAAAAAGTAATGCTCCCCGCAAATGCTCCTTTTTTTGGTACGAAACTCGACATCGTGAATGCGATACAAACTCGTGTTTTGCTCTCCGATCGCGTGTTACACACTGCTTCGCCCAGACTTCGGACGGTACGTGCGTGTGCAAGGGAGATCACGTGTGGCCCAGGTCACAGCGCGCCACTGCTTCGCTCTATTGGGCAACAGCGGAAATTAATTCAAACACCTAATGTATAGATTATTTGCATATTTTCACTGTATTCCATGTAACAACTTCCTTCAGAAAACTTTAAAATTTTCATTGTCCAGGAGCGGGAATCGAACCCTCACCTCCTGATTTCCGGTTGAGCATGCTAGTCCTTACACTACCCAGGACAAGCAAATTCCAATCAACTCAACCTAGATATTGGAGAACCTTCAGATCTGTGCTAGTCGAAGCCATTCTTCCCCATCGTAGCGTCTCACTATCTTTTCTCACATCCAGGCTCGGATGTTGTTCGCAAATTCCAGTGATGAAGGTACGCCATATACAATTGGGAAGCGGATTTCCCTCAAGAAATAAATCTTCATAAATACATGGTCGGCATTGTTATGCTATTATTAGGAATATTCTCGTCTGGGCAACACTAGTAATAGAGATTGAATGTTTTGTATTATTTTGAATAAACTTTACGGAAGGTAAACACCATGGAAGAAAAGTTAATCTTTCAGAACACTGCAGAAACGCATGTATACATACATGGAAACATCTCATAAATATCATCTCGTGAAATATTCGGTTAGATTCTGGATGAAAGAGAACTGTTGAAAAATATATACTGAAAAAAAATTAGTCGTGAACAATTTGAGAAACAAATTTGATAAATTTTAAAAATTGTTCATGAGTGAACGTAGCACCGATCCGCCATATATTCAATCACGAGCGAATTTATAAAATTCAAGAAAATTAGTTTTCTTTCAGAAATTTTGTTTTGACAAAAAAAAAAAAAAAAAAAAAAAAAAAAAATCACCAGTATTTTGAAGATATCATTTACAATTAAATCACTATGATCATCCTAAATCTTTAGATATGCATATGCCGCCTAGCCGTTTTCCTATGGAGTTATTTTTTATATTAATTTCGTCTCTGTCTACTGCCCAATGGTATTCTTGAGTAGTCGAATTTTTGAAGCCTAGCCGTTGGTTTTTTGCATGAACTGCCATTTTGACCCATGAACCAGTACGGACAAATCACCATCGTTTCTTTAAAGGCAGATGTGGTAGGGACGCAAATTGGGGAATGTCTCTGTGGGATAATCGATTTGTGATGTGTCAGTCTGTAGATAAGAGAAGGGGGATGATGCGCAATTAAAATGGGTATAAGTGCCTCTTTCAAGATTACAACGGAGGTTAGAGCTTACGAGAAAGAGGCAGAGAGAGAGAGAGAGAGAGAGAGAGAGAGAAAGAGAGAGACAGAGAGAAAGACAGCGATAGAGAGACAGGGAAACAGAGAGAGAGAGAAAGATGGAGACAGAAAGAGACAGAAAAAGTGAAAGAGGGGAGAGGCATTGAGTGAGAGCGAAAGAGGGAGACAGAGAGAGACAGGTGAACAGAGAGAGGGAGTAAGAGTGAGACAGAGAAAGTAAGAGAGGGGAGAGGCAGAGAGAGAGAGCGGAAGAGGGAGACAAAAAGAGGGAGAGGGAGAAGAGAGACAGAGACAGGCAGGGAAACAGATAGAGGGAGAAAGAGGGAGACAGGGAGAGACAAAGAAAGAGAGAGAGAGAGGGGAGGCATAGAGAGAGGGACAGAGAGAGAGAGAGAGGGAGAGAAGTCGACAGAGCGAGACGGAGACAGAGAGAGAGAATTACAGGGAGAGAAGACGACAGTGAAAGAGAGAGAGAGAGAGAGACATAGAGAACGAGGGAGACTAAGAGAGTTCCTGGGTTGCAAATATATCACCCCAAGTCTAAGTTAGCCTTAGCTTAATTAATACATAGTAGCGTTCTTAGCCCAGTGAGACTTTCCTCACATAGGTAGAAAGGATACCGAAGAAACGTCTATAGCTACACATGAGATATAATGTAAATATACAGAAATCGTGTGCTCGTATATCTCTTTGAGCGCAGAATATGCAAATCACGACCACGTTATGTAGACTGCAGATCGGCTTGCTTTTTATCGTACTTCTTATTCCTTCTCGAAGTAGGAAGGAAAGTACTGAGGTTTTAAATTGAGTTGAAAAGTTATGGATTCACAGGATGACGAGTCATAGGTAAGATGGAAGCAGTTCAGACCAAGTCGGAGATGCCCAGAGAGTTACTGTAAATATGCAGCAAAAGCACTATGGAAGCTGTTGTTTAGTACTGGAGAGGTTCGGTGTGAAAAGGAGAAGGCCATCCTAGGGCTACCACTAATACTGAAGACCACTATTAGGCTCTAACACCAATAAGATAGCAGCAGATACGAGCAGCAGGTATGCATTTGACTATGGAGCTGGTAGCAGCCACTTGCTCGAGAATAACTGGATTTACAGTTTACCGAAGTTTGCATGAGATAGGTCTTTATGCAAGACTTATGATTTGCGTCCACGTAACTAGCTTCTCTAGAAGAGCGGGTTTACGGTGGAATTGCCAACACTGCCTGTGAAACCCAGACAAGTGCGAATGTGTGCTTTTCATGGATGAGAAACGATACAGTTTAATACGTGCCGCCCGGGGGAGCAGTGGTCTAAGCGATGATTTCTGACCATTCGTCCGAGATGGTTTCGGGTTCAAATCCCGTTCAGGCATGGATGGTTTCGGGTTCAAATCCCGTTCAGGCATGTTTTTCTTACGGCACTGACTCTCTTCCTTCCCTGGAACCAGTGGCCCTAAATTAGGGATGGGAGACTGCTTATACCCCATTGAGTTGTTCACCGTGGTCTTTAACCACCCAATCAAAAAGAAAAAATTCCCGACGTACTCTCGTCTGGCAAGAACCAGGGACTCGCGACAGACCTCTAAAATATCCGTGAAAGGCCCAGTTTTCGTAGCGGTGGTTTTTCTTGTCTAAGGAGGAGTCATCATTACAAATGGTCTCACCAATCTGCACATATATCAGAGTGGCTCGGTGACACTGTGAGAGATAATGAGATGAGATTCTGAACCCATATGATAGGCTGTTTGTTCAGGAATGACGTGGGCCTAGTTTTCCTCCTGTTTAAGGATAACTCCAGACCGCATCAACTGGTGGATGAGTATATGGAAACAGAAGATATCGCTCGAATAGATTAGCCAGTATATCCAATGGGCATGAATCCTATTTAGCATGTACGGGATGCTTTGGGAAGCGGGTTTAGAGCGTCAGCCCTCACATAGGACCCTCCAGGAACGACGATTAGCCCTTTTAGTGGAGTGCTGGTTAAATCCATAAGCCTTAATTGACAGTCTCGTTAACAGCATGGGAAGTCGTTGCGTGTGCTGTATGCCTCTTAGAGGCAATCATATGGCTTACTGACTGTTCCGGACAACGACAATGGAGAACAATTTTGCTCTTCTTGTTCCCATGTGCATGTTTTCTTTATGTGATGTAATTACGAAGTTCGGAAATATGTAAATGCTGTAATATGCATCAATTAAGGTTCCTGCCAATTACCGATTATAAATCTTGCAAAATAACAATAACGAAGCAGCTATTTCTCTCTCATTGAACTTAAAGAACAAAATATTGTTATGAATATTTCCACACAACATCACCTGTACCTGATAATAAAACGTTTGCTCCTTCGTGGTATAGCATCTCAAATAACAAACAATGCAGATTGCTATTCATAGCATCCTACAATTGGTTGTATCATCATCATCATCATTGTCAACAATTATCAATCCACTGCTGGACGAAGGTCTCCCCAAGTTTCCTCCACAACGGTCTGTCTTGTGCCAGTCTCCTCCATGTCACCCCTGCATACTTTCGAATTTCATCCACCCATCTCCCATGTGGTCTTCTTCTGGGTCTTTTCCTGTCCCTTGGAATTCAATCTAAAATTTCGGCTGTCCATCGATGATCTGTCCTTCTGGCAGTATGTCCAGCCCATTGCCATTTCAGGGATTTAACTCTGATCATGATGTCTTCCACTCTTGTCATTTTTCGGATCCACGAGTTCCTCTTATTATCTCTCCTGGTTACACCAAGTATGCACCTCTCCATGCGCCTTTGAGTTGTCTGCAGCCTCTGTATGTCTCTTTTAGTTAAGGTCCACGTCTCTGCACCATACGTAAGCACTGGAAGGATGCATTGATCAAACACTTTTCTTTTAAGACATAATGGCATATTGCTCTTGAAAATTATGCTGTTGTTTTCCAAAAGCTCTCCAGGCAAGTTTTGTACGCCGATTAATTTCTTCATCAATGTGACCCTCATTTGATATCTGCTGTCCAAGATAAACGTACGTGTCTGTTATCTCCAGCTTTACTCCATCAATCGATAAATCTTCATTTCTTGTAAAAGCATTGAACATCACTTTTGTCTTCTGAAAGTTCATTTTTAATCCCACTTCTTTACTCTTGTCAGCAAGTTCCTGGATCATACTCTGCAGCTCTGATGGGGTAGTTGCAAAAATGACTACGTCATCAGCAAAACGAAGGTGGGTTAGATAATCTCCATTAATCTTTATCCCTTTGTTTTCCCAGCTCAGCGACTGAAAAACACCCTCCAATGTGGCATTAAAGAGCTTCGGAGATATGGTGTCACCTTGTCTCACTCCCTTTCCAATTTTTATGTATGTTGTATTTTCAAACAGCCGAATCTTTGCACTTGCATTTTCATAGATGTTATTAATAATATTAATGTATGCATCTTCAATACCGCAGGTCCTCAGAGCCACTGCAACTGCTGATGGTTTCACCGAATCAAAGGCCCTTCCATAATCGATAAAAGCCATGCACAATGGAAGTTCATACTCCCTTGCTCTTCCAATCAGTTCTCTCCGTACGTGGATATGATCTATTGTGCTGTAGCCACTCCTGAATCCAGCTTGTTCTCTCGGTTGAGCCATGTCCAGTGTTACCTTCAAGCGGTGTGAAAGAACTTTAGTGAAGATTTTATAAACTACTGATAGGAGGCTGATAGGTCTGTAGTTTCCGAGATCCTCAATGTCACCTTTCTTATGTAGCAGGCTCATTGTAGCGGTGTTCCAATCCTCAGGAATCTTTCCTTCATTAAGGCATCGAGTGAAAATTTGGGCGAGTACTGTTTCGATTTCTCCACTTACTTCTTGTATGATGTCTACAGTAATTCCATCTTTTCCTGGAGCTTTTCCCCGCTTCATGTTCTTGATTGCATGTGCAACTTCTGCTGGAAGGACTGGAGGAACTCTGGTACTAGTATCTTTCATGATGTCTGGAGTGCATGTATCATCCCTTTCATATAATTTGGAGTAGAAATCTTTCACTCTTGTCAAAATTTCGCCTCTATTTCTTGTTACAGAACCATCTTCTTTTTTCAGTGCCATAATCTGTTTTCTTCCCTTACTGAGATGTCCCTTTGCTATCTTTAGGCTTTGGTTGTTTTCAGTTGCTTTCCTCACTAGTTCACAGTTGAATTTTCTTACGTCTTCAGTGATACTTTTTCTTACTGTCTTGCATAGCTCTATGTATTCCACTTTGGAAGTCACATCTTCTTTAGTTGTCCTCATCTCTCTTCTTTTTTGCATCAACATTTTCGTTTTTCCTGATAATTGGTTGTATACTGTGGTGTAATTCTAATAAGCTGTAAGCAGTATCGTAAATATGTTTCAAAATCTCGAGGGGGTCCAACCACATATACACAGTAATCGGGCACCCCCCCCCCAGATTATTTGTTTACATATATATATATATTTACAATAATATATACATACTATGACGTAGAAGTCTTTTCGTACATCTACGTTATTTTAAAAACATAACCATAAGATGAAATAGTTCCTAAATTAAACCTTAACGGCCAGACAAAACATGTAAACAACAGAAGTAAAACTTACGGAAAAGATGCTTTATTCAGGATGTAGCACTTCAACAACAAATCATAACATCACATAGTACTCCACACAGCTCTACACAGCTCTTAACACAACGCTCAACTTGCAACACTTCTCCAAGCAACGCTTTCTTTAACAACGCTCGCTTAGCAACAGTTCAGTCGTCGTTTTTATCTCTCGTTCTTATCTTATATCAGGCATACGTCACGTTCATTCAACCTCAATTATGTTGCCAACAGTATTCGTTTGAGAGAAAAGATATCACGTTAAGAGAGAAGTATAACTGAGAATAAACTCATGATTTACATAGGGAAAGAAACTAAAAAGGAAAGTCAATTTAGAATATACGTCACAATAATTTATAGTTTGGGAACCCCCTGCTACACAACACACACGCAGGAGAAATGCATTTGCTGAGACGCGATCTAACGGGCATGACATAGGCGCCTCTGCTGGCGAATTGTGGAACTTAGCGAACACAATTATAAAACTATGATAGATAGGACAGAAATGTAAATTACAAAGTTGTAGAGCTGACTTTGCTTATTAGTAATCGATATCGCTGTTTTATTAATTACACATTATACACGTGTTCGAAAAATCACAATCCCATATTATTAAAGTAGTCAGTTTCACATCATAAAAAAGTGTGCATTATATCATTATATTCCCGAAACATTTGCGGTGGGGGGGGGATCCTTTACATTGGGGATCCCCAACTCTGAAAATCTGGAGGAGTCCTTACACTCCCCCCCGTGACAACGCCTATGGCTGCAAGAATCGTATTGATAAAATAAACTAACTCACATCTGAAAGCAACCTTACTAAATACATTCGAATGCTTATTTGATATCACTAAAGATATTCAGGGTATTTGGTTTGGCATAGTTACTGGAGATGTTTTTAAAATATGAATGGAAATTTTGGAACTTTATATCATGTATGTATATATTTTTTTCTTATGGTATTTTTTTATGTTAAAAATTTTTTTCAGTTAAAAGCAAGAGGGATTTACGAATTTTATTTATTTTTTATTTTATAATTAAAATAATTTATCGGTGAATCGCGAGTAACATGTCTAAAAGTTTTTGTTGCCTTGCTCGTATAAATAAGACACAAAAATGGCGGCTGATCTATTTCTTTTTGTTAAATCTTCATGGCGTAACAATTCCACAAAACTTCGTTCTTGTCAGGAAACGCAATTACTGTTAACTCTTCTTAGTACAATTATTAATACAAATTCGTGTAATCAAAGTTTAGCATTGCGTACGAGCACATTTTGTTTTCTCGGAAATACTTATTGTATTGAGTTTTAAGTGTGTTTACAACTTTTACTTACGCCACATGTTTTTGGGTCATTTATGTCAAACTGGAGTAAATGTTTATTGTTTACATTAGTTTTCACACTCTACTGAGACTTCCGGTTCTCCGTTTCCGGCCGTCCATAGCAATGGCCGTGACACCTTCAATTCCGTTCGACGACGTGGCAGGCACTCTACGTACTTGTATTTTGCTCTTAGCAACACTAGAAGATGAGAAGTGACACAAAGAAAAAATAAGACAAGAAATATAACGCCGAATGCTCGGGTGTAATGTGCACTTCTTCTAAATGCTTCCGATGCGAAATTGTATTTCAAATCAGGTTTTCGAAAAGAAAAAATTCACCGAAAAGGATGATCCATTTATGCTTCGTACAACGGCCGTTCCATAAAAACTGAGAGTAAAATCACACAAAATGAAGAAATATAGGTACAGCAAAATATATGTTATTCTTTCTCAAAATATCTTCCCTCTGAAGGTATGCAACGATCCCATCATTCAGTCCACTTTTCAAAGCATGTGGCGATGGCTTTTTGTCTGCTTTAGCGACCCCTGTACAGTACAGATTGAATAACGACAGCATCTGTGTTGAATGTTGCGTTCACGGAACTTATCCTTCACGGTTGGAAACAACCAGAAATCGCACGGGGCGAGAGCAGGATTGCAGGTAGATCGTGGCATGATTTCAATACTGCATTTCGTAAGGAACTTTTGAACACAAGCAACCACATGTGATTGGGCGTTATCATGGTGTAGGGTCCACTTTCCCACCAGTTCCTGTCGCTTAATCGATATGTGTCGTCGCAGACGTTTCAAGACTGAAATGTAATACTCGGCACTGACAGCAATTTGTGGAGGAACGGCATGCTGGAAGACTACACCTTTATGATCAATGGAAATTATCACCATCGCCTTTCCAGCTGATATGGTTTGGCGGACTTTTTTCGGAGGAGGCGAGCCTGTGCGTATACAGACACTCGTTGCGCGCTTCGAGAGGGTGTCGAAATAGTGGAACCATGTTTCATCGGCAGCTGTGCTATGTTTAGAAAGTTTGGATCCTTTGCAATCATTTGTTTCCACTCATGACACACCTGAACTCTGGCTAACAATTGTGTTTTCGTCAGGTGATGAGGTACGCATCTGGAACACTAACGATGCAGCAGTAATTTGTCGCGTAGACTGTGGAATGCCGACGTTTTTGAAATATTAGTTGACGCCGCTATGTCTTTACACGTCATTCGTCGATCTTCTTGCATGATTGCCCAAACAGTGTTAATAATACGTTCCGTAACAACACTTTCAGGTCGACCAGGCCTAGGTGAGAGTTCTGACGACACCACCCTTTTTTGAAAAAATGGTGCTATCTAAGAATCGTAGACTCACCCAAACATTTATCTTTTTTCAGTAAATCAACTGTTTCTGGAGCCGTTTTAACCAAACGATTGTAACGTACCAGGAAATGTGACGTACCTGCCAGAAGGACGCACACGACATAAAGGCAGATAGGAATCAGAATAAAACGTCCGCGTAGCTCAATTGGTAGAGCAACTTATTCCGGAGTGAGGGGACCCGGGTTCGGATCCTGGCGCGGATAAAATGACGGAGAAATTTACTTCGTTATACGATAGCAAAATTTTATCGTACAACAGATTTCATATCTTAACTCAGAATGACGAAATGCAGAAGTACCTTAAACAACTGCGCAATAACAAAACCAGAATCGTTTGCCATGGTTAATAATTGTTGCCACGGGATACTTCCTTAATTCAGTTGGTCGCGTGTGTGGTTATTTTTCCCCTACGCATTGTTGCCAACTCAGAAAAAATTGCTCTCAATTTTTATGAAACGGCCTTTGCATATACGCAAAATCTGCGGACAATTTAAAATTCACAGCTTAAGCAGCGACCTTCATAATGCATTGAACCAATTACAAACAACAACCATAACAAATAACCTTACATCTACACAATTGGTAAAACGTCCATCCGCAAATAGAAATACCTAGTTTTTGTGATTAGGGGCTCAAATATGTGGCACAAAAATCACATAATCAGAGAAAAGCTTTTCTCATATTGCTAATATCGTTGTAAGCAGTTCTCATATCACAAACAAAGGGGATTTTTCAAATCGGGTTCTTACAAACCAAGATGCGATTCCAAGTATGGTACAAACTGAAATGATCTCTTACACCTCCTAGTGCAAACTCGTGGGTACAAAAATTGGTAAATATCTGAAAAAAAAAAATCGACGTAGTGGCCTGGTATTTTTTAAGGATAATTTATATTATGTATCATTCGCATGCTAAGATCTTTGTGGGTGTGAAATAAAACAAGTGATTCAAGAATATGCATTTATTTACGTACACCCCCTTGCATTTATACGTAACTTCTCACTCACACTTAGCCACAGTCTGGTACGTACTAAGGGAAATTTCATTATAAATAAATAGACAAAGCCATCGCTCTTTCCACAATTTTCTTTAATTAACACACAGCAACCGAAAAATTGCATTTCGACACCGCTGGGATCGAAGCCCAGATCTCTCGATAACTAGCCGAGTGCGTTCGCTTTACGCTACGGTGCCACCAGTCCACGGCGCAACTGAGACGTCCATCCGGTGGGGCTTTACGGCACAAGCTATTTAATTATAGCTAATAAATCCAAAGGCCGAGAGAAATGGTGAAAATCTTCCAAATACGTGGAGACAATGTAAATAGACAAATGCATCGTTTTTCCTACGTTTTTCTTTAATTAACACACAAATAGCTTGAGCCGTAAAGCCCCACCAGATGGACGTCTCAGTGGCTGAGCCCATCCCTACGGATTTGTGAAGTCAGATGCTGACAGATAAACACACATAGCGCCGTGGATGTTGGCACCGTAGCGTAAGGCGAACGCACTCGGCTAGTTATCGAGAGATCTGTGGTTCTATCGCAGCGGTGTCGCAATACAACTTTTCGGTTGCTGTGTGTTAATTAAAGAAAAACGTGGAAAGAGCGATGACTTTGTCTATTTACATTGTCTCCACGTATTCGGGAGATTTCGTTAGAGATATTTGCACTAACGCCTTTGAGCTTGGATACTAAACAATATTGTGAGAAAAAAAAAGGGAAGATAAATATTTTCCGCCGTAAGTGGCATCTGACCGAAAGAACTGCTTCTCAATTAAATTTCTTGAAGTGAAGATACGATTTCCAACGTGTTAAAACCAGTGTACCTACAACCTATATTGGAACATCATTTGGTGACAAAATACACTGCTGGACAATTGCTAAGGACGGATCATAAACGGCTATATAGCCCATAAAAAAGTAAGTGTAGTTGGATGCCAAGTGAAATAAAATAATGTCAGAATGCCAGGACATTACAAGAAAGACAATTTATTTTGCTCTCAAATCCAGAAGGCTTTGGAAACGTTATCAAGGGACAAACAGGCCATTTTGTGCAGAATACGTAAACGTGAAAAAAATGCAATTACCGTCCGCAGGCGTTCCGGCGTAAGATGTCAATACGGGATATGGCCACCATAGAGGGCGATGCAAGATTCCACACGTCGTGTCATGCTTTGCACAACATTATCAAACAGCTGTTGGGGTAATTTATCCCATTCCACTGTCAGTGCACGGATGAAGGTGTCCTTGTTTATTGGAGGGCATTGGTGACAAGCAAGACTCCTCCCCAAAGCATCCCACACATTTTCAATGGGATTCAGATCTGGAGAACGTGCTGGCCATACGAGGTGTTGAATATCCTCGCTCTCAAGACACTCCTGGACAGCGACTGTTCGATGACATGTTGCGTTGTCGTCCATGAAAATGAATCTATCACCGACAGCACCACGGAACATGCGAACATGAGGTAACAGAACATCATTAATGTATCGTTGGCCAGTCATAGTCCCAGTTGGAAGCACATAGAGGGACGTACGGCCATTGATCATGATGCCAGCCCATACCATGACACTAAATGTCGGATATCGGTCCCTTTCCTGTATGTTTGCTGGACAATATGCAGTACCACTATCACGCCAGATCAGTTGTGTCGACAATCAGACGATAGACTGTATCTACTCTCATCGGAGAAGAGGACAGCAGACCAGTCGTTATCAGTCCAATTGCGATGTTGATGTCACCATTGCAAACGGGCGGTACGGTGACGTCTGGACAATGGGATGCACACAACAGGACGGCGGGCGTATAGTTTTCCTTCATGAAACGTCTGGCGACAGTTTTTCGGGAGATCCGCTTGCCAGTAGCAGCCATAAACTGATTTGCTACCTCACTAGCTGTGCTGCGCCGGTGTCTTTTTATTGATAGCACTATGTACCGATCTTCTGCACGTGTCGTACTGCGAACACGACCTCACCCGTGACGTTTGCTACACTCTCCATTTGTTTGAAATGATTTCCAAAGCCTTGAAACAACACTGTGGCTGACGTCGAACTCCCTGGCAACATCTGTTATTTTTCGCCCTTCTTCAATCTTGCCAATAATACGGCCACGCGTAAAATCATCTAGGTGATGTCGGGAAGACATACTGAAAATTGCAAGTTCGTCAATTGATTCTTTCCCTTTCAACTTTGCGTTTGAACAACAACGGTCAATACGCGTCAAATCCTTTATATCTCTTATCAGTGTTATGACGTCACGAACAAGTTCGGCAATCCAAAATTTGCATACGCACAACACGTCTTACTGTATCCCGCACTTATGCTAATTTCCACATTTTCCTGTCTTCCATTTTATGGTTGCTATCGTTGCTATTGTCATCCGTCCTTAGCAATTGTCCGGCAGTGTATTTTAAAATGCCTGCAAAATATTCATTATGACTTCTATCTAATAAAAGAAATTCAAATCCGGTTTTTAGAAGCAGAAATTTCGGGAAATTTCGAGGAGGACTGGGGACCATCATTTTGAGTTGTTTGTTTGTGTTATTTGAAATCATGTTGTAATTTTTAGTGAATTGTGTTGAAATTTTAGGGAATTATGTTGTAATTTTTAGTGAATTGTGTTGTAATTTTTAGTGAATTGTGTTGTAATTTTAGGGAATTATGTTGTAATTTTTAGTGAATTGTGTTGTAATTTTAGTGAATTATGTTGTAATTTTTAGTGAAATGGATTACTTTGTATGATTTAGTATTTCAAGGGTCTACATAAGCTTGAATTCAATGGTGTACATAAGTTTGATTTTAATTTATCATTGATTTTATAATATCATTGATTATATAATATTTTGGGTTTGATTTATAACATTTGTTATTAATTATTTCTATTTTTTCTATGTGATGTCAGTTTATTTGGGAGTTGGAAAATGTTGATGTTCAATTATTGGTGTAATTATGTGGAATTTAGTTTTGTGTTTTGAATACTTTTTGTTTTGTTTAGCATCCTTCTTTTGTAAGATTGTTTTAATACGTGTATTTGGATCAGCGAGGATTTTTTTCTCGCATGCAATTGGTTCTGTTAATTGAAGCCAATTAGGTGTACAGTTTTTATAATAAATTACTATTCTATACTACAACATGCATTTACGCCGTCTAGATGTGCCACTCGTTATTTCAAATCGAAAGCGTAACTAAAATGCTTTCGTGCTAAAATGAATCGGAAGGTAAAAAGAACTTTTTGTATTTTTTTTTTTTGGTGGCAACTGTATGAAATAAGATATATTTTGAATTCAATATCATGAACCTTTGCGCCTCTTTGCGACAAGGTTGTGAATCACAGGAACACCAAAACGCGTGTGAAACGTCGTTCACACAGTTCACGTTTTGGACAGTAAAATGAGTATTTCAAATCAGAATAATAGCTCTAGAGCTGTAGCGTCTATCGTCGAACATGGCGATACTATATATAACATCAGCTCGTACTTTTGTTTCAAAAAACGTGCCAAAAAGCGATAGTTGCGTTCTATTCAAAACGACAGATCGCGTTCAGAGAAATAAAATCATATTAAGAATTACTGTAATTTTAAGAACAGGAGGATTTTAATGCAAAAAGAACATGCATAGAAGTCAGGCAGGAATCCACGCCGAGGGAACTACGGTTTCGGACCCCCTCCCCTGCCACGAAATCTTTAAATATGCATTTTATATATAGACTAGCTTTTCTACCCGGCTCTGCCCGGGATTTAGGCTTATTAATTTCATATTCCCTTGTATGTCACTGAAAAAATCGGGTGAAAAATCGATGCTTGCAAGAAAGAAAAAAAAACTGATTTCACAAATTCGATCATCACAAATTATTTATTCATAGTGTGATTATTACAGCACTTGGCCGTACATTGCTTTCACAAATTTTTGTCGAGAATTAAAGCAACGAAATGTACAGAATGTATGAAATCTGCAAAATCAAACGCACCAAAAGCGTTACGAATTATTTAACACACGTCCAGGCGACACCCACAGCATTAGAACGCTTACTGAACAAAATTCGTTAACAATTTGTTATCGACGATCAAATGCATCCCGTGCTTTCGGTTTCAGACGTCTTTCAGGGGCGAATCTCTGGGATAAAATAGTTAAAAACGTATCTTTGCGAGTATTTTATGAAACTGGCTGAAATTTTAAGGAACACCATAAATCGTTATTAGGAACATGATCTCCAAATTTCACTTGAATCGGTAAATAACTTTTTAAATTATCCGTCAAAATTTTATTAACCGTTTCTGCGTGTATATTTCTGTTTACCGATGAATTAAAAATTCCATGCTTATTTAAAAACCTTTTGACCGGATTCCGGTGAAATTTTGAGGAACTCCTCTTATTACCAATTCATGGTGTTGATAAAAATTTCAGCCCGTTTCATTAAGATTTCGCTAAGTTCGTTTTTGCAAATTTTTATGCACAGTTAGTTCTCAAAGAATAGAAACACCTGTGGATGTGCCGCGGCGATGAATGCAATCACGTGCTTTCAGATTTGGACCAGGATAACGGTGACGTAGCAAACGACGCCGACTTTAGTAAATTAGCTTATTAATTAATTCATAACTCGTGAACGGAAGAACGTAGAGATCTTAAAATAGTTGCGTTGACCTAGAAATTTCAGTATTAATGAGCTATGAAAATTTCATGACGCCACAGTTCGGCGATCGAGGGCTCTTGCTGCTTGAGACAAACAGACATTTTGTGTTTTATATATAAGATAGTTTTTTTTTATTATTGGAGGCTTAAAGACCACCGTGAGCAACTAAATGGGCTATACGCAGTCGCCCGTCCTTAATTTAGGGTCACTGGATCTAGGGAAGGTAGATAACCAGTGCCGTAAGACGAACACAACATCCATGTCTTTACGGGTATCGAACCCACACCCCTTTCGGACGAATGATCAGAGGTCATCGCTTAGACCACTGCGCCACCGCGGCAGCATAGGGTTTTTTGTTTTTTTGGTTTTTTTTTAGTAGCACAAACAGTACTTTTGAATAATCGCAAAACCAATATATTTAAACATGAGCTTTTGCAAATCATTAAATCGATGTAAATATTTATGGTTTGATGTAAAGGTCTGCACTAATCGGGCTGGGTTCGGGTACGAAAGAAAATGAACTATAATGAACCGAAGTAAAAGATGAAAAGTAGTTTAACGGGCCATCTTTTTAACTATATTATGCTAAAAATCGTGCCTTGATAGTTATTTTTTTTAAAATCTAACTGTGATTTTGTTTTTTTTTTTTCAGTTTGCAAGTTTTCAGTGTGTGAGCAATTAGCTGTGCACTTCTGGTTACTTGATTTACAATTTATGAATGGAGAAGGCATCCAGGAGGAGGGAGGAATCATAGAATCTCTACTGGGGGGCAGCAAATAGGGAGATGAAACCTTTCTGGTTAGGTACAGTCTTATGAAACACATGTTTAGGTATCCAAGGGATCATTATCTTTTAATATGTATATACATACTCTAAATTTATGTGATAAGCCAAATTATTGTACAAAATTATGAACGTTGCTTAAATTACCTGTAAGTAGATAAGCAATACACAAAATTTATGATTAACGATTGGTTACTATTAACAACAAAATATCGTTTTATAAAATTTTAAACAACTCTTAAAAGGGTTAAAAAGTAGCTCTTTTTGTGTTTATGTGGTCATGGAGTTAGAAAAATAATATACTGAAAACACACATAAATACATGTATGTGTGAGCCCGCGCGCGCGTCAGTGGAGAGAGAGAGAGAGAGAGAGTAAAAAAACACAAAGAGAAAAAAGAACAAGCCACATTTTGATAAACCTAAACGAGCAAGATTTGTAGCAGAGGATGGTAAATACCCCGACCCATTGTCGCAGTGGTCTAAACGATGGCTTCTGATCATTCGTCCGAGATGAGTAAGGGTTCGAACCCTCGTGAGGCATGGATGTTGTGCTTGTCTAACAGCACCGGCTCTTTCCCTTCCCTGGAACCAGTGGCCCTAAATTAGGGACAGGCGACTACTTATAGCCCAATGAGTTGCTCGTAGTAGTCGTTAAACCCCTAATTAAAAAAAAGGACGATAAATAAAAAGAACTATGTGACAAAAGACAAGTTGTAAACCCATTGCAAAAGGAATACAGTAACCTATTTACTACAAAAACTTTTACAAAAAAAAATGACACTCTACGACTAAACAGGAGGAAACAATGTAGCGAAATGCAGAAAGAATGAGCAGGGCTTCTTCAAGGACGAGCCATGTTGAGAGTTTCCATCTGTTACCACTCGATCTAGGAATTTGGGTTTGTGCCTGTGTTTTTTTTGTTATTAGTTAATATTAGAGGAGGGGACTCCCTAAGTAAAAAATCTAAAAAAATAAATTGTGTAAGAATCCAGTATAAAATTAACGAATAGCACAGCCATTGCCCAGTCCAAAACGATTCAATTTTACGAAGACATCAACGAAAATATGTAATATTAGCACCCTATTGAGAAATTAAAATAGGAGTTACACCAAGTAAATTAATACCAACAAAAATAAGCAAGAAAGGTTTAACAGGAGAGTCAAAGGAAGGGGGAGGAGTAACTGCAAGTAATGTAAAGCTCGCACACACACACACATCATCATCATCATGATCAACCATTATCAATCCTCGGCTGTATGAAGTTTTCTTCCACAACGGTTAATCTTGCGCCAGTCCCCTCCATATCAATCCCGCATGCTTTCGAATTTCATATACCCATATCCCATGTGAGTCATGGGTCTTTTCCTGTGCCTTGGAATCCAGTCTAGAATTTCGGTTGTCCATTGGTGGTCCGTTCTTCTGGCAACTTGTCCAGCCCATTGCTATTTCAGGGATTTTACTTTGATCTTGATGTCTTCCACTTTTGTCCTTTTCCTTATCCATGAGTCCTTATTTCACCCAGGTACACCAAGCATAACATCACTCCGTGCTTCTTTCAGTCGTCTGCAATCTTTGTAAATCTTTTGTAGTTAAGGTCCACGTCTGCTCCTTATGTAAGCAATGTAAGGATGCACTGATTAAACACTTTTCTTTTAAGACATAATAGCATATTGCTCATATAAATTGTACTGTTTCTTCCAAATGGCCTTCAACCAAGTTTTAACGTCGATTAATTTCTTCATCAATGTAAATTTTGCTTGATATCTGATGTCCAAGGTAAATGTAGGTATCGGCTACCTCCAGCTTTTCCCCATCAATCGATAAATCTTCATTTCTTGTAAAAGCATTGTGCATTAGTTTTGTCTTCTGAATGTTAATTTTTAATTCCACTTCTTTACCCTTCTGAACTAGGTCCCGGATCACACACTGCAGCTCTGAAGGCAAAGTAGCGAAAACGATTACGTCATCTGATATGTTACCAATCACATGACCTCGCATCCCATATAAATACATACGTATATACAGTATATACACATATATGTAATTTTTGTGGATCCCCTCTAAACAGAAATCCAGGATACGTGCCTGATGAAGGTACTGGTATATACACTGAAGAGCAATTGAATTAGAGATACCTGTCTAGAAACGCGTGACACCAACTTTCGCCCTGATGACGACGGCGATTCGTCTCGGCATGGACTCGACAAGACACCGGAAGCGTTGGGAAGCCATACGGATCCACGACCCCTGAACAAGCTGCCGCAGTTCACGAAGATTTGATGGAGGGGGTCAGAGCCTCGAACATCTCTCACGATGGCATCCCAGATGTGCTCGATTGCATTGAAGTCAGGTGACCTAGCTGGCCAAGGAAGTGACGTCACATCGGTGGAGTGTTCATCCAACCATTCGGATACAATTCGGGAGTGATGGCAGGGTGCATTTTCTTGTTGCAGGATGAGGTCCCCAGTGGGATGTTGAAGACGCACAAACGGGTGCAAATAGTCGTCCAGAGTATCCCGGTAACGTTGACCTGTGAGGGACGATGTCACGCGTACCAAGGGTCCCATTTCAATCTACGTAAACAGTCCCCAGACGAGAATGCCACCCCTACCAGCTTGAAGAGTACCCTACTGGCAAGAAGGATCCATCCCTTCATGTGGTTTGTGCTGTACTCGTATACTACCATCCGCATGTACCAACGTGAATCTCGACTCATCAGTCCAGGCAACACTTTTCCACATGTGTAGAGTCCAGTGCCGATGTTCCCGCGCCCATGCTAATCTTTGCACCCTGTGATGTGTGGTCAGCAGCGGTACCCTCGTGGGACGATGGCTTCTGTACCCCATAGCGAGGAGATGGTTCTGGATGGTGTGGCTGCTTACACGTTTTTGTGCAATGGCGTTAAATTGCCGAGTGATTTCTTGTACTGTGGCCCGTCTATCCGCTGTTACAATGCGAGGTAGCCGACGATGACCCCGTTCATCCACACGCTGTTGTACACGGCAGTTGGCCCTTGCAGGGATGATTTTACCGGGTTCGATGTACTGACGGTGCACCCGTGACACAGTGGATCGTAAAAATCCCAGTTCCTGCACGACTTCCGAGATGGAGTGACCCATTCGTCGGGCCCCGACAATTTTCCCACTATCAAATGTGCTTAGATCTTTCGTCTTACCCATACTGCGTCCGACTCTTACTGATTCCCGTCGCTTCACTCTTTCTATCGTCGGATCGCTGCATACGTCATGTCATTTCCGTTTAGGGCCACCCACAGCGTCACATTTGCATAACGCCAGATGTCTCTAATTCAATTGCCCTTCAATGTATTTAAGACACCGTGCCACTCATTTCTAAAATAAACTAAGTATACATAAACCAAAACATCATGCGATTTAGAAAAATGGAATAAATATCACACACATCAGCTATTGTTATTTCTTTAATAAAAAGTTGGGAAATATGCGACATTTAATGATTTAAGAACTGAACATCTATGTACATGTAATCAAGGTATTAATTACTTTTCCATTACCGTGCTTGGCTTCTACAATGGCACTCAATATAACTCTTTTAAGCTATTACATCTAAGTAATTGGTTTTAAGCTCTTTGTGATTTCAAAGGTTGATGGTATGCATTCATAAAAGACAGAAGTCTTCATGAGGGTGTATCTTGAGGAAAATGGCCATGAGAAATACAAAGAACATAATAACTGTTGAAGATCTGAAGGAACCGGAAGATGAGCAGGTGTCGGTGCCGTAGGTATAATGAGCGCAATGTTCGTGGATCAAGGGACTTGATATCCTGTCCAAATGTTGTTGCAAGAATTCCGCTGCATTTCTACCGCAATCTTGGGCAACGTGGATGTATTTGCAGAGCACAAACTCACCAAAGGCACTGGGAAAAAAATAAGCACAAGTCATAATAAGTTTCTTGTAAAAAAAGGTAACTTCCACAAAAAAGAAAAAAAAAATAGCACTAAAAGCGAAATACCGTTTTCGCAAATAAAAGTAGAAATATGTTTTTGTCAATTAATGTTAAAAAGAAATTTATCTAAACACAATCCGGAACCAGAATATATCCAAAGACGTTTCTCAGCCGATTTCAATTTATCTTCAGTTGATCGAACTCGAAACCAATGTTTCTCTTTTCCAGAACAAGTTGTAATGTTAGTGGAAATTTCAGAACAGTAGAACAGTCTTTTTCAGAACAGTTGTAATGCTAGTGGAATCTGTCTGAACCCTACATAAATCAGTTCTCAAAAACTTCACCTACAATGAAAACAGGAGTTTTCCAAGAAAGCGTCAAGAAAAGGTTACTTACGAATTGATTCCTTTATTCTGTCCACAGATCCTTGAATAGCAACATTCAGAACAGAACATCACTCTTTAATTCGAACGTTAAATGTATCAGATTAAGAGTGAACTTCAGAACTAAATAACATTAATTGGTAAAACTCTTAACGCTAAATATATATCTATATATTAGCACAACACGCAGCCTTTAAACTGACACAACTTTAACTAAACAACGTCGTTTCCACTATCAGCATTATACTTGCACCATCTCCACATACTGCTGCTGCTGCTGAAACATTATGTATCGGTCAGTTCTCATCTGACTCATACACACGTCATACGTTCTGACCTCAAGGTATTGCCAACCATAATCTTGCAAAAGGGAAGATATCACGTTAAGTTTGAGAACGCGAAGGAAAACAAACTCAAATGTACCAGTCTTTGTATGTACATAGAGAAAGAAACTAAAAAGGAAATTTGAATTTGAGTATACGTCACAAGGTGCAAATTAATTTCAAGACAAAAAAAAACCTCTCTTAGCTGAAGTCATAATGAGTTTTTCTCAAGGCAGGCCAAAATCACCTATTAACAGAACTTTAAATGATGTTGTGTCAGAAAAACTTGAAAACAGTCTTCGATTACAGAAATCAAAATTAGTATTTTTATTTGTTTGTTAACGACACAGTGAGCAACTGAATGGGATATAAGCAGTCTCCCGTTCCTAATTTAGGGCCACTGGTTCCAGGGAACGGTGACAGCCAGTGCCTCAAGGCAAACACAACAACCATACCTTACCGGGATTCGAACCCGAACCCATCTCGGACGGTAAAATTAGTTTCGTCTGATTAAAATATGAATCAGCTAAATCCAAATTTAATTTATCAGCAGGAGAAACGTTTGCCTAATCGACAAAAAAATCAGCTATTCAGAAAAGCAATTCAGGTGAGATTTTTCCAATATAAATTAAAATACGTTTTTGCCATTCAAAGTAAATGCGAGTTACTGACAATAAAAGGAGACAGCAGTCCTTTTAAGAATAAAAGTAAAGATACATTTTTATTTAGAGTTTAACGACCACCCTAAGCGTCGTCGCGTGTCCCTACTTTAGGGCATAAGTTCCAGGGAAGGCAAAAATCCAGAATCATCAGACATAGACATCATCCATGCGTTATCCTGAATCATCTCGCACTCCTGGCCGGAAGCCAGAGCCGCCACCCGGGCACATATGCAGCAAAAGTTATGTTTCTCAGAATAAAATTCCAAATTAGTTTCTTTATTAGAGATTGCAGATTAGTCTTCCAAACAGAAATTCACGAAATTTTCTTCTACATTTCAAAATCCTTTTTTGCCGCCCCGGTGGCGCAGTGGTCTAAGGCTCTGGCCTCTGATCATTCGTCCGAACGGGGTCCGGGTTCGAATCCCGGTGAGGCATGGATGTTGTGTTTGTCTTACGGCACTGGCTCTCTCCCTTCCCTGGAACCAGTGACCCTAAATTAGGGACGGGTGACTGCTTATAGCCCATTGAGTTGCTCACGGTGGTCGTTAAACCTCCAATCAAAAAAAAAAAAAAATCCTTTTCGCATACGAGATACGGTTAAGAAATAATGGCACTACGCTTGTGGCGAACGAAACGCGAGGTACACGTCGAACGTGAGTGGAAGCCATTGATCTTGAACTGCACTTTCTGCATTAGTTTGATGACACGTGTCAATGAAGATGAACGTGTTGTCTGCCGCGCATCAGGAAATGACTGTGTTCAAGAAGTGAGCGAAGGATAAACGTTGAAATTAAAGAAAACTCAGGTGACCTGGATGCCACTCTGGCTTACGAATCCCTACGGAATAACCACGCCCCCATAACTCAACAATCGTCCTGTTTGGCTTCCGTCAACGGAGAAGGTTTAGGCTCGACTAGCTACTCCTGCTACAGAGTTTTAAATCGAGTAGGGAAACGGAAAAACATTAGGTGTAACCTAGAGGCTCCCGATAAAAAAGTTGGTGGACAGAGAGAAGTCAGTAGATATAGCCACTAGCGTGCGTCGCAGTAGCGACTGACGTCGAACGATGTCAAAGTAAACACCGGTAATGGGACACAGGTAAAGGGGGAGGAACAGACGCACTTATTTTAAATCGGGGGTCCTGCACCCTGGGTCCGACGGCCTAATGTGCCAATCCGACGCACGGCACGTGTTTACAGGTTCGAACGTTCCTACCTGCATATGATCCTTCCGAGGACTTTTCCGTGGTAGTCACGAACGCTGCCCACTAAGCTACCCGCGGCTCTGGGCATAAGAGTTTTGCCAATATTTCGGTATTTGCAAAGATCTGGAAGAGACTTACATTACATAGGTTAACTTCAGATCTGGATAGTAACGATACTTTGGGCCACAATCAGCATGGTTTCCGTAAGGGGTTTGAAACCCAGACTGCTGTTCTAGATGTTATAAATTATTTGCAGGATGGATTAGATTCTGGAAATAGTGTTGTTGGACTCTTTTGCGATCTCTCTAGAGCATTTGATACCGTATGCCATGATATAATATTAACTAAGTTAGAAAGGATTGGGATTAGAGGTGTTGCTCTTAACATGTTTCAGAATTATTTATCAGAAAGGAAGCAGTTGGTTCAGATCCATGATCTAGAGTGGAGTCATTTTCATTTGGAGTTTCTCCTCAGGGTTCAGTGCTAGGCCCTATTTTGTTCTTGATTTATATAAATGATATTTTTCTGATTTCATCTGGTGCTCATTTGGTATTGTTTGCTGATGATGTAAGCCTATTTTTTTTTAAAGGGAATAATCAGAGTCAGTTGATCCTCGAGTAAATCTCGAACTTAGGGAGTACCTACGTTGGTTTGCATGTAATTTTTTAACGTTAAATGTCACGAAGTCGGTGTGCGTGTTGTTTTCCAATATCAGGAGTCGTCCTTGTAAATTGAGTTGTGTTTACTTAAATGATACGGCATTACAGTTCCAGACCACAGGGAAATTTTTGGATGTAGTTCTGCATGAATCTCTTAAATGGGATTCTCAGGTGCATCAGCTTGCGTTATGTTTAAGATCTCGCATTGATATGATTTCGCAGATTTCTACTCTTTTGTCAGTTAGAATTCTGTTAATTTATATTATTCTTTTATTTTTCCTGTATTGTCGTACTGCATTTTAATATGGGGTGCGACTACAAGGCGTAACATAGTTCGTTTATCTGTGTTGCAGAGGCAGTTTGTCCGATTGTTAAATTTTCCGGCTGGTTCGAAAGTTCTTTTTCGTCATTTTCAGATATTAACTATTGAGCAACTACATAAATACTGATTGCTGCTAATGGTCCATGAACGTATTTTTACAGGAAGATACTCCAACTTGATTGCATTAACGCGTACCACTCACTTCTATGATACTCGTGGTGGGTCGGGACTTTCTGCTCCGTGGGCTGGTACAGGTTTAATGTTTAATAATATCAATGTGTTGGGATTACGTGAGTGGAATGGATTACCGTTGATTATTAGATCAGAGGCACGATATTCGTTATTTAGACGAGTGCTAAGGAATTTTTTGACGGGGAATTGAGTATTTGAATTTACTGCTTTATGATTTGTAAAAGAAATGCATTGTAAAATTGTTTTCGTAGTCTTGACTGGACTGGACTAATTTATTTTTAGTTTAGAGGGTATCAGGGGCTTATCATTCAGTACTTCTGCCTTTTTCCCTGGCCCCTTGCTGTACATTTAATTATTTTTAACATATGTCATTTGATTCATATTAACAATGCGTAATTGGTCTATTTAATTAGTTTTAATGGAATAAGTTTTGTTGTTGTGCAGAATATGTAATATTGTGAACGTTGGAGACATATTGTATTTTGTGAGTTTAATTGGTGATTTTTTTTACTTTATTTGTACAATTATTTTATGATTGTGGTACATATTGTAATTTTACTGAACATTATATTACTTTTGTATAATATCGTCCAGCTGAATTTTTTTAAGATAAAATAAAAAAAATAAATGCCGTCAGGACATTGAAGACGACAAACTTCTGATACGCCCTAGCACTTCAAAAACCCAATACAATATGGACAGAATCAAAGCAATGTGTAAATAAATATTAGAATGATAGCAGAAATGGTATAGATCGATGAAGAAACTGTTAAGGAAATTTTACATAAACATCTTATGGCAAAGGTTTGTGCCAAGATGGTTCCGAAGCTTCTAACGCCTGAACAAAAAGAAAATTGCAAACGAAATTGAAAGCATATTCTGGGGCAAATTCCAGCGAACCTAAAGCTTTTCGAAAGGGTGATGACTTATGATGAAGCCTGGATTATATGACCCTGAAACGAAAGCAATAGTCGATGTATTGGAATACACCAACGCCATTGAGAATGAGGAAAACACGGCAAAACAAGTCCAAGTTGAAAGTCATGTTAATTATTTTCTTTAACATTAAGGGTGTAATTTTGGCAGAGTGGTTTCGCGGTGGAGCAGCCGTGGACAAGCATTACCACATATGGGTTCTGGGGACTTTGAGAGATAGAGTCAGAAGAAAGAGGCCAGATTGGTTGTGGAAAATTAATTGTCTTCATTCTTCAACACACAACACAATGTGGCAGCTTTTTCACAGGCTGCCAGTGAAACAGTTTTTAGCCGTGAAAATCATCATCGTGCTTGAAAATTCTGCCTACTCACCGGATTTATCCCCATGCAATTTCTTTTCCCTGAATTTAAAATCTGTACTAAAGGGGACGCTTTCTGGGTCGGTTAATGTGGTGAAAAAGAGAGCGACTGAGCTTCTCGAAGGGATCACACCAGCACTGCTTAGCACAGTAGAAGGTCAGAAAGCAGCGATGTATTCGTGCAGAAGTCTAGCACATTAACCCTTTAACGACCATGACACCTGAAACGCCCTAGCATCCAAACTATCACGACCGCCCGTAAACTCCCGTTTAGTGTGAGAAGGATTTTCTACTCCGACATGCTCTTTGAATTTACACGGCCACTATTGAATTAGCAAAAGTCACCCTCATTAATCATTGTTCTCTTTATACTAATGAGTAGAACAGCCGCTGGTATCTCCTGGGGCGATATTATTTTCTCTAGTGACATCGTATGCCTCCTCCGTGGAAGAATGCAGTGATCGATCTCCAGGAAACGTCTAAAGGTCAATACATATCCAGACTACAGATGCAACGTTTCGTGTAGTGACAGAGCACTAATCATTCTGTTGCTAGCTTGTAAAGGGTAGGGAAGGAGTCTGAAAAGCAGGGGAGGATTTTCAAAGGAACAACAGACAGACAGTTTCGAGCTTTATGGTATTCTGAGCGACAAAAGATTTCAGGGGCCTTGTTGTTAAAGGGCTAAAGGTGATTAGAGTTAAAAACGTAATTTTGGTATTTAAAATTAAAAATGACTATTATTTTAAAATTGTCTCAATATTTAATAGCCATACTTCGTATAAGAATAAAAAATCAGTTCTTTTCAAAGGAAGTCAGATTTCTCGCATTTTGATGGTTCTCAAAGCCCTTTTCTCTCAAAGATTAAAAATAATTTTCTATTAGAATAGGAAATCACTTTTGCGCTAACAGAAATCAAGAAAAGCTTCTCCCAACTGAAGCAACAATCACTCGTGATCGAGGTCTGCTTTTCTGTCAGCAATCATTTAATACAAATAGAAATTAAAATCAGTGAACAAACATCAGGATCTGTTTTTCCCTACCACACGAGCAATCATTTTCTACCAATAAAAATAACTAAAGTTTTCATTCAATTTAATGAAAACCATTTTCTCTCAGTATAAGAAAAACTTATTTCAAGCAATAAAAATTTGTAATCAATTGCTCTAAGCGCGGGTCCAATGTAATCTTACCCAAAGGAACTCCTGAAGAGGTTTCTCAGTGGATTTCAAAATTCCTTTCAGTTGATATAATTTAAAATTAGTCCATTTCAACGCAACCGGCATTCGAAGATCACAGAAATAGTCGAAACACAAGTTAAATAAAAAAATTGAGAATAGAATTTCCTACTTTTGTATGAGCTGATATCTTGTAAGCTGATTGTTTAAGGTTTGAAAAGAAAAACTATATTATGAAAACTCGAAGCCTCTTGTGCTAACTGCCGTAAAAACAATGTCGAAGTCATGTGAGCGTGACGTCAAATGTTTCGAAGATGTTTTTCTCTTCTATTTTTTATCTTCGGGTTTGGGCACCGCCATAGGAAAATCTTTGGATTATAAGCAGCCTCTAGTGCCTAATTCAGGGTCCAGTAGTTCCAGAAAAGGTCCATTAAGGGTTCAGTGGTTCAGGACCGGCCTAGGACGAATGATGAGAAACTATTGCCTCCGATAATTTGGCCAACGGGACAATTGATCTTTTCTCTCGAAAGGACGCTGTGTACGTGAGTGCATGTTGGGCGGATAGGTGCTCTCGTATTTAGATGTTATCACATATCTTGAGATGATATCGTACTCTGAAACGATGTCATGTAAGAAGTGATATCATATTTTGAAGTGTTATAATGACGAAATTCCAATATGCCACCCCGCTGGCAGAATGGTAAGAGGCGCGGGATTCTGATTAACCGTTCCTGTTCAAACCTGGCCCGAGCACGGGGTGGACCATTGGCGGTGTGATTGTCCTACGTCCACGGTATAAGTGGATCCAAAGGTATAGCACCTTTAATAGAGCCACAGATGCTAAAGTGTCGGAGGGGTCGGAGTAATAAACTTCGAAACAAAGAAAAAGATAGCTTCGCAAAATAAAACAACAGTTGCATGCATAACAGTCACTTACATGAAATTCAAGGGAAGATAAATTATCACGTCTTTTAAACACTCTCCGACGCCCGTAATTGCCGGTATGTCGTTGGTCTCACAATTCCTGTCGAACAAATCTTGTTTTCCGTCGCACAAGATCCATTCTGATTGCACTTCTACATAAAATAATGCACAGTTATTCCCTTTTCCTCCATATCCGCTTCAAAAGTTTCATTTCTAAAACACTTTAAGAATTCTTAGTATTGCATTCTCCATGAGGAATATTTCTCTAACACATTCTTATTCATATAACTCATTAAGATGGGTAAGACAGCGATTCTATTTACAATTGTGTATCAGCTTTTGAAATTCCTATTGATAAAGTTTTCTTTGTTCAGATAACCTTCACTACAAGCAATATTTTGTGCACACTTCCTATTTAAAGCAATACATACTTTTCCGAAAATTTATATTCTATTTATATCGTGTTGATCCTTTTTCAAAAAAATCCAATTTGAAAACTTCGTTTTTTTTTTTTTTTTTTTTTTTTTTTTGATTGGAGGTTTTAACGACCCGCATGAGCAACTCAGTGGGCTGTAAGAAGTCGCTTGTCCCTACTTTAGGGTCACTGGTTCCAAGGAAGGTAGAGAGCCTGCGCCGTAAGACAAACACCAAATCCATGCCTCACCGGGATTTGAACCCGGACCCATCTCAGACGAATGATCAGAAGCCATCGCTTAGACCACTGCCTCATCGAGACAGCCATTTTGCTTTTACGTTCTTTCAGTATGAGTAATATTTCGCAATCGTTTTCAGCAAATGGTGTAGGAATGCTTTTTCATTTTCAACTGCATCTCCGCTTCTTATTATCCAATTGAAAAATACAGGCTTTGAATCAGATTCCATTCTCTGTGATTGCGCAGTCTTCCAAGTACAAATTACGCACACTTTTCCCCATAGGAAGCTTAGACTCCGCTGTGGTAGAAAATTGTATTTCACAAATACTTTTGTCATTCCATAGCTTTTACGCTGTGAAAGATTTTGATTGCCCTTTCTTCTTTTGTAAAATTGCCCGTTCTTTCACTAGGTAACACAAAAATCATTCTCTCTCTCAAAAAACCTTGAATTGAATCTAAAGAGAATTTGGCGCGCAGTATCGTCATATATTTTTTTCCGTTACGAGGCTCTTAGTTACGTTATGTTTTTTTCGATAAATGTACGTCTTGAAATATCCGTTTTGAGTCTGTTATCTTCCTCTATGAAAAATATTTTGCGCATGTTTTCAAATTTTTTATGATGTGCAGTTCTGCAGCTAGTGGGAGTATATATATCTACCTTTCTAATTGTAAATGTATTTCCGCTTCTAAAAGTCCCGTCGAATGTATTACGAGTGCGGTTCGAGAAGTAAGTTACCCTACCACAGCCACGGTACAGTACGCGCATCCAAGGCACAGCACACGACAAACTGTATTCGTTGGTATACCTCCGAGCATTGGTGTAGTTCGTATGCTTGTTGCCGTTAAAATGACTTTAACTTGAAACCCGTTTAGTGTAAATTTGCGTGCACGCAAAGCAAAAACCGCAGACTGAATTTCAGGAAGAAGTAGTGTAAGTGTATGACGAACTTTCGATGTCACAAAAATAAGACACATTGTGGTGTAAGCAGTTTCGAATGGGGGGGGGGGCATTACTGCTTCATGGGGAAACGTGCAGGAGGACCAAGAAAACAGCGTGCTTAACCGACTCTGGAAAATTGTTGAACATCCAACTCACAGTCCTGATTCAGCTCCCTCGTGATATCACCTTTCGCTAAGCTAAATGAACAGCTGTCCCGAAAGCGTTTTGCTTCCGACGAAGACAAAGCTAGTTCACCAACTTGGGCGAATACTTCTAAGAAGAGGGCATTTTGAAATTGGTGCTGCCCTGTAATAACTCGTTTGGGAAATTGTATAGAAAAGTAAGTAAGCATGCCGTTATATGCTGATTTTTAAGATTATTCCATTACGGCACAACTTTTGTTTTTGTAGCAAAGTGTAGCGTATTTTTTGGAACCTTTCTATCTAAAGGACACCTCACACCTTGTTTAAATATTTCAACTTACACATGCTTGTAAATGAGGATCGTAAATGCATTAAATTTCACTCTGATTATCTCCTCTCCTGAGAATCCAAAGAGAACAATTCTTTTTGCGTTTGTATTCGTGAGTCACGAAAAATATTTCGTTTACAGCTACAATAGAATCCCGTTCATGCGTTTCTCACTTACATGGTTTTCTCATTTAGACGCAAAATGTTGCCTGTCTAGAAATTCTGAATATCCCTTCATATTAAGTTTTATCAATTATACCTTAAACGAATTAGTTTTCTTTTCCTTTATACCTTAAGCAATGCTGTCGTGAATTAAAAATTCAAATCACGCGAATTCCGTTTACCAAACACCATCCCACTTTTCATTCCATTTCCATTTTCTCGGAGTCAAAAAGCGTTTGAATCGTTGTTTCGACCTCGGTACGATGTTTTATGTTTATACTAGCAGTATTTTTCTACAGTGACCGAAAAAAGGAGAAATACCTGGGTGCTAAGTCTGGTGAATACCGTGGAAGACGCAAAAATATTCAGCAAACTTCATGTAAAACGCCTGTTGCCATATCCAATGAGGTCTAATGACAACATGGTGGAAGACGAAACGAGGACACTTAGGCTTCAAGGCTTCGTTCACTCTACCAAGTAGCTGAGAATTAAGACTAGAAGTGACCATTTGGTTAGCTCGTGATGGACAATTCCCTTGCAATCACATCAAACGCAGAGGAGGACCTTCTTTGAAAGGAAATCAGCTTTGGAAGCCGTTCCTGAAGCTTTCCCTATCTTTGCACAAGGATTTGGAGTGCTTAATATCACTGTATAGCACCAATTTTTTGTTTTCAGTCACTATTCAATCCAAGATAGGATCATTTTTATAGCGAACTTGCAGATATACGACTAGCTATCAGTTTGCTTCTTCGTTAATAAATGATGTGATACCCCAGTTTTCGGACCATTTCAATAGCCTTAATTCTCTCTATAGTAGTTGTTCCATCAACGGTAAGTCTATCGGCAATATCCTCAAAGGTCTGATGACAGTCAGACCAAGTCTGTACAAGGCCATGACTTTGGAAAGATCAGTTCCCTCAGTTTGCGACGTCACTATTATGTTACACTGCCTGAAACGTCGGTGTCGGATTTGACGTCATACACGACCGCTTTGGAGACAAATTGGAAGTCTTGGTTTTTGCGTGACATCACTAAAACAGGAAACTAATCTCTCTAACATCATGGTCTAGTGTTTTCTACAAGACGTTGATCAGACTCAATTATGTTAACAACTGGGCGGCTAAAAAGTCCATTTAAATTTCACAGCTTTATAACAAAAAAACAACTGCATGCATTACAGTGCGGTTTGCACTAAAAGAATGAAATTAAAGGAGAATTTTGTTTGGCAACGGAAAAATTCTTAGTTCAAATATTCACCCACACAGGACTATGAAGAATGTTTGTAAATACACTGCTGGACAATTGCTAAGGACGGATCATAAACGGCTATATAGCGCATAAAAAAGTAAGTGTGGTTGGATGCCAAGTAAAATAAAATAATGTCAGAATGCCAGGACATTACAAGAAAGACAATTTATTGTGCTCTGAAATCCAGAAGGCTTTGGAACGTGTTCAACGGACAAACAGGCCATTTTGTGCAGAATACGTAAACGTGAAAAAAATGCAACTACCGTCCGCAGGCGTTCCGGCGTAAGATGTCAATACGGGATATGGCCACCATGGAGGGCCATGCAAGATTTCACACGTCGTATCATGCTTTGCACAACATTATCAAGCAGCTGTTAGGGTAATTTATCCCATTCCTTGTTTATTGGAAGGCATTGGCGAACAGCAAGACTCCTCCCCAAAGCATCCCACACATTTTTAATGGCATTCAGATCTGGAGAACGTGCTGGCCATACGAGGCGTTGAATATCCTCGCTCTCAAGACAGTCCTGGACAGCGACTGTGCGATGACATGTTGCGTTGTCGTCCATGAAAATGAATCTATCACCGACAGCACCACAGAACATGCGAACATGAGGTAGCAGAACATCATTAATGTATCGTTGGCCAGTAATAGTCCCAGTTGGAAGCACATAGAGGGACGTACGGCCATTGATCATGATGCCAGCCCATACCATGACACTACATGTCAGATATCGGTCCCTTTCCTGTATGTTTGCTGGACAATATGCAGTACCACTATCACGCCAGATGAGTTGTCGTCGACAATCAGACGATAGACCGTATCTACTCTCATCTGAGAAGAGGACAGCAGACCAGTCGTTATCAGTCCAATTGCGATGTTGATGGCACCATTGCAAACGGGCGGTACGGTGACGTCTGGACAATGGGATGCACACAACAGGACGGCGGGCGTATAGTCCTCCTTCATGCAAACGTCTGGCGACAGTTTTTCGGGAGATCCGCTTGCCAGTAGCAGCCATAAATTGATTTGCTACCTCACTAGCTGTACTGCGCCGGCGTCTTTTTGTTGATAGCACTATGTACCGATCTTCTACAGGTGTCGTACTGCGAACACGACCTCCCTGTGACGTCTGCTACACTCTCCATTTGTTTGAAATGATTTCCAAAGGCTTGAAGCAACACTGTGGCTGACGTCGAACTCCCTGGCAACATCGGTTATTTTTCGCCCTTCTTCAATCTTGCCAATAATACGGCCACGCGTAAAATCATATAGGGGATGTAGGTAAGACATACTGAACATTGCAAGTTCGTCAATTGATTCTTTTCCTTTCATTTTTGCGTTTGAACAACAACGGTCAATACGCGTCAAATCCTTTATATCTCTTATCAGCGCTATGACGTCACGAACAAGTTCGGTAATCCAAAATTTGCACACGCACAACACGTCTTACTGTATCCCGCACTTATGCTAATTTCCACATTTTCCTGCCTTCCATTTTATGATTCCTATCGTTGCTATTGTCATCCGTCCTTAGCAATTGTCCGGCAGTGTACAATGAAATTAAATGAAAATACGAGTGCCGCCCCGATGGCACAGTGGTCTAAGCTCTGGCTTCTGATCATTCGTCCGAAATGGGTTCAGGTTCGAATCCCGGTGAGGCATGGATGTTGTGTTTGTCTTACTGCACTAGCTCTCTCCTTTCCCTGGAACCAGTGACCCTAAATTAAGGACGGGCCACGGCTTGTAGCCCATCGAGTAGATCACGGTGGTCTATAAACATCCAAACAAACAAACAAACAAAATATGAGTGCATACGTTGCACTAATTTGATACTATCACAACAGTGATTGCGCTGCATGTCATTCACCACACGGTATCAATTATAGCATTCAACTCTAGTGACCACGGAGTGTAGCATGTCTCGGTTAGTGTAGCATGTCTGGGTTTTCCAGGGAGAAAGGCCTTCCTCAGTTGTGAAAGTGTGAACGGTCTTGTCTGGTAGACACGTGTCTTTCAATGACCCCACAATCATCAATCCACAAGTGTCAGATCTTGGGACATAGGTGGCAACAGAATGATGAACTACCTGCTGATTAGCCTTTCTGCACCAAATGTGGTGAAAGAAATGATATTTATTGGAGATCATATATTAGCTGGAGAACCATCCTGCATTAACGTGACTGAGTGCAGCAGATTTTGTTCTTGCAAACATCGCTTACGCAGAAATGTTAAGTAGTGTTCTGCATTTATTGAGCAGGTATCTCCGCTTTTTCTGGGACATGGTTCATCAACGAAAAAACGCCAAACAACGACTCATGCAGTGAATCTCCACCGACCTGCTACTCGTGGTGAATGCAAAGGCTCCTCTGTGTACGCATGTGCATTATCCTCTACACTGTTAAAACTTTTGTGGTAGTTGCACCAAAAATGATGCTACACCAGCTGTACTACTTTCTTAGAAAAAATACACCATTCTGTGGTGCGAAATAACATGGTGCTATTTTGCGTGCAGCCTTGTACAACAACGTAGTAAAAAAGTTGAACCACGTTGTTGGGTTTTGTTTGCAAAACAAGATGGTGCATCTTTTCTCAGAAAGTGGTGCTGCTGGTGTAGCACCACTGTTTGGTGCAACCTTCCACAAAAGTTTTAACATTGTACCAATATTGGAAATTCTGAGTGTTTACAGACCTTTGTAACTAAACTTTGCCTCGCAAACTCTGCAAACCATATTTAACAACCACTGGGGATCTCCAGGGGCATTTGTGAGAAATCTGCCGAATGGTTATCTTCAGTGATCATTTGGGAAATTTCTTCCACCACACTAGTGGAGCAGTGGTCTAAGCGAATGCTTCTGATCATTTTTCTGAGATGGGTCAATGTTCGAGTCTCGGTGAGGCATGGTTATTTTGTTTGTATTACGGTACTGGCTCTCTTCCTTTCCTGGAACCAGTGACCCCAAATTAGGAACGGTTGGCTACTTAGAGCCCACCGACATACTAATGGAGAACGTTAAACCCACAAACGAACAAACAAATTCCTCCCTCTGTGTGGTATTTGCCGGTAACAGCTAGTGTAAAGTTTGCACCATGTACGGGTACAGATTTAACACAACGTGAATATTACGATTCGTCGCTTTTCTGGGCATGCCCAAACGTCTTGCTACTTCGCGAGCACTGTTTGTTCCACTTGTCTATTGCGATGCTACTTCGTTCATTTGAAATGTCACAGCATTCGAACGGAACTCTCTTAAACCTAGTTTCCAGCGTCGGGGCAATAATGAGATCCTGGCCGTCCCGGTGGCGCAGTGGTCTAAGCATTGGCTTCTGATCATTCGTCCGGAAGGGTCCGGGTTGGAATCCCGGTGAGGCATGGATGTTGTGTTTGTCTTACGGCACTGGTTCTCTCCCATCCCTGGAACCAGTGACCCTAATTTAAGGACGGGCGAATGCTTATAGCCCATTGAGTTGCTCACGACGGTGGTCGTTAAACCTCCAATCGAAAAAAAAAAAAAAAAGAGATGCTGCTTTCTACTCAGTACTTTTAAAGGCATACCACATTTGCACATCTTTCATCTTTCACATGCTCTCTCACATTTTCGAGCCATAAGTTTTTCCGTTGCCGAACAAGAGACTCTTACCAACTAATACTTTTCGTGTAAACTGCATTGTAATTTGTTGTAATTTCGTGTAACACGCATTTGTTGATTTTTTATAAAGTTTTGAAATTTAAACAGACTTTTGATCGGTCTCTTATTTCTTCATCACACACCAGAATGGTGCTCGTCTTCAAGTGTCCTATCATCCGCACGAAACTTTGCGAATTAGTCTCCGCATGTTTGTTCCCCAACAGCGTCTTTGCCGCATAGAGGGGTTTATCAAAAAAATAGAACCCCTTACTTTTTTGTGGAGAAAATTTTATTAATAAGTTATAGGCCCATCTCGCGCTTTTTGAGCAAAAAGCAATTCGACTTGGCACATACTTATACAAGTCTTTTACATACGGTGACAAAATTTCAGACTATTCGTTCTGTAAAATATGTCCCAACTTCGCCAGTGATGTTGGAAGCAGGAAATGTGAAGTAACCTTTCGCTCAAGATATTTCCACAAATGTTCAATAATATTGAGGTTTGGAGAGTGGGGTGACCAAGGTAGCTGCTGTACCTCATCCTAATGCTCTGCAAACCGAAACGTGACGCATTTCACACAATGTATAGGTGCATTATCTCTTTGAAAACATGAACGGTCATTAGGGAACAATGTCGGTAATACTGAGTGCAGGTGGTCACCAAGAATGGATTCGTACTTTGGAGATACGACACGACCTTACAGAATAAAAAATTGCTCTTAGGCATGTCTTCATATGGCACCCAAAGTATCAGGGAACCACTTCCATGCTTCACAGTCGCAACAAACAGTTGGGGCGGTACGCTTCAGCAAGTTTTTGCCAGACGTATACTCTACCAGTGGTGGGAAACAATGTGAAGCACGTCTAATTAGACCAGATGACACGATGCCAGGTATTAGCATCCCAGTGTCTTCTCAGACGTACGCTCTACTAGTGATGGGAAACGCTGTGAAGCATGATTCATCAGACCAGATGACACGTTGCTAGTCCTAGCATCCCAGTTTCCTGCCAGACGTACACTCTACCAGTGATGGGTAACAACGTGAAGCATGATTCCTCAGACAAGATGACACGTTGCTGGTATTTAGCATCACAGTTTTTTGCCAGACGTACAATCTACCAGTTGTGGGAAACAATGTGAAGCACGAATGATCAGACCAGATGACACGTTGCCACTCTTCAGCATCCCAGTTTCTTGCCAGACGTACACTCTACCAGTTATGGGAAACAATGTGAAGCATGATTCATCAGACCAAATGACATGTTGCCAGTATTTAGCTCCCCAGTTTCTCGCCAGACGTACACTCTACGAGTGGTTCGAAACAATGTGAAGCACGATTAATCAGACCAGATGACACGTTGCCACTCTTTAGCATCCCAGTTTCTTGCGAGACGTACACTCTACCAGTGATGGGAAACAATGTGAAGCATGATTCATCAGACCAAATGACATGTTGCCAGTATTTAGCTCCCCAGTTTCTCGCCAGACGTACACTCTACGAGTGGTTGGAAACAATGTGAAGCACGATTAATCAGACCAGAGGACACGTTGCCACTCTTTAGCATCCCAGTTTCTTGCCAGACGTACATTCTACCAGTGATGGGAAACAATGTGAAGCATGTTTCATCAGAACAGATGACATGTTGCCAGTATTTAGCTTCCCAGTTTCTCGCCAGACGTACACTCTACCAGTGGTGGGAAACAATGTGAAGCACGATTAATCAGACCAGATGACACGTTGCCACTCTTTAGCATCCCAGTTTCTTGCCAGACGTACACTCTACCAGTGATGGTAAACAATGTGAAGCATGTTTCATCAGAACAGATGACATGTTGCCAGTATTTAGCTTCCCAGTTTCTCGCCAGACGTACACTCTACCAGTGGTGGGAAACAATGTGAAGCACGATTAATCAGACCAGATGACACGTTGCCACTCTTTAGCATCCCAGTTTCTTGCCAGACGTACACTCTACCAGTGATGGTAAACAACGTGAAACATGATTCATCAGACCAGATGACACGTTGCTAGTATTTAGCATCACAGTTTCTTGCCAGACGTACACTCTACCAGTTGTGGGAAACAATGTGAAGCATGATTCATCAGACCAGATGACATATTGCCAGTCTTTAGCATCCCAGTTTCTTGTCAGACGTACACTCTACCAGTGATGGTAAACAATGTGAAGCATGATTCATCAGACCAGATGACATGTTGCCAGTATTTATCTTCCCAGTTTCTCGCCAGACGTACACTCTACGAGAGGTTGGAAACAATGGGAAGCACGATTAATCAGACCAGATGACCCGATGCTACTCTTTAGCATCCCAGTTTCTTGCCAGACGTACACTCTACCAGTGATGGGAAACAATGTGAAGCATGTTTCATCAGAACAGATGACATGTTGCCAGTATTTAGCTTCCCAGTTTCTCGCCAGGCGTACACTCTACCAGTGGTGGGAAACAATGTGAAGCATGATTCATCAGACCAGATGACATGTTGCCAGTATTTAGCTTCCCAGTTTCTCACCAGACGTACACTCTACGAGAGGTTGGAAACAATGGGAAGCACGATTAATCAGACCAGATGACACGTTGCCACTCTTTAGCATCCCAGTTTCTTGCCAGACGTACACTCTACCAGTGATGGTAAACAACGTGAAACATGATTCATCAGACCAGATGACACGTTGCTAGTATTTAGCATCACAGTTTCTTGCCAGACGTACACTCTACCAGTTGTGGGAAACAATGTGAAGCATGATTCATCAGACCAGATGACATATTGCCAGTCTTTAGCATCCCAGTTTCTTGTCAGACGTACACTCTACCAGTGATGGGAAACAATGTGAAGCACGATTCATCAGACCAGATTACACGTTGCCAGTCATTAGCATCCCAGTTTTTATGTGTTTTGCATCACATTATTTGTTTTGTTGTATTGATGTCGGTATTGCAGCACGGCCATAAATACCAACACGATGAAGTTCCCGATGAACAGTTATGACGGAAACGGGATCATTCCGAATGGAGTTTAACTCATTTGCTACTTGAGGAGTCAAGATCATGTGCTTCCGTTGTGCAATCCGTGACAAAGTTCGCCTACCCCTTTTCTGATACCTTCTTATGACGTCCACAATTTGCACGTTTAGAGGCAACGCCTTGCCCTTTTTGATAGGTAGTCATGATCTTTGGAACATTTCTCGTGTGTCACACCTACTATTTCTGTCGTTCTATTTGTTGAAGCTCCTTCAAGATGCGTAGCAGTGATCATGTTCTTTTTTGAGATCACTGAGATCTGACATTGTCTGCAATTGCTCCACAACAGCTATTGGATCGTTTCATAATTACTGGCCGATGCCGACAAAGGGGAATTTGCATAGCTGGTTATGAGAGACGCCTCGTAGGAGGAACTATCATCGCCCATGCAAATTGAATCGGTTCTGTCCACGTGTATAAAACGGTATTTCAGACAGATCTCAGCAGTTAGAGACGTGATAGAACAACCCGACGTGAAATCAGTGATTTTGCAAGAATTCAATCTTGGCCGGAATGTGTCCGAAGCGGTCGCAAATGTCAATAGAGCGTGGGTTGCCAGAACGACGAGTTACAGAACTGTCCGTAGCCTGTTTTCAAAGTTCCATGCCGGTGATGTTTCCATCGACCGTAAGCCAGGAGCCGGTCTTCCGGTTCTGTGTAACACTGTGCATTTAAGGCTGAAAGTGGAAGAAAAACCAACGTCCACAGTACATGGAGTCTAATGCCGAACTTGTCGTATCATCGGCGACAGTTTCCAGACACCTGGCTGCTATGGGCAAGGTTAAAAACTGGATACCTGAGTACCACACGAACTCACCGAACAGCAGCAGATACGGCGTCTGGAAACATGCATTGCCCTCCAAAAACGTGAGGCTAGTGCTCCCTTTCTGCATCGGATCCTTACGGTTGATGAAAAATGGGTGCTTTATGACAAAAGGAAGCGAACAGCGCCGCGGCTCGAAAAAGGAGAACCACCCAAACACATGTCCAAACCCGAGTCGCGCCCACAGAAGGTTCTGATCTCTGTGTGGTGGACTGCCAAGACTGTGGTTCATTATGAGTTTTTGCCGCGAGGTCAAACAATCACAACGGACGTGTGCTGCCGTCATCCGAATGAATGTCCCCAGAAATTATGCAGCAAACAACCATCGCTCGCCAATCGTTTGGGTCCCATACTGCTTCAGAATGGCGCACGACCGCATTTGTCAATAGGAAGCATGCGAAAAATCAACGCCTTGGGGTACGAGGTCCTCTCTCTCACCCTGTTTATTCACCTAACTTTGCCCCCTAAGACTTTCACATGTTTCGCCATTTGGACCACGTCTTGAGGGGCAAACGGTTCGCTAACAAGGATGCTGTGATTTCCGCCGTTAGCGATTCCTCTGACAACTGTGATGCCAGTTTCTGCCACCGTGGCATTTTTGCACTGAAAACACGTTGGGCACAGTGTATTGCTGCCAAGGGTAGAAAACTTTCGGAATAAAATGCATTTCGTCGTCTGTTACTGCTGTTTGTTTCTTTGTGTCCGAATCGGCCAATAATTATGAAACGACCCAATATTTCACCTGCGACTGTAGCACTACTGCGTGATAGCCGATATCGTACTGCGTGTGCCCTTTCATACAGCTCACATCGCGGGTGATGTCCTCCTTGTGATTTGCATTTGATGCTTTGCCTGTACTCCAGTCGCAGTCGGTGTTTCCATTATTTTAATAAACCCCTGTGTGTCTCCTATGTGCCTTCGCGGCTGAACTTTTTTTTTTTATCGAACACTAAAAGCAAACGATGAGTAACGTGCACTTTATCAAATTTTATGTTAAAACCTCAAACGCCAAACTGTAAATGAGTTGCAGTTCCTTATTTTTATTGCAACAAAGCGCCACGTGCTCAGGCCTGCCTCTTTGGAAGCCTAAAACAAATATTTCTTGCCAGGCAACCCTTCACGGTGTGAGCTTCCGCACTTGAAAGTTTTTTTTTATCTTCAGAGAATACAAACTTTTATTTCTCTTTGTGACATATCTGTGTTTTTCGAAGTACGATCGAACAAAATACGTTTTTTTTTTGTCTACAGTGGATATCCTTAAAAATAATATTTCACGGGAATTTTTATCTATCGTAAATTTATATTTCTGGAAGAGGCGGGAAAGGATATTGCTAATTTCAATTACTTTAGCCCTTTTAACCATTTAACGACCATAACGCTCAAAACACCCGTACATACAAACGACCATAGCCGCTGTAAACGCCTCTCCAGATTGAGTCAGATTTCCTATCACTACATGTTCTTCAAATTTGCAGGACCTATGAGGAATCACCAGGTGTCACCGTAAGTTACTATTGTTGTAACCAAATAAAGAACTGAACTAATAGGCAGTTTCGGGCGTTGTGGTATTTAGAGTGATACACGTTTTTTGGATCATGGTCGTTAAAGGGTTAATCGATATATTTAAATTAAAAAAAAAGGAACTCCTTTTGCATCGGATTATAATCTCTATTTCGGAAAAATTGTTTTTAAACATAAGGCCTTCGTCATAAAAGTGTATATTGCAATAGATAACACATGATTAATCCATTTCGTATTATTACACATTCTTTTGAATTTCCTGCGTCACATTCCTTTGACTTACAATCATCACACTTGAAATTTCAGTCTCATCTTCATTTTTTTTTTTTATTTTGGCGTTACTGAAGTTTTGAGTGCAATATTGCGAACAAATGGAACTTTGAAGCCAATGATTTATTTAAAAAATAAAAATTAGAATCGCGGTTTGCTACCTTCGAATAATGTGTGAATTCAAATGGGTTTTAGTAAGTTGAAAAAATTGCCAAGCAGTTAATACGAGAACAAATAAAAGAGAAAGAAGTTTACAAAGCCGAATGGAATTTTAAAACACTCTTGTTCTTGCGGATTCCATCTTTTGAATGCACTGCCAATCTGAGAACGTGTATCAGCCGTGCGCATCTAATAAATATTTAAAATGGTGTTTTACAAACGCCCTCTTTAGACAAGTAGGATAAACTATTGGCAGAAAATTTACTAAACGGATGAATTTTTTTCTCTGTCACTTTGTTTGTATGTAACTCAAGAAGGAAAATATTCCGCAAGTCAACTATTGTTCGGAAACCTGGAATTCGTAACAGACGGCAAGAACTTAGTATTACAAGGCTGCAGTAACGGAAAACCTTATAAGGAAAGATTCGTACACCATTAAACAAATGAAACGCAAACACAAATGGTATCCGATGCTCGGTTAAACAAATTTACAAGCACATTTATAATTCTGGATATTTAAATGGCAATATTCATTTTAATGGAATGATTAATATACTCACGGACAATGAAATTTGCGTACGAAGAAGGAAGCATCGGATTGAACTGAAATTTTATGGACGTTGTAGGGGTGGAAGCTTATTATATTAATTAATGCTTATCCGCCAAACGATCCTGGCTTCCAGAGCTGTCGAAAATTCCCCACAGCAGGAAGAAAAATATTTGTAAGGTTCTTTTTGTCTGGAAACTGTCTATCAACGAAACGCTGAAGACAGCCCGGCGTTCTTGCTCTCCCAGCTTTACTAGAAATGATCTGCTATTCGGGAGAGGGGAAGTAAAAATAATAGCAAGACATTCAAAGCATGAATTCAATCTTAGGCTTGTTGAAAACTTAACAAAAATGTTTAATCAAAGATAATCAATCCTGGCAGCTATTGTTCCGCGACTCGAGCTCCTGCAAGTTGCAGTTCCACGAAAAAACGGTCAGCGTCCCTATCCATTAAAGGAATACTCTTTCCTGCAAATAAATCTTTGCTAGTTCTTTTCCTATCGCAAACGTGAAAGTCTTTAATGGTCGGAATCTTTCGTTCACCTCACTCTTCCTTTGTTCGGAAGCTAAGCCTCGTGTTCCGTCCCCGAACACGTGTCCTCGTTGATCGTTTTCCCCGTACGTCGTTACCGACAACCGGTGTCTCCGTCCGGACGAACGTTTCCCCCGTGCTCTATCTGGCACGTGTCCTCCGACCAACTTTCTTTTCCGTACTGTTCCCCCAGCACCTTCTACCATCCGTTCCAAACCCTCCTCCTTCCTAACTGTCCTTCTATCCCAAAGTTTTTTCACTAGTAACTTCTACTCGCCTCCTGATTGGCACTTGCCTTCTTCGCCATAGGCGCTAACCCTCTTTCCGAGTCAGAGCGCGCGTCCAACAGGCGACCCGCCCTCCTCTCTGCGCCACCTACCCTTTTCTCTTTGACCTGTGAATTCTGGCGCTGACCCTGCGCTTCCCATGTACCCTCCAACTTGCATTCCCCCGGCCAGGTACAATAGCGGTGCCTCCGCGCGTACATCGTCATTACAATAGGCACATTGTAATGTCGCCTCTCTAGTACATTTACACTGTCTAACATCCGTTCTAAGGAAGATCTTAATACACATGTAGATAGCTGACATAAAATTTTAATGTTTTGCTGAAACCGTTCATTCTTATAAGATTAATAATGTTATTTAGTGTCCAGCACATAATTCACCGATGTACATAAATTCTCGCCCCTACAGATGTAATGATGCAGATGAATGACACACATGATGGCAAAAACAGAGCTGAAAGACAATTCAGAGAGATCTGTGGCACACAGTCCCGTCATCTTTAATAACGCGTCGCACCGCCTCGTGCGCCGATACATGCTGCAATACGGTTTGGCATGAAGGCGAACAGACGCATGATGACGTCCCGCGGCAGACTGGCCCACACGTGTTGGATGTGTGTGCTTCAAATCCCTGATAGTGCGGTCAGGCGGCGGAAGGTGTTTTAACTGGTTCCACACATGCTCGATATGGAACATGTCCGGGGAGAGGGCAGGCCATGGAATTGTCTGGACATGAAGTACGCAGTCCTGGGCAACCCGAGCCATGCACAGGCAGGCATTATCCTGCTGGTATAGCGTACCAGGAATCCCGGATCCACATACCGCTGGCCCGTCATTGATCCACTAGTCACTACTAGAGCTGATCGGCTATCGTAGGCAATGGCTTCCTAGACCATAATGCTTGCAGTGGTAGAGGTGTGGCGCTCGATAGCGAGGTTTGGATTATGCCGATGACCCGGAGACATCCACACCCGGACAAGATGGTCATCTGTCTCCAAAACGAAGCGGCACTCATCGCTAAACACCACACGTCTCCAGTCTGTGGCGGTCCACGTAACTTTGGGTTCGCACCACTGCACACGGAGCCGGCGATGATCCGGTGTTAATGGCAGCACACGGAAGGGGGCGCTGGGATCACAAATTCGCTTCCAAGAGGTGTCTGAAAATGGTTCGTGGGCACACAGGAGCTGCTACATCTGCCTCTATAGGGAGCCAGGTCACCATGGGATCCGCTCGCGCCTTGAGCACGATCCGTCGATCCTCTGTACCGGTGGTTCTGCTGGTCCGTCCGGAGCCGCTCCGCCGTGTGGCAGTGCCGTCACGTGTCCACTGCTCCCAAAACAGTCGGACTGTATGGTCAGAACGATCCACGTGGAAGGCTATAAGGAACGCCGACCACCCTGCGGTTTTCAGCTCCGATGATCAGGCCTCTCTCAAAATCCGTAAGTTGCGTAAATCGACGTCTCTTTCATCTACCCGGCATTCTGGTCACTCTGTACTTTTGCTGGCGTCGGCCGCGGCTTTCCGCTTTCATGGGGCATCGACTACACGCCTGTTTATAAGGCTGCCGGTTCGTGCTTGCAGTGCCACCACAGGGTGTGCTGTCACGCGCAATCTCACCAAACGTGAATCATTTGCATAACAGCACGCACTCTAGCGGTTCGCAAAATTTCGCGGTTGTAGCATGTTTTCTTCTAGGTGCGCAAATTTAATTATCCGTGAGTGTATATGGAGAATTCTAAATTAATTCATAAAAAACTTCGGAGCGATTCCTATTCAGACGCAAACTCAATTGAATATTCGGATTAAGTCTTATATGAATCAGTCCGAAAAAAATTCCGTCTCAGTTTCCTATTGGATGAATTTCGAATAAAAGCAGCAGAAACAAATAAAAGAATGCGGAGTTTAGTATGAAACTAAAGAAATGAAACCCTAACAGATAGAAAAAAAATATAAACCTGTGAATAATAAACTTGTGTTTTCATTGCGGGGAGATTAGTAAATCGAAAAATAATGAATAACTAACTTTTTTTACCTACTAATTACCGTTGCCATCATCTCGCAACTAGTAGTTACACTAAAAATGGGACTAATAACTGGAAAAAAGCAGCTACTGCTCTCATTACCAAAACATTAGCAGCTGATAAAACAATAATTAAACTACTTGTTCCCATTAACTGAAGGATCAGTGATAGACAGAAAAAATTACATTTGCAAGAAATACAATTCGATTGCCTGAGATTTAATAGTTAGAAAATAGAATGTTTGAGTTGATTTTTTATTTACTAGCACAGCCTACTGAACACTATATAGTATTTGTAAAAAGAGCAATAAGCTACATTTCCAGCTATTACTTTCATTACTGAAAGCCAGCAGCTGCAAAAAGATGAGTGTGTTTTTTCTCCACTTTTTAATCCTATTATATGGGGTTAATATTCCAAGTGTGTTTTTCAATTTTCGTTTTATTTTCCCCTACAGAAAATAATAAAAAGACGTTTTTTTCGTTTCATTCTCTTAATATTCACCAAATTATATCCTTCTCGTGTTAATGTCACTCATTTAAAACCATATATAGAAAGCTTTTAATAACAAGTAGATTATATTTTAATTACTGGAGGTAAAAAATCTATCCATGCATCACACAAACTCCGCCCGTGTAAATATCCAAAAATGCAAAACTAGAAAAAATGAAAAGTTTGTGAAAAAAGGATTCGTCCGTGATGGCGATCTAAACCGCGCCCCCTCGCTCTGGAGTAAGTTTCTCTCCCAACTAAGCTACACGGACGGAATGTATCGCTGCAGATTTGTCGTCTTGACAAGCGCTTTATATCCGTAGTACGACACATGTCATCAAGTTCTTTGGCCTTCAACACATCACTCATTGTGAGAGTCCATTTTTTATTTGATACTTGCGAACAGTTCACCCGCCCAGCTGCCCAAGTTGTACGTTAGTTTCTAATTATTCACACGGCATGGGTTCTGATTGAAAAGCTTGATAAGGCACGGATGGCGTTTTTGTCTAACGCCACGGTGGTTTTCTGCCTACCCTAGAATCAGGGGCCTTAAAGTAAGGACGGGTCAGCCAAGTGAATTTTTCAGCTTGGTAGTTAAAGCATCGAACAAACTAGCATAACAAGAAAGATGACACCGAATTTTCGAATGTAGTATGCACGTCTTTTGACTCCGTTCTAACGCAAATTAAATTTATCAAAGCTATTCAAAGTCAATAGAACCGGTATGGAAAACAATAGTATCTGACGGAAGGAAGAAGTTTTTCAGTTGGGTTTTTAATCCCTCAGATATTGCTGTAGATGGAATCGTGAGCTTACGCCCTACGGTTGCAGACTTGTGCGTTAAGAAAAATATGAATTTATATGAGAAACATTTCGAACCGGAAACGTGCTCCAACACAGAAAGAATTTTTGAAATAGGACTCTTAGAAACAGAGATATCGACAAAAATAAAATGTGATTTTACGTCCCCTGGTGGGAAAACAATGCATTATTTTAGGAAGAATATATTCTGAAAAGGTTTTTCCATATGAGCGGTATCAGTCCAAGAAAAAAAAATTAGTCGAGTTTTCAGGAGCCCAGATTTTGCTGCAAATACATCAGAAGCAGAAATTAACACTTATGCCCCTGGTGGCCGAACCATTCTTTACCAAATATTAGAGATTATGTGAAAAATATTTTGCATCAGGTCTTGTATACGATACAGGAAGAATTTTCCAAATCGGTGTTTTAGAAGAATAAATAACGCAGAAAACGCAATTTACCTTGTGCCCTCTAGCGGAAAGTCTATGATTTATTTGAAAAATTTGAATTTAAAGGAAAAACATTTCGCATTGGAAACACCATCCAACAAAGAAGGAATTTTTCAAATCGGTCCCCTAGAAGTAGACATATTGCCAAAAATGAGATATACATCTACGCCCCTGGCATAGAAGCAATGCATTATTTCAAGAAGAAAATGTTCCTAAAACGTTTGTCGACATAAGTAGTATCGGTCAACAAAAGACTTTTTTCAATCGAGATTTTAGAAGCTCATATTTTGCTGCAAATGCATCAGAAGCGGAAATTAAGACTTACTCCACCTGGTGGCCAAACCCTTTTTACCACAATTATAAAATATATGCAAAGGATTTCCCATCAGGAGCTGTATCCGGTGCAGAGAGAATTTTTCAAATCGGAGATTTAGAAGCAGAGATATAGGGGAAAACGCAATTTACCTCTACGCCCCCTAGCGGAAAGTCTATGAATTACTTGAAAATTTTGAAATCATATAAAAAAAATGTCACATGAAAAACACTATCCAACAAAGAAGGAGTTTTTCAAATCTGACTCTTAGAAGTAGAGATATTGACAAAAATAAAATATACATCTACGCCCCCTGGCGGAGAAACTGTGGAATATTTTAAGAAGAAAATATTCCGAAAAGGTTTATCGATGTGAGTGGCATCAGTCCACGAATGAATTTTTTAATCGATATTTTAGAAGCTCAGATTTTATGGCAAATACGTCAGAAGCAAAATTTAACACGTACGCCCCATGGTGGCAGAAGTATTCTTTACCAAAAATTTGAAATTATACGCAAAAGATTTTGTAACACTAGGTGCATTCGCTGAAGCAAAAAAGTTTCAAATCGGAGTTTTGGAAGAAGTTATTGGGGAAAATATAATTTACCTTTACGCATCCCAGCAGAAAATCTATGCGCAATTTGAGAAAGTAACTATATCTGAAATACTGTTCGACATAAATAGAACCGAAAGATAAAAGATTTTTTTCAATCGGATGTTCAGAACCAAATATGTGGAATAAAACGCATTTTTGAATTCGACATCATTTGCATTTACGCCCTCTAGCGGCGAAATTGTACATCGTAAAAAAACGAAATAAAGGATCATCATTCGCATATTTCGAACATCCCAATGCAAAAAGAATTTTTCAAATCGGACTAATAGTTGCAGAGATAGCGTGGGTACAGACAGACGGACGGACAAACCGGTAGCATAAGTACGATCGTTTTTTGCAAAAGACGTGCTAAAAAGAATCTGTGGCAGAGACATATTGTTTTTGATGGAAATTTCAGGATATTCTACTTTCAATTTTTATTGCCAAACCTTTTCGCCGGACCTTCGCAAGAACAAACACAAGAAAACTAATAAAATTATATCTTTTGCCTGCAGTTATTTTCTGAGAAGAATACAATATTCCTTATTTCCGGATTTAACGACTACCGTGAGCAATAAGAAATTCGCAACCCAAAGTTAAATTTAACAACTACCGTAAGCAATAAGAAAGTTCGCAACCCAACCGGATTTAACGACTACCGTGGCTGTAAGAAGGTTCGCCATTCCAGACAAGCGAGAGAGACAGTGCTCACACCACTGTGCAGCTTGACTGTGATGTCGGTGGTGCCATTTATTTCGCAATTTTAGAAACCTATTTCCTTCTTTTATTAAGAGATGTCATGCCGATGGCAACTCAATAGACATTCTGTGGAATGTGTATTCAGTTGCCGCGCAAACAAAGTCGCAAATGGTTCAATTTGAATTTAATCGAAAGAACAGCTGTTAGAATAAGTAGCGTATCCAAGTTTTCAGCAGGAAGAAGGTTTACTTCGACTTTGTTTGCGTGCATTCAAGCAAACGTGAAATACATTTACGCAGCTTTTCTCACCCTTGTCTTTCTTTCCCCGTCTGTTAGAGTCTAATCAAGGAATTTAATATGAGGGAGAGACAGGCTGATGGTAAGCGCACTGTCGTGGCGCTTCTCTTGGTGACGATAAGCGAAACTAGGCCAAAAGCACACAGAGACACCACTATTCGTCAGCTATAGGCATTTTCAGTGAACTCCGGAGCCTCGATTTTGAATGAATAGTTTTTTTACGAAAAATTGGACAAATAATCAAATCCTTTTTAAAGCAGAGAAAAAATTACTCGAAAGAAAATGTAATATGGCATAAATTCCATTCGATGTTTACTATGCGAAACTCTTTTATATCTCTTATTGAAAGAACATGAGAATCAAACTTCTATCTTTTATCGCTACAATAACAATAGATTAGACATTTTCCTTGCGAACTTCTAAGCGAGGATGCGGACATTATCCAGCCAAACTGGAACGAAAGAAGTTCATTTCTTCCAATAACATCCATTGATGAAAGCGTAGATTGCATCTCGCTCAACCGTTTCTGCTGAATGTACACCGGTAAGCCATTACATTATGACCATCTACCTAATAAGTAGTAGAACCCTATTTAGCCCGCGAAACAGCGGCCACTCGGCGACGCATTGATTCGATGAGGTGGCGATATGTATCCTGGGGTATCTGGTACCATAATATCAACAGAAAGTCCTGCAGTTCCCGTACTTCTCCGGGTGATGGTGATTTAGCGCGAACACTCTTTTCAAGTCGAACCACAAATGTTCGATTGGGTTCATGTCATGTGAATTTGGAGGCCAGATCATCAACAGAAATATCACCAGCATGTTCCTCGAATCACTCCTTGAAGATTTTGGTAGTGTGGCATGGGGCATTATTCTCTTGGTAATGGTCATCCCCAGTAGGGAACACAGTTGCCATGAATTGGCGAACTTGGTCCGCAACGATGTTCAGATACCTAACAACTGTCAGGGTTTATGCTATTGGGATACTGCGGCCTAAAGTGTCCCCAAAAAAGCATCGCTCACAGCATAACACCGCCGCCGACTTGTTACCGCCCAACAGTGCATCCAGGAGCCATGGCCTCCGTAGGTAATCGGCTTATTCGCGTTCAGCTGTCAATGTGATGCACCAGAAATATTGATTCGTCAGACCAGGCCACTTTCTTCCAATCATCCACGTTTCAATCTCGTTGATCTTGGGCCCATTATATGGACTTGGCTGGGTCTTCGGCTTCGCAGGCTCATGCGCAGAAGGCTGCGATGAACTGTGTGCTGTGACACATTACCCTGATCACCACTGTTGCGTCTGCGGGTGATTTGTCGCACTGTGGCCCTGCAGTCTCTGTGAACAATGCACGACACCCTGAGCTTCGGACGACACGCGGCTCGACGACTGTTCGCCGTTTCGTCATCTGTGCACCACTTTTGATACTTACTCACTACAGCGGCACGTGAACAACCCACAAGCCGCGCCGTTTCCGATATCGTAGTTTCGACGTGCCGTTCCTTAACAATTTGTCGTTTATCAGGCTCCGGTAAATCGGCAGCTTTTGCCATTCCGACTTGGAACAACACACTGGAAGCCGGTTTTCGAGTTGTATATATATTGCTCTGTGAAATTCAGTTGCGCCACCGTTCTGTCTCCAGGCGCTCTCATTTCTCTAGGCTGGGGGTGGTAATAATGTAATAGCTCATCGGTGTATCCAGTTTTATTACCAAAAGCACACTGCAATAGATCTTTGGAATTGGGTAATCTATAGACCATAACATTAAAACAGTCATTTACAAATTTCATTAAATTAGCAATTAGTTTTTAATGCTATGTATATTTTCCGACAGTAGTAAAGTCAATATTATGCATACAATTTCGATGTAAGGGAAATGTGTAACAGAAGTAGTTGAAACCATAGTCAAAATTTTTTGAATGCTGTCTCATGAAGTGACGCAATAAAAGTTAATTTCATTATGCACGGAGGAGCAATTCAATTAGAGATACCTGTATAGTAACGTGTAGCAACACCTTTCGCCCTGACGACGGCGGCGATTCGTCTCGGCATGGACTCGAGAAGACACCGGAATCGTTGGGAAGCCATACGGATCCACGACCACTGAACAAGCTCCCACAGTTCACGAAGATTTGATGGTGCTGGAGTCAGAGCCTCGAACATCTCTCTCGATGGCATCCCAGATGTGCTCGATGGGATTGAGGTCAGGTGACCTAGCTTTCCAAGGAAGCGAGGTCACGTCAGTGGAGTGTTCATCCAACCATTCTGATACAATTCGGGAGCTGAATTGTCATGTTGCAGGATAAGGTCCCCAGTGGGATATTGAAGACGCACAAACGGGAGCAAATGGTCGTCCAGGATATCCCGGTAACATTGATCTGTGAGGAACGATGTCACAGGGGTCCCATTTCAGTCCACGTAAACAGTCCCCAGACGAGAATGCCACCCCCACCAGCTTGAAGAGTACCCTGCTGGCAAGAAGGATCCATCGCTTCATGTGGTTTGCGCCGTACTCGTATCCTGCCATCCGCATGTACCAACGTGAATCTCGACTCATCTGTCCAGGTAACATTTTTCCCACATGTCTAGGGTCCAGTGGCGATGTTCCAGCGCCCATGCTAATCTTTGCACCCTGTGATGTGCGGTTAGCAGCGGTACCCTCGTGGGACGATGGCTTCTGTACCCCATAGCGAGGAGATGGTTCTGGATGGTGTAGCTGCTTATACGTTTCTGTGCAACAGCGTTAAATTGCCGAGTGATTTCTTGCACTGTGGCCAGTCTCTCCGCTGTTACAATGCGAACTGGCCGACGATGACATCCACGCGAGGTTGTCCAAGGCAGTTGGCCCTTGCAGGGATGGTTTTAGTGGATTCGATGTACTCACGGTGCACCCGTGACACAGTGGTTCGTGAAAATCCCAGTGTCTTCACGACTTCCGAGATGGAGTGACCCATTCGTCGGGCCCCGACAATCTGCCCACGATCAAATGCGCTTTGAACCTTAGTCTTACCCATACTGCGTCCGACTCTTACTGATTCCCGTCGCATCACTCCTTATATTGTCGGATTGCTGCATACGTCATGTCGTTTCCGTTTACAGGGCCGCCCACAGCGCCATATTTACATAACGCCAGGTGTCTCTAATTCAATTGCTCTTCAGTGTATCTCAACAATGTACTTTACTGAGCTATCTCCGAACATTATTTCGTCATGTTTTCCATAAATGTAACAATATCGCATTGCAATCAGTGTAAATTACAAGAACCTGTTGATAAAAGATATTACAAAAGTGCATGTTTGATGCTAAGAAAACAGGTATCGTTTACTTGATCAAAAGATCACTTGACCGAAAATTTCTTGATCGAATAGTATACATTTCACCGAAGAATTACTTCACATTAAAGCTCATTTGATCGAAGGATGATTTCACCCAATAGTCAGCTTATCTGAAACTTAGGATTTTGTTAGAGATTTGTTAAAGTTTGGTGCGCGGGTTTGAAAAACTGAGAACCGAAACGTTCGGAGATTGTATAAAAGTGGCACTTTTGATTTTTACGGTTCCTCTCCGTAGGTAGGTCTTCTGAGATATAACATTAAATATGAAGCCCGGATCTGGGTTTTTTATAGCAAATTTTAATCCTCCGAGCGCATGTTCTTAGATTTTTTAGCAAATCAAGTTAATGATGTTCCACTTTCACTCAACCACAAAACATAATTTTTTTTCACCCTAGGGCTAGATACTGTTATTGAATTTAATTCTTTAAAAACTTGGATGTGTAGTTAAATAGCTAATACCAACACTCCAATCGGTTCGGTACGCAGTAGAAAAGAAAAAGGTTTTTCGCTAAACCTTCACTGAGAGCGGAAGAATGTGTGCTTAACAATGATTAAAAAAAGAGCACTTCGTACTAGTAATAATAGAATCATATACCGAACTGAGGTGTATGCAAATAGAAAAAAAAAACTTTTACTTATAATACAAAGGATGATACGTAGACACAGTGATATCCAGCTTGACCTAATATGTTCAAAACAGGTAGATGCTCCACGATACCACAATAACGCATTTCTTACTGACGCCATGTTTGTTGTAGTAGTTGATTTCAGTCTTGCCACATAATTGCGTAGCTGTTAGAGAACGCACTAATTTAAAGATAGGAAACACACGTCCTTGAAATAGTGTAGCGTAACTGAGTCTAATGATGGGGAATATTACATTTAATAAAGTTGCTTCCTTTATTCAGTAGCAGTTAGTTCTATTAATAAGCTACACACACCGACATCATAGGACACACGACCTTCACAAGCGTTGATCAGAGCACAAGGAAGAATTTTCTTCCCAACCGCGCTCACAGCAGAGAGCGGGAGGAAGACCCGCATGTGTGGTTTCAAAGTACACGAAGTTCCTCTTGTTGGATGAATAACAGCTGCGTCTGCCACGCAGTGATGTCGTAATCCATTTGGAGCGGCTGCAAATCTTGTCTGACAATCTTTGTTGTTGTTTTTTTAGCGCTGAGAGGCTACAATTACAGCAGATATGTGCCTTTTTCAGCAAATTTTAACCTTCGGTGTTCACATTCGTGAGTGCTATATAAAATTTAAAGTAAAATATCTTGACCTTTTACTTAAACCCAAAATGTTAGTTTTAAGGCTCTAGGCATGGATCGGGGCATTTTTAAGCAAATATTAATCCTCCGTGCTCATTCGTTAGGTTTACATATACACGTAATTGACAAAAGTCACCGGACGCTCTTCAAAAGCAAATGAATGGATCCGCTGCGTTGTTAAGATGCGCGGTACAGCTGCAAACGGTATAAATACAAGCCTGCAGCTGACCGCGATCATAGGCACTTATATTAAGTGGGTTGTCCATAAGAGAAACCGAGAGGCGTTTAAACATACTCAAGTCATTCGTTGTACTGAATAAGTGGAAGACATATGGCGTGCCTTAAGGAGCAAAACGTACCGGCAGATCAAAGAAAATCAGTGATAGAGGACATCGAAGCCTCAGGAGAGTTGTTACAGCTAATCGACGGAGTACTGCACAAGACCTCAGTGAACAGGTGAGTAAAAATTCCGGAACATCAATAAGTACACGTACCATTCGCAGAAAACTTCATTCCATGGGTTACCGTATTCGTGCGGCTGCCGATAAGCCTTTCATCTCCACTCGGAATGCTACTCGTCGTTTAGCATTGTGTAAAGATCATTTATCGTGGACCGTAGATCAATGGAAACGGGTCCTATGGGCTGATGAATCCAGATACACGATCCATCAGTCTGATGGCCGAGAAAGAGTATGGTGGCATCCGGGGAACACTATTTATCACAGTGTACTGTTCCTACGGTCAAGTTTGGAGCTGGCAGTGTACTCGTGTCGAGGTGTTTTTCGTGGTACCAGCACTCTGGTTATCGTCGACAAACCTGTTAACCAGCACGCCTACCTCGATATTCTGGACAATTATGCCCTACCAACTCTGTGGCAATACTATGGAACCGAACTTTAATTGTTGGTACCAGCAGGATAACGCACCGAGCCATAAAGCAAGGACTGTTACGGCGTGGTTTGACGATAATTCCGTATCGTGTGTGGACTGGCCAGCGCAGAGCACTGATCGTAATCCCATAAATCACCGATGGGATGAATTAGAGCGCCGCATAAGATGTTTGGAACCAAGGCCTACTACTAAGCAATAGTTAGCGGCAGCATTATGTGCTGAATGGAAGCGCATACCTATCACTGTGTTCCAAAACCTTGTCGAAAACATGTCTCGAAGGGTCAGGGCATGATATAAGGCCAAAGTGGACCGGCACAGTAGGTCAATAAATACTATGTTGTGTTTCTCTTTTAGGTGTCCGGTGACTTTTTCAATATAGTTCATAAAAATATGGGTTACATATAATTGAAATTTTGGGCCTGCATAAATATGCAACATTATTCACTTGACTTTGGAGATAAACCTTATGACTTATGAGTGAAAGCACGAATGATTAAAAGTTGCTAGAAGCGTCGAAATCGAGGCCTGGGGTTTTAAAATTAATTCTTTGTATCTGAGTAAATGTACATTATTCACTTGGTTTCGTATGTAAACATTATAAATATCAGCACGGATGATTAAAATTTGCAAAGAAAGGTCTAAACTGAGGTCTAGGGTCATAAAATTGCTTCTTGGTGTCTGAATAAATGTGCAACATAAGTAACTCGACTTTTTATACACTGAAGAGAGATAGATACCTGTCTAGTAACGTGTAGCTCCACCTTTCGTCCTGATGATTGCGGCGATTCGTCTCGGCATGGACTCGACAAGACACCGGAAGCGTTGGGAAGCCTTACGGATCCACGACCCTGAACATAGCTCCTACAGTTCACGAAGATTTTATGGAGGTGGGTCAGAGCCTCAAACATCTCTCTCGATGGCATCCCAGATGTGCTCGATGGGATTGTGGCCAGGTGACCTATCTGGCCAAGGAAGCGAGGTCACGTCAATGGAGTGTTCATCCAACCATTCGGACACAATTCGGGAGCGATGGCACGGTGCATTGTCTTGTTGCGGGATGAAGTCCCCAGTGGGATGTTGAAGACGCACAAATGGGAGCAAATGGTTGTCCAGGATATCCCGGTAACATTGACCTGTGAGGAACGATGTCACACCAACCAGGGGTCCCATTTCAGTCCACGTAAACAGTCCCCAGATGAGAATGCCACTCCCACCAGCTTGAAGAGTACCCTGCTGGCAAGAAGGATCCATCGCTTCATGTGGTTTGCGCCGTACTCGTATCCTGCCATCCGCATGTACTAACGTGAATCTCAACTCATCAGTCCAGGCAACATTTTTCCACATGTGTAGGGTCCAGTGGCGATGTTCCCGCGCCCATCCTAATCTGTGCAACCTGTGATGTGCGGTCAGCAGCAGTACCCTCGTGAGACGATGGCTTCTGTACCCCATCCCGCTCATCCACACGGTATTGTCCAAGGCAGTTGGCCCTTGCAGGGATGGTTTTACCGGATTCGATGTACTCACGGTGCACCCGTGACAGAGTGGCACGTGAAAATCCCAGTGCCCGCACGACTTCCGAGATAGAGTGACCCATTCGTCGGGTCCCTACAATTTGCCCACGATCAAATGCGCTTAGATCCTTCGTCTTACCCATACTGCGTGCTACTCTTACTGATTCCCGTTGCATCACTCCTTATATTGTCGGATCGCTGCATAGGTCATGTCGTTTCCTTTTACAGGCTCGCCCGCAGTGCCACATTTGCATAACGCCAGCTGTTTCTAATTCAATTGCTCTTCAGTGTGTGTACCCTATGAATATGAGCACGTCAGATTAAAATTTTACTAAAAACGTCCATGGCTGGGCTTTGGACGCTTTTGGCAAATGTGGGTTCAACGGAGCATCCAATTTTTGCGTGCAAGAGGATTTTAGATAATGTCAAGATATAACGTTCGACACCGATTCGAGCATTCAGACTTCAAAAGAGGCCGAGTTGTTCCCCTTTGAGACGCGGGATGGTTGCTTCACCGTGTAGGCCCGGTTTTCCAATTGGTAGCAGAGTATGGCGTACGCCTATAGGACGGAAGGTCCGTCTGTTCAGTCGGCAGGTTCGTACCCCATATACAGCCAAGCTAAGGGAGATTAAACGAGCTGTGACTTCCGCTGACTGTCACCCAGTAACGGGTTGAACCACTGCACACCAACTGGAGACGTAAGACCGTCGTGCAAATCAGCCGTTCCGCCTATTTTCATTTACCTCTGCCCATTGTCAACAGCGCCTGTAAAGGTGAAGCGCATGTACCACCTGAATTACAAATGGCATCATGAAATCTTCAGCGACGAGTCCCACTTCAGCTTGGAACCGAATGATCGGCGTGTATACACGTGTAGTGACAAGGTTCTGAACGCCTTTGACGTAGCCATTGTATAACGTTATTCTGCACGCTCCTCAGGCGTTATGGTTTGGGGGAGTGATCAGTGACGACCTTTGCTCATCGTTGGTGTTCGTCTACCGCAATCAGACTACTCGTCGCTGTGCACCCCAATATTCTGGAATAGAAGCTTTTCTATTTAGTACTGGGGTGACTGACGCTATTTCCAGCACGATAACGTCCTCATGCATACCAGTAGTTGTTTATTCTGAATGTCTTCGTGGCCGGGCCGCATTAAGGGGAGTCTATCGCCCATACAGCACAAAACGTTTCAAATATGTATCAATAGAGTTACAAACTCACATTTTCGTAACACTTTCAGAGATATCTTACAATTACGTTTCAGCAACATTTATTTTGGAATATAACTCTTTAAACACTACGGTTACGTTAAAAATAGCATTCACCGATACTACTCTTTCATAGTTTCCATTGTGCATAATTGCTACCTAGATATTACATTCCGGCGATATTTAAGATTTTTGCTTTGGCAACGGCCTGGTGCGCATGCGCATTTATGCCATTTCACCGAAGCACTCTCATAGCCGTATTTCCACGTGCTACTGAGATATTGTTTGGTGATACTGTCGTACTCGTGTTAGCTAGTTAGTTGATTTAATATTTCATCCATCATTTTATTTTTTGTGATTCAAGATCATCTAAAAGTAAGCAATTGTTTTGATTATTATCATTTTTAAATTCTAAAAAGCATTTTATAAAATCTAAGTAGATGGCTGTGTTGTTTTATTAGTATACTATACCAGCACGGTTTTTTTTTACTTGAAGCTGAGAAATTTCACATTGATAGGTATTTAGAGAAATGATGAATTTGATTTTCTTTTTTTTCGCTGAAATGTAGTCTATTCCACGTGTATAATAGAAATTCGACACCCTTATTTGGGACCGATTTTTATTTCTTTTATCAATATGTAAACGCCGCTATTGTTCCCAATGGACAGCGTACTGCGTTGAACCTGTAAAACCGTAAACAACTCGTAATACGACTGTTGTGGCTCTTGAAACAGCTGTCGAGTGTAATATTTTTATTGCGATTTCACAAAGTTTATTAAAACTATTATGTTGAACGTAGTAAATACGTAACAAAATGTGATGATGTCACAAATATCTTTCAAATACCTAACAGTAACAAGAAGTTGGTATGTTGAAGTTACAAAGACCTTTCACTGTAACGTATCAGTAATGTTTCAAAGTAATGTAACGTTTGAGGACATTTTGACGTAACCGTAAGCTTTCTGAAGCATTACTGTTATAATGCGCAAGGTATCCGAAAAGTCGCAGTGTTTAAGTGCTACGTACTTGTGACATATATATATATATATATATATTCTATAAAGAAGATACCTAAGCAAAAAAATACATATATAATTTTGACTCACACCTAGTACAACATAGAAAAGGTTATGTATCTACCTGTGTGAGTAAAAGGAGAAAAGATAAAAAAATAAAATAAAACAACTGAATGTGGAAGGTGTCGAGAATACTGAGCCTTGGCTTTATCAAGGACCAGCAAAAACTCTGCATTTTCTCACTTCTACAAAGACCTAGTTGGAAATGGGTTTCTGCAAGGCCATAGATGCAAGTAACATTCCCACCTAAAATAGTTTAAAAAATATATATATAAGTCATGTCCTCCGTAGAGTAGCATGACCTAGCACTAGTTAACAATTTCGCTTGCATCCATTAACCTTCATGGCCCGACCCATGCTCTTCATCTGTTACTATTAAACAGAGAGAAGAAGATTAAAGAGAACTCAAGCTGTGAGAGTGACATAATAAATAGAAATGATTTTCAGCTATAACAAAATTCCAAGTTCGTTTGAGAGAGAATTTAAACCTGAAAAACAATGCAAAAGAAATCCAAATTTTACATTGCAATTAAAAAAGGAAATGTTAATTTATAACGAACAGATTTTTGAAAGAAAACTTGAGTCTAAAACCCCTACTCTACAACTTATGACAGCACGAAAACGAGAATAAGTTAAAGATAATAATTAACTAAAGAAAACTTTGTGAAAGTTATATACCTTAAACAGTTAGTTGCAATATGTACAAAGTATTTCAGCAGTGCTTTAGGTGCATAATTAATTAGTTATTAAGAACTTTACTACTTTGAAAAAACAGCGCATAGACAGCGCATAGAAAAGGAACAAGCTTAGCCATCTTCTGTTCCTAGGTACCCCAAAAGACGCTCAAAGTTACAAAGAAAAGTAAGAGTTAAAACCCGCATAAATGTTAACAGACAAACCAATGCTTAAAAGCTGAAAAGCTAAAAAACGACAGAGAAAAGGTACATAAAGTACAAACATTGAACTTATAAAACCTAGAACCCAAAAACAAGGAAGAGAGCTTACCTCTTGTGTGACAAAAACTTTTCTCCTCACAAGAGGAGAACATGGCTGACCTCTTCCGCCACTCCCTAGACGCTGGGGGGCAGTGAGGGTGGGGCTGATGGCCTCCTCATACAGCAAGAAACCAACGCGCCGAGATTTTAACCAGAGAAAAAAATATATAAACTTAAGACTGTGGATCTGTATGATCAGAATGAGCAGAATTAACTCTCCAGAATACATGAGAAATATTATAAAATACACGAGCAGTTTATTTAATAATCTTTGCATGTATTAAATCACCTTAGTGAGCTTCTATAGATTAATCAGAATCTTATTAATTTTAATGTTGGTTTTACTATTTTTAGTATAGCTATCCTAGTGATGAATAACTAGTTTTCTTTTTTATTTGTTTTTATTTTCTTTTATAAACAGATTTTTAAGCTTTTTTGTGATTTTGTTTATATTATTTAATTTTTTGTTTTAATAGGACCGTCATATCCATAGCACTAAGGTTCCTTTAGGTAGTTAATAGGCATCCTCTAGCCAACTTCCTTACGGCTTTGATTGGTCAGAATCATATTATTAACTGTAGAAAATTAAAGCAGATCTGCCAACCTTACTCTATTATTCAGAATAATTTTTCTTAAAGTTCTTTTGATGAAAGAAGAAGGAATTTCGTTCTCTAGAAAACTTTCTAATAGTATATTAATGTGGTAATTGAAATCCAAATTGTTGCTGCAAATTCTTGAAATTCTTAGGACCTGAGAAATTAGTACATTCTCAATTACTTTGGTTGAAATGTTATTATTCCAGTGTAGATATTTAATTACTTTGAAAGGAAAATTAACTCTTTTATCAAAGAGGCTAATAGATGGGTTACCTCTGTTGAGCTTAATGCTTAAGTCTAGGAACTCAAGTTCCTGATTACTGTGGTTGGTTTTACATAAGTTAAGAGAGCTAGGATAGATATTATTAAAATCACTCTCTATAACTTCTGAATTATTGATACACAGCAGATCATCAATATATCTAAAAGTGTAAAGGTAGTTATCTGAGCAGGTGGGGTGATTTTTAATGAATTTATATTCCTTAAAGAACAGGAATAGATTAGCGATATTTGTGGACGTTGATGTTCCCATTGGAATACCGTTCACTTGCTTATAGAGAGTATTATTATATAAGATATGGTTATTTTTTATGCAGCAATTGAGATAAGAGTTCCAAGTTCCTACATCAACAAATTGGTTAAGTTTAAATTCTGCATACAGCTCTTTAAAGGTAGTGATTATATCTGATAGAGGCAGATTAGTATATAGGTTTTCAAAATCATAACTATTAATATCTAGGGGACAAACTTTGAGTATAGTAGAAATTACTTCTGCATTATTATTAATTATCCAAAAATCTCTGTACATCAAGTTAGAACATTTTCTAATGTGTTTCAAAACCTTCTTTAAGACATCTTCAAAAGCAAGATCTATTTTCTTTTTATGACTCCTTACTCCACTAGCTATGAACCTGAACTTCACAGGATCCTTATGAAACTTGACCGTTGCAAAAAGAAATGGAAATTCAGGCCCATATCTTCTAGTTTGTGGAATTTTAAGTTTCTTGAAGAATGCCTTAAACCGATTTTCTAACTGCTTGGTAGAATAGCTTACGGGCTCGTATGTTACTCTATTATTGAGTTCCATAGTTAACAATTCAAAATAGAACTTCTTACAGATAATTGCAAAATTATTGCTAGCTTTATCCGTAGTGGTAAAAATAAATTGGTCTTGTAGTTTGGAGAGTGACCTTTAGCTTCTCCAGAGAAAAAGAGATTTCTGTCGAAACAAAGTCCAGACCTGCCAACTCACCGGTGAAGCTATTGATTATATTATATTTCCATTCTGCGAAGGCCTCAATAGGCTGATTGTACGTTAAACTGGTTTTTACGATGTACTTATTTACATCTTGAGTGAAGCTCTCAAGAATCCTTTCTTTGGAAATTGTGAAGGAAGGTCTGAATTTAGAGCCATACTCTAATAAATTCCTAAGCTTTTCATTTTCAACATAACTCAAGTTTCCGGTGATAATATGGTTGTAATTCTTATCATAGTGAACTGTATCTTTATGTTCATCACAAGAACAAGTAGTAATTACAGGAATGTAGCTCGAAGAGTTAAGTTTGTAGTTTTTAACTATTGACCCTAAGGTCTTAACATATTTAAAACTTACAATAGACTGGTGCCTGTGGATGGGAAAAAAAATTGCATTATTGTAGAACAGCTTCCTTACATTGAGATTATCGTAGGCTTTATTTAGGAACCTGATGGTAACAAAATTACTGGAAAATTCTTTAAGAGAAATTTTATCTTTAAGAATATGTTTAAGAATGTCCAGAACCAAAGCAAAAACATGCTTATCAACATGGTCAGCAGTTTCATTCCAGAATTTGAAAAAACATTTAAGGACAGAGTGCTTGAAGGACTTGAGAATTTTGTAAGTATTTTTAACAAAATTAGTGCCAGTTTTAAAGCTTTCCAGAGTTTTTAGCAAGTTAGCAAAATCAACTTTGCTTGATGTGCGAAATAACCTCTGTCCTCTATTACCTCTAGAGCAGCTCTTATTATTAACAAGAAAGAAGAGTTCACGAATTGAAAATTTATGCTGATTATGCTTATTGTCAGATAGATTTTGAAAACCTATATACTAATCTGCCTCTATCAGATATAATCACTACCTTTAAAGAGCTGTATGCAGAATTTAAACTTAACCAATTTGTTGATGTAGGAACTTGGAACTCTTATCTCAATTGCTGCATAAAAAATAACCATATCTTATATAATAATACTCTCTATAAGCAAGTGAACGGTATTCCAATGGGAACATCAACGTCCACAAATATCGCTAATCTATTCCTGTTCTTTAAGGAATATAAATTCATTAAAAATCACCCCACCTGCTCAGATAACTACCTTTACACTTTTAGATATATTGATGATCTGCTGTGTATCAATAATTCAGAAGTTATAGAGAGTGATTTTAATAATATCTATCCTAGCTCTCTTAACTTATGTAAAACCAACCACAGTAATCAGGAACTTGAGTTCCTAGTCTTAAGCATTAAGCTCAACAGAGGTAACCCATCTATTAGCCTCTTTGATAAAAGAGTTAATTTTCCTTTCAAAGTAATTAAATATCTACACTGGAATAATAACATTTCAACCAAAGTAATTGAGAATGTACTAATTTCTCAGGTCCTAAGAATTTCAAGAATTTGCAGCAACAATTTGGATTTCAATTACCACATTAATATACTATTAGAAAGTTTTCTAGAGAACGAAATTCCTTCTTCTTTCATCAAAAGAACTTTAAGAAAAATTATTCTGAATAATAGAGTAAGGTTGGCAGATCTGCTTTAATTTTCTACAGTTAATAATATGATTCTGACCAATCAAAGCCGTAAGGAAGTTGGCTAGAGGATGCCTATTAACTACCTAAAGGAACCTTAGTGCTATGGATATGACGGTCCTATTAAAACAAAAAATTAAATAATATAAACAAAATCACAAAAAAGCTTAAAAATCTGTTTATAAAAGAAAATAAAAACAAATAAAAAAGAAAACTAGTTATTCATCACTAGGATAGCTATACTAAAAATAGTAAAACCAACATTAAAATTAATAAGATTCTGATTAATCTATAGAAGCTCACTAAGGTGATTTAATACATGCAAAGATTATTAAATAAACTGCTCGTGTATTTTATAATATTTCTCATGTATTCTGGAGAGTTAATTCTGCTCATTCTGATCATACAGATCCACAGTCTTAAGTTTATATATTTTTTTCTCTGGTTAAAATCTCGGCGCGTTGGTTTCTTGCTGTATGAGGAGGCCATCAGCCCCACCCTCACTGCCCCCCAGCGTCTAGGGAGTGGCGGAAGAGGTCAGCCATGTTCTCCCTCTTGTGAGGAGAAAAGTTTTTGTCACACAAGAGGTAAGCTCTCTTCCTTGTTTTTGGGTTCTAGGTTTTATAAGTTCAATGTTTGTACTTTATGTACCTTTTCTCTGTCGTTTTTAGCTTTTCAGCTTTTAAGCATTGGTTTGTCTGTTAACATTTATGCGGGTTTTAACTCTTACTTTTCTTTGTAACTTTGAGCGTCTTTTGGGGTACCTAGGAACAGAAGATGGCTAAGCTTGTTCCTTTTCTATGCGCTGTCTATGCGCTGTTTTTTCAAAGTAGTAAAGTTCTTAATAACTAATTAATTATGCACCTAAAGCACTGCTGAAATACTTTGTACATATTGCAACTAACTGTTTAAGGTATATAACTTTCACAAAGTTTTCTTTAGTTAATTATTATCTTTAACTTATTCTCGTTTTCGTGCTGTCATAAGTTGTAGAGTAGGGGGTTTTAGACTCAAGTTTTCTTTCAAAAATCTGTTCGTTATAAATTAACATTTCCTTTTTTAATTGCAATGTAAAATTTGGATTTCTTTTGCATTGTTTTTCAGGTTTAAATTCTCTCTCAAACGAACTTGAATTTTGTTATAGCTGAAAATCATTTCTATTTATTATGTCACTCTCACAGCTTGAGTTCTCTTTAATCTTCTTCTCTCTGTTTAATAGTAACAGATGAAGAGCATGGGTCGGGCCATGAAGGTTAATGGATGCAAGCGAAATTGTTAACTAGTGCTAGGTCATGCTACTCTACGGAGGACATGACTTATATATATATTTTTTAAACTATTTTAGGTGGGAATGTTACTTGCATCTATGGCCTTGCAGAAACCCATTTCCAACTAGGTCTTTGTAGAAGTGAGAAAATGCAGAGTTTTTGCTGGTCCTTGATAAAGCCAAGGCTCAGTATTCTCGACACCTTCCACATTCAGTTGTTTTATTTTATTTTTTTATCTTTTCTCCTTTTACTCACACAGGTAGATACATAACCTTTTCTATGTTGTACTAGGTGTGAGTCAAAATTATATATGTATTTTTTTGCTTAGGTATCTTCTTTATAGAATGTGAATTCTGAATTTTCAAAACTGCTGCGTTGCGCGTTTTGATTTTCAGGTTATTTTGCACCCTTCGTGTTAAATTCTAAAATTTTTTCCTTAGTCTTCAGTTTTGCTCTTAAGTATATATATATATATATATATATATATATATATATACGAAATATTATGTGCTGTGTGTGAGGGGCTATAACCTTGGAGCCCACCGTGACCAAGGGCCCAGGAGATATGCCTGGGCAAACAATAGATAGATAGATACGTAGAGAGAGATTTATATAATAGTTTTACTTTTGTTTCGTATGATTTCCACTTTGTGAGAAACAGAGACGGAAAGACGAACAGATTTCAAGGCAGTTACTCGCCAATGGGTGAAGGTTTCATGTTACTGTGTTCAGCGCGAACGACGAGAGAGTTTCATCTTCTTCACGTAATCCACCCACTCCTCCCAATTTGCACTTGGAACCGTTAACTAAGGAAGTTCCCAGTGGCTTCACATTGCATGACAAAAAACATGCACTAAGCGAAGTATACAATGCTAAATCATTATAAAATTCGAGACAAAATCTAGGAATCTTAAGTTTTTAACTCGTGTTCTTATGAGACCAATGAAAAATACAGTGATTTATTATGAAAACTCTGCAGATAATTTATTAGTTTGAAGAATGCACTACGTACAGTATTAATTATCACAAGCACGTTGCTAAAGGTTCGTGTTTTAACGGACTTCATAATGATTCCTGGTCATAATTCTCTGAGGCCCCACTCAGATGTCTTAGCCTTGGGGCTCACTGACATGTCTTAACCTAGGGGCCCACTACGGCCTTAATCCGGCCCTATTTCGTGAGGTGTACTTACTTCCCTTGCCAGCTAGATTTCTGGATTTCTCCATAATCGAGCGAGCGTTGCCCTGAAAGGACGCAATCTACAGACCGGCGGGCAGCCAGCATGGATCATAGCTGATCTGAAGGACTAACTTTGTAAGAAATATCCCGGAAGGCAATTCGAAATGGGCGCGATTAAGTGCCGTGGCGCTTAGATCAAAGTATTCACAACCGACGCTTTTGTAAGCAAGTTCATGCCAACAAATGTGTTCATTATCATCTGCAAGTTTTATGATGAGTTCGTCACTTCTTTGGTTGTTGTTACTACCAGGTTATTACGGCAGTTCATGCACACGTAGTTTGTATAGCAATTTCTCGTCCTATCTTCTTGAAAGATTATTAGGTTGCACGACGTTTTACCCGGAAAATCAGCCTTTCTCTATAGCAGCGACTCCGCCTGCTTCGTATAACTTTTTACGCTTTCCAAGCGTAGGTTGAAGCTCCAGCTTTGTCCATGTGTCCGTGTGTCCGCCTGTCCGTCCGCATGATAATTAGCGTAAAAATGATTCGATGTCGATGAAATTTTAGTACGTGGTAGAGGACAACCTGGAGACGAACCCTTTTGAAAATGGGCCAAATGGGGTGAGAGGTCAGGACATAGGAGCCGGATCCATTCCATTGCTCTTATGCGTCATAACTTGCGTAAAAATGGTTCAATTTCGATGACAATTTAGTATGTGGTAGGGACCCACGTGGGGACAGATCCTATTGAAAATGGTCGAAATGGGGTCAAAGGTCAGGATATAGGAGCGGGATCCATTCCATTGTAAAAATGGTTCTATTGCGATAAAACTTTATCATGTTGTTCCGGAGGTATACTGAAACGGTTCTGTTGCATATCATCGAAATGGGGTCAAACGTCAGAGCACAGGAACGATATTTTTTCTACAGCCATTATCTTCATAACTTGAGTAACGATTTCTGATATGTTGGAAAGCGTATCATAATCAATGCATTGCATGAGATTTTACTAACTTGTTCTTTTAGTTCTCGGTTCAATGGACTTTTTGAAATAGTATAAATTGCGCAAAATGTTGGAATACTCTCGAAAGTTAGAAGCAGAATATGCAGAGAATCATTTCATTGTCCCAGCTTTGGAAAACACAAGTAAAGTTTTGGATTTGCATGAGATATGCCGTGATATAGTGTCTGCTAGCAGAAAAGCGGCCAATACGACAAATACAAAGTCATGATATGAGCAAGCATAAAAAACGGTGTAATAAAAGTATCACAGACTGTTGAATTCCTCGAACTCTCACGATATTTCTTCTCTCTCTCTTGATTATTATTAGTTTTATTACAGATATTCCTCTACTCTCAGCATTACATTAATCTCTACCCAATTCTTTTATTCTTCCTTCTAAGAGCAATCTATCCCAGTCTGAGAGAGATTTTCCTCTCATTAATGGCCCGAATGTGTTGTCACCAAGGAAGAGACCACATAAGCTTCGGTCACTGAAAGCTGCATGGCTTCCTATATCAGCGGTGGGCTTTGAAGGAAGACAGTTCCATTCTTACTTTTAATGATGTGTCCTTCCGCAATCGAACGGAATAGTTGTCGTATGATACAGCACGTTATTCGGCGCCAGGACACACCACTTGAATATAAGCCGCTTGAAATCTCAAGATTTTTGCGATTTTTTTTTCTGAAATGAAGGTATTGTTTCACGGTATGCTGAAAAGGTTGTTAAAATACAAGCTCTTCATGACGAGCGTTATCAAATGGAACTAATGGGGAGACATGAGGTTATCCTTGTTATACAGTTTTGCTTGTGTGCCTTCTTTGCTCCCAGAAATCTTAAAAATTAAAGGTTTGGCGATTGATCCTAGCTTAGGATTCTTAGATTAATCCTTTCAAATATGAGTGTGGAGAATTCGAGGCCGCTGTGATGCAGTGGTAGTCCGGCGCGTTACTGGAAGACCCTGGGTTCGATTCCCTGTGGCGGCTGGTGAGAAATCTTCCTAGACTCACTTATTAACGCGGAAAGAGCGATGATTTGTGTTTGGTCTAGCTTAGGTTATTTACCGAATTCCGAAAGACAAAATAAAAAAACATAAACGAAAGTGATTAAATGAAGAATTTATTCAGTCGTTAATTTAAATTATTTTCTGCATACATAATTGCCCTTTCATCAGGGATATATCATATCCGGATTATTCTAAGAATATTAAACGCGTATTTAAAGGGGAATCTACTTTTTAGGGCTGAAGAGTATGATCGAGAAACTTGTTGACAAGAGTAAATAACTGGGATTAAAATTGAACTTCAGAAAACGAAATTGATGTACAATGACTTTACCCAAAAATGAAGATTTAGCGATTGACGGGGGAAAATATAGTGGTACCCGATACTAAATTCACCCTGAGCAACACTAATAAACTTATCAACGAGGTGCATGTTCCTAAACAAATTCATTGGCGCATAAAACTTAGTTGTATAGCATTTCCTAAAAACAGCATTTTTTTTTATTATATATATTATGTTCATCTTGAAGTAAGGTACACATACAGCTACGTGGTTAGATGAATCCTCTTAAAGACGTGTATCGTCTTTCTGTATTCTGTTGCTCACGTTTAAAATTAATTACAGCTCATGGTGGAGCATAAAATATAAAAACTATTATATACAACTCAATTTAAATGTTCCACAAATATGCTACTTCAATGGCAATAATGAAGCATTTTACGTAAGTAGCATATTTGTGGAACATTTAAATTGAATTGTATATAATAGTTTTTATATTTTATGCTCCACCATGAGCTGTAATTAATTTTAAACGTGAACAACAGAATATAGAAAGACAATACACGTCTTCAAGGGGATTTTTTTATTGATTGGGAGTTCATCGACAACCTTGAGCACCTCAATGGGCTGTAAGCCGTCGCCCGTCCCTAATTTAGGACCACTGGTTTAAGGGATAGGAGAGAGCCAAGGCCGTAAGACAAACACAACATCCTTGCCCTACCGGTATTCGAATTCGAACCCAACTCGGGCGAATGATCAGAAATAGGCACGTTTTTTTTCGAACCCAACTCGAACCCAACTTGGACGAATGATCAGGGCGGCACAGAATTTTCAGGCGCAATTTGATCTTATATCTTAGGGGAAAAGTGTTTAATCAATACATCCTCCCAGTTCTTACTTAAGAAGCACAGATATGAACCTTACTTGAAACAGACATTTAAGACTTCAGATAACTAAAAGAACCATGGAGAAGCGCACGCTTGGTGTAACTACTGAACGATAAGAAGAGAAAAATTGTGGATCAGGAAAATGACAAGAGCAGAAGACATCACGATCGAAATAAAATCCCTGAAATGGTAATGGACTGGACATATTGCCAGGGTGGACCACCGATGAACAACTAATATATTAGACTGGATGCCAAGTGACAGAAACATACCTAGAAGAAAACCACGTTAGGAGGTCCGTGGATTAAATTCGAAATCACGCTGAAGTGACATGGAGGCTGGCTCAAGACAAACAGTTGTGGAAGAAACTTGGGGAGACTTTCATCCAGCACTGTACGATGTAAAATGATTAATGGCTTAGGAATAGCTACACATCGAATTTACGGAAATGAATGTTTCAGACGGTGCGGTTTTTAGCACGTCTTTTGTAAAAAAAAGATTGTGCTTATCTTACCGGTTTGTCCGTCCGTCCGCCTGTACCCACGATATCTCTCCAACTCTTGGTTCGATTTGAAAAATTCGTTTTGCATTGGGAAGCTTGAAATATGCAAATCATGATCCTTTATTTCGTTTTTTTATTTCTACGATGTACAATTTCGCCGCTAGTAGATGATGTCGAATTCAAAAATACGTTTTATTCCACATATTTGCTCCTAAACATCCGATTGAAAAAAATATTTTATCTTTCGATTCCATTTATGTCGAAGAGTATTTTAGATACAGTTACTTTTTCAAATTATGCACAGTTTTTCCGCCAGGAGGCGTAAAAGTAAATTTCATTTTTGCCGATAACTCTTTTTCTATAACCCCGATTTGAAAAATCTGTTGTCAGCGGATACACTTGCTGATGGAAAGTCTTTTGCACATAATTTCAAATTTTTGGTAAAGAATACTTTAGCCACCAGGGGGCGTAAGTGTTAATTTTTGCTTCTGATGTATTTGCCCTAAAATCTGAGTATCTAAAATACCGATTGAAAAAACATTTTCGTTCACTGATGCCACTCATATCTATAAACCTTTTCGGAATATTTTGTTCTTAAAATATTCCACAGTTTCTCCGCCAGGGGGCGTACATGTATATCTTATTTTTGTCAATATCTCTACTTATATGAGTCCGATTTGAAAAATTCCTTCTTTATTGGATAGTGTTTCAAGTGTGACACGTTTTTCATATAATTTCAAAATTTTCAAGTAATAATAATCAAGAGAGAGAGAGAGCGAAACTTTCCGCTAGGGGGCGTAGAGGTAAATTGCGTTTCCACCTATATATCTGCTTCTAAATCTCCGATTTGAAAAATTCTTTCTGCACTGGATACAGCTCCTGATGGGAAATCGTTTGCACATAACTTTTAACTTTTGGAAAAAAAATGGTTTGGCCACCAGGGGGCGTAAATCTTAATTTTCGCTTCTCATGTATTTGCAGCAAAATTTGAGCTTCTAAATTCTCGATTGAAAAACCTCGTCGTTTGTAGGCCCATAGTACTCATGTCTACAAACCTTTTAGAAATATTTTCTTTCTTAAAATAATGCATGGTTTCTACGCCAGGTGGCATAGATGTATATTATATTTTTGTCAATATCTCTACTTCTAGGAGTCCGATTTGAAAAAAATCTTCTTTGTTGGATAGTGTTTCCAGTGTGACATGTTTTTCATACAATTTTAAAATGTTCAAGTAATTCATAGACTTTCCGCTAGGGGGCGTAAAGGTAAATTGCTTTTCCCCGTATATCTCTCTGCTTCTAAATCTCCGATTTGAAAATTTTTTCTGCACCGGAAACAGCTCCTGATAGGAAATCCTTTGCACATAATTTCTAATTTTTGTAAAAATGGTTTGGCCACCAGGTGGCGTAAGTCTTAAATTCCGCTTCTGATGAACAGGTATTTGCAGCAAAATATGAGTTTCTAAAATCTCGATTGAAAAAAAAGTGTTTTGTTGACCGATACTACTCATGTCGACACACCTTTTAGGAACATTTTCTTCTTCAAATAATGCATGGTTTCCATGCCAGGGGGCGTTGATGTATATCTTATTTTTGTCAATATCTCTACTTCTAGGAGTTCGATTTGAAAAATTTCTTCTTTGTTGGAAAGCGTTTCCGATGCGAAATGTTTTTCCTAAAAATTCAAAATTTTCAAGTAAACCATAGACTTTCCGCTAGGGGGCACAAAAGTGAATTGTGTTTTCTGCGTTATTTCTGCTTCAAAAACTCCGATTTGAAAAATTCTTCTTGTATCGCATACAAGATCCGATGGAAAATATTTCTCACATAATTTCTAATGTTTGGTAAAGAATGGTTTGGCCACCAGGGGACATAAGTGTTAATTTCTGCTTCTGATGTATTTGCAGCAAAATCTGGGCTCCTGAAAACTCGACTAATTTTTTTTTCTTGGACCGATACAGCTCATATTGAAAAACCTTTTGAGAATACTTTCTTCCTAAAATAATGCATGCTTTTCCCACCAGGGGACGTAAAATCACATTTTAATTTTGTCGATATCTCTGTTTCTAAGAGTCCTATTTCAAAAATTATTTCTGTGTTGAAGAGCGTTTCCGGTTCGAAATGTTTCTCATATGAATTCTTATTTTTCTTAACGCACAAGTCTGCAACCAGAGGGCGTAAGCTCACGATTCCATTGACAGCAATATCTGACGGACTAAAAACCCGATTGAAAACTTCTTTCTTTCAATTGTTTTCCATACCGGTTATATTGACTTTGAATAGCTTTGATAAATTTAATTTGCTTCAGAACGGATTCAAAAGACGTGCTTATTACACCCGAAATATCGGTGTCATCTTTCTTGTTTGAAATTGCGGTTGCATGTGAGAACTGCACTGAGATGCCAAGTTATTCGGTACATCAGTGCTTTGCGTCAACAAGTAATATGTTGCGTAAGCGTGGCGTTAGGTTTAAATCAAGCAGATGAGCTGGTTGAACACCACTTAGCATTTAACGGTGGAACGAAATGAGCCAAATGAGGTATGATAGGTGGCGCCAATCGTGGCAATTTGAGCATCTTCCAAATGGCCGTACACCGCCGCTTTTCACAAACACAAACACACACACACACACACACACACACACACACACACAACTGAGTTTACAGTAAATATTGTGATATGCAAAACTTTTTCTAGCAATCGGTGATCCTGTGGACAAAACAGCTAGTGGATAAAAGGGATTAAAGGAAACTTGCGAGAACCATGCAAGCGAACAGATGCCACAACACACCATATCATTCCAGAATTCAACACTGAAGTTGCAAAGGTCATATCGAAACGCACCGCGTAACAGACCATGTCCCAAATCGGCTACAACACCTGACTAGCGTATCACCAGTCTTTTTTGACCAGTCTGATTCACTAGCTGTTTTTCCTCAGAGGAGCACCGATTGCTGGTGTCATACCTTTCACTGTACATTTTTGGCTATGGTTGCGCATGTAAAGCCTTGGTCGTGGAGTGGCGTAAACGCTGGCTACTTTTCATTCGCACATGATCGGTCTAGGTTCAAATCTCAGGTAATGCATGAATGGTATGCTTGTCTTGGTGGAGTTATATAAGCTCTGGCTACAGTCCATTCAGTCATGATGGGTCTGAGTTCCAATCCAAAGGGATGCATAAACGGTATGTTTGTCTTGGTGAAGTGGTATAAACACTGGCTACTATCCATTCGCACATGATTGGTCTGGGTTCAAATTCCATGTGATGCATGGACGGTACGTTTGTCTTGGTGGAGTGGTATAAGCACTCCATGCTGTCCATTCGCTCCTCGTGTGTCTATGTTAAAATCCCCGGTTATGCATGGATGGTATGTTTGTCCTGGTGGTGTGGTATAAGCGATGCATACTGTCCATTCGCTCATGATGGTATAGGTTCGAATCCCCTGTGATACATGAATGGTATGTTTGTCTTGGTGGAGTTGTATAAACGTTGCATACTGTGTCTGAGTTAAAATCACCGGATATGCATGGAGGATATGTTTGTCTTGGTGGAGTGGTATAAGCACTCCATGCTGCCCATTCGCTCCTCGTGTGTCTATGTTAAAATCCCCGGTTATGCATGGATGGTATGTTTGTCCTGGTAGTGTGGTATAAGCGATGCATACTGTCCATTCGCTCATGATGGTATAGGTTCGAATCCCCTGTGATACATGAATGGTATGTTTGTCTTGGTGGAGTTGTATAAACGTTGCATACTGTGTCTGAGTTAAAATCACCGGATATGCATGGAGGATATGTTTGTCTTGGTGGAGTGGTATAAGCACTCCATGCTGCCCATTCGCTCCTCGTGTGTCTATGTTACAATCCCCGGTTATGCATGGATGATATGTTTGTCTTGGTGGAGTGGTATAAGCGCTGCATACTGTCCATTCGTTTATGATGGTGTGGGTTCAAATCTCTGGAGAGGCAGGGTGGTACGTTTGTCTTCTGGAGTGGTATAAGCGCTTGCTACTGTCGATTCGTTCATGATAAGTCTGGCTTCATATCCCCGGTGAGGCATAGGTAGTGTGTTTGATTTACAGCACTGACCCCTTCATTTTCCTGGAGCCAGGGCCCCACATTAGGGATTATCGACTTCTTTCAGCTCAATGAGTTGCTAATGTGATAGTTTAAACCCCAGTAAAAAACTCCGAGGAGGACGTCTGTTTGGAAGACGATCGGACCAGCACCACCTCGCTCCAACTATCGTGTCAGTTTCAAAGTTGTTGGGACCACTCGCTTTCGCCCATAATGATCCACACTAGAATGTTTGCTGATGTTCAATGAGATAGTCTGCTTGATTTATACCGCATGCTGTGTTATGCGTTGGAGGAAGCCATTTATTTGACGAGGGAAGATGTTCCTAACAAACTGGAATCTCAGCTAGAGTTCAATGTTATGTCAGCAAGAGTTCAATGTTATAGCAGCGAGAGCTCAATGCTATCTCAGCGAGAGTTCGATGTTGAACTGACAAAAGTTATATAAGGCCATCAATGTTTTTATCACGAACATCACATTCCAAAAATATAGGAACAATTGTTTTCTTAATTTTTTAAACTAAATACCAGGGTACGTAATGATTGACTGGTTCAGTTCAGTAAGTGTTAAAGCCAGCTCGACCAACATTTTCTTTTATCAGATATCATGTAACATCATAAGACAGATTTTATGTTGGGTAAAGTAGTTCCAGGAACTTGAGTTCCAGTCGTCAAAAAATTTAATAGGTAATTTGCGCAACGTTTTCGTGCTTTTGGTAAACTGTATCAAATTATTTTCCCTTAAGGGAGAAAAACAGCGCATGTCACTTAAAAACAGTTATTTTAAGTGCTGCACTGACTATTGTATTGTGTTACCATGAACAAATATGAACCTAAGCACCGTAAGACGAGAAATCACGGTATGTACTGCGATATCGTTTCCCACTGCAATTGAAAAGAAACGCAGTGTACTGTCATAAAGTTTTTGTCAATTCCATCTTCGAAATTGAGTTCACTGTTGTTAATCCGTCAATTACTTCAGTTCAGCACATGCTACTCATGTTTTGGCACACGCTTATGAGCAGAACAACGCGTTACTGTGCTTTGAACAGTTATTTAGAAAAAATCACGCGCGGCGTTTGACAACGAATTGCAACTTTACAAGTGAGTCTTTCAAATTTTGAAAGCAACTTCGGATTTTTTTAATTTTTTGAAAACAAATTTCAGATTCACTGAAACATCTGACTGTCCAATAGCTATTAGGTTATTGTGGTAATGGCAGAATTCTTCTGACCAACACCATTTTATTCCAGTACACGATAAGAATGCTGAGCGACACCTTTGTTGTGCATTAGACATACTGATCTGTAGGCAATTGGTCAACGTGCAGCGGTTACAATTCTGGTGAGTACGATGCTCAGAATTCTACTGAGAGCATGATTTCCATTCATGTATGGAAATAAGAATTTTGCGGAGCTAAATAGCTAATTGAACATTGTGCAACAGTCGAATTCTACTCCCTGACATCCCTTTTTTGCCACCATACAGAGATAACAGAATTCTGCTGATCAATAGCCAACTGCTGACACTCAGTCATTAGAAAACCTGCAGAAAGTCGACCTTCCTTTCACTGTTTAGCACTCTGACACCGTTCCAGATCTTTACTCCCCTGACGAATTCTGTTCTCGCAGTTTTAACTGTGCTGCGGAAAATATCACAGCTCAAGTGTCGGCATTCCTATGGACTCCCACCTTAGTGCAATGTCTGAATAGCTGTATTTTTTTCTCACATGATCCGAGCTTTCAGACTCATGTCATAAAATCGAAATTTCCCTGATCAGCAATCAGATGATTGATGTTGAATTCCTGCTTCGATTATTAGTGCTCTGATAATTAATTGCTGTTTAAATTAATTCAGTTTTCCTAAGTTTCCCATTTAATGTCAGCTAATGCTTTTTCCCATTCATCTCAGGCAGCTAGCTTATGAATTGATAGAGCAGTTTTCAATTTCTGTTTAATATTTGATACAAATGAATAGATTTTGACAACTTTAAAGAGACAGCAAGCATTAGTAGGAATTTTTAATGATAAAAAATTAACGTTAAGTACATAGGTGTAGATAGATTTTTGAAACGTATAAGCTCCAAACTTACTTTACTGCTTTTCAAAGAAAAAAATACTCAAATCAGTTTTGAATCTCTCTATTAAAAAAAAAAAAAAAGTAACTGCCGCCACAGCCGTTTCAGAAATTTCGTGACACTCGCGCTTTCCTAGCTCGCAGAGATAAAACGTATTGAACACAAAAATATGAAATTGAAATCGTTTGTAGAGAATTGTTTAGAGACACGCTGAAATAAACCGTTTTTCGATTCTTGTGATACTTCAACAGCTATTGTATTTCAAAGTTAAGGTAAGCAAAAAAGTGCTATCAGTTCGCGTTCCGGACACACTAACTGCAACATAACCACCAAACTTTATAGACATAAAGAGCAGCCATGGCCAAATATTTGGACCTCGTCGCCCTTTTTAGCACGTCTTTTGTAAAAAAATAACGTGCTTATGTTACCGGTTTGTCCGCCCGTCCGTCAGTACCCACGACATCTCTTCAACTATTAGTCCCATTTGAAAAATTATTTTTGCATTGTGAAGCTTGAAATACGTGAATGATGATCCCTCATTTCGTTTTTTTTTTTGATTAAAAATTTTGCCGCTAGAGGGCGTAAATGCAGATGATGTCGATCTCAAACAAAAAATACGTTTTATTCCACATATTTGTTTCTGAGCATTCGATTGAAAAAGTTCTTTTATCTTTCGATTCCGTTTATGTCGAAGAGTATTTTATATATAATTACTTTTTCAAACTACGCATAGATTTTCCGCTAGGGGGCGTTAAGGTAAATTGCATTTTCCCAGATAACTCTTTTTCTAAAACTCCGATTTGAAAAATGTTTTCTGCACCGGATACACCTTCTGATGAAAAATCTTTGCACATAACTTATAATTTTTGGTAAAGAATACTTTGGCCACCAGCGGGTGTAAGTGTTGAAAATTCTTTCGTGAACTGATGCCACTCACATTGAGAACCCTTTTCGGGATATTTTCTTCTTAAAATATTCCTCAGTTTCTTCGCCAGGGGGCGTAGATATATATCGTATTTTTGTCAATATCTCTAATTCTAGGAAACCGATTTGAGAAATGCCTTCTTTGTTGGATAGTATTTTCAGTGCGACATGTTTTTCATATAATTTCAAAATTTTCAAGTAGCTCATAGACTTTCCGTTAGGGGGAGTAAAGGTAAATTGCGTTTCTTCCTAAATCTCTGCTTCCAAATCTCCGATTAGAAAAATTCTTTCTGCACCGGATACAGCTCGAGATGGGAAATCTTTGGCACATATTTCTAATTTTTGTAAAAAAATTGTTTGACCACCAGGTGGCGTAAATCTTAACTTCCGCTTCTGATGTGTTTGCAGCAAAATATGAGCTTCTAAATTCTCGATTGAAAAAAAAACGTCGTTTGTAGACCGATACTACTCATGTCAACAAACCATTTAGAAACATTTTCTTCTTGAAATAATGCACGGTTTCTACGCCAGGGGCGTAGATGTATATCTTATTTTTGTCAATATCTGTACTTCTAGGAGTCCGATTTGAAAAATTCCCTCTTTGTTAGATAGTGTTTCCGATGCGGAATGTTTTCTCTATAAGTTCAAAATTTTCTAGTAAATCATAGACTCTCCGCTAGGGGGCACAAAGGTAAATTGCGTTTTCTTCGTTATTTCTGCTCCTAAAAATCCGATTTGAAAAATTCTTCCTGTATCGCATACAAGATCTGATGGAAAATATTTTTCACACAATCTCTAATGTTTGGTAAAGAATGATTTGGCCACCAGGGGGCATACGTGTTAATTTCTGCTTCTGACGTATTTGAAGCAAAATCTCTGCTCCTGAAAACTCGACTAATTGTTTTTTCTTGGACCGATACGGCTCACGTGGAAAAACCTTTTTAGAATACTTTCTTCCTAAAATAATGCATGGTTTTTCCACCAGGGGACGTAAAGTCACACCTTATTTTTGTCGATATCTCTGTTTCTAAGAGTCCGATGTGAAGAATTCTTTCTGTGTTGGAGAGCGTTTCCGGGGCGAAATGTTTCTTATATAAATTCATGTTTTTCTTAACGCACAAGTCTGCAACCAGAGGGCGTAAGTTCATGATTCCGTTTACAGCAATATCTGAGGGATTAAAAACCCGATTGAAAAACTTCTTTCGTATGTCAGATAGTATTGTTTATAACACTAGTTCCATTGACTTTGAATAGCTTTGATAAATTTAATTTGCGTTAGAACGGATTCAAAAGACGTGCTTACTGCACCCGAAAGCCACCCCGGTGGCGCAGTGGTCTAAGGCGTTGGTCTCTGATCATTCGTCCCTAAGGGGTCCGGGTTCGAATCCCGGTGAGGCATGGATGTTGTGTTTGTCTTACGGCACTGGCTCTCTCCCTTCCCTGGAACCAGTGACCCTAAATTAGGGACGGGCGACTGCTTTTAGCCCATTGAGTTGCTCACGGTGGTCGTTAAACCTCCAATAAAAAAAAAAAAAAAAAAAAACTACACCCGAAAATTCGGTGTCATCTTTCTTGTTTTGAATTTCGATTTAGTTTACGAGAAATAAAATTCTTAAATTTCACAATATTCTTTATTTCGCGATGGGACCCCTTTAAAAAAACCGGATATATGGCAAAACTATAAATCATAACGCATTGCAGTTTTTACAGTATAAACTCACAACTATCATCCGTCTTTTCCAAATTCTATCATTTCTGATTCTTAAGCATTTTTTAAAGACGCGAAGGAAAGGAACGTACGGCTTCATCTATCTCAGTGTTCACCACACAGGAACGTTCTGATCCCGTGACCTGCTGCCATGGTGAGAAAGCTAATTTTAGCACTCTCTTTTCATTTGGTGAAAGGACAGGCTACAATGAAACTGGTAATGACGTAGCAACATCTTTGAAGTTCGGAGTTTTCCGCCGGCATACGTAAATACCTATGTAAATACGGGCTTTCGCCTCATATATAAAAAAACAGAGGGAAAATGCGAGTGTGTTCGCCCGTGAATTGTTCGACCACTTCTAAATGACCTAGAGATCTGAAAATTGGCATGCTGATAGGTCTTAAAGTCCGTATACCTAGAAAAGTACGAAAACTAACAATAAATAAAAAAAATGGCGGCTTTGGAACATTGTCTGCTTGAACTTTCCGCGAATTCCTTGACCAATTCTAAAAAACCTAGAGATCTAAAAATTGGCATGCTGGTAGGTCGTAAAATCCGGATACCTGTAAATGCACGAAAACCAAAAAAAAAAAAAAAAAACCCAAGGAAACAGCCCTTTGGAACATTGTCTGCTTGAACTTTTCTACCACTTCTACACCTAGAAAGCAGTCGGAAATCCAAAAAATTCAAAAGGTTCGGTTAGCTGTACAATTTAAAAATGCTGATAGGGTTAGAGATTATTTCGTCAGAGTCATTGAAATGCTTTGAAAATTTAAAATTTGATTTAAAATTAAGGGGCGCCAAAGCCTGCTCTGTTTTACGTCAAACCGTATGCTATAAAGTCACGACGCTTTTCTAAATCGTAAAATGGTTAAGGATTTTAAATTACTTTTCTTTCCCTTAATTACCTTTCCGTTTCTTTAATTTTATGTTCAAAACATGATGTTATAGATTCACCGTTCGGAGAACTGGCATGATTGCTAGTATACAAAAAAATCTTTCTCCTTATATCAAGCGTCAGAAACTAGAATTCTTGAATTCATCATTCGTTCAGTTGTTTCTGCATCCAAAAGTGACACTAATTGCCAAGATTCTTTGTACGCCTCTCACTTGACTAGTCCTACTATCTTATTACTAGCGTATAGCTCGTTCTAGGACGGTTGTTTTTAAGCTTTAAATAAATATTAATATATAAGGGATGTTACCCGTCCTATGAGGGAGTGAAATTTTTAATTAAAAACAAATCAAATAGACGTCGGATTTCTGTAAGGAAACATAGTAAAAACTTATATAGTAAGAACTGATTCATGTTATACCTAAAAATTATATGCTATTTATTTCCATTTTTCAAAAGACCTCGCGATAAATAACATTCTGTGTAAAATATTTGTTGTTTAACAATGGTAGATTAGAGAGTCTAGATAAATCGATATTTTGCAAAATGTGTAATATAATCAGCACTAAACTCGGAAAGTTATTTTCGTGTAAACTTACCTTAATAAATTTTACTTTGATTTTTCGCTTTAAATGACTTTTTCTCCGGCACACTTTTTATTTCCTTCACGGCTTGTTTTAGACTGTCCTACTCGACGGTTAGTTTGAAACTTCACACCGAAGCTTTTTCTCCAAAATAATGCGACAGCTGGTATTACAAATCGGAACTATCCAAATTCTCGACAATGTGCTACTGGGGCAATATTCTGCTTTTTAGATGAAATCTTGCTCACTTTGACATCTCAAGATTTTAGGTTTTATCACAGGTTAGAGCGTTTAGGTAGATCGATAATTTGCAAAAAAGTTCAATAAAATCAGCACTAAACTCGGAAAGTTAAATTAAAAAAGTAAAAAATAATTAAAGCGTACAAATAAATGTTCTAATTGTGCTAAATTAAATTGATATACAAACGCAACTTGCCGTGATATTAAGATTTTAATTCGAATTTGGTATATCGGATAATTAGAACTCGAGTCATTGATAATCCAATGTTTTTAAATTAGCAAGCGATCACCTTGGCATCTCAATGCAATCGCGTGTAAACTCAACTTGCTGTGTTATTAAGAATTCAATTCGAATTTTGTAGATCGGGAAAACAGAACTCGAGTCTTTAATAAATAATCCAATGTTAAATTAACATGGGATGATCTTGACATCTAAAAGTAATCGCGTGTGATAATATATTGAAGGCAATCATTTTAACATCGCGAGAGCACACGCGAATCGGTCGATAAGTGATGGCGCAACAATGCAGACGTAACTGTCTGTGACGTCAAGCGTTCCAGACAGATAGACAGATCTAGGTGTTTATATTATAGATCTGGCTGTTTATATTATTAATGCTTGAAAGCGCCACGTTATTATCATAGCAGTGTCAGCGGTTCATCACCTCTTTCATTTTGCGGAAAATGCTGAGAGAAACTCTTTCATACACATACTGGTTTCTACAAATTAAGGATGAGGACGAAAAATCGCGATGACTCAAAAAATAAATATTGAAACCTTATGGAATTCAGTTAAAAAACTGTTTCCTGTCGTATCGTAGAGAAAGTGTTACGGAGATTGAAAAGAGGAATTTCTAGACAATAATATTAAATCTTTTCTTCCTAACATTTCTTTTGCCACGAGGATTTCCTTTGTCTGTTGGCCTGAGAAGGAAATCTATTTATTTCACCATAGTCAGGACGTAACGGGTTTTAAACGGCGCCTTCCAGTCGCATTTCAGGATTCGTCTTCAAAGATATTATAATGGAGAGCACTATTTGGAGACATCGCTTTGTGCCATCGTAGGTACATTTGGTTTGGTCAAGTGCAATTAGCAGCCTTTCGCTGTCTTTGATCGAGTTTCCGAAAGGGACGTCCGAGGCGATTTAAATCCACTTTGAGATATTGAATACGATGCCGGCTTTAGTCCGAAACAGATATTGCAGTGGGTGTCGGAGCGAGTGGGGTCATTTCCTGGGAAGAAAGCAGGAGCAATAAAGGGCAGTCAGAGCTGAGAAGTAAGGAGAAGCGGTCGTGCGAATGGACCTGGGTTATGTTGCTTTCCGGCACGAAGTTTAAGGTTGTCGAGGAATACGTTTTTCCCGAGAGCGGTAAAGAAACGAGCAGAACGTAACCGAAGCATATACCGTAGGAAGAGGAGATAAATTCTTTACAATAACTAAAATAGGGAAAAGCTCTAGCGCGTAGCCTGTCGACGATCATACTCCAGAAGATCAGAAAAAAATATTTTTAATCCTTTAAGCGGCCAATGTATCTGAACCAAATAATGCCCAAAATATTCTGCGCACCTCAAACAGAAATGTTCACATAGCGACCGGGTTTTACCAAAACTACTTCAAAACAATTCCTTCACTTTCTCATATCAGTGCTTGTCTGTCTTGTCTCTGGCGCTCTTTGGTCAATAATGTCCCTTGCGCCATAAAAATCAAACAACCAACCAACCAACCAACCATCTCATTTCAGCAGTACCGGCCGTAAGCCTGCCAAGGGTGATCAGATATTATCTGCTCCACATTACTCCCAATCCACGGAAAGATGGAGATGGGCCGGTCCCCCCTGACACCAATGAATGACGGCAAAGGGCTAGTGGCCCTGACACGAACATCATGCCACTGGATAGAAACTAGCGACTCGAACATCTTCTCTCTCCCCTTTCTTAGGTTTGTCACCATTGTTATAGCTCTTTTAGAAGGTAATCAGTCAAAAAGGATTAGTATCAATCTTCACCAAAATGACCACACTGAATAACAAAACCAACGGGAAAGCAAGGCTTTCTGATGCGCATGTTCAACACTCTTTCCAGCCGCGTTTGGCGCACTGCTCAGACAGCGAATTAATTTATTCGAGCTGATTTCAGCCCATTTTGCTAACCCCGAGTTAAATCGTTCCAGCCGGTTAAAAGGTTAGCGACAAAGCCATCTCCTGAATATTTAGCGTGCTGTTTATTACTTTCAGCTTTTCAGTTGCACTTTCACAAAAACATTAACAAAAGATTCTAAAACATTTTGTAAGAAACACTTCGTTTCAACAAAAATGACTACATACAGAACCAGGTGAAAAATAAGCTGTTGAAATGAAATAGCCAAAATACCTCAATAGGGAGTATGGTCACTCCTCACAGCAAACCAGGCCTGACAGCGATGTTTCATCCTGTTGATGGTGGTATACGTTATCTCAGTATGTAGCAACGGCCATTGTTCGTGCAAATCTTGACTATGCCCAGCCAGGTCTTGTGCGGGGGTTGAGGCCAACAACACGTTCGCCCTAGAGCATCCCAGATACGCTCGATCGGATTAAAGTTGGGAGACCTGGCGGGCTAATCCATACGGACAATAGTCTCCTCTTGAAAACATTGTTCTACCAGCCTCGTTTGGTGGGACAAGCGTTATCGCCTTTTAGAAGCAGTATGTCTCCCATGACAGCGGCATAAAGGCGACCATAGGTGTCCAGGACAATATCCATTCAGCTTGAGAAGTGCGTCCATCTAACGAGATGCTACGCCAAATCAGCACGTTACTACCACCATAAGTATCTCTTTCATGGATTAGAGGATGATGATAGTGTGTCCGTCGTTATCTACAGATCCGAGAACGCCCGTAATCTTTGTGCAAAGCAAATCTGGTCTCATCTGTGAAGATTAGTGGCATCCACTGTCTTTCAGTTCAATCGCGAAGTCTTGCCCAATTCAAAAGTTACTCTTGTGACGGGGTAAAGGGACGCGCAGAGTACTGGTCGTCTAGCATAAAGACCTCCTTCGTGAAGCCTACTGCGCACATTGGAAGAAGATATCACCATTTCCTGTAACCACAGTAAAGAAAGATCGTAGCTGTATCGAGGTAGTCGTTTTGATCCTCCGCGCGATTAATCGGAGATATCGGTCATCTACGGATATTGTAGCCCTAGGCCTTCGCTGTACATTCGGAAGCTGATTGCACGTTTTGGAATTGCATCCACAATCTGTGGATCACAGAAAAACTGACACGCAGACAGCTCGCACCTTCCACTTGACTTTTGCCTTTCCTCTGGCCATTCGATTGCTCTCTTGCCCAGTTCATCTGTTAAATGAGGTCTCGCTGCTATAACAAGAAATCTGCTATCTCAAAATCCTTTTTACACTCCGCAAACGATGTAACGCACACGAACGAACGAAACACGAATTGGACTTTACCAAATTAAGTAATCAAAGTTAGTAAAAAGCCACCCAAAAAGTACACTAAAATCGCTCCCTACTTACCCCATAATTAAATAAAATTTAAGTTAGGGTGCTTTGGCACGCTAACTTAATTTTTTTATATTTCATGCCATTTGCATAAGAAATTGAAAATTTAGGGTCTCAAATAAATAAAGTATGAATGTCTGAAAAATGCGAAAAAGTCCTCCCGACTGATTTTCAACTGGGAAAAATTAAAGCCGAAAAAAAAAGACAAGGATTTAGGATACATTAACAGGGACGCCTTATCCCCGAGAAAAGACACAGGAAGCATCACATGGGAGAAATTCCCCTATTTAAGAGGACTCGGTCCGAGTACCTTCAATAATCCTTTCGCCGCTTATCAAAAGGTTCAGTAGACTTGCTGAGGGGTTCGTCTGAAACAAAAAAAAAAAAAAAAAAAAAAAAAAAACGCTGGTGGAAATAGATTAGTCCTTGAAATTTCGCTTTGAAAGGGCTGGGAATTTATAACCACTGAATGCATGGGGTTGAAGAGCCAGTTGAAGGAACCAATTGTGACGTGCCTTCGCCGCAGGACGCACATGAGGTAAAGGCAGATAGCAGTGAAAGCTCATGCCAGTGTAGTATAGTGAACAGCATTAGGAGCTGCGGAGCCGAGAGTTGCGGGTTCGAATGCAGCCCCTGGCATAAAAATGATGGAGAAATTTACTTCGTCATACAATGAAAATTTTCTGAATGCTGATTCGCTCTTGAGAGTCTGAACGGACAGCTGGCTCCGCCATGTGGACGTAACAACTTGACGCCTGCTGGAAATATGCTATGTTAAAAATAATGTAATTATAATTTTCCCGTTTGATTGACCACACTCGAGCGAGACGTCTGCCTTGGGAACAAGGACTGAAAAAACGCACCTTTAAGGAAACACTTATCGAAAACACACACACAACAACACAAAGACCTGATAAATACTTGTATTTTTTTCTACAGGCAGTTTATTATAAAACGCTATGAACAGCGCAAATTGCTTTTGTTACCAGTTCATTGGGGAAGTCTTTCATCGTTAAATTTCACTCTTTCTCTCAGCAAAGTAAGAGATACTTGTTTGAGAATTTTTGGACTAAAACAACACGGGCCCAAAATAGGCTTTAGAATTGGCAATTTTAGTTTGGAATTCAGTTCGCTTCTCTCTTCCGTATGAGTGGGAAAAGCGCTCCTCTCATCCTTCTGAGCTTGATCACCGTTTGATTGATGTGCGCTAACCAGTTCAGATGCTGATCAAAAAGCATACCTAGGCATTTAGATAACTTAACCCATGAAACTGTTTGACCAAAAATAGTAAGTGGGAAAGGGCATTATATTTCCTAAGAAACTTTGGGCGCGACAAAATTGCCGCGTTTGATTTGGTTGGATTAATTTTGCAGTTTCGTGAGTGCAGACTCAAGCTTAGTGGCCTCCTGACATTGACGTTGCTCTTCGATTTCGCGATTACAGCTGTGTCATCCGCGTGGAGTGCTAGAGAATGTTTTTATTTTTTTATTTTCTGGGATATGTCACTATTTTATTAAAAAAAATAAAAATAAAACAGGAGCGATAACACTCCCTTCAGGAAGACCTTCTTTAATGGAAATGGTGTTTTATCTACAATTTCTATTTCGAACACAGAAGTTGCGGTTAGCGAGGTAAGATTTCAACAGTTGGATGATCTACCGTGGGAATTAGTGTTGCATTAAGGGGACTAGAGAGGTTTGATATATCAGAAAATGGCTTGCGTTTAATTGTTTATAACAATGCCGCGAATAAATATAGAACGTTTCGTCTGTGCAGGGGCATTTAGTATAAAATAAGAAAGTGTCGCGACATATGTATATTCGCCGGTGAATAATATTGGCGCCCCAAACGTAATGAGGCAAACTATGTAAAATCCCATTTTACCACGATTACAATCGAATGGATGAAGATTTCGGGAAATCCTAGGGATATTTCTTCGTTTTAGGGTTAACTCTATTGATTATTCCTGAAAAATTGAATATGAAAACAAAACGGCGTGCAAATAACGAAAAATGTCGAAAAGTGCTAGTTATTCTTTATTATAAAATAGTGAAAACATTTTTATTCAATCAGATGTCAAGTATAATTAATGCGTCATTGTGTTTTACAACTCCGGTGTAAATTTTTAGTTGATATCTCCAGCGGTTTTCGAGATATCGCTGTAAAAATTCCCCAAACATGTAGTTTGAAGAAAATTGTTTTCAAATATTCGGTACAATATTTATGTTAGAGCAGTCGCACTTACGTGATAAAAATTTCCTGCACTATAGAATGCATTTCCTGCAATATGAGATTCCGGCCCTTTGGTTGAAAGCCTACAGTACCGTTCTATTCCACTCTGGTAAGGGAGGTAGCACTGGCTGCGTGACTAACTGCGTTCGGCCGGCCTCACGCCACATCACGTTTTATGATCCCGTGACCATAATTTTGTGAATTTTTCGAAAATTCAAACGCGAAGATATGCTTAAAGGATTGCACTATCGAGATATGCAAAAAAACTCGTTTTTTGCTTTCAATGAAATGAAGATTCCAGAGGATTGGAACAATGGTACAATGATTCTGCTACATAAACAAAAGGTGGCATTGTGGATCTCAGGAAATACAGGCCCATCAGCCTCCTATCAATCGTTTATAAAATCTTCACTAAGGTTCTTTCACATCGCTTGAAGGTAACAATAGACATGGCTCAACTAAGAGACCAAACTGGATTCAGGAGTGGCTATAGTACTGTAGATCATGTATTGAGAGAACTAATTGAAAGAACAAGAGAATATGTACTCCCATTAACCATGAATTAATTGATTATGAAGGGGACTTCGATTCAGTGAAACCATCAGCAGTTACAATGGCTTTGAAATCCTGCGGTATTAAAGATGAATACATTAGCATTATTAATAACATCTATGAAAATGCAAGTGCAAAGCTTCGGATATTTGAGGATACAGCACTAATAAAAATTGTGACACCATATCTCCCAAACACTTTAATGCCTCATTGCAGAATGTCTTTCAATCACTGAACTGGGTAGACATAGGGATAAAGATTAATGGAGTTAATTTAACTCAACTCCGTTTTGATGACGACGTAGTCATTTTTGCAACTATTCTGTGACATATATTCTAAATTAACTTTCCTTTTTAGTTTCTTTCCCTATGTAAATCTTGAGTTTATTCTCAGGTATATTTCACTCTAAACGTGATGTCTTTTCTCTCAAACGAATACTGTTGGCAACATAATTGAGGTTGAATGAACGTGACGTATGCCTGAGATAAGATAAGAACGAGAGATAAAAACGACGACTAAACTGTTGCTTGGCGAGCGTTGTCAAGCGAGGTTGCTGGAGAGCGTTGCGTTGTAAACTGATTATTCCCTATGTAAATCTTGAGTTTATTCTCAGGTATATTTCACTCTAAACGTGATGTCTTTTCTCTCAAACGAATACTGTTGGCAACATAATTGAGGTTGAATGAACGTGACGTATGCCTGAGATAAGATAAGAACGAGAGATAAAAACGACGACTAAACTGTTGCTTGGCGAGCGTTGTCAAGCGAGGTTGCTGGAGAGCGTTGCGTTGTAAACTGATTATTGAAAGAAGCGTTGTGTTAAGAGTGGTGTGGTGTGTGGAGCGTTTACTGCAATATGCTATGCTATGTTACGATGTGTTGGTTACATCCTGAATAAAGCATCTTTTCCGTAAGTTTGACTTCTGTTGTTTACATGTTTCGTCTGGCCGTTAAGGTTTAATTTAGGAACTATTTCTTCGTATGGTGATGTTTTTAAAATAACGTAGAAGTAAGACAAGACTTCTACGTCATAACATCAAATAACTTAAGAGCCACCTTTCGCTCTTCAAGATATTTATCGCCCACAATCCTAAGACAGCCCTCCAAAGAGGGCCGAGCTTTCCCCATGCTTTGCCTCGGGCTCGAATGCAGCTCTCTAATTCGTCCTCATTTTCTCAGCTGGATTCAAATCTTGTAACAAATAGGTCCAGTAGAGGGTTGCGAATTCATTGGAATGATCCCTCAACCAATGCTTCTCCAAACGGTAGCGATGAGTTGCCTTGTTGAAAGAAGACATCCTGCAGCGGAAAATAAACATTCATGAACGGATGTATGTTGTATAAATAAACATCCATGAACGGATGTATGTTAGTGGTGCACCAGTACGACAACATAGCTTTGGGCGGTTGTGTTGGTCTCAATAGCTATAACAGGCCCTAACTTGACCTACGCAGAAACGTCCCAGAAAACTTCACCGGCTTTATCGGTCTGTAACCATAAGAATTGGGATCCATGGCCTTGTGGGTTTTGCGTCACACCCTCCCCCCACACACACTCCTATCGGTGTATTACAGTAGGAACCGCGATCCGTAGGACCAATAGACCTTTTTCTAGTCTTCCACGGTCTAATAGAAATGTTCCTTCACCCTCATCAACCCCACAGCCCGGCGACCTGCTGTTAACATGGGTATTCCACTTGGGTGTTGCCTGCCGAGGCCCAGTAGAATTGTTTCATCGTATATCGAACGGTATTTATAAACCTAAATAAGTGCCGCGCCGTTAAATTCCGACGTTACATACGAAAGAGACGGTGCCGGCAATCAAACGGTGATCAGCTGTCTTGATGCAATCTTGGTGCAAACGTATACGGTCCTAAGCGGAAATACCAAATGCTTTTTAATCGCAAGGCAAGTTTGTGCATGTAAATGTCCTTGGAGGTTATGTGAAAATCAACAGAAACGCATAAGTGTGATTTCAGTGTTTTGAGTAGGCAACATAGGTGTGAAGTAGATCATCGGCGTCAGCCTGCAAAGTTCGCGTTCCATGCGAGATAAGACACTACAGATTGTTTTTTGTGGAGCTTGTGACATGCCTGCCCAGCAGGACGCATACGACATAAAGGCAAATAGCAGCCAGAACGAACGTCCGCGTAGCTCAATTGGTAGAGCGACTTATTCCGGAATGAGGGGACCCGGGTTCGAGCGCCAGCGTGGAAAAAATGACGGAGATATTTACTTCGTTATAATGGCGCCCGAACTTTCCGGATGACCCGGCCGTTCAAAATCTCGCAATGGTGTGATGTTCTTTCCACACCGCGAGATAGAAAAAATCACAGAATCCCTTCTCCAGCGGTTCGAAAAATATATGTGTGCGACGTTGCATTCCACACACTAGATTGACTGGGAGTTCTCAAGTACGTTCTACAGCGGATGGCTGCCTGCGACAATTTATGGTCACGGCTGACCAGTGCGATATGTCCCAGACCCTCTTGGGGGGGGGGGGGTCTTAGCTATGTCCCCGGCCTTCTTTCGGGGGGGGGGTTAGCCCAATGAGTAATAGGATTCACATCTAGGAAATAGACTTATTGTCTGTTACATGTGCTGTAGTAAACGAGAAGTCCTTTATTCCCCAAACCTTGCATTATACTTCCTGGTCGGATAGAAACGTCAGTTCTGCAACACTTACTCTTAGAAGGAAAGTGTCATCGGGTACTGGGTGATACTAACACAGGTTACGAGATGCTCCTAAAATATAAGTCTTACAGGTTTTCATTTGCTTCATATGCGAAACTCCTTTCACACACCTATTGGAAATGGTGTGGATGCGTGGTGACAAACTGTGAAGAGTTTTGGTATGCACTGGTGTCCAAAACCTAAAGACGAACTCTATTTCGAAAGGTTACAACCACAAAATCAGGCGCAACAATTTGTGGTGATTTGCATAACTTGGAAATCAGTAGAAAGCCGGTGCACATGCAAAACGTCTAATCGTGCGCCCAGAAGTCACGTGGTATCACTTAAACAGACAAAAAAGTAAAGGGCGCAAAACCCCGTTGGCGCAGTTGTCAAAGAGGGGGATTATGATCATTCCTCAGAGTTGGGTCCTGATTCGAATCCCGGTGAAACGTGGATATTGTGTTTGTCTTATGGTTCCGGGTATCTGCCTTCCCTGGAACCAGTGGCCCTAAATTAGGGCCGGGAGACTGCTTACAAATAATTCAGTTGCTCACAGTGGTCGTTAAACCTTCAATAAAAAAAGAAAGAAAAGAAAAGGCTGCGATAGGCGACATGTGTTTGAAGGAAAATCTGGACGTGAAGATATAAAAAGTAGGAACGTGTGATTTACGTTATATCTCAAAGACATCTTCTGGATGATTTCACGTGGGAAAGAGTTACAGAGAAGCTGTTGCCAGAGATTTTTTGGAATCGCGCCTATTGTGTTATCTAGCCTCTGTGTAGCGTCCTAAACCAATGGAGTGCGTTCCAGACGCACGCTAATTGGTCGCCCTCGCTCTACTACGACGCACAAAGACACATTTTTAGTTTTAACAACAAAACGCAATCGCCGACCTACAGTAGGTCAGGTTGCAAGTCGACTCTCTTCCAGCACAGAAACGCGGATGTCCCGAAAAATTATGGCAATACGTCTGCGACATACAAGGCTCCATGCCCAAAGGCCTGCAAGCTGCGTCCCTCTATCCAGAGCTAAATGTAGCGCTCGTTTTCAGTGGTATCGTATCCACAGAAATTGGACACGTCATCAATGGGTCGTTGAAAGTCGTTTCAGTCTGTCCTGGGATTCTGGACGTCAGTTGATCTGGCGTGAAAGCGGTACAGCGTGCCAGCGAGAGAATGTGCAGGGAAATGGCAGATATGCCGGTGCCAGGTTCAAGATGTGGCGCGGCATCGTGATTGATGGCGCGCCGGAATATGGGACAATGACTGGGGAACGATATTGCAACGAAAGTTTTCAACCTTATGTTCGATTATTCGGTGGCGCTTTAAGCGAATACTTTCTGTTCATTGATGACAACGCGACATCTTATCGTACGACGGAAATGCAGACACGCTCCGAGACCAAGGATATTCATCGCATCGACTGGCCAGCATGCTCCACAGACCTCAACCCCATCGAGCAGGTCTGGGAGGCAATGGCGAGTCGCATTCGTGCACGAACCCTCTCTCTAGAAATCAAACAGGGCCTCGTCCGTGCTCTAAAGGAGGAAAGGGCCAATTTGCCTCAAGAACTCCTAGATCACATGTCAAGAAGAAGTTTCTGAGTCAAATGACGCACGTGTCAAGAAGACAAAATTGCAGCAATAAGTTTCGTCCGTGTAGTTCAACCGGTAGATAGGTCAACTCCGGAGAACGCAGATGTGGGTTCAAATACCATTGCCGGCAAATGAGGCTTCATTTTCACAAACTACACTGGTGTGCAAAAATTACGGACGAAGAGGAGAAATTAGCATAACAGCGGAACGAGCAGGCACAACGGACCGAAAGACCACTCAGGAGATAGACTAGGGTCCGGTACGGTAGGGCATATGCATATATGCAGCATTACGTGATGGGGGGTGTTGGAAGGGAATAAAGCACACGGGCGGTGTACGCTCAGCAATTCGGTGAAAGCTATTGCACGATGTACATCGGTTTGAACGACGTCGAGATGCTGCCACCGTGTGATATGGCCATCAGACAATCCAGTAGACGACATCTGGATGATTTTACCCGAGGTCGTGTCATTGGGAAGTTGGAAGAAGGTCGAAGTGTGACTAGTGTGGCCGAGGAGTTCGGGATCGCTCACATCATCGTTTCACGAGCTTGGAGAGCATTCAAACGACAGGAACAGCTGTCCGAGAGTTAATCAGTGGTCTCCCACGAGCAACCCCGGGTGCGAACGATCGAGATATTGTCCTACAGGCGAGAAGAGACAGACGGCAGACACCGGGAGAAATCACAAGGCACATGCAACAGACAACTGGACGTCCGTTATCGCGTTTTACCGTTGCCAGGAGGCTGCTCAAAGGTGGTTTATTTGCACGACGACCAGTACGGTGTGTGCAATTAACGCCTGCTCATCGGAGACGGCAGTTTCTCTGGTGCCAGGAACACAAGAACTGGACACATCAGCAATGGGGTCGAGTTCTCTTTACGGATGAGAGCCGATTTAGTCTGACGAGCGATTCTGGACATATACACATCTGGAGAGAGCAGGGAACACGCAATCACACCTCCAACATCATCGAAAGGGGGGACCGGTTTGGAGGTGGCGGAGTTCTCGTTTTGGGCGGTATCATGCTTGGTAGCCGTACTGACCTCCACATCTTCCAAGGAGGTTCAGTCACTGGTGTCCGTTATTGTACCGAGGTTATCCTGCCTCACGTGCGTCTGTTTAGAGGTGCTGTGGGTCCTGAGTTCCTCTTTATGGACGACAACGCTACATCTCATCGTACAAGGGCTGTCGCAGAGATGTTGAAGGATGAAGATATTTAACGCATGGATTGGCCCGCAAGGTCCCCGGACCTAAATCCAATCGAACACGTGTGGGACCTTCTCCGGAGACGCTTAGAAGCACGTCACCAGCCGCCAGCAATGATTACGCAGCTACGTTCGGCGCTACAAGAAGAATGGGCCGTGACGCCTCAACAGCTCCTTGACAACCTCGTCCTCAGCATGGACAGACGTTGTAAATCCTGCAACGCAGTCAGAATTTACAACGTCTGTCCATGCTGAGGACGAGGTTGTCATATTCCCTACTAAAGACTGGATTTTTCTTGGCAGCCGCCTGTCACATGGACGTTTCTGTCTTCTGTCCAGTTGTGCTCGAAGCTACCTTTTCAATAAAGTGCCTTTGTATCCTTTGGATTCCTTGTTTGGACGGTTTTGCTCACTTGTCCCGTATTCTTACATCTTGGGGATCTTATTGTATGATTTGAGTCGATGTGGAGCACTTCTGCACGACGTTACATTCGGAAAACCGTCTCGCTCTTAATTTTTGCACGCCAGTGTATTATCTCACACTTCGTACCGTAGGACTAAGAGAAATTATTTTTTTTGTTGAAACAAAATTTTAACTATCCACGTTTTGCTGATCTGTCAGACTTTAAACTAAGTAAACTTTTCTCTGCTAGAGACGAGGTAAACTAACCTCTTGGTAGGGCATTTAAAAGCCGCACACACTTCCAAAACACACTTCCGGGTGGATTTGCAAATTGCCAGACAAATGCCAAAATAACGTTACCTGGTAAGCAATTTAAATGAACTACTATGAACCTTTCATTATTTTATTGCTGTAGCTTTAGATGTGAGTAGTAAACTGAGTAATTAGCTAAAGTTCTTGAATAGCTGCGTTACACATAAATTAACCTTTGTAACGAATTACCAAATGGCCAAAAATAAGGATCAGCAAGAAAGAAGAGGCTTATTGTTTTGGTCAGTAATTTTATTTCTTTATTCACAGAAAGCGAAATTCCGCTGATACGTCGTGACACTCGTGTCATGACACGGAATTCGATCAAATTATTATCAATAGTAGGTAGTGTCTAACTCAACAAACTTTTTATGAACGTCTTACAATCTCAACATTTAACATCTGCTCGGAATCACCACAGCTCCAAAAACTGAACAATCTGTCTGCTTATTAAATCTCTACTATCTGCTCTTCATACGATCTGCTCACTAATATACACTGCTGGCCACCCAAAATGTAACACCAAGAAGGAAGCATTCTATTGGCCAGAAATTCGCAGGATTCGTCGCCTGCGAGAGGACATGCAAACGCTTAGCATTGCAGGGCATATGCAAATCATGTGCGCCCGGCACGCCACCGAGAAGCACTATAAGAAGGGTGCACAGAAGGCTGGGTGTAAGTAGTGGAAGTGTGTTGTGCTGCCGGATCTGTGCGTGGGAAGCTTCCTGATGCCTCGTCGCAGAACACGGCAGTCATTCCAGCACGTTTCGGAGTTCGACAGAGGACGAATAGTGGCTTATCGCGACAGCAGTTTATCGTACCGAGACATCGGCGCCCGTGTGGGACGACATCCAGCCACAGTGAGGCGAGTATGGATTCGGTGGGTGCAGGAAGTACAGATGGACCGACGTGAGCAATTGCCGCAGCCGCGGCACACCACCGAACGAGAGGACCGGCATGTTGTGCGGCGCGCATTGGCGGCTCGCACCGCCACATCACGAACATAACCGCAGGAATTAGGGTGTGTTGCGCAACAAACTTTGTCAGCACGTACCGTTCGACGTCGTCTGCAGGAGCGCCGACTTGTCGCACGAAGCCCATTGCTCCGGTTACCATTTACGTTAAACCACCGGCTAGTGCGGCGGCACCGCTGGGAGAGACTGTATGACGCCTGCATTATGCATCGCCATACCGGTCCGTCGCCTGGCGTTATGGTTTGGGGCGCAATTGGATATGATACTCGCATCCCTCTGGTACGCATCGCCGGTACACTCAACAGCCATCGCTGCATGTCCGACGTTTTGGAGCCTGTAGCCCTCCCTTACCTGTAGGACCTGCCAGCGGCCACGTTTCAACAGGACAATGCGCGTCCGCACGTGGCACGCATTGTGCAACATTTCTTCACCGCACAACAGATGTCACTGCTGCCGTGGCCCGCCTGTTCTCCCGATATGTCGCCCATCGAACACGTCTGGTTGCTGATCGGCAACCAAGTTTCCCGGCAAGCACAACCCGCGGCTACGCCTGATGAACTGTGGCAACGTGTGGAATCAGCCTGGACCGACATATCCTAAGCTCACATCCAAAGCCTCTTTCGTTCGATTCCGCGGCGTGCAGCGGCCGTTATTGCCAGCCATGGTGGCCACACGAACTATTGATGTCTGCGTGTTCCGCAAGTCGCACGTGCCTGTGAGCTCAATCGTTTCATCTTTGGATCTGTCGTTATGTGTCCAGTAAATCTGGCTTTGCTATCTCGTGTCTTTCTTGGTGTTGCATTTTGGGTGGCCAGCAGTGTATATAATGTTTTTTGTTTTGTCGTGCTGTTACCCACTGTCAGAGTTGCGAAAAAACAAGAAAGTTGATACCAAATTTTCGCTTGTAATGAGAACGACTTTTGAATCTTTCCTGATGCAAATTAAATTTACCAAAGTTATTGAAACTCAATGGAACTGGAAAGAAAATATCACAACCGGATTTCTGCAATCGAAAGAACATCCGGAAATAGAACCAGCGACTTACTTCCACCAGCGGCTAAAACGAATGTTACGAAAATTAACGAGTGGCACACAAAAAGTTTTTCATAGCAGAAGGAAGCATAGGTGAAAAATAGACTTTCAAATCGAACTGTTAAAAGAAAAATTACACAAGGGAACATGATATAACTCTACGTCTTCTAGCGGAAGAATTTTGCATAATGGAAAAGTTGAAAATAGGTGAAAAATATTCTTCATGGAAAAACCTATGCTAAGGAAAAAGGACTTTTAATATACGTCTCCCGGTACTGGAGATAGCGAAAAAAGTTATTAACCTTTACGCTCCCTAGCGGGAAATTAGTGCATTATTAAAGAAAATAATGTTCCACATCTCTATTGCAGTGAATGGCATCACGGCCGGCTGGACCATAGGGGCAACCAGGGTGGTCGCCCCGGGCCCCGCGGCTTTATGGGGCCCCGCAGTTTAGAAAACAAAATAATTTCCGGTAAAAAAAAATTACCTACATTTTTTTTTAACTTTTGGGACACAAAGCCCTTAAAAGTACATTTTTGAAGTTTTTCGTTTGTTTCCAATCTCCCCATTTTTGAATACCTTATCCCCTCTATTCGTCGTACGGACACTGAGATTTGCAGATTCGAAATGATTTTTGTAACCACCTTAATCTTTTCCGCATTCACGAAATAGCAAATTAAATTTCATCATTTTGTGGTGCCCTATTTTTATATATCCAACAATTTGTGTCAAAACCTGATACTTAAATTTAAGGAAATAAAAAGAACAATATCCAAGTTACTTTCGGACTACATATGGAGGCCACTTTTCCAACATTACAAGAAATTAAAAAAAAAAAAGAAAAAAAGGTCACTTTCATATATAAACGCGCATAAAAGTTTAGAATGTCACTAATTTGTCAGTTGCTCCACTGTGCATTAAAAATCAATCACTAAACATGTATCAGGACAAAAAACTGTTTACACCAATTGTTTTTAGAGGGATCCATATTATATTTCCTATACAAAATATTCGCAATGAGAAAATGTTAGCTAAGCAAGTATCTTTTTATCATTTTGTGAATAAGCTGTTATAAGAGTCACAATGCAACATAAACCTCTTCTCCCGGGAAAGAAAATCGTAGATTTTAACAATTTTTACTCTCTCTCTCTCTCTCTCTCTCTCTCTCTCTTTCTCTATCTCTCTTCCTCTCTCCTTTTCTCTGTCTCTCTTCCTCTCTCCTTTTCTCTGTCTCTCTTCCTCTCTCCTTTTCTCTGTCTCTCTCCCTCTCATTTTCTCTCTCTCTCTTTCTCTCTCTCCCTCCCATTTTCTTTCTTTCTCTATCTCTCTCTCTCTCCCTTTTTCTCTTTCTCTCTCTCCCTCCCATTTTCTTTCTTTCTCTATCTCTCTCTCTCCCTTTTTCTCTTTCTCTCTCTCCCTCACTCTTTTCTCTCTCTCTTTCTTTCTATCTTTCTCTATATCTTTCCTTCGCTCTTTTCTCTCTCTCTTTTCTCTCTCTCTTTTTCTCTCTTTCTCTCTCTCTCTCTCTCTGTCTCTCTCTCTGAACTTTCAGTCCGTATTATGGTCCTTTTCTTAAGCTTAAAGCAAATACTTCTTTGAGATAATCGATTTGTCTTTACGGTAGTGTTCGTGTGTCTTCCTCACGAACGATCATTTTCAGAAACGTCTTTATTAAAATACGAGATTTATATTTTAGTGCCCACAATGAAATTTTGCTCTGGGCCCCGCAATGAAATTTTGCTCTGGGCCCCGCAATGACATTTCGCCCAAAATGATGAAATCTAAGCAAGAGCTCCATCCGGCCCTGATGGCATGCTGTGCAAAGGGAATTTCTCAATAGGGTTTTAAGAAGCAGAGATTCAAATGCAAACAGAAGTACACAAACACCATCTAGCGACAGAACTGCGAACCATAAAACTCCTCAAACACTGGCATTTAGTATTCCACAAAGTTAATAGCATTCGGTGTTGAAAGACGTTTTTGAATCACACATTTAGGAACAGAGATAGTAAGAAAAACTGAATAAACATTTGCGCCGCCTAGAGGCAAAACTGTGCATTATTTTGGGAAGAAAATGTACACAAAGTGTTTTCATAGTTAGTAGTATCTGACCGAAAAAGAACATTTTTAATCGGATATTTAGTCCCGAAGATATCACTGGATATCACTGATTTATTTAGTCCCAAAGAGATCAAACGTGACCTTACGCCCTCTAGTGGTAAATATGGGCGTTAAGAAAAACTTGAAATTATATGAGAAAGATTTCACAGCAGGAACGCTCTCTAACAAACAAAGAAATTTTCAAATCAGACTTTTACAAGCTGAGGTACCTACAAAAATAAGATATACATCTACGCCCCTTGGCGGAAAAACTATGTATTAAGTATTTTAAGAATAAAGTAGTCTGAAGGGATTTTTCGAGGTGAGCGGTAGAGGTCCACGAAAGATTTTTTTTCAATCGAGTTTTTGGAAGCTTAGATTTTGCTGCAAATACATCAGGAACAGAAATAAACACAACGATCCTGGTGGCCTAACTATTTTTCATCAAACATTAGAAATTATAATAGCAAACATTTCTAATCAGGTTTTAGATAAAGAAATATCAGGCAAAACGCAGTTTACTTTTACGGTACCTAGCGGACAAATCTATGAATTGTTTGAAAGATTTGAAAATGTATGAGAAACATTTCGCACCGGAAACGCTTTGCAACAAAGAAAGAATTTTGGAAATCGTAGTTTCAGAAACACGGGTATCGGAGAAAACGCAATTTGCCTTTACGCCCCTGTCATACTTTTGTGTTCTTATCACGATTTTTGTTGTTGTATGGTGATGTTATGCACTTTAGATGAACTTACTTGTTTTTCTTGCTGCCACCAGTCTAGATTGGGGTAAGGTCTAGACGCCTTATGGAGATCACTTTATTCGAGACAGAGGCATGGTTCAAGACTTCCAAGCTGGTGTAGAAATGAGCCGAAGATATTTAACTAATAACAAATAAATTTATTATCCACCACTTAGGGTAGAATGAAGATTGGTTTTACACCTGGCGCTAGAACATACAGAAGAATTTTAGGTGACAATAGAGCTTGAGCTGAGCCAACAGAAATATGGTGCTTCCTTGTTAGCACCGTTCAGTTTTTTCAAGAGTTCAGTGAAGTCACATTCAAGTCCTCTCTGAGTTCATAAGTTACGCATTAATAGCGTTATGCAGCACTTTGGAAACAAGATATGAGATTACCAGATCTCAGATATAATGGATCTAGACCTCGGCCTGATTCCTTGTAACAAATATAGATAGTTACTAACCGCAGTTAGTTGAAATCTATTCCTAGCTAACTCGACCGCAGCCGAGCGCTTTTCTTACGGCAAAATCATCCCACGCGATGACCTGACGTCCTGCTCTGGTGAAAACTAGGCGAGAAGAGAGCGCCAAAAAACTAACTTCCTGAGTCCTCCCCAAACTTCTGAGCCCCAGCGAGCGCTTAGCCAATCGCGAAGACGCATTCGACCCCCTTAGCTGGGCATCCTTCACTCTCCGCGTCCTGCTTCTCACGGTTTACATCCGCCCGATGGCTGCTCTTCGAAGAATTCCATGCTCAAAGTTCTGAGAATTCATGGGTTTGTTATGACCTTGTGAACTGGTCACCAAGATAACTGTTATGCTCCTTTCCTCGCTTTTCACTTCAAAATGGCGTTCCATTGCCCACTTCTGATTTTCCCACGTTTTACTTTTTTAACATTCAGCAGTTCCTAAATTCCTGTGCGACACTGGCATATTTTCCAATTCTGTTTTTCCTAACGGTTTTCACATCATCACAGCCCACTAGCGGAAGTTCTATGAATTACTTGAAAATTTTGAAACTGTATGAGAAACATTTCGCATCTGTAAAGCTCTGTAACAAAGAAATAATTTTTCAAATTGAACTCGTAGAAGCAGAGATATCGACAAAAATAAGATATACGTCCACACATCCTGGCAGTAAATTTATGCCCTATTTTGAGCAGGAGGTATTCTCTAACATTTTCCGAGGTGAACGGTATCGGTCTATATACAGAGATATCAACAAAATAAGATATACATCTACGCACTAGATTTTTTCCATCGAGCTTTTAGAAGCTCAGATTTTGCTGCAAATACATCAGAAGCAGAATTTAACACTTACGCACTCCGGTGGCCAAACCATTCTTTACCAAAAATTAGAAGTTATATGAAAAACATTTCCCATCAGGAGCTGTTTTCGATGCAGAAATAATTTTTCAAATTAGAGTTATAGAAGTATAGATATCGGAGATAACGCAATTTATCTTTACGTCCCATAGTGGAAAATCTATACGTTGTTTGAAACGAAACTGTGCCTAAAATAGTCTTCGTTATAAACTTCATCGAAAGGAAGATATATTTTTTTCAATCGGACACTTAGAAGCAAATATATGCAATAAAATATATTTTGAATTCGATGTAACCTGCATTTACGCCCTCTAGCGGCGAAGTTATAAATCGGGAAAACCGGAAAGCCAGGATCATCATTCGCACATTTCAAGCTATGCAATGCAAAAATAATTTTTCAAATCGGATTAATATATTTCCAGAGATATGGTGCACACAGACTGATGGACGGACGAACAAACCGATAACATAAGCACGATGTGTTTTCACAAGAGACGTGCTGAAAAGCTGTACAGGGAAGTAATGCGTTTTTCAGTGGGAAAACATTTAACCACGAAGTAACTAATATTACGTAACTGAAAGGTAAGGTTATTTAGAGGTTATTCACATTACTTTGAAAAATGAGGAAAGTTTCTCTCCTGTTTTATGAACCTAAGAATACAGTAGGTAACATGATCTGAAAACATTTTTGAGAAATCTATTTTAAGATACTTGAATGAACAGTTTCATTTGATGGTGCTACGCAGCAAACATTTATTTATCTGCCATAAGTATGCCTTTTGTCGGATATCAAAATTAAAACCCTGTGTAATGTATCATTGAGATGACATATGAGTCAAAAGTGGTAACATGCAGCGAGAAGCCTTGCCGGTGTAGTCCAATTGGTAGAACAGCCGACCAAGAGTAAGAAGATGTAGTTGGGATCCCATCAGTAGGAGAAAAGGGCAATTTCTTCACAACGGCGCTCGAACGTAAAAGTACCGTATTTATTTCGTCGTGGACGCAATTTTTTTGCTGAAATAAGTTTCGAAAATTTACCATGCGCCTTGGAGAACAACGGTTACGTTTTTCGTAGGCCTATGCTAACCCCAGAGGAAGGTTATCTATGTTAATGTTTACCAGGTAAACCTTATCAATAACAACATACTAAAGTTCTGTCGCAATAGAAGCATTTTTAATCAAGTTATGAGGATCATGGCTGTGGAATATATCTCGCTCCTGTGCCCTGACCTTTAATCTTATTTCAATGATATTTAGCAGAACCGGTTCTGTATACCTTCGGAACAACATGATAAAGTTTTGTCGTAATCGTAGCATTTTTATGCACGTTATGACGCATAACGACAATGGAATGGATCCCTCTCCTATGTCCTGACCTTTGACCCCATTTCCAATAGCGTTCGTCACCAGGTGGTCTCGTACCACATACTAAAATTTCAACGAAATCGAACCATTTTCACGCGAGACAGACAAAGCTGGAGCATATACGCTTCTTCAACCTACGGTTGGAAAGCGTAAACAAGACTACTTTCGTCGTGAAACGCCATGGGAAGACTAATGTTTCTTTTTCTTCGCGTCGCTTCTGCTGAGATGCATGTACGATAAACCACGTGGTCTATACTACGAGACATACACACGCATATAGAGTTCTAGGGCGTTCTATTATTCATTGTCAAGTCCAATTCCGTCGAATTCAAGTCAAAGAAATCTAATTAGGTCAATTAATTTGAAAAAGTCAAATTCAAATCCGCTACTCCTATGTGGGATGATATAAAAAAATAAGCTACCTACTCTACCCCTAAATGTACAGCCATTCGGGAAGCCTTGGAGATCATTACCAACAGTGATACTTGCAATGATTGCGTCTCACTTGAGTTGCCACGAATTTGGAACCACTTCCTCAGTAACGCCTTCTGCCTACCAGGACACTGCGTGCACAACCAACGTGATATCTCGTATCTTTAAATGAATATAACGCCGCATCTATTTATTGTCAAGTCAAGTTCCTGCGTTAAAATTGTTAAAGCGTTCTATTATTCAGTTTGCAGTTTCTGTCTAACTTCCTTGAAAAAACCATCTGGTTGACGTGCGAAAGCTTGGAAACGCTTATGTATACACTGAAGTGCCGGAAAAACAGGTATAGACGAGCTTATGCAAAATACATAGCAACGTAACCTATGCGCGTACTCAGTTGCGTCCGCCAGTGCGTATATAAAGCGATAGACATCGTTACCAGCTGTAAGAGCGGTTTTCGGCATGATAATGACAAGTAATAACGATTTAAGCGATTTTCCAAGCGGTGTCATAGTTGGCGCTCGTGAGATGGGCCATAGTATTTCGGAAGTAGAAACGAAGTTCGGATTTTCACGGACAACCATTGCAAGGGTGTACCGTGACTACAAGAATTTTGGCAAAACCTCCAACACACAATACCAGTGTGGTCGTAAAAGACATTGGGTGAACGTGACCATCGTCGGCAGTCAAGAATCGTTTCACGCAACAAGCGTGCAACACTCTCGCAGGTATCATCGGAATTTAATGCTGGAGCCTCAACAAGCATCAGCTTCCGGACTGTGCAACGTACCCTGCACGATATGGGCTTTGGGAGTCCACGCCCAATTCGAGTCCCCTTGATGGGTGCACGACACAGAGCTATGCGCCTTGCTTGGGCACGGCAACACCGCCACTGGACACTTGATGACTGGAAACAAGTAGCCTGGTCTGACGAGTCGCGTTTCCAACTGTATCGGGCAGATGGAAAAATTAGTGTGTGGCGCAAACCCATGAAGCCATGGATCCCGCCTGTCAACAGGGAACTGTACCGGCTGGTGGGGGTCCTTAATGGTATGGGGTGTGTTTAGCTGGACTTCACTGGGACCCCTGGTACGTCTACAAACGTCTATGACCGTCCAACGCTATGTGCGCATCCTTTCTGACGTGGTTCCCCCTTTCATGTCCTGCATTCATGCTGATGGGTTGGGCCTGTTCCAACAGGACAATGCACCTTATGGTTAGATTAGCATTCTTGTTAGTTTGGGGTGTTGCCATTCCCACCCAAGTTCCCAGATCTGAACGTGATAGAACACATTTGGGATGCCATGCAACGCGCTATAGGACACAGGAATCCAAGACCTCGGAATACACCCGAATTGTGGAACGCTCTGCAGGAAGTATGGTGTGCATTGCCTGCAGCATATTTCCAGAAGCTAGTGGAGTCCATGCCTCGTCATATTTCTGCACTCCTGCGCTCCCGTGTGCGACCTACCAAGTATTAGACTCGTATGGCAATTTCTCTGACACTTCAGTGTATATTTCTACGCCAATAAATCGAATCGCTAGTATAGTGTTACTATTTTCTACATAACTGCTGTACTGTTCCTCGTTACTAATTTGAAATGTATGTATTTAGTTCAATGTGTTTTCAGAAATTGCGGAATTCGATGTGATGAAACTATGCGCAAATAGCTGAAGTTAAAATAAAATACAGGCCATTATAAAAGTGATTTCCTGCGCGCTTTCCTATTCACATAAGGTTAAAGCTCTCCTTGAGTTGTGAAAACCCGTGACTTAAACGCATAACCACGTTTAGATATGCATAGGAGGTTTTATTCTGATAGTTTCCACGTCGAACAACAGATGAATCTTGTTTCCACGAATGCGAGTTCGCTTTTCTACGTTTTGGATAAAACAAATATATTCTGTGCGCAGGGATATCAGTACGGCCTTGATGTGTTTCCTGCATCTTGTACGAACGAAATAGGTAGTTTGTAGAAAGTTCTAGACAGGTGACATAATGCTCCCCATTCTGTACTCACCAGCAGGATTTCCTTAATCCTTCTTCAACGTCTTGTTTTTCGTTGACATTCTCTGACATCTGGAGAAGATGCCTATAAGTGGGAGCACACTTATCCTCCGCCAGGGAGATGTTCTTGAAGCAAGGAGCATGTAGAAGATACGCTGGAAAAAGAAAAAGAAAAACATCACACTCGCATCAAAGGAAGACACTGCTGGTATTTCGATGATGCATATACACTGCATTCCTTTGCCAGATCGGATCTCCACAAAAATGCACCATCAATAAAAAAAAAAATTCCCATTTTTCCTTCAAATAAGGCTCCGTGTATTTTTTTCTATGAATAGTCGAATATTTTCTGATGCTTTTGTTACTCCAAAATCAATATAGGAAATTAGAAATCTACTATCTTTAATCGGATCGCTTAATAGGAATGAAGAAATCTCGGAATGTTGTATAATTTAATGAATTACTTATTAAAAAGACAATAAGTAATGTATAATTTGAAAGAATATGGAATGGTGTAAGGGTAACGCGCTCAGCTAGATATCGAGAGATTCGGGATTCAATTCCCCGACGGCGGCCGAATAACAATTTTTTGGTTGCTGTGCGTTGCTTAACGTGGAAAGAGCGATGGATTTATTTATTCAACTGACGCCACGTATTTAGAGGATTGTCAATTTGGATCTCACCCTTGGATTTAATTGCTATAATTAACATATGTAGCCAGTGCCGTTAATACCCACCAGAAGGAGACGTCTCAGTAGCTGAGCCAATCTTACGGATTTATGATGTCAGAAAAACACACACAGCGCCGTGAATTGTTGGCCGCTGTGGTGTAAAGCTAACGTGCTCGGCTAGATATCGAGAAATTCGGGATTCAATTTCCCAACGGCGGCCGAATGACAATTTTTCGGTTGCTGTGCGTTGCTTAAGGTGGAAAGAGCGATGGGTTTATTTATTCAACTGACGCCACGTATTTAGAGGATTATCGCGTTGGATCTCTCCCTTGGATTTAATTGCTATAATTAACTTATATAGGCAGTGCCGTTAATACCCACCAGAAGGAGACGTCTCAGTAGTATTCAACTGACGACACGTATTTATAGGATTAGCAATAAGTAATTATTTTAAATAAGATTTAAAAGATAATAAACACACCGGACAAAGAATTAGTCACTCCTATCAGAACTTACCTAATAACAGGTGACGGCGCCTCTTGCCTTGATGACACCATGAATCCAGTATTATACAAACTCCACGAGTTTGTGAATGTATTGAACATCGATTTGCAGCCAATCGTGCGTGAATTGCTCCCCACGTTCCGCCAGAGTACGTCGATGTCTATTCCGTCGTTTCACCTTCTGTTCCAAATGATCCCACAGATTTCCAATAGGATTTATATCTTGGGATTTGGCGGGCCAGTCGAGGTGAGACAGTGCTGCTGATTGTTCGTCGTGCCACTAAGACACAGTATTAGCCCTGTGCACAAGGAAAGTGTCGTCTTGGAAGACAGGAGTGGCAATGTGATTCTGCTCCTGGATATGTATAGAGCAAATGGCGACACTTCGTCATTCAGAAAGCGGAGGTACGCATGCTGGTTCAAATTCATTGTCACAGCAACGGGAGGGCACATTTGGTGATACAAAAAGCATCCCCAAAACATCACAGAACCCCTTCCAGCTTGAACAACACCTTCGATACAATCAGGAGTAAAGGCTTCATTGGGACTGCGATGCACTCATCGCCTCCCATCTTTGAAGTTCGTCCGAGCCCTCCTGCTTATCTTTTTCACTGCCTTAACCGCGCCCGATGGACTTTTCTGCCCCGTATGCCTACCTTGAGGCAATGGAGGAATGGATATACTTCTTCTACGAACACCTCGAGCCGCCGAAGTCTTGAGGGGCCTCGTCGCCTCTATCTGGACTTCCGCTATGATGCTCCAGGTCTATTGCTCTATATTCTTCCTCGCCTCCTGAGTGATCATTTTAGCTCTATTATGCTTAAGTCCCGCCTTTATATTGCGTCTGTTATTGTTTATGCTCATTTTGCCTGATGAATTTGTGTAACGTCTCGCCTGTACTGCCTGGCACAGCCCGCCATTTGTTCTTGCTTTACTGTGCCCCGTGGTTCCCAGTTCTTCAATGTATTAGTCCCAGAGGCTCAATAAAGCGACGTTGAAATCATCATTGGAGTACAAAAAAAAAAACGACGCTCATTAGACCAAATTATTCGTTCCTAATCCTCCACAGTAAAGTTTTGGTGCCTCTAAGCCCATTGATAATGTGCGACTTTGTGACTTGCTGTTAAAAGAGGCCTCTTCCGTTGTACTCTGCTCCAGATGTCCATCGCATGCAAAATCTCTTCGCAATGCCCTTTCGGAAATTGGTCGGGGTGGACTTTCATTGATTGTTTGGAGCAATTGTTGCCTGCTTTGAAACAGATTTGCAGTTACTAGACGTGAAACATGGCGGCGGTCCCTGTTAGTGAGAATCTTTTTTCCGGCCACAGTTACATCGCCGATTTTGAGTTTACTGTGAACTACACCACTGTTTGTAGACTAGCTGGACAGTACGCGTCGAAACACCAAACAAATTGGGCGACTTCATTCACTTTGTGTCCGTGGGCACGGCCAAACAGGATGGCTCCTTTTTGTCACTAAGTAACGTTTGTCTTACGACCCATATTGCAGACTAAATTCAACACTCATGTTCGTCTTCACCACTGCACGACACAGAAATGATCCTCTGGACCATGTTAGGGCTATGTATCTCCCACCAATGCTATCACGGTGCTCTCTGTGCAACCGGTAACTTCCTATTGTAATTTCAGCTAGTGGAGTCCATGCCCCGTCGTATTTCTGCTGTCCTGCGCTCCCGTGGGGGACCTACCAAGAATTAGACTGGTGTACCAGTTTTTCTGGCACTTCAGTGTATATATATATATATATCAAACTCTCTACACCTTCAACCAAGAACTTCCAGTAGAAATCCCTAAATCCCACTAAATTAACACACGCAAACTAAAATCAAAACTCTCACAATTCACATACAACACAAAAAAAAATAATAATAATAATATTAAACACTAAAAATCAGGGTATCCGTCTGGATCTTTTCGATAAGAGAACACATTTTAGTTTTGATACCAATGTTTTAAGTAGCTGGTACTCCAATGTTTCTAAACACGTGTATAGAAATGTTATTATTTCCCAATTCATTAGAATCACAAGAATATGCAATAATCGGTCCAATACCACAAAGCAGTTAAAAAAACGTTTTTCTTCTTTTTAAAAAAATAATTATCCGTTAAAGTATTGTTTATTTCATTTCGAAAAATTATTGACATCTTTTAATTCGGAAAAATCTTATAAAATCAGACTATGTAACATTACTACCTTTTAAGCTTTGGACTAATTTTTCTTCGGGCCTCAATTGAAAATATTTTCCTCCGAGTCGCCCCGGAGCATTTAACCTAACATATGCTGACATCCATTAAAACACAAAAACAATTAATTTTCGTTACAGTTTTTGTGAATTCCGACAGAGGTCGCCATGGGATATCGTGTGGTTGCTTTCAAAAATTCAAGTTATGTCTGGGAGTGGGTTCGGCGGCGGTTGTTATGTTTTTGCAAGATATGGAGGGAATGTGCTAAGATCGAAGTTTAGATTTATTGGAGTTCAATGGAGTTGTAGGGTTTAAAGTTATTTCATTTCATCATTTCAGGTAAGTTTTTTGTATTTCAGTTCTGTGTTGTTGGTTCAGGTAGGGAAGACCAGGTGTATAGCACTAAAGTAAAAAAAAAAAAATTAACTCTTGTTTCGGAAATCACATATTTCAAAGACACCTGCATGAAACCTGAACCAGGGTTCGGGGGCAGGGGAGTCTTTTCCTGATGAGTGGCTCCCGGTGCCCCACTCCAAGTGTTTAATATTATTATTATTGTTATTATTATTATTATTATTATTTTTCTGTTGTATGTGAATTGTGAGAGTTTTGATTTTAATTTGCGTGTGTTAAATTTAGTGGGATTCAGGGATTACTACTGGAAGTTCTTGGTTGAAGGTGTAGAGAGTTTGACATATACTCCACCAGTTGTTCTTGCTGCAGTGCGCAGTTCCCGGATGGGTAGGGCAACTTTGTAGTACACCTTTAAAAATTTTATATATATACACTGCCGGACAGATGACAATAGCAACGATAGCAACCAAAAAATGGAAGGTAGGAAAATGTGGAAATTAGCATAAGTGCGGGATACAGTAAGACGTATTGTGCGTATGCAAATTTTGGATTGCCGAACTTGTTCGTGACGTCATAGCGCTGATAAGAGATATAAAGGATTTAACGCGTATTGACCGTTGTTGTTCAAACGCAAAGTTGAAAGAGAAAGAACCAATTGACGAACTTGCAATTTTCAGTATGTCTTCCCGACATCACCTAGATGATTTTACGCGTGGCCGTATTATTGGCAAAATTAAAGAAGGGCGAAAAATAACAGATGTTGCCAGGGAGTTCGACGTCAGCCACAGTGTTGTTTTAAGGCTTAGGAAATCATTTCAAACAAATGGAGAGTGTAGCAAACGTCACGGGGGAGGTCGTGTTCGCAGGACGGCACCTGCAGAAGATCGGTACATAGTGCTATCAACAAAAAGACACCGGCTCAGCACAGCTAGTGAGGTCGCAAATCAGTTTATGGCTGCTACTGGCAAGCGGATCTCCCGTAAAACTTTCGCCAGACGTTTACATGAAGGAGGACTGTACGCCCGCCGTCCTGTTGTGTGCATCCCAATGTCCAGACTTCACCGTACTGCCCGTTTGCAATGGTGCCATCAACATCGCAATTGGACTGATAACGACTGGTCTGCTGTCCTCTTCTCAGATGAGAGTAGATACAGTCTATCGTCTGCTTGTCGACGACAACTGATATGGCGTGATAGTGGTACTGCATATTGTCAAGCAAACATACAGGAAAGGGACCGATATCCGACATGTAGTGTCATGGTATGGGCTGGCATCATGATCAATGGTAGTACGTCCTTCTATGTGCTTCCAACTGAGACTATGACTGGCCAACGATACATTAATGATGTTCTGCTACCTCATGTTCGCATGTTCCGTGGTACTGTCGGTGATAGATTCATTTTCATGGACGACAACGCAACATGTCGTCGAACAGTCGCTGTCCAGGATTGTCTTGAGAGCGAGGATATTCAACGCCTCGTATGGCCAGCACATTCTCCGCATCTGAATCCCATTGAAAATGTGTGGGATGCTTTTGGGAGGAGTCGTGCTGGACGCCAATGCCCTCCAATAAACAAGGACACCTTCATCCGTGCACTGACAGAGAAATGGGATAAATTACCCCAACAGCTGCTTGATAATATTGTGCAAAGCATGACACGACGTGTGGAATCTTGCATCGCCCTCCATGGTGGCCATATCCCGTATTGACATCTTACGCCGGAACGCCTGCGGACGGTAATTGCATTTTTTTCACGTTTACATATTCTGCACAAAATGGCCTGTTTGTCCCTTGAGCACGTTCCAAAGCCTTCTGGATTTCAGAGCACAATAAATTGTCTTTCTTGTAATGTCCTGGCATTCTGACATTATTTTATTTCACTTGGCATCGAACCACACTTACTTTTTTATGCGCTATATAGCCGTTTATGATCCGTCCTTAGCAGTTGTCCAGCAGTGTATATATATATATATATATATATATATATATATATATATATATATATATGGGATGTAAGGTCAGGTGATGCGTAACATCACAGCCTCTCCTTGACAAATGTCAGCCCCGCCATCTCGTGGTACATCCTGTTCCCACTAAAGGGGCTCTGACGACCGCCAATAGCGGTATAACTATACCATCGGCATTAGAGGAAATGCTATCCCACACTCACCAAATAGCTTGGCCAGCGTGGTGAGTTATGGCCAACCCCTCCAAAATGACTCCACAACTTAAATCTTGGCCCTCAGTCTCCGGCAGCTGGAATGTACCTGGCCAAGGCAGCGGCCAGTGCGACATGAAGGCAGAGGGTGCTAAGAATCCCCGGAGGACCGGACTAGGCTGCCATCTGATGCTGACCTTGGCTTCGTATAACGGACGCTCCCTATCTTCTGATTCAAGGCTTCTTGAATTGGAAGAGGAACTACAAAGGATCAAGTGAGACATCGTCGGGCTAAGTGAGGTAAGGAGAAAAGGAGAAGATCTCATTGAACAGAAAAGTGGACATCTCTTCTACTATCGTGGGACAGATACTAGCAGAACTAGTGGTGTTGGATTTATAATAAACAAGAAACTGAAGGATAAAGTTGTAGAAGTTGAAAGTTCCTCTGACAGAGCTGCACGACTCGTTATCCAACTCTCGAGAAGATACCAGGCTCAGATTATTCAAACTTATGCACCCACCACAAGTCATGCTGAAGAAGAAATTGAAGAATTTTATGAGGAAATTCGTGATCTAAATAATAAAGGTAAGCAGCACTTGAAGATAATTATGGGAGATTTTAATGCAAAAATAGGGCAACGGCAACAGAATGAAACTTCAGTAGGTAAATTCGGTCACGGCAACAGAAACCAGCGTGGAAATACTCTCGTAGAGTTTGCAGAGGCAGAAGGGTTTTTCATCTTGAACTCCTTTTTCAAGAAAAAGCCACACAGGAAATGGACATGGAGACATCCAAATGGGACGACAAGTGAAATTGATTTTATTATGTGTAACAAAAAATTCGTCATAGAAGACTGCAGTGTGCTAAACAAGTTCAACACAGGCAGTGCCCATAGATTGGTGAGATGTAAGATGCACCTCAACACTAAACTTGAACGTGGCAAGCTCATAAGACAAACAAAATCTATTGACATAACCAACCTTAAAAAACACCATAATACCTTCAAATTGGAACTGAAGAACAGATTCCCTGCTTTAGAAGCCATAACATCGGAAGAAGTGGATATTTCTGAAGTTAACAGAAAAGTAACCAAAGCTCTTATGGAAACAGCAACAAAATTAGCTGGGTCTAAGAACAAATTGCATGTGAAATAATCATCAGGAAAAACCAAAATGTTGATGCAAAAAAGAAGAGTGATGAGGACAACTAAAGAAGATATGACTTCCAAAGTGGAATATATAGAGCTATGCAAGACAGTACGAAAAAGTATCACTGAAGACGTAAGGAAATTCAACTGTGAACTAGTAAGGAAAGCAATTGAAAACAACCAAAGCCTAAAGATAGCAAAGGGACATCTCAGTAAGGGGAAAAACAGATTATGGCACTGAGAAAAGAAGATGGTTCTGTAACAAGAAATAGAGGCGATATTTTGACAAGAGTGAATGATTTCTACTCCAAGTTATATGAAAGGGATGATACATGTACTCCAGACATCTTGAAAGGTACCAGTACCAGAGTTCTTCCAGTCCTTCCAGCAGAAGTTGCACATGCAATCAAGAACATGAAGCGGGGAAAAGCTCCAGAAGAAGATGGAATTACTGTAGACATCATACAAGAAGCAAGTGGAGAAATCGAAACAGTACTCGCCCAAATTTTCACTCGATGCCTTAATGAAGGGAAAATTCCTGAGGATTCGAACAACGCTACAATGATCTTGCTACATAATAAAGGTGACATTGAGGATCTCAGGAACTACAGACCTATCAGCCTCCTATCAGTGGTTTATAAAATCTTCACTAAAGTTCTTTCACACCGCTTGAAGGTAACACTGGACATGGCTCAACCGAGAGAACAAGCTGGATTCAGGAGTGGCTACAGCACAATAGATCATATCCACGTACTGAGAGAACTAATTGAAAGAGCGAGGGAATATGAACTTCCATTGTGCATGGCTTTTATCGATTATGAAAAAGCCTTTGATTCGGTGAAACCATCAGCAGTTGCAATGGCTCTGAAATCCTGCGGTATTGAAGATGCATACATTAATATTATTAATAACATCTATGAAAATGCAAGTGCAAAGATTCGGCTGTTTGAAAATACAACACACATAAAAATTGGAAAAGGAGTGAGACAAGGTGACACCATATCTCCGAAGCTCTTTAATGCCGCATTGGAAAATGTCTTTCAATCACTGAACTGGGAAAACAAAGGGATAAAGATTAATGGAGATTATCTAACCCACCTTCGTTTTGCTGATGATATAGTCATTTTTGCAACTACCCCATCAGAGCTACAGAGTATGATCCAGGAACTTGTTGACAAGAGTAAAGAAGTGGGATTAAAAATGAACTTTCAGAAGAAAAAAGTGATGTACAATGCTTTTACAAGAAATGAAGATTTATCGATTGATGGAGAAAAGCTGGAGATAACAGACACGTACGTTTATCTTGGACAGCAGATATCAAGTGAGGGTCACATTGGTGAAGAAATTAATCGGCGTACAAAACTTGCCTGGAGAGCTTTTGGAAGAAACAGCATAATTTTCAAGAGCAATATGCCATTATGTCTTAAAAGAAAAGTGTTTGATCAATGCATCCTTCCACTGCTTACGTATGGTGCAGAGACGTGGACCTTAGCTAAAAGAGACATACAAAGGCTGCAGACAACTCAAAGAAGCATGCAGAGGTGCATGCTTGGTGTAACCAGGAGAGATAAGAAGAGGAACACGTGGACCCGAAAAATGACAAGAGTGGAAGACATCATGATCAGAGTTAAATCCCTGAAATGGCAATGGGCTGGACATACTGCCAGAAGAACAGACCATCGATGGACAGCCGAAATTTTAGATTGGATTCCAAGGGACAGGAAAAGACCCAGAAGAAGACCACATGGAAGATGGGTGGATGAAATTCGAAAGTATGCGGGAGTGACATGGAGGAGACTGGCACAAGACAGACCGTTGTGGAGGAAACTTGGGGAGACCTTCGTCCAGCAGTGGATTGATAATGGTTGACAATGATGATGATGATATATATATATAAGAGAGCGTACTGACTACACATCATCATCATCATCATTGTCAACCATTATCGATCCACTGCTGGACGAAGGTCTCCCCACGTTTCCTCCGTCTTGTGCCAGTCTCCTCTATGTCACTCCCACATACTTTCGAATTTCATCCACCCATCGCCCATGTGGTCTTCTTCTGGGTCTTTTCCTGTCCCTTGGAATCCAATCTAAAATTTCGGCTGTCCATCGATGGTCTGTCCTTCTGGCAGTATGTCCAGCCCATTGCCATTTCAGGGATTTAACTCTGACCATGAAGTCTTCCACTCTTGTCATTTTTCGGATCCTCGAGTTCCTCTTCTTATCTCTCCTGTTTACACCAAGCATGCACCTCTGCATGCTTCTTTGAGTTGTCTGCAGCCTTTGTATGTCTCTTTCAGTTAAGGTCCACGTCTCTACACCATACATAAGCACTGGAAGGATGCATTGATCAAACACTTTGAAGTAAGAGTAATAAGCTCAATATTACAAAACCCCTCCAATACCGCGCAATGCTGCAGGAACTAGGAAAGGAATATATAATAAACGTCATGTCTACTCCAAAGCACAACACCATGAAACTTCAGACTTCAAAGAACCACAGCAAAAATGAATACAAAAACAAAAAGTAGTCAGTAGTCGGTAACCACTCTTCAAAGAAGGACATCACCAACCACTAACGACACCCAGTCAGGTTTCATGTCGGCGAACAAAAATCTTAGCCAAAAGTAAAGATTAATAAATTTAGAAGAAATTTAGAAATAAATTTGGTTCACCCAGTCTTCCCTACCTGACTTGGAATAACAAATTAAGCAACACTTACCGAAGCTCCACTGACAGTCGGAATACATAAAAATCAAAAGGATAAACAACTCAAACAAACAACCAACTGAATAACCCAGCTAACACTAATTATTTTCAGTGGCGACACCTAGTTTGCATAATATAATAATCAGCAATGGATGTAAGCAATATGTAGTTAGTTTTCCGGGGCGACTCTGAAAAAATGAGTTTTTTTATGTAGTCCGAATATAATGTTAGCAGATAGAGGAGAGAAGTGTAGTATTGATTATATTACATAATCTAATATTATCGGAATAATTTTGATTAAAAGTGTTTAAAAGGTTTCTAAAATGGAATACGGAAAAATCATATGGATAATAATTCTTAATACATACAAAAAAAGCAATTTAAGCTGTTCAGCAATATTTCCTTTATTATTACAAATCCTGGTAATTCTCAAAACCTGAGAAGTAATAATATTTCTATGAATACTAATGGAAAGATTAGAAAACCAATTACTCATAAAAATAGCGGTAAAATTAAAACAAGATCTTTTATCGTAGACATCAGTAATAATACCAAAGTGGTTTTGTGATTTGGAGTAGACATGAAGTTTATTATGTTGCAGCTGTCGTACCGTCAATAAAATGTCCGGGCGGACAACAGAAGTGCCAGCAGTTCAGGCCAGCAGCTGGCCAACAGTTGGCACCACAATCAGTTGTCATATGCCACAACAGGGCCATCAATTATCCATCACAGGCAGTAGCTAACACACGTGGCCATTCAGCGGCCCTATAAGCACGTGCCATAAATGATGGCTAGCCTAATGTGGTCCGCTAGTCTCCCGGCAGTGGCAGCCGGCAATCACGTGACGTAGTGACGGCTTGCGGATCTTGTCCGCCAATTCCCCAGTAGTAGCCATAAAAAATTAAACTAAAGATAACCGCCGTTTCCCAAAGCTACAATTTATTTCTTTTTTCTCCTTACAAAACTTCTGAATTACAGCACTGACGAAATTTTTTCAACATGTCCGGTATTTTTTCAACGTATGATTGTTTTTTTTTACGTTAATGGAACTTCATTTTTTCAACGAGCGCACCAACTTAAATGCACTTTCCAAAGTTTCGAGTTGTTCTTGTCGTCTTAAAAGACGATTGTTGAATTAATATATTTACCTGTTCATAGCACATTGTGTTACATTTTTAACGTTGTATCTCTCCTTTCCGCTGCCCGAAGCTACATTTGTTTTAAAGAGGAGAGATATTTTATTTTACTTCTTGTTATTTTAAGAAGTGAATTTCTCCAGTCTTGTGTATTCAACCCATGGATGAGTACATATATCCACAGAGCGTTGCTTTTTTTTTTTTTTTTTCAACATTACGCTTTTTTAATGTTTTTCCAGGACTTTTGTTTCAAGCAGTTTAGTGAAAGTTAAAACGTGAGATTACACAGAAATTATTTACTGTTATTCATGGGAATGGAGTGGGTGTATTTTCTGGATGTAATCTACTATTTCATGGCTTAATCTGATATCTTCGTCGACGTGGCATTTCCTTAGGAAATTAATTTGCCTCTCTACATATGCTTTTTTCTTAACACCAACTAAAATAACACGATGGCGATAGCGTCGTCTTCAACTAACTGGTACCACGAGAGACACAGCAAGGGTTGCTTCTGCGCATGCGCAGTTCCGTTGCTTCCATCTGCTGTTGGGTTTTCATCGGCTGCCAGCTACGGGCTACTAGTGGCACTTGCTTGGTGGCCCGCAATTCACGGCGATGCTGCAGGGCCATCAATGGCTGTCAACTGATGGCGCTGCCACCAACGGGCCACTACCGGGCCGTGGGCGGCTGGTTTCAGCCAGCAGTTACCGAACACTGCCAGCTGGTCGCCAGCAGTTTCCCGACACTTGTGTTTCTGCTGGGATATAACCTTTTAACGCTCTCTTCAACTTTTCAACCATCAGCACAGCTGATTGATCTTATCACATTATTTTCTTCAACTGATCTGCTGGCTATTCATGGCACTCTTCGCACCACCATAGGCTGATTTTTCTACATCTTGGTGAGACCATAGGTTTCTGTGATCAGATGAATAGGCAGAAGAATTCGAGAATCCAATTTTTTTAATTCCGTACGGATGGAAATTTTGGTTTCTCCTGGCCTTATTTGAATTCAGCAGAAAGTTGCCGTACACTGGGAGATTTTTTCTTCAGTTCAATCCTTCTTCCAGCACAAGTGTCAAGCTCTCGAAATTTAATTTTTCGGTTATATTAGTAACTTTTCGTTAAGGAAGATCCGCTTGACTTCTAGTCGCAGACCACCTTTCACATGATTGCGTTTAAGAAATACTAAATTGCTTGTTTTTGTTTACAGTGGCTGCTGGAAAACATACGTCTCCACGATTAGATCTTTTTTGAGTTTCGATTAATCCTGGGGGTTTCTTATGTTTATATGAGTTGGTGCAGTCGAATAACTTGTGCTCTCTCTGGAAATGACAAGGCAAAGCTGCATTAGCCCACGTGATCCTTACATTTCATATATCGGCTTTCGTAATACGTGACTGTCTAATCAAAACGGTTCCTAATATTTTGACCAACGTATCTATTTCCTTTCATGTTACCTGCATTTAGACATACCGCAATTACTGTACTTTGTAATCTCATCGTAATATGTTTCATTATTACAAATTGAATCGACAAATAATTACATTTTCCTACCTAATAACGTGTTGCTCAAACTTCCGCCCTTACAACAGCAGTCAATGGTCATGGTAACGACTCAATATATCCTGTACATTGAATTTTTGTATTTATCACATCTGAATGATGAGTCCTTTTTGTTTGTTTGTTGCATCTAATGCTACGAGATTTTTACTCACCTACTTTTTCCGCAACTTGTTGATGAAAAACGTCTGTGTTTATAGATTGAGAAGTAGATGATTTTTGTTTTCAAGTGAAACTGATTCGTATGTATAATGTTTTTTTTTGTTGCGAATTATGTTGCTCATAGTCTCACTTAGCGATATTTTTTCTTTTATGTAATATTGAGGTACTTACAGACAGACAGAAGAGCCTATTTTTGTATTAGAAGCAGCGTACCCGCTTTAAGCAGGTTTTTTAGAGTTAAGGTTTACGCTTATTTTGGTTCATGATTCTTAATGAATTAATATGTCTGTCGTAAAATATAGTTTTACAGCCTGGCAAGGAAAAAAACAGTATATCATGTTGTTAGTGGTAGCGTACATGTTACGAGCAAGGTTTTTTTTTTCCTGGCTTGATGTTTTTTTTTCATGAATGACATGCTTAAATATTTTTAACTTTGTGCGGCCTTTGACAATGTTCAGTTTTACAGATTTTGTGTTTTGTTTAATTTTAATGTTCATTATTGTGAATTACCTGGTGCTTTCTTTTTTTTTTTGGATTTCTGTGGTAGACGGAGAATGTTAAATTGATCTCGTTTCTGTGTTCTGTCATTGTAATTTCGCAATACTGTATGTTTGTTGAGTCTTTTTGTCTTCCGTGTAAAATATGCCAAAATGGCAAGTGTTCCCGGTGAACTTACTGTAAATATTGTTTATATGGTTTTATGGCAATAAAGATATTTTGAAGTTCACCTAGCTATTGAAAATACGGAGGTGGTATTGTCGCCATGAAGCGAGAATCGCCGATCATAGAACCACAGTTACCGGTGGGGGATTTTGCGGGCTTGAACTGATATTTCCGATTCGTCCCACAAACTCTCTTGTGGGAGGGGGGGGGTTTGCGATTCGGCAATCGAGTGTGCCAGTCGATTGTGAGAAATTATCTGGAATATTCCTCGAGTTGATTGGTGGCCGCTTGGGAAGCATGCGGAGCGGCGTTGTCCTGTTGGAAGATGGTGTCATGGTGCTTAAAAAGAATCGTTGCGAACGGTTGTATAGATCGTTGGCGAGGACGTGCGCGCGCCTTGATCGGGTAATAGAGGGATCGAGAGGTATGACCACCCCCAAGGAAGACAAGATAAACGCATCCCAAAATGTTACGCCTCTTCCACCTTCCTTTATATGACTCCAACTTGACATTCTTGACCCATCGCTTCGGGTGGTTTATCCTGCACATAAACACCCTACCATCGGCGTGATAGAGCAGAAACAGATGAGACCAGATGACGTGTTGTCCTGTCCCTCACACTCCAGTTTTGATCGGACTTTCCAAACTGCAGCTTTGTTATCGGGATGCATGTAATACAACTGCTGTTCCATAAAAACCTGAGAGTAAAATCACACCAAATGAAGAAATACAGATACAGCAAAATATATCTTATTCTTTCTCAAAGTATCTTCCTTTGGATGATACGCAACGGTCACATCATTCAGTCCACTTTTCAAAGAATGTGGCGAAGCATTTTGTGAAGCTGCTTTAGCGACCCCTGTACATCTTGAATAAAGTCAGCATCTGTGTTGAATGTTGCGCCACGGAACTTCTTCTTCATTGTTGGAAACAACCAGAAATCGCACGGGACGAGAACAGGACTGTATGCAGGCTGTGGAATGATTTCAATACCGCATTTCTTAAGAAAAGGTTGAACACAAGCAGCCACATGTGGGCGGGCGTTATCATGGTGTGGGATCCACTTGACCACAAGTTCCGCTACAATTATTGATATGTGTCGTCGCATACGTTTCAAGATTGAAATGTAATACTCAGAATTGACAGTAATTTGTGGAGGAACGACATGCTGGTAGTCCACACTTTTGTGATCAAAGAAAATTATCATCATCACCTTCCCTGCTGATTTGGTTTGGCGGATTTTTTTCGGAGGAGACGAGCCTGTGTGTTTCCAGACACTCGTTCGCGCTTTGCGAGAGGGTCGAAATAGTGGAGCCATGTTTCGTCGGCAGTTACTACTCTCTTTAGAAAGTTTGAATCCTTTGCATTTATTTGTTTTCACTCATGACACACCTAAACTCTGGCTAAAAATTGTTCTCTCGTCAGGTGATGATGTACCAATCAGGAACGCACACGATGCGGAATGCCCACGTTTTTGAAAAACTAGTTGACGCCGCTATGTCTTCACACGTCATTCGTCTACTTTCTAATAGGATTGTCCAAACAGTGTTAACAATGCGCTCCGGAACAACACTTTCAGATCTATCGGGCCTAAGAGAGAGTTCTGCAGACAAACCCCCTTTTTTGAAATCATGGCGCCTTCTAAAAATCGTTGACTCACCAAAACATTTTTCTTTGCAAGCTTTTTCATTAAATCAACTGTTCCTGGAGCTGCTTTACCAAAACGACAGCAAATATTTATCGCACAACTTATTTTACTTCTTAAGTCTTAATCACTCATCTCCATAGCTGTAAGGCGAAATGCAGACATACCTTAAAGAACTGCGCAATAACAAAAACAGAATCGTCAGCCACGGCTAATTACTGTTGCAATAAATACTTTCTTAATTAAGTTAGTTGTCTGCGTGGTTATTCCCCCTCCCCACCTTCGCACTGTGGTCGACTCAAAACAAAATTACTCTCAGTTTTTATGGAACGGCCTTTGCATTTTGTCCATTCGGTGTGCATGGAGTGTATGCTGTTATATTTTACAGTTAACTGATTAATGTCATCATCATCATCATCATCATTGTCAAACATTATCAATCCACTGCTGGACGAAGGTCTCCCCAAGTTTCCTCCACAACGGTCTGTCTTGTGCCAGTCTCCTCCATGTCACTCCCGCATACTTTCGAATTTCATCCACCCATCTTCCATGTGGTCTTCTTCTGGGTCTTTTCCTGTCCCTTGGAATCCAATCTAAAATTTTGGCTGTCCATCGATGGTCTGTCTTTCTGGCAGTATGTCCAGCCCATTGCCATTTCAGGGATTTAACTCTGATCATGATGTCTTCCACTCTTGTCATTTTTCGGATCCACGAGTTCCTCTCCATATCTCTCCTGGTTACACCAAGCATGCACCTCTCCCATGCTATTTTGAGTTGTCTGCAGCCTTTGTATGTCTCTTTTAGTTAAGGTCCACGTCTCTGCACCATACGTAAGCACTGGAAGGATGCATTGATCAAACACTTTTTCTTTTAAGACATAATGGCATATTGCTCTTGAAAATATATGCTGTTTCTTCCAAAAGCTCTCCAGGAAAATTTTGTACGCTGAATAATTTCTTCATCAATGTGACCCTCACTTGGTATCTGCTGTCCAAGATAAACGCACGTGTCTGTTATCTCCAGCTTTTCTCCATCAATCGATAAATCTTCATTTCTTGTAAAAGCATTGAACATAACTTTTGTCTGTACGCGTGTGTATGTCAGTGAAGGATACCCATTTCGTCGAATAATGAGTTAAATAACTTCATTACACATTTAATAAAAAGTCCTCTTACAATATTTCTCAGTTTTCTTTCCAAATCGTTAAAATAAAGTAGAATTAGCGTGTTTTATATATATTATTGTGCTGTTTGTTGGAAGTGAAGAATTGTTAGGAGGTTTTTCCAGTCGCAGCAATTCTTTTCCGTATTTCAAAGTCCGCCTTTTTCGTATTTCGAACTGCAGCGAAATGATTTTTCGCTTACCTCGTGGCTAGAGAAATGACGGCGAAGTCGTTTTTAGAGTTGGAAGTCGAAATGGGCAGAGATAAGATTCCCTTGTTCACTGAAGCAGCAGGTCCTGCTGAAGTAGAGCAGATTCTTTTTGTGGAGGTCGCGCTACTCACCACAACGGCTTCGGGAAAGATGACCCGGGCGCTTTTTATCCGGACAATTGGTTTTGTTTCCCCACATTCGACAGCTTCCAAGGCCATAAAATCCAGGGAGAGAAATCATCGAATTGTTCTATTTGTTGAAGGTCAACCTCTAAAAAAGCACTTCCCAGTTTGGTATTGGTTTATGTAGACACTGCGTACACATGCCAGAAGGGAACAAAAGCCGCATTTTTACCGGAATACGACGAAAACCCAGGAATAAAATTTATCGTTTAGCGTAATTTTATTGAGTTAATAAAAAGCGCGTTTTAATAATTATTTGCGATTACATTAAAAATGTTTTATGACACCTAACTGATCAAAGAAAAATCTTCTGAAATTGTGCTAACACGGACAGTTGTAAAAAAATACAGAACTTTTTTTTTTTTTGGTTGGAAGTTTAACTACCGCTGTGAGCAACTCCATGGGCTATAAAGCAGTCACCAGTCCCTAATTTAGAATGACTGGTTCCATGGAAGAGAGAGAGCCAGAGCCGTAAGACAAACACAGTACCCATGCCTCACCCGGATTCGAACCCGGACAAATTTTCAGATGCCATCGCTTAGACCACTGCGCCACCGGAACGGCAATACAGAATTGGAAACATTGCCACTTACAGTGGAGCCTCAATTATACGTTTCCCGATTATACGTTTCTCACTTTTGTTCGTAATTCCGCGTTAGTCCCGATATCTTACTGTAATTTCTGTCGATTTTTTTTAATTCGGTTATACATAATTTATTCATACATATTTTGCATTTATACGTTATAATTTAAATTTCAGATTATCAAAAATAAACGGTTCTTTTATTATTTTAAACGTAACCGAATATGTTACAACTTTGAGAGAATTCAGACAGCGTTATTTTGTTACTTCTCGGTGCCGCCAAAGTTGCACCTTTGTGACGTACTATGGAGGTAAAGCACGCGTCAAGACAACAAATCTGCAGCGATACTTTCCGTCCGTGTACCTTAGTTAGGAGAGCAACTTATTCCGGAGAGAGTTGCTCTCCCAACTAAGCTACACGGACGGAATGTATCGATGCAGATCTGTCGTCTTGACTTGAGCTTTACATCTGTAGTACGTCACACCCTGATCCCGACACAGAAGGGTATGTTCACTATGATGCTTACTTTCGATTTGGATGACAAACTGTTACGCATTGTATAACTAACACAGATATACGCTATTTGAAAATTGATAAATCTCTAAGACATAGCTTTGTAGTTTCCCTGTTCAATAGAATAGAAACTTAAATGTATCATTAATTGTCAACATTCTGATTTAGTCTTACGATGCGCAGAAGAAACGCAGGTACATCGCGAGTTCCATGCTAAAATACTAGTCTCAGAGTGGTAAAGATTTTACTTAATCTAGAATCAAGAATTTTATTGGCAGATACGGCGGCCAAAAGAGAAGTTTGATTTTCATAGGTTTTACTATTTTTGCAATGCAATAAAAATATGTTATAATTCGAAACGCTTTTTTTCTTTCGCTGCTAATTTGACTTTTTTTTTTTTTTTTTTTTTTTTTGATTGGAGGTTTAACGACCACCGTGAGCAACTCAATGGGCTATAAGCAGTCACCCGTCCCTAATTTAGGGTCACTGGTTCCAGGGAAGGGAGAGAGCCAGTGCCGTAAGACAAACACAACATCCATGCCTCACCGGGATTCGAACCCGGACCCCTTCGGACGAATGATCAGAGGCCAACGCCTTAGACCACTGCGCCACCGGGGCGGCAATTTGACTTTAATTACAGAAAATGATTATTAAGGAACATCTTATACTCCCTTATTTATTTATTTTGGTTTGAGGTTTAACGACCACCGTAAGAAATTCAATGGGCTATAAGCAGTCGCCCGTCCCTAACTTAGGGCCACTGGTTCCAGAAAAGGGAGAAAGAGCCAGTGTCATAAGACAGACACAACATCCATGCCTCACCGGGATTCAAACCCGGACCCTTGACGAACGAAGCATCATAATCCAGCGCTTAGAACACGACGCCACCTGGGCTTATACTCCTTTAAGGCATACATTTTGCAATATTTAACATTTTAAAATTTCGTTTACATGCTTTTTACATTCATCTGTTGTTTCAGGCCATCCCCCTAGAAACACTTACAGCCGAGGTTTCACTGCGTATTGAAGCCATTTTGCTATTAATGTGGAGCATTCCACTATTGCGGTTTAGACATTGTATCGTATACCTGTATTTAACTTTTGCTTTTGTTTCCTTATGCAAATTTAGTTACTTCTTGGTCAAACATTTTCTCACTGTATGGCACATTATTTTCCCGAAGAGCTTTTACGATTCGATAACGTTGACAGTGGGTCACAGCACGATAAAAAAAAACACTGAATGTGGGAGAGATTGTACAGATTGCATAGATTGTGGGTTTGTCGATGTCTACGTATATGGAGCCGTAGAAACTCCGAGTCGATTGTTAAACATAAAACTTGTTGAGATATATGTGATCCAACTTTGCTGCCATTGGATAGAATTCAGCGTAGTTACCATCAATCCTGTACGTCTCAATGTCGTATAGGGTTGATCGTCTAACTACCCGATTTTCTAACATGTTGAAAACCAAGTTTTTCAGCCTCATTGCCATCTGTCTAGTACATATATCTGAGGTTTTTCTTGAACAATTCTACCTTGCTGATCGCATCTCCTTCCAGTTGTCTACCTTCCTGCAACGTTGACTCCAAATATTAGAATCTTCTCACTCTTTTTATCAAATTTAATTGGTTATTAATACTTTCAACATTATTTTCTCTATCCATTCACTGCTGCGCATCTGTTTGCTTCTGCTTATATTCTAACCCCTCACCGCTAACGCTTATCAAGTTTCTAATCATTGCTTGCTGCCCCGGTGGCGTAGTGGTCTAAGCGATGGCCTCTGATCATTCTTCCAAAACGGCTGCGGGTGCGAATCCCGGTGAAACATGGATGTGTTTGTCTTACGGCACTGGCTCTTTCCCTTCCCTGGAACCAGTGGCCCAAACTTAGGGACAGGCGACTGCTTATAACCTCTAATCCCCTCCCCCCACCAAAAAAAAAAAAAAACAACCTGCTTCTCTTATAACCTGCACATAATACCATATGAACATGGTTATATACAGTATATATACCCCTAAAGAACATGGTTCACGATGCTACTTTCCTCATTTCTACTGTCGGCACATCTAGAACATCTAAGAAACAAGTTAGTAAAATCATGCACTGCATTGATTATGATACGTTTTCCAATATACCAGAAATCATTACTCAACTTATTACTCAAGTTACGACGATAATGGCTGTGGATTAATCTCGATCCTGTGTCCTGACCTTTGACCCCACTTTGATGATATTAAACAGAATTGGTTCAGTATGCTTCCGGAATAACATGATAACGTTTTGTTGCAATCGAAGCACTTTTATGTAAGTTATAACGCATAAGGGCGATGGAATGAATCCCTCTCCTATATCCTGACCTTTGACTTCATTTCGCCCATTCTAAATAGGATTCGTCCCCAGGTGTTACCTTACCACATACTAAAATGTCATCGAAATCGAACCACTTTTACGCAGGTTATGACGCATAAGGGCAATGGAATGGATCCCTTTCTTATGTCCGGACCTTTGACCCCATTTCGTCCATTTTCAATAGGGTTTGTCCGCGGGTAGCTCCCTAGCACATAGTAAAATTTCATCGAAATCGAAACATTTTTACGCAAGTTATGACGCATAAGGGGAATGGAATGGAATGGAACCCGCTCCTATGTCGTGACCTTTGACCCCATTTCGTCCATTTTCAATAGGGTTCGTCCTCAGTGGTTCCCTACCACATACTAAAATTTCATTGAAATCGAATCATTTTTACGCGCGTTATCGTGCGGACGGACTGACAGACAGACTGACAAAGCTGGAGCATATACGCTTCTTCAACCTACGGTTGGAAAGCGTAATAAAGAGGCTAATGCCCTTCCTTGTTGTACTGTGTGACGTACCTACCTAAGATGTGACGCTCATGTTAAGACGGCAAAGTTGCCGCGACAAACTTCGCCGGTGAAACTTAGTTGAAAAATCGTTCTGCTTTGGAGCAGAACGATTCGGATTTGATTTTTGCCACCGGCAAATGTCTTTTACCCTATATTGAAGCCCGAGTGTAAAGTTAATCTCCTAGCAGTTGGATTCTTCGAAAAATGCGTGATGTGTAGTTCCACACATCGTCTGGAATTAGTCAGAATTTCTTCTTCTACAGTGACCTCCTTCAAGCGTGGTTTGCCGGCTGACCCATAAATTTACTATTCCGTTCCTGTCCTTTCTCAAGGGGAGATATATTTGAATATTTTAAGACGGCAAAATTGCCGTTACAAACTTCGTTGATATAGCTTAGTTGGGAAAGCATTCAGCTTCAGAGTAGAAGGATTTCGGCCACCGGTAAACAGCTTTTACACTATAAGCTAAATATTTCACACGAAAACTTTCTATATGTCTTACGCTATTTCTGACACATGCATTGGAATCTCCAGACATTTTCTTTATCAATTGCTCATAATTTCATGTCACCATTTTCTCTTTCACGCAATTCCATATTTACTGCCTTGCTTCTCTACCACCGGCCTAGTGAAATAAGTAACATCCGATTATCTTTGTCTGCGGATTAGGGACATGTCAGACTATATCTTCCAAACGTCATTTCACTGTCTAACTATAGAGAGCGTTTAAATTAGAAGGCAAGGTGTTAGGGAACAGATACAAGCCGAACTGATGGCTCACCTAGAAACAGCCAGCCGGAGAGTGCCTTTTTTCTGTTGCTGTGTGATGCCATTTCACTTAGCGTGTCCGCACAATACGGTTGTTGAGAGTGAGCTGTTCGTGTCGTGGCTGTTCGTTTACGTCTGAGAATGTATCGATATAATCTGGAGGGGTTAGTGTTTATTGTTCGCACTTATTGGAAAACAGAAATTGGACGACGAAGAACTCTCCATTGGATATTACCAGCATGATGGAGCGACATCACACACATCACACACCAGCATGGCCAAAATTTCAGTCCTCTTTTCGGCGACCGCGTCATTTCGAAGGGTCTATGGCATCCGCGCTCGACGGATCTGACGCCTCCTGATTACTTTTCATAGGGATATCTAAAAGGGAGAGTTCACCAAAAGAAAACGCGAACAATAGATGCCTTGAAAGCAAACATCACCGAAGATATTGACGCAGTGACTGCGGACGTACTGGCAAAGACTTTCCACAATACGGTGCGTCGATTTCAATGCTGTCTAGACTGAATTGGTGGCCACTTCCAGCACATGTTGTGATGTCATCACTTTTCGCACGAAATGAGGTAAAGTCCACTTCAAATTTCGTTGCAATATCTTCATTGGTGTTAATAATTTTAGAGAAATGCCGGGTACGGTAGCAAGTGGGGGCACTCTGTACAATCCCACTTCTGTAACATTTATGCATATCACCCAGTGACTTCCGTTCAACTGATGCTATTGGACTGCGTGATCGCATTTTGTTCTCACGTCACGCAGACCACATCACGTCATGCTCCATTATTACACATGTGCTGCTGCTCCTATTCTCACAAACGGTGCTCGGTTAATTTGTGTTTGGGTCCTGCTGCCTTCTACGGCGTTATACACTGAAGAGCAATTGAATTAGAGACAGCTGTCGTTATGCAAATATGGCGCTGTGGGCGGCCCTATAAACGGAAAATACATGACGTATGCAGCTATCCGACAATATAAGGAGTGATGCGACGGAAATCAGTAAGAATCGGACGCAGTGTGGTTAAGACGAACGATCTAAGCGCATTTGATCGTGGGGAAATTGTCGGGGCCCGACGAATGGGTCACTCCATCTCGGAGGTCGTGCAGCACTGGGATTTTCACGAGCCACTGTGTCACGGGTGCACCGTGAGTACATCGAATCCGGTAATACCATCCCTGCAAGGGCCAACTGCCGTGGACAACAGCGTGTGGATGAGCGAGGTATCGTCGGCTAGCTAGCATTGTAACAGCGGATAAACGGGACACAGTGCAAGAAATTACTCGGCAATTTAACGCTGGTGCACAAAAACGTGTAAGCAGCCACACCATCCAGAACCATCTTCTCGCTATGGGGTACAGAAGCCATCGTCCCACGAGGGTACCGCTCCTGACCGCACATCACAGGGTGCAAAGATTAGCATGGGCGCGGAAACATCGCCACTGGACACTAGACATGTGGGAAAATGTTGCCTGGACTGATGAGTCGAGATTCACGTTGGTACATGCGGATGGCAGGATACGAGTACGGCGCAAACCACAAGAAAGCGATGGATCCTTCTTGCCAGCAGGGTACTCTTTGAGCTGGTGGGGTGGCATTCTCGTGTGGGGACTGTTTACGTGGATTGAAATGCGACCCCTGCTACGTGTGGCATAGCCCCTCACAGGCCAACGTTATCGGGATATCCTGGACGGCCATTTGCCCCCGTTTGTGGGTCTTCGACATCCCACTTGGGTCCTCATCCTGCAACAAGACAATGCACCGTGTCATTGCTCGCGAATTGTATCCGAATGGTTGCATGAACACTCCACCGACATGACCTCGCTTCCTTGGCCAGCTAGGTCACCTGACCTCAATCCCATCGAGCACGTCTGTGATGCCATCGAGAGAGATGTTCGAGCTGACCACACTCCATTAAATCTTCGTGAACTGTGGGAGCTTGTTCAGGGGTCGTGGATCCGTATGGCTTCCCAACGCTTCCAGTGTCTTGTCGAGTCCATGCCGAGAAGAAACGCAGCCATCATCAGGGCGAAAGGTATTTCTAATTCAATTGTTCTTCAGTGCACACGTTACAATTCAATTGCACACGTTACTAGACAGGTATCTCTAATTCAATTGCTCTTAAGTGTATTACTTTTTCCACGTCGTTCTCAAGTTTTTCACACCAGTGCATTTTCATTTAAATTTGTTCTACAGCACGTTCTCTTTGTATTCAAACTCCTTTAGCAAACAACGTTCTCTGATCACGTGAGTGTATGTAATGACGTTGGAAAATAGCGATTCTCATAGTTACTCCACAACCAATGGTTATCGGAACTTACTTATTGATCTGCCGTCATATGTCTTCTACAAAATCTTTGTATCACGGTGATTTATCATCAATAAGCCATGGCCATTGAATAAAAATCGCCGTTACTGCACGAAGAAAAACCAAAAATCGATAATAAAACCTATTCTAGTTAAAAAATCTTTAATTCATTAAAAACTTCCCATTTGGAACGAGACTATCGTTCTAGCATGTCCATCTTTAAAGGGTTCAACCTTACTAAACAAAAGTTTGCATATATACACTTGTGTGCAAAAGTTAAGGACGAGACGGTTTTTCGAATGTGACGTCGTGCAGAAGTGCTCCACATCGACTCAAATCATACCATAAGATCCCCAAGATGTAAGAATATGGGACACGTGAGCAGAACCGTCCGAACAAGGAATCCAAAGGATACAAAGACACTTTATTGAAAAGGTAGCTTCCAGCACAACTACACAGAAGACAGAAACGTCCATGTGACAGGCGGCTGCCAAGAAAAATCCAGTCTTTAGTACGCGATATTATCACACCTGACTGCGTTGCAGGATTTACAACGTCTTGTTGTTGTTGTTGTTTTTTGATTGCAGGTTTAACGACCACCGTGAGCGACTCAATGGGCTATAAGCAGTCGCCCGTCCCTAATTTTGGGTCACTGGCTCCAGGGAAGGGAGAGAGCCAGTGCCGTAAGACAAACACAACATCCATGCCTCACCGGGATTCGAACTCGGACCCCTTTCTGACGAACGATCAGAGGCCATCGCTTAGACCACTGCGCCACCGGGGCGGCAAACGTCTTGTTGTCAAGGAGCTGTTGAGGCATCGCGGCCCATTCCTCTTGTAACACCAATCGCAGCTGCGGAATCGTTGCTGGCGGCTGGTGACGTGCTGCCAAGCGTCTGCCGAGAAGGTCTCACACGTGTTCGATTGGATTTAGGTCCGTGGACATTGCGGGCCAATCCATGCGTTGAATATCTTCACTCTCCAACAGATCTGCGACTGCCGCTGTACGATGAGGTGCAGCGTTGTCGTCCATGAAGAGGAACTCAGGACCCACAGCACCTCTAAACAGGCGCACGTGAGGCAGGAGAACCTCGGTACAATAGCGGACACTAGTGACTGAACCTTCTTGGAAGATATGGAGGTCAGCACGGCTGCCAAGCATGATACTGTCCCAAAACGAGAACTCCGCCACCTCCAAACCGGTCCCTTTCGATGATGTTGGAGGTGTGATTGCGTGTTCCCTGCTCTCTCCAGATGTGTATACGTCCAGAATCGCTCGTCAGACTAAATCGGCTCTCATCCGTAAAGAGAACTCCACCCCATTGCTGATGTGTCCAGTTCTTGTTTTCCTGGTACCACAGAAACCGCCGTCTCAGATGAGCAGGCGTTAATGGCATACACCGTACTGGTCGTCGTGCAAACAGACCACCTTTGTGCAGCCTCCTGGCCACGGTAAAATGCGATAACGGACATCCAGTTGTCTGTTGCATGTGGCTTGCGATTTCTCCCGCTGTCTGCCGTCCGTCTCTTCTCGCCTGTAGGACAATATACCGGTCGTCCGCCGCCGTGATTGCTCGTGGACGACCACTGCTAAACTCTCGGACTGCTGTTCCTGTCGTTTGAAATGCTCTCCAAGCTCGTGAAACGATATTGTGAGTGATCCCGAACTCCTCAGCCACACTAGACACACTTCGACCTTCTTCCAACTTCCCAATTACGCCGTCTCGGGTGAAGTCATCCAGATGTCATCCACTGGATTGCCTGTTGGCCATATCATACATTGGCAGCAACTCGACGTCGTTCAAACCATTGTACACCGTGCAATACCTTTCACCGAATTGTTGAGCGCACACCGCCCGTGTTTTTTATACCCTTCTGATACTACTCCCCCTCCTACGTCATGCTGCATATATGCGCATGCCCTACCTTACCGGACCCTAGTCTATCTCGTGAGCGATCTTTCGGTCCCGAGATAGACCTGCTCGTTCCGCTGTTATGCTAATTTCTCCTCTTCGTCCTTAATTTTTTGCACACCAGGGTATCTCGGGTATTTAACATCAATAAGCCACAGTCATTGAATAAAAATCGCCGTTACTGCAAGGCGAATAACCAAAAATCGACAATAAAACCTATTCTAGTTAAAAATCTTTAATTATTAAAAAGTCCCCATTTGGAACGAGGCTATCGTTCTAGCATGTCCATCTTTAAAATGTTCAGCCTTACTAAAGAAAATTTGCATATATATATTTACAGTAATGCCAAATCCAGCTGTAATGTTACCTAAATTTATTCCACTGCACTGGAAATCTCTATTTGGTGGTTCTGAGGGGAGATAAAGCACTATTTACCTACCCAAACATGACTTACAAGGAAACGGACATGTGGTTGTCACTGATTGCAAAGCCAAAGCATGTTGGTTTAGATAGAGGATCATAAGATATGTTTATATCCAAACTTTGAGCTGCAAGGACAACAGGGAGAGCCACTAGAGCTTTGTTCATGAGCATCATAGTATGTTATGTTATGTATATTATTAATGTTATATTAGAACTTCTTTCATTTATTTTCTATAAAAATAAGTGCAAGAAGTCCCTATAAAGCCATGGTTAAATTCACAACGGACACTGTGTTGGTAACATCAGACATGAACTTTTGGCACAGACACCACTTTCTCCGTCTGCAGTCTTTTGTTCACTATCAGTTTTCAGTGCCTCCGATTTTAAAACCTAATCCCTTTGCATTTTATAAGTGTGGTTATGTCACTACTTGTCCTGGATACTTCTAAACACCTCTCCAGTATTGTTTTGAATCGGGCCTAATTGAGGAATGTGGTAGAGAAGATTGCGAGGAAATAGCATTCATGAAATGTGCTCACTGTGAGAACTACTTTTGTTTGGATCATTCCATAATCAAAGATCTTGATATTTCTTGTCGTACATGAAAGCTGGATTCAGGAGTGGCTACAGCACAATAGATCATATCCACGTACTGAGAGAACTAATTGAAAGAGCGAGGGAATATGAACTTCCATTGTGCATGGCTTTTATCGATTATGAAAAAGCCTTTGATTCGGTGAAACCATCAGCAGTTACCACGGCTCTGAAATCCTGCGGTATTGAAGATGCATACATTAATATTATTAATAACATCTATGAAAATGCAAGTGCAAAGATTCGGCTGTTTGAAAATACAACACACATAAAAATTGGGAAGGGAGTGAGACAAGGTGACACCATATCTCCGAAGCTCTTTAATGCCACATTGGAAAATGTCTTTCAATCACTGAACTGGGAAAACAAAGGGATAAAGATTAATGGAGATTATCTAACCCACCTTCGTTTTGCTGATGACGTAGTCATTTTTGCAACTACCCCATCAGAGCTGCAGAGTATGATCCAGGAACTTGCTGACAAGAGTAAAGAAGTGGGATTAAAAATGAACTTTCAGAAGACAAAAGTGATGTTCAATGCTTTTACAAGAAATGAAGATTTATCGATTGATGGAGAAAAGCTGGAGATAACAGACATGTACGTTTATCTTGGACAGCAGATATCAAGTGAGGGTCACATTGATGAAGAAATTAATCGGCGTACAAAACTTGCCTGGAGAGCTTTTGGAAGAAACAGCATAATTTTCAAGAGCAATATGCCATTATGTCTTAAAAGAAAAGTGTTTGATCAATGCATCCTTCCAGTGCTTACGTATGGTGCAGAGACGTGGACCTTAACTAAAAGAGACATACAAAGGCTGCAGACAACTCAAAGTAGCATGGAGAGGTGCATGCTTGGTATAACCAGGAGAGATAAGAAGAGGAACTCGTGGATCCGAAAAATGACGAGAGTGGAAGACATCATGATCAGAGTTAAATCCCTGAAATGGCAATGGGCTGGACATACTGCCAGAAGGACAGACCATAGATGGACAGCCGAAATTTTAGATTGGATTCCAAGGGACAGGAAAAGACCCAGAAAAAGACCACATGGGAGATGGGTGGATGAAATTCGTAAATATGCGGGAGTGACATGGAGGAGACTGGCACAAGACAGACCGTTGTGGAGGAAACTTGGGGAGACCTTCGTCCAGCAGTGGATTGATAATGGTTGACAATGATGATGATGATGACATGAAAGGTGAGGGCAATGTATATCCATTACTGAACACGCTATATTTCATATCCATTCATGAATACTTTGTAATGTATGCCAATTGCTTAAAACAGCAAAAACAATTCCGATATGGGCTGCAAGAGCAATGGAGATTTCATGAATATTGTCTCTGCCAGTGTTTTTGATGTCCTATTACTTCATCATTCATATTCCGTAGCACCTAAAAGTTTGTCATTGTACATTACCTTTCAGTACTGTAGAATGATATAACAAGCACTGTGCATCTAGCGACAACGGTCCGGACCATTCCCTTGTTAGCTTATGACGAACTGTTGAACTTTTTCATATCATCTTTGTGAAGATGTGCACAACCCAACACTTACATCACGAACATTTACCACCTACCTACTTAAGGGATGTACTGTCTGTAATATGTTTCAGTATTCCTACCTGAATGTGAACCAATTGCTAGTTCGAAACTTTTGGTATAGATTTTTTAACTAGAGTTTTTAATAAGTTAAAGATTTTAAATGGAACAGGTTGTATTGTCGTTTTTTACGCTTTCCAACCGTACGTTGAAGAAGCGTATATGCTCCAGTTTTGTCCGTCCGTCTGTCCGCACGATAACTCACGTGAAAATGGTTCGATTGCGACGAAAGTTTAGTATGTGGTAGGGGACCACCTGGGGACGAAGCCTATGGAAAATGGGCGAAACAGTGTCAAAGGTCAGGACATAAGAGCGAGATCCATTCCATTGCTCTTATGCCTTCATAACGTGCGTAAAAATGGGTCGATTTCGATAGAATTGTAGTATGTGGTAGGGAACTACCTGGGGACGACCCCTATCGAAAATAAATGAAATGGGATCAAAGGTCAGGACATAGGAGCGGGATCCATTACATTGCCTTTATGTATCATAACTTGCGTAAATATGGTTCGATTTCGATGAAATTTTAGTATGTGGTAGGGAGCCACTGGGGACGAACCCTATTGAAAATGGGCGAAAGGGGTCAAAGGTCAGGACATAAAGGCGGAATCCATTCCATTGCCTTTATGCGTCATAACATGCGTAAATATGTTTCGATTTCGATGAAATTTTAGTATGTGGTAGGGAACCACCAGGGCACGAACCGTATTGAAAATGGGCGAAATGGGGTCAAAGGTCAGGCAGGACATAAGAGCGGAATTTGTTCCATTGCTCCTTATGCGTCATAACTTGCGTAAAAATGGTTCGATTTCGATGAAATTTTAGTATGTGGTAGGGAGCCACTGGGGACGAACCCTATTGGAAATGGGCGAAATGGGGTCAAAGATAAAAACACTGGAGTGGGATCCATTCCATTGCCCTTGTGCATCATAACTTACCTAAAAATGTTTTGATTCCGACAAAACTTTATCATGTTGTTCCAGAGGTACAGTGAACCGGTTTTGTTGAATATCAACGAAATGGGGTCAAAGGTCATTGCACAAAAGCAAGATTTATTCCACAGCCATTATTCTCATAACTTGCGTAAAACTGCTTCTATTTCGACAAAACTTTAGTATGTTATTCTTGAGGTGTACTGAACCGGTTCTGTTGAATATCATCGAAATGGGGTCAAAGGTCAGGACACCGGAGCGAGATTTATTCCACAGCCAATATCCTCATAACTTGAGTAATAATTGCTGGTATGTTGGAAAGCGTATAATAATCAATGCATTGCATGATTTTACTAACTTGTTTACGTATTCATCGTGCAGTGACGGCCATATTTATTCAACGGTGTGATTGGCATGAGGTCTTTTACCCTAAAGACATGGCCGGTTTTTATTCGTCTGGTCCCAGTCATATCCTTTGTGTCCCTTTTTCTTGCTTCTTCAATACTGAACATGTTATAATTACACAGGTCTACGATGGAAATCTTCGCAGAGAAATGTTCACACTTTTTCATAGAGTTTTTGTAGCTCATTTTAGGAAAAGTCGGAAAAAATTATATGATATATGCTTTCCCCTAAATAATAATTAAATTTCGCTACCTAACGATTTGTCTGTTCTTGCGTTTTGGCGCTTTTTCCTGACTGAATTTACTAGCGTTTGATAACCAACTGTAAGCTAATTATATCTGCAACAAAAAGAAGAAATTATGATCGATAAAACACTGTTCACTCTGCAAAAGGTAATGTAGTTTCATCCCATATTTCTCTCATGATGTTTACTCAGTTACTGGACTGATACAAAACTTCAACACTGAGTTGAGCGCGGGGATGAGTTGAGACTCATGGAAAAGAAGTCTCAAAGCAGTGTTGTTACATAACGGTAATAAGTACACTTCAATCTCGGTTCTTTCTGTGCTCCTTAAAGAAAGTTATGAAAATGTAGCCTGAGTTCTCAAGAAGCTCAAATACAGATAGATAGTATATGGTGCTATTAAAGTATTGTCTTAGATCCTTAGACAGTAAGGAGGATACGCAAAATAGCCACGCATTTTGTGCGAGGGGACAGATAAATAAAGCGCCAATACTGGTTAAAAAAACAATGTCCAAGTAAAGCTGCTTTTAAAACCAGGAGACAAAAATGGTGTCCGGGAAAGCCAGGCTGATCCCTATAAAGTATCCCTACCTCTTCTTCACACACTGGTCACAAAATGTTATGGATATTAGGGTTTCGAAAGGAAAATGTGGTAATATGTAAATTTAGAGACTACTGGAGATAGGGTTATCAGCGTGGATAACTACGTCATATCTAAATTCGCATCCCGATAACACAGCACGTGCGGTGCGAGCTCCTATAAAAATACCATACAAGAAGTGGAAAACAAGTCTTTTCACCGCTTGATCTGAACGTTTGCTGAATGTATTGTCTTCAGTGTGGGATTAATCTGAATGGATGTCCAGACGACGCTTAAGCACTGAGAACGAAAATAGGGCTCCTGGCATAATGTTATAGGCGGGAGTACAACAGATCGATGTAGCTGCTGCTTTAGGAATTTAACAGAATGTAGTAAGTCTGCTATACACAAGGTTTCTACGGCATGAAAATGTTGCACATCGACTCAGGAGAGATGCCCCGACGATAACCACCAGGAGACAAGATCGCTACCTGACAGTGAGTGCATGGATAACGTCTGGTATCATTAGTAGCCAATACCTGGGATCACGTCGAGCTGTTCTGGTGTCACAGCATGCTATACTCAAAAGGTACGAAACGAGTACGGACTAAAAAGGGGCGTACCGTCGTCAAAGATGTACATGGGTCCAACACTACATGTCATATAATACAGAATGGTACAATGTACTTTTCACAGACGAATGTCTTTTCGCTTTTTATTCTGATACTAGAGGAAGACACGTGTGGGAAAGACGCGGCACAGGAATGCAACCACACTATGTGCTGTCCGTCCATCCTTACCATTGGCAGTCAGTTCTGGTCCCGGCAGGACTGTATTTTAATGCCTGTACTTCCTTGTATCTTCGTCAAGACAACAGGAATGCCTCATTGTACCGATACAAGGAGATCATTGTGTCCATTGTAACACAATTTCACGCAATTATTTGGATGTGCATTCTGTTTCCACGATGACAATGCAACCATTCACCGTGCCTGAAAGAGCTGGAAAATCACAGGATTGAATCGTTACAGCTGCCACCGAGGTCACCTGACCTTCATCCTATTGAGAACACTTGGGCCGCTGTACAGATACATCTGTATAACCATAGTCCGTACCAAAGTACACTGGCACACCTCCGTAACCCGTTGCCTATAGCAGTGGCGTAACTACCACCCCCGTAGCTGCGTGGGGAGCAGTTAAAGAAGGGGGCGTACTGCAGCTGCTAGTAATAGTTTTATGAAAAGTTCCGAACGCATACGAAAACAAACAAACAAATAATTAATCCAAAAATTCATATTTTCCTTTTATAGATATATAGCTTTGCTTAAATAAAGGCCAAGTTTCACTTTTAAAACACTGGATGCCCTACGAATTGAAGCTACTCGGCCCTTGGGCTCCGGATTGTAATACGATCGCCCTGAAATGGGTTGTAATACCATCGAGCAAACAAAGACATCGCTCTTTCCACGTTTAGCAACGCACAGCAACCGAAAAATGGTTATTCGGCCGCTGCCAGGGAATTGAATTCACGGATCTCTTGATATCTAGTCGAGCGCGTTAGTCTTACACCACGGTGGGCAACAATCCACGGCGCTATGTGCGGTTTTTTTTTTGTTTTTTTTTTTGTCAGCTTCTGACACTATAAATCCATAAGATGGGCTCAGCTACTGAGACATCTCCATCTGGTGGGCATTAACGGGACTGGCTATACATTAATTATAACAGTTAAATCCAAAGAGCGAGATCCAAAGTGAAAATCCTCCAAATTTATAGAGATCCAAAGTGAAAATCTGAAAATCGTCAGTGAATAAACCAAGACATCGCTCTTTCCACGTTTAGCAACGTTAATGCCCACCAGATGGAGACGTCTCAGTAGCTGAGCTCATCTTACGGATTTATAATGTCAGATGTTGATAAAAAAAAAAAAGGCACCTAGCGCAGTGGATTGTTGGCCACCGTGGTGTAAGGCTAACGCGTTCGGCTAGATATCGAGAGATCCGGGATTCAATTCCCCGGCGGCGGCCGAATAACAATATTTCGGTTGCTGTGCGTTGCTAAACGTGGAAAGAGCGATGTCTTTGTTTATTCACTGACGCCACGTTTTTGGAGGATTTTCACTTTGTAATACCATTGTTCTCCAATGGATTGTAAGCAATAAGATAGCTCTCCAATCGCCTTCTCAGGAAAATTACGAGATCACGTGGGGTTTTCTTGTGGAAGACGTGAGAAAACAGTGTCACCTAGGATTACGTAAACGACAGGCGCCAACATTTATTAACAGCAGTTGCTGATCTGCATGCAAAAGTGGGTGATTTCTTCAAGTGATTTACTTTATTTTAGTTTTGTACAAAATAGTTACACATTTCTGTGCTCTTAGTTCTTCTTTATATATGTCTATTTCATTTGCTGTGTGGAAATTTTAACATACAAGCAAACGGCATCCATTTGCAAAATGTCACAAAAGCGTCCAAGTGGAGATTGTATCGGCGAAAGAAAACAAGAGCCCGCGACTAAACTTCCAAAGCTCGACCAGCTCTTTCTGCGCAGAATCAATTAAACCCAAGTGCTGTTTCTGATTAAAAGAATGATGATTTGTTCAGCACGTTAAGTGTTCAAACTTTAGAAGCAGACATTTCACATAAACGAAGTATTTCCGAAACAAGTGAAAGTAAAATGGGCGATTATGAAGACTTATAGTTATTGACCTTAACCATTAGAGTATATTTTACCGAATTCGTTTCATGCAACACAATGTATTTTCATGCCCATGCATCAGTCCGTTCACGGTGTTAATCCTGATTGGCTGATTGATAACCTTACATTATGTACTTCTGTTCCAAAATTCTTTTAAAAGTTAAAACTACATGGCTCTAGGTATTTCACTTATTTTACTAGACATTCTCTTCAACCCCCTGACCCTCCTCCTCTCACACACATCGAATTTGAAATCCTGGGGAAATGACTGTGCTTAGGGTAGGGGTGCAGAAGTAAATCTTGCGGGGATGGCAGGGGGGACGCACGTTATGCTAGTTACGCCACTGGCCTATAGTATGAAACGAGCTGCACCAGACACTCGTCAATAATGTGACAAGTATGACCCATTGCTGTGAAGACATTCTTTGACACACCACCGGGTACTGACATCTAGCGGTATGAATGTTCTCCGAACTAACCATTTTGTCCTTATCGCAGTGCTGCAGTACTTTGATGTGTGCAGAAATTGCTCAATAAATTGTTTTTTTAAACGCACTCTTTATCGTTTGCGTTACGTAGCCTCACTTATGTTACACTGGTGTGCAAAAATTAAGGACGAAGTAGAGAAATTAGCATAACAGCGAAACTAGCAGGCAGAACGGACCGAAAGACCACTCAGGAGATAGACTAGCGTCCGGTACTGTAGAGCATGCGCATATATGCATCATGACGTAAAGGGGGGGGAGTGTTGGAAGGGTATAAAGCACACGGGCGGTGTACGCTCAGCAATTCGGTGAAAGTTATTGCACGCTGTACATCGATTTGAACGACATCGAGTTGCTGCCATCGTGTGATATGGCCAACAGGTCATTCAGTAGACGACATCTGAATGACTTTACCCGAGGTCGCGTCATTAGAAAGTGTGACTAGTGTGACCGAGGAGTTCGGGATCGTTCGCAGCATCGTTTCATGATGTTGGAGAGCATTTCAAACGACAGGAACAGCTGTCCGAGAGTTTAGCAGGGGTCGTCCACGAGCAACCACGGCGGCGGGCGATCGGTATATTGTCCTACAGGCGAGAAGAGACAGACGGCAGACAGCGGGAGAAATCGCAAGGCACATGCAACAGACAACTGGACGTCCATTATTGCGTTTTACCGTGGCCAGGAGGCTGCACAAAGGGGGTCTGTTTGCAGGACGACCAGTTCGGTGTGTGCCATTAACGCCTGCTCATCGGAGACGGCGGTTGCTGTGGTGCCAGGAACACAAGAACTGGACACATAAGCAATGGGGTCGAGTTCTCTTTATGGATGAGAGCCGATTTAGTCTGACGAGCGATTTTGGACCTATACACATCTGGAGAGAGCAGGGAGCACCCAATCACACCTCCAACATCATCGAAAGGGACCGGTTTGAAGTTAGCGGAGTTCTCGTGTCGGCCGGTATCATGCTTGGTAGCTGTACTGACCGCCACATCTTCCAAAGCGGTTCAGTCACTGGTGTCCGCTATTGTACCGAGGTTCTCCTACCTCAGTGCGTCTGTTTAGAGGCGTTGTGGGTCCTGAGTTCCTCTTCATAGACGACAACGTTACACCTCATCGTACAGTGGCTGTCGCAGAGCTATTGCAGAGTGAAGATATTCAACGCATGGATTGGCCTGCAAAGTCTCCGGACCTAAATCCAATCGAACACGAGTGGGACCTTCTCGGGAGACGTTTGGCAGCACGTCATCAGCCGCCGCAACGATTCCGCAGCTGCGAATGGGGCTACAAGAGGAATGTGCAGCGATGCCTCAACAGCTCCTTGACAACCTCGTCCTCAGCATGGACGGACGTTGTAAATCCTGCAACGCAGTCAGAGGTGATCATATCCCCTACTAAAGACTGGATTTTTTTGGCAGCCGCCTGTCACATGGACGTCCCCTTTATTTCATTCAGCAATTGCAACTGACCAGTCTATCACACTTGGACACATGAAGCAGTTTATAACAGCATCTCCAAGCAAGAAAAGGGAGTGTTTTAAGTAGCTGTGTAAAACTTTTCCGGGATTGTCAGATGCCGAAATAAAAGCAAACAATTTCGCCTGAATATACATTCGAAATGAAACAAAAATGGTGGAGAAAGAGAGGTTTGGAATGATTTTAAGGAAGTTGTAAAGAAGCTCTTGGGGAACTACGAAGATCCCAACTACAACCAAATAATAGAAAACATGCTAAAGAATTCAGTTCATTAGGTTGTTCAATGAGGTTGAAGGTGCATTACTCCTATTTCTCACTTGGACTATTTTCCAGGAAACATTGAAACTATTAGTGAGCAACAAACAGAGAGATTCCACCAAGACATAAATTTGATCGAACGAAGGTACAAGGGAGATGGGACGTCAACATGATAACGAACAACTGTTGTGTGCGGAACACAAAACTCCCGGAATCTGTGAATGGAAGAAAAAGTAACAAGCGAAGCTTTGAAGGGAAAAAAGAAAACATAAGGACTTGTAAGTATAAATAACACACTAAAATGGTTCTTCTAACACTTTTATATATAAAAATATTTTTAAACTTTTTGAAATAAAATAAACATTTCATCAGAGTAAATGTGAATAGGTTATTTTTCCCATCTATTCAAGTCCATTTTGTGAAAAAATTCTTACATTTTAGAGAAAACTCGTATTCCTTTTTGAAATCAATTTTTAGTGACTCAAATTTTTCGGGCAAGTGATATTGTTATTAATTAAAAAAAAAACAGAAAACCTATTCTTAAACTGATCAACGATTAAACCTGATACCTTGTGGCAGTGTGATAGTTTACGTAACGTTAAACCAGCATCCATTCTTTTTTCTTGTATCTCATGCATGCTGCTTAAAAACTACATATCTTACTTTGCTGTACTATTATTACGCACGAAAATCCTGAGGCTTTAACTTGCGAAGCTATACGATGAGAGAGAAGATATCATTCTAAGAAACAAGAAGTTAGACGATTCATACGAGCAAGGAAAACTTAGAGCTAATTTTTCCACGGCAAAGAATAAAACACGATACTTGAGAAAAAGTGATACTCATTCATGAAGGAAATGCGGGTTGAAATCCTACCACGTGTTCAGTTGTGCAAGCATAGGAAAGCAGAATTCACTTTCCTTTAAGTATTAGTCCTCACAAATCTCTTGTGAAATTTTCCACGTACGCAGAAAGTACCGTGGGTAATCCAAACACAATCACGGACAGAAATAAAAACCCAACTTCTGGTATATCTTCTTCTCCTCGAACTCTTTTCCAAACATTTACCCTGTGTGTCTCGCGGATGGATTGCAAAACATTTATAAATAACTGACCTTTAACATCAATAAAATGAAATAACGGTATCAGATTTTTTAATCTGACATCGTTATGTTAGCAGCATTTGCTCTTCTCCAAAAGATGGAAACCCGTTTCATCCGAAAAATCGCAGGAAGAATTCTTTTCTTCAATATTAAGTACGGGATTAGACTTTTCTTTTTATCTTATATTGCTAAGTTAGCAAAATTTGCTTTCCCCAAAAGGATGAGGACCAGAGTCATCCGGAAAATCGCAAGAAGAATCCGTCTCTTCAGTATGAAGTACGGGATTAGATTTTTTCTCTGATATCGCTACGTTAGCAAAATTTGCTATTTGCATTACACAAACCGATGGAGACCCGACTCATCCGAAAAATCGCAGGAAGAATCCGGCTTTTCAATACCTTCCGAAAAATGTTAAAAATGTCGCTCGGAACAAGAAAAAAAAATATTTTTCAGGAATGCATAGAGAAATTCATCCGTACGAATTCCTATATATTCTGTTGAATGAATTCTATTTCTTCCATATAGAAAGATCGCCATCAGCTTAAAAGTGCCAGAAAGAGTTTCCCATGTTTCTTTCCTTAAAAGAAAAAAATTAAAAATCTTGTCGTTTTAGTACCTTGAAAAGCGTATCTTTATCGTGAAAACGCACTGGAGGTCAGGACCTATCAGAGAAATGAAAAAACAAAAAGATATTTCGTCGAATTTATCCACACCGAAATGAACAAATCCCCATTCCAAGAAAATGTTGCAAACTACTGGCTCCAGGGCAGTGTTGTCATTCTACTGATTTATTAGTAGATCTCATGATTTTGACTCCTGTCTGCTGAGAAATTTTCGTAAACTACTGATGTTTTTTCTATTTTAAAAACACTACGCACTCAGGGACACGCTATGTAACAATGTCTACGTTTTTTTAGTACCCACCATTTGAGAAAACACAAATTTGTCCGCGCCCTCACACTCCGGAGTAAATTGCTCTCCCAACTAAACTACACGGACATAATACATCGCTGCAAATTTGTCGTCTTGACACATGCTATCTATACCTCTGTAGTACGTCACATATCAACCGATCCAATCCACAAGACTCACCTCAGAACTGGTCTGAAGAGAAAAAGCTGACGAAGACTAAAATTATTCAACAACTGCTACATATTATATTTAGCACGTCTTTTGTAAAACAAGATCGTGCTTATGTTACCGGTTTGTCCGTCCGTCCGCCTGTACCCACGATATCTCTGCAACTATTAGTCTGATTTGAAAAATTCTTTTTGCATTGGGAAGCTTGAAATATGCGAATGATGACCCTTTATTTAGTTTTTCTTACGATGTACAATTTTTCTAGGGGGCGTAAATGCAGACGATGTCGAATTCAAAAATACGTTTTATTCCACATATTTGCTTCTATACATCCGATTGAATAAAATATCTTATCTTTCGATTCCATTTACGACGAAGAGTATTTTAGATATAATTCCTTTTTCAAATTACGCATAGATTTTCCGCTAGCCGGCGTTAAAGTAAATTACATTTTCCCTGATAACGCTTCTTCTAAAACTCCGATTTGAAAATTTTTTTCTTCAGAGGATACATCTCCTAATGGAAAATGTTTTGCATATAATTTCAAATTTTTGGTAAAGAATACTTTAGCCACCAGGGGGCGTAAGTGTTAATTTTTGCTTCTGATGTATTTGCCATAAACTCTGAGCTTCTAAAATATCGATTGAAAAAATTATTTCGTGGACTGATGGCACACATGTCGATAAACATTTTCGGATAATTTTTTTCTTAAAATACTCCACAGTTTCTCCGCCAGGGGGCATAGATGTATATCTTATTTTTGTCAATATCTGTACTTCTAGGAGTGCGATTTGAAAAAATTCCTTCTTTGTTCGACAGTGTTTCCAGTGTGACATGTTTTTCATATAATTTCAAAATTTTCAAGTAATTAATATACTTTCCGCTAGGGGGCGTAGGGGTAAATTGTGTTTCCCCCGATATATCTGCTTCTAAATCTCCGATTTGAAAACTTTGTTCGGCACCGTATACAGCTTCTGATGGGAAATCGTTTGCACATAATTTCTAAATTTTGTAAAAAAAATGGTTTGGCCACCAGGGGGCGTAAACCTTAATTTCCGCTTCTGATGTATTTGCAGCAAAATATGAGCTTCTTAATTCTGGATTGAAAAAATTCGTCGTTTGTAGACAGATAGTACTCATGTCGACAAACCTTTTAGAAACAGTTTCTTTTTTAAATAATGCATGGTTTTTACGCCAGGGTGCGTTAAGGTATATCTTATGTTTGTCAATATCTCTACTTCTAGCAGTCTGATTTCAAAAATTCTTTCTTCGTTGGATAGTGCCTTCAGTGTGACATGTTTTTCATATAATTTCAAATTTTCAATTAATTTATAGACTTTCCACTAGGGGGCGTAAAGGTAAATTGCGTTTCGCCCTATATCTGTGCTTCTTGATCTTCGATTTGAAAAATTCTTTCTGCACCGAATACAGCTCCTGATGGGAAATTCTTTGCACGTAATTTCTAATTTTTGAAATAAATGGTTTGGCCACCAGTTGGCGTAAGTCTACATTTCCGCTTCTGATATATTTGCAGCAAAATATGAACTTCTAAAATCTTGATTGAAAAAAAAAGTCGTTTGTTCACCGATACTACTCATGTCGACAAACCTTTTAGGAACATTTTCTTCTTGAAATAATGCATGGTTTCTACGCCAGGGGCGTAGATGTATATCTTATTTTTGTCAATATCTCTACTTCTAGGAGTCCGGTTTGAAAAATTATTTCTTTGTTGGATAGTGTTTCCGATGCGAAATGTGTTTCCTATAAATTCAGAAATTTCAAGTAAATCATAGACTTTCCGCTAGGGATCACAAAGGTAATTTGCGTATTCTGCGTTATTTCTTCTTCTTAAACTACGATTTGAAAACTTCTTGCTGTATCGCATACAAGACCGGATGAAAAATATTTTTCACATAAATTTCTAATGTTTGGTAAAGAATGGTTTGGCCACCAGGTGGCATAAGTGTTAATTTCTGCTTCTGGTGTATTTGTAGCAAAATCTGGGCTCCTGAAAAATCAACTATTTTTTTTTCTCGGACCGATACCGCTTATATTGAAAAACCTTTTGAGAATACTTTCTTCCGTAAATAATGAATGGTTTTCTCACCAGGGGACGTATTTTTGTCGATATCTCTGCTTCTAAGAATCCGATTTGAAAAATTCTTTCTATGTTGGAGAACGTTTCCAGTGCGAAATGTTTCTCATATAAATTCAGGTTTTTCTTAACGCATAAGTCTGCAACCAAAGAGCTTAAAGCTCACAATTCCGTTTAGAGCAATATCTGAGGGTATAAAAATTCGATAGAAAAACTTTTCTTCCGTAAGATACTATTGTTTTCCATACCGGTTCCATTGACTTTGAATAGCTTTGATAAATTTAATTTGCGTCAGCACGGATTCAAAAGACGTACTTATTACACCCGAAAATTCGGTGCCATCTTTCTTGTTATAAATTCATACTGGTTGCCACGAAACATTTTTTATTCGAAATAGATAATTAACCTGTTGCACAAAGATTTTCCCTAGTTTTATTAGAAAGCAGAATATTAGGAAAATGTCTAAGTACGATACTTGTGTTAATGATACATTTTCGAGCATAGCACTTATTTCACGAACTTTGGGAACATCTCGGTATCATTTACTAAAAAAAGTAAGTATATAGCTCTTTGTTTTTAGGAAGACAACAAGTGGGACCAATGCAGCTGTGATTACATTACAAGACAAGCACCATGATTATTTACACGAACATTGTTTTTAATGATGAACGCTTCTTACAAAGCTGATCATCAGTAATACCGTATAAACAAGTTAGTAAAATCAAGCAATGCATTGATTATGATACTCTTTTCAACATACCAGAAATCGCGCGCAAACTAACCCGCCTCCCTAAACTGACTATTGATTCGTTCAGTATACCTCCGGAACAACATACTAAAGTTTTGTCGCAATATAAGCATTTTTACTCAAATAATGAGGATAATTCCTGTGGAATAAATCTCGCTCCTATGCTCTGACCTTTGACCCCATTTCGATGATGTTAAATACAATTGGTTCAGTATAGCTCCGGAACAACATACTAAAGTTCTGTCGCAATAGAAGCATTTTTAGTCAGATTATGAGAATAATGGATGTGGAATAAATCTCGCTCCTGTGTACTGACCTTTGACCCCATTTCGATTATATTCAACAAAACCGGTTCAGTAAACGTCCGGAACAACATGATAAAGTTTTGTCGCAATCGAAGCATTTTTACGCACGTTATGACGCATAAGGGCGATGGAATGGATCCGGCTCCTATGCCATAGCATTTGACTCCATTTCGTCCATTTTCAATAGGGTTCGTCTCCAGTTGACCCCTACGACATAGTAAATTTTCATCGAAATCGAACCATTTTTACGCGAGCTATCGTGCTGACAGACAGGTTGACTTACAGACAGACAGACGGAAAAAGCTGGAGCATACACGATTTCCAGCCGTAGGTTGGAAATCGTAAAACAGCGACTCAGGATTGTATTGGTTTGAATTTCATTCCGCTGTTTAACAATAGTTTTGAAGTACAGGTAATATTTGACATACCGGTAGGCAGATGTTTATCTTAGTATTGAGATTACATCAAATACTAAATTACATTTCTTGGCTCCCCATCAGTTGTCATATGCCAGAACACGGCCATCAGTTATCCATCACACGCTGTGGCTGTCACAAGCGGTCCTTAAGAAGCCCTGCAAGTACGGGACATAAATGATTGCTAGCCTAATGTGGTCAGTCAGTGTCCCGGTAGTGGCAGCAGGCAATCACGTGACGTAACTGATGACTTGCCGAATGTTGTCTGTCAATTTCCCAGTAGTAGTAAAAAAAAATGATAACCACTGTTCCCCAAAGGCACACCCTACTGCTATTTGTTTCCAGCGGGACTCCTACACGATGTCACGGCGGTGAGGAAGATTCCACAACAGGCCCAGCAAATCGCCCGATGAGTCTAACTGGCATCGAACCAAGGACGGCTGGTGTACAAAGTGGATACTCTAAGCACTAGACTAGTTCGCCACGCGTGGTCACCCGCTTGGAGGTGAGCCTCTCTCCTGCACACTGTGAAATCGGGCTTTTTAATTTCGCAATATTGCGAGTTCGTTTTCATAAATGTACGTTTCATATAATTCATAAATTTATTTTTTCAACGTAACGATTTTTTTATTTACTTTAAGGGAACTTCATTCACTTTTCAACGAGTGTATCAACTTAAAAACGTTTTCCAAAATTTTGTGCTGTTGTTCTGGCCTTGAAAGGCGATTGTTTAATTAACATATTTATGTCACATTGTGTTACATTCTTAACGTTGTATCTTTTTTTTTCCACGGTCCGAAGCTACATTTGCTCTAAATAGGAGTGATATTTTATTTTACTTCCGGTTATTTTTAGCAGCGAGTTCCTCCAATCTTGTGCATTCAACGCATGAATGAGTACATTATATTCACATTGCGTTGCTTTTTTTTTTTTTTCAAATACTAAATAATTTTGTTACGAAAATATCCATTTTGTTCTCGTACAATTCTTATTTTTTTTCCAACGCAACGATTTTTTAATGTCTTTCCGGGACTTTTGTTTGAAGCGGTTTATTGTATGAAAATTATATAGAAATTATTTCAGGTTATTTATGGGAATGGAGTGAGTGTGTTTCATGGCTGGTTGTATTCTCGATTCTTCGTGTGTTAGTGCAGAAATTTTGCTACGAAATGAGTTTTTATAAATACATAAGATTATTTCACTATTTTTTACAGTTCATAAATTATTTACATAATTTTCCTCTGACGGTAATCTTTATCGACGCGGCATTTCATTAGGAATTTAATCCGTCTCTCTATATATGGCTTTTTTTAACATCCACTAAAGCAACACGATGGCGAGGACGTCATCTTCAGCTAACTGGTGCCACGAAAGACTACACGATGTCACGGCGGTGAGGAACATTCCTCAACAGGTCCAGCAAATCGTCCGATGGATCTAACTGCACGTGTTGCTTCAGCGCATGCGCAGTCCCTCTGCTTCCACCTCCTGTTGGGGTTGCTTCGGGTGTCAGCTACGGACCACTAGCGACACTTGCGTGGAGGCCCGTAGCCCACGGTGATACTGTAGGGCCATCAATGACTGCCAACTGTTGGTGCTGCTACCAACGGATCGCTACCGTACCGTGAGTGGAAAATTTTAGCCAGCAGTGCCCATCACTTGTGTTTTTGCAGGATTTCGGTTTAGACGGTTTAAAGCAGGTGATTTTGATGTTAGCGATCGAGAACGTAGCGAAAGGTTGCACATGAGGAACTGCAAGCATTTCTGAATGAAGATTCGTCTCAAATGCAAAAAGAGCTAGCTGAAAAACTGGGGGTAACTCAACAAACCATTTCCAATCGTTTACGCGCAATGGGAAAGATTAATAAGGAAGGAAAATGGGTGCTACATGACCTGAACCAGAGGAACAAGGATGAGCGTGTCATGAAGTGTTAGAATCTGTTGAATAAATAAAACAGAAAGTATTTCCTGTGGAAAATCGTTACGGGTGATGAAAAGTGGATATGGTACGACAACCCGAAACGCAAAAAAAACAAAAAAACAAAAAAAAACACAAGGTAGACCACAGTGAAGCAACGACTTCGATACCGAAACGCAATATTCACTCCAAGAAAGTTCTGCTGTGCATCTGGTGGGATATGAAGGGTGTGCTCTATTATGAACTATTGGAACAGGATCAAACTGTTACTGCTAATCGCTACAAGCAACAATTGCTCCGATTGAACGTCCATTCACAGGCAAAGGATTGCGTCCCGTGAAATTACTGTATGACAACGCTACACCTCACGTCGCGAAATCGGTCAAGGAAACGTTTTTGAAGCTTAGCTGGGAAGTTTTGGAGCACCCGGCGTATAGTCCCGACTTGCCCCTCGAAACTATCATTTGTTCCGATCGATGCAACATGGTTCGTCAGCTGTACGGTTCCGGTCATGTGGCGAAGTGTAAAAAATTGGTTGACGACTTTATCGCGTCACTCGTCAAAATATTCCTCACGGCTGGAATCCGTGAGCTGCCCGACCGATGGCGGAAGGTGATAGATAATTACGGCGCATATTTTGATTCGTAAAGGTATTGTTGTTTTCTCTCAAATTACATGCTGCGCTGTCTTAAAACGCTTTCAAACTTATTTGTACACCTAATACATGTTTGAATCAGCATTACGTTATTTTTTGTCCGGTGTGTTCATATCTTGGAGTTATTTGGAAAATTCAGTTTGGTTCCCATCTTTTTCTGCAACTAAATTAACAAAGGAATCGTCAGTAAATCAAACAAAAGATGTTAATAAGCACACGGGAATTGTTTTATTTATTGAGCGCATTGGAGTTTTCACTAGCATATTCTGAGAAAAACAAAGTTCTGTGTTTTACGTTGAAGATGTTATCTTTATTTTGAGCGTTTGGATTGCATTATTGCATAAACTCTAGGGATTTGATTTACTGCTATTTGGAAAGGCCAAAATAACTTTACCGTTCATAATGATGTCAGAATAATAATATCTTGTCACCTGTTCAGACATTCTCTCTAGTTTTTTTTAACTTTGCATAAAAAGACGGAAATAAATGCCGACGAATTTGCTCAGTTATTCTATTAATTTTTAAAATAAGGGAAGACAATGCCATAGTAACGGAAATAACATCACAACGCGAAGTGGTAAAGTTTCAGGTTTCTCTCATCTTTAATTAAATTGCTGAATTCCGTTCACTTCGTTTTAGCACGTGTTTCCGTAATCAGCTTAGAAACATCGTTACGACGAAATGTCGAAAAATATTTCTTTTGTGTCGCGCAAATAATTAGCGCAAACGCAAGAAATGTTACTCTTTTCCGAGCTATTTTATTTTATACGAGGCTCTTTTCATACACAAGGATAACTTTTGGTTTTTGAAAATAGGTTGAAACCGCTGTATAATAATATGCACGACCAAAACAGTTGCGAAAATATGTCATCTGCTAAATTTCTACATGGCGATCGAGAAGTTCACGAATTCCAATATTAACAATTTAAATTCTCGTTATACAGATACAGAAAGTTTTCTTACAACTGTGATATGTATTCCATGGACTTTTGAGCAACTGATGAGAAGATGCTGGAAGTGTCTTCTCTGTTACTGGAGACAAATATCCACGCGACACTACATGTGTTTTGTAACGCGTTTCAGCATAGACGGCGTAATTTCAGCTAAAGCCCGAATACTATCTGTTTTTAAAGACGGCAGGTCGTACGGGTTGTATGCATCAACACGGCGCTTTAAATATATCCACAAGAAAACTTAGCAGGTGAGAGATCCAGTGATCGTGGTGGCCAATGGTCTTTAAAAATAATGCGGTCACCAAAGAGACTTCGCAAAAGTTCCATTGTTTCAGTAGCTGTGTGACATGTTGCTCCATCCTGTTAAAGCCATGAGGAACGTTCGTTATCTTGCATATAAACACAAAATGAAAAATCAAAGCTTGTTAAATATCCGCATTTATAGTACTCTGAAAAAACAATGGTCCCAATATTCTGCGTCGAGATAGGACACACCGCACACTGATTCTATGGCAATTCAAAGTCAGTGGATGAAGGACATCAGGATTCTTAGTCGACCAAATTCGCGTATTTCAAATTAAACCAGGCTTCATCCGAAAAGGAAACGTTGTTCAGTAAGCCCGTGTTGTATCGAGTAAATTTACGAAACCAACGGCAATACAGCAGGCGTTGATGCGTATCAGGTGCCCTCAGTTCTTGGACAACTTTCATTTTCTATGAATGAAGCTGCGATCCTTTAGTCGCTTTCTGTACTGAGACGTAAGAAAGTTACGCTTACTGAGATAAGCAACGAAGCGATTTTGTAATTGACTGTTGCAAACGTTGTTCATCCTTGTTAATCATTTCCGGCTCTAACACACTTAACCAACCACTTCTAGGCATATCAACCACACTCCAGTTTTCCGAAATCGTATGAATGAACTGTGTATCGGTGATTTACTTCCCATAGTATGATGCGGAATTTTTTCTGCGCGCTCTTCCGTACACTGTTTATAAGAATGCGTTTGCAAATACGTTTCGACAACAAATTCTCTGCTTCCTCGTCAAATCCATGTCTTTGTGCAAATGGCGACGTTAAAGTGTGCAAACTTCGTAGCACACAGGGAACCAGTTATTCATTTCTGGCATTCTGCCAGTTTCCTTCAGGCATTCGACACGCGCAATATTTCACCGCGATGATTTGCTGATTCGTGTTGCCATATCAATTGGTTAAGCTTCTGCTTACAGCATACGCAATAATTTATTAAATTCAGAGTTCCGGAGCTTTACGATCACTTTGTACTAAATACATGGTCTGTAGTAAATCATAGACCTTTGATTTATGCTGGTGTTATTGCTATGATATTCGATAGATGCAATTTCAATACCTCGATTATTCTTTGCAATTTTTGGAACTTTAATTTATGAATAATAAAAATTATTGTTCAGCTCTCTTTCTGTTCTGAATCATGCACTTCAATTATTTCGTATTTGTAATTTACCATTTAGTAACTGCATGATTTTCAATACTTAGTTTCGTATTTTTATTTAATATTTCCCATTTTTGATATCAGCTACGACACTTAGTATTTCAAGTTTAGTTATTTTGTTTAACTGCTGCTGTATTTCGGCGCTGCTTAACGTCAATAATTCGGGTAACAATATTTTATCTTCAGTTGTTCAGCATTTGACAGTTTAGCTTTCCACTTTCAAACTTAGCTACGTAGAATATGAATTTTAACCATTGCTGCTTTAAGAGTTAGTCAGTGAACATTTCAACTTTAGATTTGTCGGATGTAAAGTGCACGTGATCGTACGGTGTCCCCTGTTTAGCACGTCAAAGATTTGGCTTGCTGGACATTCAGAAGCTGAGATACTTAGCAACATCATCTTATATACATCATGGCATAGAAATCCCGAAAAAGTTCATTAAAATTTTTATCGGTTGCTTTTTCAAAAAAAAAAAAAAACAAGATCGCCATTTCTCTTAATGGCAAGAGGGACACTTTTGGGGCATAGAACTGGGGGTCTCGTGACCTAGTAGGGGGCGGGGCTTGAAATTTTTAAATGGAAAGAGGGGTCGTGTGATATATCGTTAAAAAAAGATCTCCGAAAATGTAGTAAGCTGGTTTTTAAATTTTTGTTTTATCTTTATTAGGTACAAAGTTATTGCCCACAATAACGACACTAAAATGCACTATGAGGGGTAGGAAAAATTGCGTTACTTCTGACACATTTGTGTTCTTTTTTTGCTTTGTGTGAAAGTACCGCACTTATTGTGTTTTATGGCAAGGGACCAGCTTTCCAGCCACGATTCGAGGGTCCGGTGACCACATTGGGGTCGGGGAACAGGGTCATTCAATAATGGTAAATGGAAAGGGGAGAGGGTAGTGTAATTCATCATTGTTACGATGACATATTTCGAAAATTTAACTTTTTGCGCTTTGTAGTCATAAAACATACAATAGTCATTGTGTTTTACACTGAAGAACAATTGAATTAGAGACAGCTGGCGTTATGCAAATGTGGCGCTGTGGGCGGCCCTGTAAACGGAAACGACATGACGTATGCAGCGATCCGACAATATAAGGAGTAATGCGACGGAAATCAGTAAGAGTCGGACGCAGTATGGGTACGACGAATGATCTAAGCGCATTTGATCGTGGGAAAATTGTCGGTGCCCGACGAATGGGTCACTCCATCTCGGAAGTCGTGAGGGCACTGAGATTTTCACGAGCCACTGTATCACGGGTGCACGGTGAGTAAATCTAATCCGGTAAAACCATTCCTGCAATGGCCAACTGCCGTCGACAAGAGCGTGTGGATGAGCGGGGTCATCGACGGCTAGCTCGCATTGTAACAGCGGATAGACGGGCCACAGTGCAAGAAATCACTCGGCAATGTAACGCTGGTGCATAAAGACGTGTAAGCAGCCACACCATCCAGAACCATCTCCTCGCTGTAGGATACAGAAGCCATCGTCCCACGAGGCTACCGCTGCTGACCGCACATCACAGGGTGCAAAGATTAGCATGGGCGCGGGAACATCGCCACTGGTCCCTAGACATGTGGAAAAATGTTTCCTAGACTGATGAGTCGAGATTCACGTTGTACATGCGAATGGCCGGATACGAGTACGGCGCAAACCACATGAAGCGACGGATCTTTCTTGCCAGCAGGGTACTCTTCAAGCTGCCACGAATGTGACTTTCGTCTGGGGACTGTTTACGTGGACTGAAATGGGACCCCTGGTAGGTGTGACATTGTCCCTCACTGGTCAACGTTACTGGGATATCCTGAACGACCATTTGCTCCCGTTTGTGCGTCTTCAACATCCCACTGGGGACCTTATCCTGCAACAAGACAATGCACCGTGCCAACGCTTCCGAATTGTATCCGAATGGTTGGATGAACACTCCACCAACGTGACCTCGCTTACTTGGCCAGCTAGGTCACCTGACCTCAATCCCATCGAGCACATCTGGGATGACATCGAGAGAGATATTCGGGGCTCTGACCCCCTCCATCAAATCTTCGTGAACTGTGGGAGCTTGTTCAGTGGTCGTGGATCCGTATGGCTTCCCAACGCTTCCGGTGTCTTGCGGATTCCATGCCGAGAAGAATCGCCGCCGTCATCAGGGCGAAAGGTGGTGCTACACGTTACTAGACATGTATCTCTAATTCAATTGCTCTTCAGTGTATGTCAAAGGGGGAACAGTGTAGGATAGGATTTGTGGGGAATTGAGACATTTGTGAGGATCCGGGTTGGGAGTTTCACGAAATGTTGCATGGTAAAGTCGGGTCTGGGAATATCACCGGAAAGATGTCAGAAATGGGAACAACTTGTGTTTTTAACATTTGCCATATCTTTATTTTATCAAATGTGTTACGCCAAACTGTTGAGATTAACGTGTAATCGGGTAATATAAAATATCAGATATCATATTTTCGTGCTAAAAATGATCTAAGTTAAAACACAATGCCGTCTTACGTACGATTTTGAAACATTTTAATATTAAAAAACATATATACAAGTAAAAAAAATATACACATTAGACCTTTCGAGTTTACAGTAAACTCATCCTCAGATGTAATAGAACGCACAAACACAAGCACAAGGTGCTAGTTATATATACTATGACAGTCGTGTCACAAGTGACGTATGTCCAAAAAAGGTTTAACGCATGTGCGGAAATAATTGGTCAATCTCAATTTCTGGAGACTCGGGGCGTTTTTCCTGGTCCATTAACTGTTTCAAAGGGAGGGGCATAGTACAAGGATAATCTTCATTGCAGCATAAATGACTGTATTTACAAAATCAGTAAACCTTCTGTGAAAGGAATAATAGAACGAAACCTAGGGGGTATTCAGTATAATTGATGCCTCACAAATAAGAATATGCGTACCCGCTAAATACACTGGTGTGCAAAAATTAAAGTCGAAGAGGAGCAATTAGTATAACAGCGGAAAGAGCAGGCAGAAAGGATCATAAAAAAAACCCCAAACACAGACCCTGCCTTCCGAACGGTAGAGGGTGAACCTTGATTCTTCGCTCCAGATAACCTGTTTCCACTGTTTAACGGTCCACTGTCGACGTTCAGTGCACCACGTTAGCCGAGCAGTACTATTAGACTTGGTGATCAATCGCTTATGGGCGACAGCACGTCCACGATAACCGAGCAGATGGGCTTCCTTACGGATGGTATTCATCGAAAGAACACTCCCGGATGCCTGTTGAAACTCCTCGCGGATGTGGCCCATCGATATGGTGCGGTTCTTCCGAAATTTCTCTGGCCAGCACCCGTCGGTCTCTAAACTCCAAGTTTTGTGGGTCTGCCGGGTCGGGGCACATTCCGACAGTCACCTCTCATCTTCCACTTGCCAATCACGTAAGCCACTGTCGATTTTGGGTACTTCAACTCGTTGGATATGTCACTTATGGATCGGCCATTTCTGTGATACCCGACGATTACACCTTTCTCGAAATCAGAGAGCCCCGAACTGCGTGGCATCTTGCATGCGACTGATTGCGTTGTTGTTTCCCACACGATATTTAACGGCAGCGGCCGTGACGTGTATCAGGACTGCAAATATTGTCTATTGCAGGGGTGTCTAATTACTGTTGGTAGATAGTGTAGCTGGTGCGGAGTCGTCCAGCAAGTCAGCACTCCACAGAACAGAGTCGCCTAACAGAGATATTTTCTGGCACATAAGGAGCAGCCGGGATAATTTCGCCCTTTTCATGTTAACGAAATTGAATATATCGAACTCACATAAATCGAGGACTTACCATACTTAGAAGAGAATACTAACCGCCAGGATACACGTAAGGCTCTGCAAGTGTTTTACGGGGTTTCGTTTGTCCTTCTTCGGCGTACAGATCCACTTCCCAAACAGAATCTGAAATATTAACTGAATTATCCACAGGCGTATACACTGATGAGGCATTATTACATTATGACCACCCCCAGCCTAGACAAATGAGCGAGCCTGGAGACCGAACGGTGGCGTAGGTAAAGTTCACAGAGCAGTACATATACAACCAGAGGACCGGCTTTCAGTTAGTAGAGTCTTCGGAGTCAGAATGGGAAAAGCTGCCGATTTATCGGTGTTTGATAAAGGACAAATTGTGATGGCACGGCGCTTCGGAACAACGATCTCGGAAATGGCGCGGCATGTGGCTTGTTCACGTGCCACTGTAAAGAGTACGAATAAATAGTCGTGCACAGATAGCCAAACGACGAACCGTCGTCTTGCCGTAGATCGTCCGCAACTTACTGATTCGAGAGGAAAAGCGGAGACTGCCGCGTATTGTTCACATCGATCGCAGGGCCACAACTCGACAAATCACTCGCACCAACAACAGTGGTGATCGGGGTTATGTGTCACAGTACAGAGTTCATCGCAGCCTTCAGCAAAACGTTAAATCTGGGAAATCTTTAAATGTAGAAATACAATTGTATGATTCTCAAATTGCGGTTTAAAATGCAATGTGATGGCCAAAATCGAATTACTTTTTCCTACTGTGTTATCACCCGAACAAAAAAGTTAGTAAAATTATGCAATGCATTGATTATGATACGCTTTCCACTTGATAACCTGATACATCCTAAAAAAATAATTTGTTACGTGTGCGTGCGGATTTGCATTTTCGTTGTCATTTCCTAACACTAATTTTTCGTCAGTTTCAACATCTAGTATCTCCAACTATATGAAACCCTCATCATGTGGTACTTCGTCATCAATTCTATGGAGAGTCCTTGCATTTGAGTTTAAGCATGCGTGTGTGCTTGGGTACCTCTAGTGCCAGAAATGTAGCTGAACAACCAACTCCACTGCCGCTGCTTGACAAGGTGCCACTGCAGTACCACCTCCAGTGTTGCCAACTTGGAGGTGGAGGAAAAGTCGATAAATTCAGGAAATTCGGGATTGGAGCTGCCGACCAAAATATTATTTTTGGAATTAGCCACCATTTAGGGAATTACGCTATGCTCATAGCAATCCCTGCTTCGTTTTTTTATTGGCGGTTTAAAACATTTAAAATGGGGTTTTTAAATCAGGAGAATACTTCTTCACTTTCCGTGAGTTCTAATAATCGCAACCAGGAATTTAAATGCAGGCAGAATGCGACTCCTTTTCCTTTCCGTCTTTATTTTTATCAGGCACAGGAAGCATGCGCGTGTCCGCTGAGTTTACCTGGGATCCCTTCGACAATAAAAGTATTTTTTGATTGAGGTTTAAAAAAAAATAACGACCACCATGTGCAACTCAGTGGGATATAAGCAGTCTCCCGTACCTAATTTAGGGCCACTGGTTCCAAGGAAGGGAGAGAGCCAGTGCGGTAAGGCAAACACAACATTCATGTCTCACCGGGATTGGAACCCGGACCAGACACGATACGTTATTTGAGGAAGTTTTAGGAAGGGAGTGTCTGACCCCAGGTCTAAAACTACCCTTAGAAATAGGAAGCTGGGATATCTGAGTAAGTGAACTCAATAGGAAAGATAAACAGAAAAACGAGTGAAAGGAGAGCGTGATATATCTTTCAAACTGTGAACCGTGTCCCCAGTCCGAGGGGAAGGGGGCAAGTGGAAGAGGAACTAAGCACCGCACAACATTATAGAGAACCACAACACCAGCCGGCTGCCGACGTCACCGGGGTGACTGAAAACTCTCCACAACCAAATCCAAATGTCGGAGCAGTAATCCATTCTCCATTGGAATGGTGGTATGTCTAACACCCATCATTGTTCACATACTTACTCTCTCTGTCAAGGGGAATCAACGATCGCCGCGTTAGCTCTGGGATGCCTGAGGAATTTGCTGGGATTGTAATCAACTGCGCCCCTAACGAGCTCATTAGGGTGGGGCTCCGCTTTCTTGAAGAACTCCTTGGCGAATCTGGTGGAAAACTCATGTACCTTCTCGATTCCAAGTCTGTTCCTCGGGTTCGGAAGTGGGTCCAACAAGGAGCGCCAGTGATCATTCGAAGTGCTCGGCTCTGAACCCTCTCGATTCTCTCGTGCTGATTCCTAGTAATACCAATCCAGATGGAGGAGGCGTAGGTAAGCACCGTCCTGACGACCGTCTGGTACAGCAGTACTTTGCGCCGTGTTGTAAGGAAGCTTATCCGATAGAGTAGTGGAGCTAGGCATTGTCTAGCTTTATTCTTCTGGTAGCTGGTGTTCGCCGCCCACGAAAGTCGACAATCAAGTTGGAGCCCTAGGTACTTAGATGAACCCAGACCCAACTGGGGCGAATGGTTATAAGCCATCGCTTAGACCACTGCGTCATCAGAGCGGCACTGTGAATGTAATTGTGGTAGAACTTCAGTGCTTCCATAAGTAAAAATACTTTGTCATCAAACCAACAGTCCTGTTTATATTAATCAAAATATCAGTGAAGCATAACTGAAAAAAAACGGTTTTCTTTTGGAAGAAATAATTTCATGCTCCAACGCTATAATTTATTAGCCAACTGCATTTTGCATATAAGTGTTTTAAGCTAGATTTTTCAGCCATTAAAAAGTTCTTACTGTATCCTCTCAGCGTAAGCATCCAATTGAAACCATGTTGGTGACAACAGTATCATATTCACTTCGTTCTAAATTATTAATTTAAATTATCAAATAAATAATAATAATAATACTAATGCATCATTACATTTTGAACGACAGAGAGGTAAGTTCAAAAATTTAATATAACTTCAATCTTATTTTTTAGTACTTTTTTTCACGTTTGCAGACATTTTAGAGCTGACTTTCAGAATGTGTGAGTTGGCAACACTGACCTCCCTCTGATGAGTTGAAGAGCAAGCACGAAATGCACTGGGCTTTCATGGTTAACGCCATTTTGGTTTAAACCTCAAAGGAAAAAACTCTAAAATTGGGACGAAAGAAATTTGTGGAAGACAAGCAGCAGCTTTGAATGTGGGGAAATTTTAATTCAAAACTCAAAAAAATGAGAGTTTTCAAAATGTAGCAATAACTGCCGAAAAATCGGAACAGTTGGAAAACGTTAGATCGCTATTCGACTGTATTTATATTTTCATTTCTCGTGCCGCCATATTTCCAAAAAGAAAAAAGAAAAGAAAACGGTGTGGAAATTCTAAATGATTCATTCTCACATAACACAGATCATACGTATTTTCCAGTTCTCCCAAATGTAGGACCTCCGGTTATGTGGGGTAAATTTCTGTTACAGTTTCAAGAAAATGAGCCGTATCAGATGAAAATCATGTTACCTTCAAATTTTGTGGAACATTTTATATAGGATAGTAGTTTTTTTTTGTATTCAAAATATTAAAAACTGTGCACCCCATTCCTTCTTTCGATATCGCGCAAGTCCTTCCTTATATTTCAACCGATTTCTAGAGTTAATTTAAACGTTCAGCAAATTTTAAAAATCTTGTTTCATATTATTCAGCTGCTGAGATCAAAAAAAGGACTGCTTGATTTTTTTATTCATCAGCTTTATTTCTTTATTCATGTTTTTTTTTCTGGAAGTTGAAACACCCCTACGGAAACTTTGACTACAAGAATATATCTACTTTAAGGACACAATTTTCAGGGAAGGAGAGGTGCCATCGCCTGCAGACAAACACGCATCTACGTCATTAGCGAATCGAAAATGGGGCGCGTCGTAAACGATTAGCCAGAACCTTGAGCATCTGTGCACTTGGCCGTCAGGGCAGTAATTTGCTTTTCAGGAAAAACATAGCCTCCCAGTATTGAGAACCCAAACTTGGATAGATCCTTTATATGGATATGTGCATTCGTAAAATATAGCCTCCCAGCATTGAGAACCTAAATTTCGATAGACCCTTTATTTGGATACTGTTTCAAGCATTGGTAAAATACACGGTTGAGTCATATTATTTTGACCACCAGCTAATATCCAGAGTAACCGCCGTGTGCAGCGCGGACAGCAGCTAGACGGGCTGGGAGGGACTCAAAAAGGTGCTGGAAGGTGTTCGCAGGTATATGGAGCCATGCTGACTTCAGTGCATCTGACAGCTGCTGGAAGGTGCGTGGTCAAGGATCCATGCAGCAAACAACACGATCCAGGTGGTCCCACAGATGCTCAATTGGGTTTAAGTCTGGAGTATTAGGGGGCTAGTGAAGTACTTTGAAGTCTTCATCATGCATTTCCAACCACTCTCGGACATTTTCTAGCTGTGTGACACGTCACACTGTCGTGCTGGAAGATCCAATCCGCCCCAAGGAAGACAATCAGCATGCATGGGTGTACGTGGTCTGCAAGGATAGATTCATAACGAATTCGGTCCATAGTGCCTTCCACAGGTACGAGCGGTCCCAGGGAATGTCACGAAACATTCTCCAGATCATAACGCTGCCACCCACCAGCTTGTGTTCTTCCAGCAATGGTTGAAGAGTATTTGTTCTCCGATGTTTCTCGCCTTATACGTCAACGTCCATCCGTTCCATGAAGCAGAAAACATGACTCATCAAAGAAGGCAATCTTTTGCCAATCAGCGGAGGTCCAATTCCGATACTACCGTGCAAATGTAACCCTTTTCTATCTATGCACTTTCGTTAGCAAAGGTGCAGTGACCATCCGTTTGCATCGGAGCCCCCATACGCAGCACGGTTCGCTGAACTGCCGTTTTAGACCCAATCCTGGAAGACCCTGGTTCATTCTGCCAGTGAGTTTCTCTACTGTCGCGTGTCTATCGGTCCTCACGCACCTTCGAAGCAGACGTTCACTTCTCACATCAGTGCCATGTGGTGCTCCGCAGTTTTAACGTCGCTTATTCGCAATGGTGCCATTTCTCCAATCACAAGAAACTTTAACCACAGCAGCCCGTGAACAGTTAAAAAACTGCGCTGTTTCAGTAATACTGCCGCTCTTGGCCCGAAAGCCGATAATCATCCCTTTTTGCAAATCTGATAAATCGCTCGTTTTATCCATTACAGCAACGAGTGTTATGTTTTCAGATGATCATGATCATAAGTAGAGGTTTTTAGGAAGGGAGTGTCTGACCCCAGGTCTTAAACAGCCCTTAGAAACGGAAAACTAGGAGATTTGGGCTACAGCGCCCGATAGGAAAGTGACACGGAAGCGAAGTAGAAAGGGGGAGGAAGACGCCCTTATTTATTACCGGGAGGCCAGTACCCGGCGTCCGACGGCTTAACGTGCCCATCCGACGCACGGCAGATATTTAGTGGATCGAGCGTTCGTACCTGCGTGGGATCGAACCTGAGGCCATTTCCGTGGCAGTCACGAACGTTGCCCACTAGGCCACCCGCGGCCCCCTTTGTTTTCAGAATGCCTACAGCACGCCTTATATACTCTTCAAGCCAGCTCACGACATGTGTCTTCTTTCATTGGATACGCGCTATTGACGTCAAAAGTAGGAGGTGGTCACAATAATGTGACTCGACTGTGTATAACCTCTCAGTATTGAGAACCCAAACTTGGATAGACCCTTTATTTGGATAGTGTTTCAAGCATTGGTAATAGTGCAATAAACTTTTTTTTTTTTTTTTTTTTTGATAAACAGGATTTTTTAAGGGATGAACATAGCTAGAAGCATTATAAAATACATATTTACTTTGTAAAACTATTTCTCTGAAATTTTTATACTGTTTTTATGTAAGTTCATGGCTTAAAACACCGTGGGATTTTTTTCGTTGTTGTTTTCGAAGTTAGTACGTGTATATAACGAAATTAAAAGTGTTTCCGAATATCATTTTCTTTTTAACAATTTATTTTGGTTTAATGTATTGTAGTCCAAAAACTCGATGGCTTAAGCGTTGGCTACTTAACCTTTCGTGTGAGTGTGCCCAAGTTTTAGTTCCAGATGAGGGACTGGCTATCACCCTTCCATGGAATCAGTGGCCCCCAAGTTTGGGACCAGAGACAGCTTATAGCCCTTAGATTTGGTAACGGTGGTAGTAAAACTCTGAAACAAGTAAAAAAAAAACTTGGTTCCATACGTCAGTTTATGCTTCTGCCAAAGTTTCCCCATCTCCGGGGAAATTTTGGAATAAATTGTGTTTGAATTTGCCAATTTGTTTTTAAAGTTTTTTTCCAACAAATTTTTTTTAAGCATTCTGTATTAGAGATTTAATTTAATATACAGTGCTTAATTATGTTGTAGCGAAAGTTAAATTGGGCTGCGCGCGTTTTCGCAGCCCAGTTCTTAACATACGTATTTAGCCAATGAAACGCACCGTACCAAAGAACTAGCAGCGAAAATTTCATCCACTTGCATACATCGGGCTTTCTGCTTATAAAAGAATATCGTGTTTGTTTTACTGCTTCATTTTACAAGCGTTAATCCTTTTTAAAGTAATGAGGACCGTAATTTGCTCCCGAAGTGATAATAGTCCTTCAGAAAGGTTAATTGACTTGGATGAATTATTCCGAAACATACGTTGCAGCTGATCGAAGAATGCAGCCTTCTCCTCGAGCTCAGGAATTTATGGAAAGGATACTGTTATTAGATTAAAGGATCTGGCAACGGAGTTCAAAAATTGTGCACCGTTTTTCTTTCATTTGAACAGACCTCCTCAACTGTTGCAGAAGCTCTATCCGATTTAGCAAAGTAGCGTTCTCTCTCTCTCTCTCTCTCTCTCTCTGCCTTTTAACGCTCTCGGCAACAAGTCGGCTTGTTAATAGCGAGCAATAAAAACGCAAAGAAGGGTAAATATCGCTTCAAAGCACTTCGGTGATCAAACAACGCCTTACTTCGACTTTGTACCCTCCGGAAAAAATGAAATTCACCAAGGAAGATTTGCACCAAGCCTAGCGCAGACTGAATTTCAATTACTGAGAGAAAGAGAGAGAGGGCGAGGGGGTGTGTATTTATTCGCTAAGCGAAACATTTCCGTGAAAAATGAATCCTGAAAATTGCGCATACAATATTTAAGCTTTCATTGATTCTTATTGCCCAAAACTTGTAAGCAGTTTCTAAACAATTAAGAACACGACTGCCTTTTCTTGAGAGAGAAGATTTTTTGCTTTTTCTCTTCTTTCTAGAAAACTGGAAATTTTTCACTCCATAAATTAAATGTGTGGCAGCTAGTCCATTCAAGGATACGAAGAACGTATTTAACTGAACGAATAACATGGCAATATAGCAAAAATTCTAGATGAAGAATCCTGTATCTTGAAAAAAAAATTCCGCAACTTTCGCAACCACACGGTTTAAAATGCGCAAAATTAGAAAGTAGTAACATTTTACTTACGATGGTTTGCCTTTTACTCCTGTGATTTTGGAATATTTACGAGAAAGATTGGGCAAATCTAGATTGACCTTCTGAGTATACAGAGCGTTTCCGGAAGAGTGTCCGAAAGCAATACGAAAGTAACGTCAAACAGAAGTCTTCGCTCTTTCCAAGTTCATAAGTGAGTGACGAAAAAATTATCATCGGTCGCCACCGAGAATCGAACCCAGGTCTTCCAGTTACGCGCCAGACATGCTACCACTGCGGCTTCGAATTCTCCAGACTCACATGCGACTAACTGCCAAGCCACATGGCGGGTTGCTTCTTGGAGCCCCGCACACTGCTGTCCGGCGTGTAACTGAAAGATCCTGGGTTCGATTCCCGGTGGCGGCCTATGAGAATTTTTCTGTGACTCACTTATGAACGTGGAAAGGGCGAAGACTTCTGTTTGATGTTCCTAATCCACGTCAATTGTGTGTATTAATTATTCATTCGCCTCCTAGTTATTTATACAGTTGCTGCTTACCATCTTTGGTGAATCCCCAGCACTGTGCGGGGCTCCAAGAAGCAACCTGCCATGTGGTTTGGTAGTTAGTCGCATGTGAGTCTGGAGAATTCGAGACCGCTGTGGTTCAGTGGTAGCATGTCCGGCGCGTAACTGGAAGACCCTGGGTTCGATTCCCGGTGGCGGCCAATGATAATGTTTCCGTGACCTACTTATGAACGTGGAAATAGCGAGGACGTTCCTACAATCGACGAGGATAAGGATGTTCCTTATCCTCGTCGATTGTGTGTGTTAGGAAAGTAACGGTTGATCGTATCAGTAAAATGAAAAATGCAAAATACGCAGCAAACAGAGGACAATTCAGCTATGATAGTTTCACCCCAGAAATGGATAATTTCCTAAAAATAAGAAAAATAAGTATTTATACAGTCCCCCCATGGAAACCAAAGTCAATTAGTAAAAAACGCACGGCATCGAACTAGGGTGAAATAAATTTACCTGGACACTTCAGATGAATAATTCGCTGAGATACGCACACAAGTGTAATTCGCTACTTGTTGCCGATTGTACGGGACCAGCAATATGATTGAAATTTACATGGTAGCAAATGGGAAAAATTCGTGCACTCCGTATATGCAAAATCAGTATGAACACGTTAGTAGGATAGGCGTGATCACATCTGGACTAAACAGACAGCTCTCCATTCATTGCCTGGATTCGTACTGGTGATGACAATTACAATCATGAACAAGAAAGATGACACCGAATTTCCGGGTGTAATGAACGCGTCTTTTGAATCCGTTCTGATGCGAATTAAATCTACCAAAGCTATTCAAAATCAATGGAACCGGTATGGAAAACAGTAGTATCTGACCGAAGAAAAAACATTTTCAATCGGATTTTTAATCCCGCAGATATTGCTGTAAACGGAAATGCCATCTTACGCCCTGTAGTGGCAGACTTTTGCATTAAAAAAATTTGAATTTACATGAGAAACATTTCGCAGAGAAAACGCTCTCCAATAAAACAATAATTTTTCAAATCGGGCTCTTAGAAGAAGAAAAATTGCCAAATATAATATATGCATCTACCCCCCCCCCCCCCCAGAAAAAGCATGCATTATTTTAAAAAGAAAGTGTATTCAAACGGTTTTTCGATGTGAGCGCCATCAGTCCATGAAATACTTTTTTCAGTCGAGATTTCAGGAGCTCAGATTTTGATGCAAATACATCAGACGCAGAAATTAATTCTTACGCCCCCTGGTGGCCAAAACATTCTTTATGAATTATTATAAATTGTATGCTGTGAATTTCCTATCAAGAGCTGTATCCGGTGCAGAAAGAATTTTCCAAATCGGAATTTTAGAAGCAGAGTTATTCAGGAAAACGCAATTTACTCTCACGCCCCCTAGCGGAAAGCCTATGCATTATTTGAAAATTTTGAAATTATATGATAAACATTTTACACCGGATACACTATCTAACAAAGAAGGAATTTTTCAAATCCGACGTTTAGAGGCAGTGATATTGACAGAAATAAGATACATATCTACACCCTCTGGAAGAGAAACCATGCATTATTTTAAGATGAAAATATTATCAAATGTTTATCGACAGGTGTGGTATCGGTCCACGAAAGAATTTCTTCAATCGAGCTTTTGAAGCTGAGATTTCTCTGCAAATATCTACGAAGCAGAAATTTAACGCTTAGGCCCCCTGGTGGCCAAACCGTATTTTATAAAAAAAATTAGAAATTGCAATAAAACATTTCCCTTCGGGAGCTGAATCCGGTGCTGGAAGAATATTTCAAATCGGAGTTTTAGAAGCAGAGATATCGGAGAAAGCGCAATTTACCTTCACGCCCCTAGCGGAAAATCAGTTAAATATTTGAAAATTTTGCAATTAATTTAGAGACATGTCGCCCCAGAAACTTTGCCCAACAAAGGAGAATTTTTTCAAATCAGATCATTAGAAGCAGATATATTGACAAAAACAAGATATACATCTACGCCCCCTGGCGGAGAAACCATACATCATTTAAAGAAGAAAATATTCCGGAAAGGTTTGTCTACGTGCGTAGTATGGGTCTACGAAAGAATTTTTTCAATCGAGATTTTAGAAGCTCAGATTTTGCTGCACATACACTAGAAGCAGAAATCAACACTTACGCCTCCTGGTGGCCAAACAATTTTATACCAAAAATTAGAAATTATATGCAAAATATTTCCCATCACGAGCTGTATCCCATGAAGGTAACATTTTTTCAAATCTGAGATTTAGAAGCTGATATATCTGGGGAAAAGCAATTTACGTTTACGCCCCCTAGCGGAGAATATATGCGTAACTTGGTAAAGTGACTATGTCTAAAATAATCTTCGACTTGAATGGAATCGAAATGTAAAAGACTTTTTCAGTTTGATATTTAGAAGCAAATATATGGGTTAGAATGTGTTTTGAATTCGATATAATCTGCATTTTCACCCTCTAGCGGGAAGATTTTGCATCGTAAAAAAAGAAAAAACGAAATAAAGGATCATTATTAACACATTTCAAGCTTCCTAATGAAAATGTTTTTTTATCAAATCAGACTATTAGTTGCACAGATATCGTGTCTACAGACGGACGGACAAACCGATAATATAAGCACGATTTTTTTTTACAAAAGACGTGCTAAAAAATCGAGCGACTGAAAATGAAACATTCTTTCATTCTTGTTGATGTGATAACTGATGCTATACTACTCACGTTCAATGTGTTGTGCAAATTTGGAGGGCTGGTAATAGGGAATACTGCTACTCGAACTTTGAGACAGCGGAGTGCGTCAGTGCTGGCGTCTGAACATGGGCGACTGATTACAGTACCGAGGATTACAGCAAAATTATTCTTATGTACGGAGAGTGCAATCGAAACAAGAAACTGCAAGAGAATATACGAGTCGTTTTCTGACTAGACGGCATCTATCTCCACGACTCATCCATCGGTAGTCTGAGATATCGATAGTCCAGAATTTGAACTACTGATATCTCAGGGAAATATTCCGTCCAGGTAAATTTGTTTCCCTCCTAATCAGCGCAGCTCGTTTTTTTACGCATTCCAACCGTAGGTTGAAGAAGCGTATACGGTCCAGCTTTGTCCGTCTGTCCGTCTCTCCGCACGATAACTCGCGTAAAAATGGTTCGATTTCGATGAAAATTTAGTATGTGGTAGGGGAACACCTGGGAAGGGACCCTCTTGAAAGAGAACGAAATGGGGCCAAAGGTCAGGACATAGGAGCGGGATCCATTCCATTGCCCTTATGCGTCATAACTTACGTAGAAATACTCCGTTTCTAACGAACTTTATCATGTTGTTCCGGAGGTACACTGAACCGGATATGTTGAATATAATGGAAATGGGGTCAAAAGTCAGGACACAGGAGTGAAATTTATTCCACAGCCATAATCCTCATATTTTGAATAATAACTTGAGTAAATGTTTTCTGTTATGTTGGAAAGCTTATCATAATCAATGCATTGCATGATTTTACTAACTTGTTACTATTTGACTTTGGTTTCAATATAAATATTTATTTTTTGTATTTTCAAATATTATCCATTACGGGCCGGATTAAGTGGGTCTAACGAGACTGTAGCCTAAGGGCCCACCATTACAAAGAGCCAAGAGGGCTACACCGCAAATAATACACAGCTTGAATATTTATACTGTATATAGAAAGAATTAAAACAGTCCTAGTTTTGTCTCGTATGATTTCCAAACAGTGACTAGAGGACGAACAGATTTCAAGGCAGTGGCTCACTAAGGGCAAACGTTCCACATCGCTGTGTACAGCGGGGTCAGCGAAACAGTTTTAACCTTTTCACTACCATACAACCGCACCTGCGTGCTTGCACGTGGTGTCGTTAATTGGTGAAATCTAATGTGACTTCACATCGTATAACAAAAAAGATAAATAAAAAAAACCTATACAATTCAAAATTATTAAAAATTCCAATACAAAAACCTAGGAAACAGACAAAGTCATCGCTCTTTCCACGATTTTCTTTAATTAACACACAGGAACAGAAAAATTATATTTCCACAACGCTGGGATAGAAACCCAGATCTCTCGATAACTAGCCGAGTGCGTTTGACTTACGCTACTATGGCCAACAATTCACGGCGCTATGTGTGTTTATCTGTCTGCACCTGACTTCACAAATCTGTAGAGACGGGCTTAACAACTGAGACGTCTTCATCTGGTGTGGCTTAATGGCACACGCTATTAAATTATCTTATATATAAAACACAAAACGTCTTTTTGTCTGAAGCAGCAAACACTCTCGAACGCCGAACTGTGGCATCGTGAAATTTGCATAGCTTATTAATACTGGAATTTCTAGATCAACGCAACTATTTTAAGATCTCTAAGTTTTTGCCTTTGTGAGTTATGAATTAAATAATAAGCTAATAAATAAAGTCAGCGTCGTTTGCTACGTCATCGTTATCTGTTCCAAATCTGAAAGCACGTGACTGCATTCATCCACAGGTGTTTCCATTCTTTGAAAACTAAACTGTGCATAAAAAAATGCAAAAACGAACTTTCCGAAATCTTAACGAAACAGGCTAAAATTTTTATCAGCACCATGAATTGGTAATAAGAGGAGTTCCACAAAATTTCAGCGGAATCCGGTCGAAACGTTTTAAAATAGGCATGGAATTTTTAATTCATCGGTAAACAGAAATAAATACGCAGAAACGGTTAAATAAAGTTATGACGGCTAATTTAAAAAGTTATTTACCGATTCAGGCGAAATTTGGAGGTCATGTTCCTGTTAACGATTTATGGTGTTCATTAAAACTTCAGCCAGTTTCATAAAATATTCGCAAAAATACGTTTTTTCTTTTTTATCCCAGAGATTCGCCTCTCAAAAACGTCTGAAACTGAAATCACTTGATACATTTGATCGTCGATAACAAATTGTTAACGAATTTTGTTCAGTTAGTTTTCCAATGCTGTGTCTCCTGGACGCGTGTTACGTAATTCGTAACGCTTTTGGTCCGTTTGATTCTACAGATCCCATACATTCTGTACCGGGCAAGGCCGGGTAGTAAAGCTAGTCTTATTTATGAAACACAAAACGCCTGTTTGTCTGAAGCAGCAACGACTCTGGAACGCCGAACTGTGACATCATGAAATTTCCATAGCTTATTAACACTGGAATTTCTAGTTCACCACAACTATTTTAAGATATTTACGTTGTTTCGTTCGCGACTTATGAATTAAATAATAAGCTAATCAATAAAGTCAGCGTCGTTTACTACGTCATCGTTATCTGAAAGTGCGTGACTGCATTCATCGCCGCGGCACATCCACAGGAGTTTCTATTCTTTGAGAGCTGTGCACAAAAAATGCAAAAACGAACTTTCCGAAATCTTAACGACACGGGCTGTAATTTTTATCAACAGCATGAATTGGTATTAAAAGGAGTCCCTCAAAATTTTACCGGAATCCGGTCAAAACGTTTTAAAATGGGCATGGAATTTTTAATTCATCGGTAAACAGAAATATATAAGCAGAAACGGTTAATAAAATGATGACGACTAATTTAAAAAGTTATTTACCGATTCAGGCGTAATTTGGAGGTGAAGTTCCTATTAACGATTTATGGTGTCCATTAAAGTTTCCGCCAGTTTCATAAAATATTCGCAAAGATATGTTTTCAAATTTTTTTATCCCAGATATTCGCCCCTCAAAGACGTCAGAAACCGAAATCACGTGATACATTTGATCGTCGATAAGAAATTGTTAACGGATTTTGTTCAGTCAGTGTTCCAATGCTGTGCCTCCAGGACGCGTGTTAGATAATTCGTAACGCTTTTGGTCCGTTTGATACAGCTGTATGTTGGAATTTCAAGAGCAAAAATCCAACAAAATTATATATTGTCGCCGACGAAGGAGAAACCCAAAAATGCTGTATACGGCCAAGTGCTGAAATAAACACACTATGAATAAATAATTTGTAATGACCGAATTTGTGAAATCAGCTTTTTTCTTTCTTGCAAGCATCAATTTGTTTTCAGATTTTTCAATGACATATAAGGGAATAGTGAAAATCGTCCAAATACGAGGCGACAATATGAATAGACAAAGTCATCTCTCTTTAGGAAACAACAATCCCTTTGTTTATTCACATTGTCGCAACGCTCTTTAGGAGAGAGTGATGACTTTGTCTATTCACATTGTCTCCACGCATTTAGAAGATTTTCACAAAATCTAGGAATCTTACGCTTTGAACTAGCGATTTTGGGAGAACAGTGAAAAATACAGTGACTTTTTATGAAAATTGTGCAGTTAATTTATTAATTTCAAGAATACATTGTGCATTAATAATCACAAATCATATTGCTACAGTTTCGTGTTTTAAAGGACTTAAGTAATGATTATCCGCCATAAGTCTTTGGGGGCGCACTCAGATGTCTTGCCCTAGGGGAAGACTAAGGCCCTAAGGCGGACCAGCAGGGGAGCTGCAACTATCATAGCTGAATTATCATCTGTTTCCGGCGGATCTTGCAGTTTTTACTGATACATGGATACGATTGTTTTGCAGTTTTTATTTACTGGTACGACCAACAGTTAATTTCCTATTCTTTTCGGACACACTTCGTGAAACACCCTGTACATACACCATTTCTTCGTGTTTAGATTTGTCAACGCAAAAGGTTTGATATTCACCTGCAGGAAAAAGCCGTGTTGGGCATTGGAAGGCGGCAAGGTGACGTAAGTCCATATGACGATGAAGATGTTTATTATTATGGTGGCGCAGTGGTCTAAGGCGCTGGCCTCTAATCATTCGTCCGTAAGGGGTCCGGGTTCGAATCCCGGTGAGGCATGGATGTTGTGTTTGTCTTACGGCATTGGCTCTCTCCCTTCCCTGGAACCAGTGACCCTAAATTAGGGACGGGCGACTGCTTATAGCCCATTGAGTTGCTCACGGTGGTCGTTAAACCTAAAACCAAAAAAAAAAAAAAAAAAAAAAGAAGATGTTTATCGAAGTGCGACAATGGATATCAGCAATACGTGAATACGGATGCAAATGTTTAAATCAGGAGAAATCTCAATCAATATATTAATTCTATAAGGTTTTTCACTGTGTGTCCTATTTTAAGAAAAAGGCTGAACGTAAAGATATGGTTGAGATATCAAAGTAAAGGTCTTACCATGTAGATGTGCCAGTCGAAGAGACAAATGAGATTGGGGCAACGGTTCGAGCTTTGTGGGACGGCAAAGATCCCATGTAAAGTCGATGAAAGAAGCGTATGGTTGACATTCGATCGCCTGCGGTTGACTCACACGCTGTTGAAGGCGCAAGCATGGAGGGACAAAGATAGTCCAAAGTCTTCTCTTTTCTGAGCGAACTGTTGCGCAAAGCAACGCTAGCAGGCATTCGTATCAAAGTTCTCATCGGAACAGCAAACACTCGCGAATACCTGATTGCGTTATGCCTTTGGACAGTCTGTAATATACACTACCTGCCAATAAGTAATTGGACACCCCTGCAATCGACGATATCTGCGGTCCCGATACACGTCACGGCCGCCGCCGTTAAATATCGTGTGGGAAACAACAACGTAACCAGTCGCATGCAAGATGCCACGCAGTTTGGAGCTCTCTGATTTCGAGAAAGGTGTAGTCGTCGGGTACCACAGAAATGGCCGATCCATACGTGACATATCCAGCGAGTTGAAGTACCCAAAATCGCCAGTGGGCTACGTGATTGTCAAGTGGAAGATGAGAGGTGACTGTCCGAATGTGTCCCAGACTCGGCAGACCCACAAATCTAGGAGTTAGAGACCGACGGGTGCTGGCCAGAGAAATTCGGAAGAACTGTACCAAATCGATGGGCCATATTCGCGAAGAGTTTCAACAGGCATCCGGGAGAATGTTCTTTAGATGAATACCATACGTAAGAAAGCCCATCTGCTCGGTAATCATGGACGTGCTGCTGCTCACTAGCCTTTGATCACCAAGTCCAATAGCGCTGCTCGGCTAACGTGGTGCAAAGAACGTCGACAGTGGACCGTTGAACAGCGGAAATAAGTTCTCCGGAGCGAGGAATCTAGGTTCATCCTCTACCGTTTGGATGACAGGGTATGGGTTTGGCGTCTGCTTGGAGAATGCCTCCTGCCAGAATGTATTGTGCCAGCTGTGAAGTTCGGCGGCGGTGGAATTACGCAATGAGGGTGTTTCTGCTGATTTGGTACGGGATCCTTGGTCGCAATTCCTGATAGACTCAACGCCGAGACCTACTGCACCATTTTGGATGACCATGCGCTTCCTACGTTGCGGCAGTTTTACGGGGTGGACCCATGTTCCTTTCAGGATGACAATGCCACCTGTCATGTTGCGAAGTCCACCATGGCTTGGTATGGTGATTATAGTATTAATCGAATGGACAGGCTTGCGCAGCGTCTGAACCTTAACCATATCGAGCACTTCTGGGACGAGTTGGAGCGCCGACTTAAGGGGTGCCCCCACCGTCCGAAATCCGTGAAGGAACTGACCTGTCTTCTCGAAGCCGAGTGGAAGAAAATACCGCCAGCCGTCATACAACGCCTGGTTGAGAGTATGCCCCGGTGGGTCGCAGCTGTAATCGCCACTGGAGGAGGCTCCACCAACTATTGAAGGTGAATAAACTTCGTTTTCCTTCGCTATCACAGGTGTCCAATTACTTGTTGGTAGATAGTGTATATATACAATTTAATATTCATTCGATCCAGTTTATTCACGTAGGTAAGACGTTTCCCATTATGTAAATATGTAAATAAACATTTAGTTGACCATTGTAAACGAAAATATTTAGAATGTTCATAATGAGTTGCGCCATCTATATCTTCATTCTGTAAGGGTTCTTACTGTGAGACCTATTTTGAGAGAACGGCTGAACGTAAAACTATAGTTCAGATATCAAAATAAAGGTCTTACCATGTACATGTGCCAGCCGAAGAGAAAACTGAGATTGGGGCAATGGTTTGGGCGTGGCGGGGCGGCAAACATTTCTATGTAAAGTCTATGGCAGAAGCGTGCGGCCCATTATCTACATCAAGACGCTCAGTTCAGTCTCAGACTTGTTGTGTGCATGGTGTTCTATGATCAGTCCTAAAGTAAGCAAATACTTTATTGCATACTTACCCTTAACAGAATGTCTCTCCCGCAGAAAACAAAACAAAACCTAAGAGCCTTACTGGAAGGCGTGAGCGATCAATGGGTCACAACTATATGTCTCAGACAGGAGAGAATGAAGAGTATTCTCAACGCTAATTTTATTCCAACAACATTTACAAACACAGTTGTGACTGAAGATGAATGTAAAAGAGTGCGCTACCCAGTTGAAGTTTTTGCACACGATCGAGATGAGTAGACTTCCGCCTTACATTTTGCGGCTGAAAAAGGGTGCAGTCGTGATTCTCATCACGAACCTGGCCCCTCAGGTGGCGCCGTGGTCTAACCGCTGGCTTATGATGATTCGTTCGTGAACGGTCCGGGTTTCAAACCCAATAAGGCAAGGATGTTGTGTTTGTCTTACAGCACTGGCTCTCTCCCTTCCCTGGAACCAGTGAACCTAAAGTAGAGACGGGCGACTGCTTATAGCACATTGAGTTGCTCACGGTGGTCGTTAAACCTTCAGTAAAAAAAAACGCGAACCTGTACTATTGTCTCTACTGAAGGGGTTAAATGAATTTGTCAATCAAATAAAGTTTACATTTCTTGTTTCATACAAGTTTATTCTTCTAAAAAAAAACTGACCTTCGCTTCCGCGAGGTTTCGTCTAGTAGAATGCTAACGACTAACAACGGAGCTGAAAGCATTCAACGACAGTCATCGACGAGAAAATATCGAGCAGTTTATGAACTTATTAGGAGAGATCTATACGAGTGACCGTTCGAGAGATCTGTGTGGCACTGCATTGTGGTCATAGAAGTCGTTGAACTTCAGGCATTGCATAATTATATTTCATTTAATTCATAAAACAACGTTTATGAACGCAATATATATAACTTAAACATCTACTATAGTTTTGCTGGAAACTATGACACAGCTTTATCACGACTAAGCGTTTTCATTTCCTTGCTTATGTGGACATTACGAGTTTCATGTGTCAAACGTCTCATGCGGCCATCGATTTTGATGAGTGCTTTCCATGCGATCGATAGGTATGAAGATGAAGATAAATCATTTACCAGGTTATTGCAGTTTTGAAAAATGTGAAACACTTCTAAAAAGTCATATCATCATCATATCACTAAGCTGTTATCTGAGATTTTTTGTTGCCGTATCAAACTTCTCGATTTACAGCACTCTTGACATACAACTTGGTCTTCACTGACATCCATCACACTCCGTACACAAGATCTTCTATACTTCATACTCATAATCTTTTTCTCATACAGACGCTCCTGAATCGGATCCTCCCATGACTTCCTTGGCCTTCCTCTGCCTTTCTTTCCTGCCACTTAGGCCAAAAGGATTTTATTAGTAAGCATCCCATCACTCATTATTTCAGCATGGCAAAACCACCGAAGCATACATTAGTCTCCACCTTGCTAACAATATTTTGCTTCACATTACACAACTGCAACACATCTTCATTCCTCACACAATTAGAACGCATTTCTCCAGCACACAAACGACTCCTATGTTTCTTCTGTAGTACCCAGGTTTCACTGCCATACATCAGAGTAGGAACAATTACACTTTCATACACAGCCACGCTGGACCCTCTCGAGGACCCATCATTCCTGTGAAAAGCTCCCAAAGCAGTCATGGCTTTCAATGAATAAGTTTACCATCCAATTTGCTCTGTCTGTCAAACATGCTGGTCAATCACTGTGCCATTTAGACTTATATTATATTCAGAACTACCTGTTCCTCTCTCAAAAACTATAACTTCGGTTTTTCCCTTATTTATACCCATTTTGAATTTCATGCAAACTTCGTACATACCGGACAACATATTATGCAACTCACGTTTGCTCTCTTCAAACATGACTTAAAAGTCTAGGTCAAATATTGATTTAGCTCTATCTAACAGTTTTGCGTCATCAAACAGAAAGTGGTGGTTACTTCCTCAATAGTGCTGGGCTACGGAATATTTTTTTCATTTCACACTTTTTAATATATGATTAGTGTTCTTTTAATTTGAATTTAAATGATCTCCGTGTCTCACCTATGTATGACAGGTCACACTGATACTGGATGCGATAGATTCCTGAAGAGTTTATCTCAGGAATTGAGTCCTTTTGCGTAGGGTAAAACAATATTTTTGTTTTATCGTTCTGTGACCCACTGTGAGCGTTGCCAAATAGAAAACGCTCTTCGAGGAAGTAATGTGTCATTCAATGAGTAAAGGTTTAACCAAGAATTAACTACATTTATTATAAGTAAAATAGGAACTGAAATGGAAAGTTATTTAGAGTGTAAAAGTCTCTCAAATAAGTCAAAACTCATTTAAGAGACTTTTGCGGGGTTTTTCTTTTATCTTGTCATTATGTAAAAAAAGTGGGAAGTCTTTCAGATCATTTAATGTATATTCAGAACTTCTGACTTCTTGAATGGACATATCCACAAAGAACAACTAAATATTTGTGAATCGCCCACAGGTAAATCGCAAATCAACGGCACTCCTATTATTGCACTCGTATACATACAGGGATGTAAGGTCAGGTGATGCGTAACATCACAGCCTCTCCTTGACAAATGTCAACCCCGCCTTCTCGTGGTGCATCCTGCTCCCACTAAAGGGGCTCTGACGACCGCTAATAGCGGTATAACTATACCATCGGGATCAGAGGAAATTCTATCCCACACTCACCAACCCGCTTGGCCAGCGTGGTGAGTTATGGCCAAACCCCTCCAAAATGACTCCACAACTTAAATCTTGGCCCTCAGTCTCCGGCAGCTGGAATTTACCTGGCCAAGGCAGCGGCCAGTGCGACATGAAGGCAGAGGGTGCTAAGAATCCCCGGAGGACCGGACTAGGCTGCGATCTGATGCTGACCTTGGCAACGTACAATGGACGCTCCCTATCTTCTGATTCAAGGCTTCTTGAATTGGAAGAGGAACTACAAAGGATCAAGTGGGACATCGTGGGGCTAAGTGAGGTAAGAGAAAAGGAGAAGATCTCATCGAACTGAAAAGTGGACATCTCTTCTACTATCGTGGGACAGATACTGGCAGAACTAGTGGTGTTGGATTTATAATAAACAAGAAACTGAAGGATAAAGTGGTAGAAGTTGAAAGTTCCTCTGACAGAGCTGCACGACTCGTTATCCAACTATCGAGAAGATACCAGGCTCAGATTATTCAAACTTATGCACCCACCACAAGTCATCCTGAAGAAGAAATTGAAGAATTTTATGAGGAAATTTGTCATCTAAATAATAAAGGTAAGCAGCACTTGAAAATAATTATGGGAGATTTCAATGCAAAAATAGGGCAACGGCAACAGAATTAAACTTCAGTAGGTAAATTCGGTCACGGCAACAGAAACCAGCGTGGAAATACTCTCGTTGAGTTTGCAGAGGCAGAAGGGTTTTTCATCTTGAACTCCTTCTTCAAGAAAAAGCCACACAGGAAATGCACATGGAGACATCCAAATGGGACGACAAGTGAAATTGATTTTATTATGTGTAACAAAAAATTTGTCATAGAAGACTTCAGTGTGCTAAACAAGTTCAACACAGGTAGTGACCATAGATTGGTGAGATGTAAGATGCACCTCAACACTAAACTTGAACGTGGCAAGCTCATAAGACAAACAAAATCTATTGACATAACCAACCTTAAAAAACACCATAATACCTTCAAGTTGGAACTGAAGAACAGGTTCTCTGCTTTAGAAGGCCTAACATCGGAAGAAGTGGACATCTCTGAAGTTAACAGAAAAGTAACCAAAGCTCTTATGGAAACAGCAACAAAATTAGCTGGGTCTAAGAACAAGTTGCATGTAAATAAATTATCAGGAAAAACGAAAATGTTGATGCAAAAAAGAAGAGAGATGAGGACGACTAAAGAAGATGTGACTTCCAAAGTGGAATATATAGAGCTATGCAAGACAATACGAAAAAGTATCACTGAAGACGTAAGAAAATTCAACTGTGAACTAGTGAGGAAAGCAATTGAAAACAACCAAAGCCTAAAGATAGCAAAGTGACATCTCAGTAAGGGAAGAAAACAGATTATGGCACTGAGAAAAGAAGATGATTCTGTAACAAGAAATAGAGGCGAAATTTTGACAAGAGTGAAATATTTCTACTCCAAATTATATGAAAGGGATGATACATGCACTCCAGACATCATGAAAGATACCAGTTACCAGAGTTCCTCCAGTCCTTCCAGCAGAAGTTGCACATGCAATCAAGAACATGAAGCGGGGAAAAGCTCCAGGAGAAGATGGAATTACTGTAGACATCATACAAGAAGCAAGTGGAGAAATCGAAACAGTACTCGCCCAAATTTTCACTCGATGCCTTAATGAAGGAAAGATTCCTGAGGATTGGAACACCGCTACAATGATCCTGCTATATAAGAAAGGTGACATTGAGGATCTCGGAAACTACAGACCTATCAGCCTCCTATCAGTAGTTTATAAAATCTTCACTAAAGTTCTTTCACACCGCTTGAAGGTAACACTGGACATGGCTCAACCGAGAGAACAAGCTAGATTCAGAAGTGGCTACAGCACAATAGATCATATCCATGTGCTGAGAGAACTAATTGAAAGAGCGAGGGAATATGAACTTCCATTGTGCATGGCTTTTATCGATTATGAAAAAGCCTTTGATTCGGTGAAACCATCAGCAGTTACAATGGCTCTGAAAACCTGCGGTATTGAAGATGCATACATTAATATTATTAATAACATCTATGAAAATGCAAGTGCAAAGATTAGGCTGTTTGAAAATACAACACACATAAAAATTGGAAAGGGAGTGAGACAAGGTGACGACACCATATCTCCGAAGCTCTTTAATGCCACATTGGAGGGTGTTTTTCAGTCACTAAACTGGGAAAACAAAGGGATAAAGATTAATGGAGATTATCTAACCCACCTTCGTTTTGCTGATGACGTAGTCATTTTTGCAACTAGCCCATCAGAGCTGCAGAGTATGATCCAGGAACTTGCTGACAAGAGTAAAGAAGTGGGATTAAAAATGAACTTTCAGAAGACAAAAGTGATGTTCAATGCTTTTACAAGAAATGAAGATTTATCGATTGATGGAGAAAAGCTGGAGATAACAGATACGTACGTTTATCTTGGACAGCAGATATCAAGTGAGGGTCACATTGATGAAGAAATTAATCGGCGTACAAAACTTGCCTGGAGAGCTTTTGGAAGAAACAGCATAATTTTCAAGAGCAATATGCCATTATGTCTTAAAAGAAAAGTGTTTGATCAATGCATCCTTCCAGTGCTTACGTATGGTGCAGAGACGTGGACCTTAACTAAAAGAGACATACAAAGGCTGCAGACAACTCAAAGAAGCATGGAGAGGTGCATACGTGGTGTAACCAGGAGAGATAAGAAGAGGAACTCGTGGATCCGAAAAATGACAAGAGTGGAAGACATCATGATCAGAGTTAAGTCCCTGAAATGGCAATGGGCTGGACATACTGCCAGAAGGACAGATCATCGATGGACAGCCGAAATTTTAGATTGGATTCCAAGGGACAGGAAAAGACCCAGAAGAAGACAACATGGGAGATGGGTGGATGAAATTCGAAAGTATGCAGGGGTGACATGGAGGAGACTGGCACAAGACAGACCGTTGTGGAGGAAACTTGGGGAGACCTTCGTCCAGCAGTGGATTGATAATGGTTGACAATGATGATGATGATGATACATACAAGTAACACAGAAATAAAAACAGTTTCGTCACCACTAATCCTGTAAGTGGCTAACGTACCTGAAATAAAAGGTGCTTCAATTTTTTTCACTGCCGGAATATAAATGCTTACACGACAGCCGGGATTTATGGAAGCTACGCAAAACAATTTCTTACCCGCTCTCATCTCAGCAGCACCGACATTAAAATTTCCACTAGTGATAAGTGCTCCCTTCTATAGTTCTTTATTTTCTTCTTCATGGCGCAAGGAGCGATCGGGAAGGGCTAGTCCCTCTGACATGGAAATCATGCCACTGGGCTTAAACAAGTGACTCAGGCATCTTCACTCTCCTTTCTTAGGTCCGTTGCCATAGTTTTATCCCTTTCAACAGGTAATCAGTCAGAAAGGATTCGTTTCAATCATCCCCCTAATGACCACCCTGAATAAAAAAACTAAGGAAAAAGCTACGCTTCCTCATGCACTGGTTCACTCGTTCCAGTTTCGCTCGGTCCACTCCTTAGACAGCGCATATACTGTGCATACATCCGTTCGACCCGATTTTAGCCCATTTTGCAACCCCGAGTTAATTCGTTCCAGTTGGTTAAAGGGTTAACATGTGTCGATATTTTCGGACTTACGCCATCTATTGTTCAAAGAAATGGTCACAAAATAAACGAAGTCAATACAATAAGTTTAGTTTGTCTTGCCAGACTTTTTGTTTCCTGTGGAGTAAGAGGACGAGGCAGTTTGTTTGTCCTTCCAGACTTTTTGTTTCCTATGGAGTAAGAGGCAGTTTCGTTTCCTATGAAGTAAGAGTACGAGGCAGTTTGTTTGGCGTCCCAGACGTTTTGTTTCCTATGGCGTAAGAGCACGAGGCAGGTTTTTTGTCCTCCTGGGCTTTTTGTTTCCCATGGAGTAAGAGGACGAGGCAGTTTGTTTGGTCTCCCAGTCCTTTTGTTTTCTATAGCGTAAGAACACGAGGCAGCTTTTTTGTCCTCCCAGGATTTTTGTTTTCCATGGAGTAAGAAGACGAGGCAGTTTGTTTGGTCTCCCAGTCCTTTTGTTTTCTATAGACAAAAAGTAAGAGGCAGTTTGTTTGTCCTCCAAGACTCTTTTGGTTACCTATGGAGTTAGAAGACGAGGCGAGTTCAATAACTAATGGCTCCACGCAAGTGTTTCTCACATGACTTGTTGCCTACAACCAGTCAGATTTTTTGTTTCCTATGGAGTAAGAGGCAGTTTCGTTTCCTATGAAGTAAGAGTACGAGGCAGTTTCTGTTTCCTATGAAGTAAGAGTACGAGGCAGTTTGTTCGGCGTCCCAGACGTTTTGTTTCCTGTGGCGTAAGAGCACGAGGCAGAATTTTTGTCCTCCCAGGCTTTTTGTTTCCTATGGAGTAAGAGGACGAGGCAGTTTGTTTGTCCTCCCAGACCTTTTGTTTCCTATGGACAAAACGTACGAGGCAGTTTGTTTGTCCTCCAAGACTCTTTTGGTTTCATATGAAGTTAGAAGACGAGGCGAGTTCAATAACTAATGGCTCCACGCAAGTGTTTCTCAAATGACTTGTTGCCTACAACCAGTCAGACGCAAACGATCCTATGTGCCATTAGCTTCACTTTGCGTCATACAAGAACTCTGTACAACTATTTGTTAGCATTTAATTGTGTATAAAATGGATGATTTTATTTCAACTACATCGATGAGTGTCAAACAACGATCAGTTACAGAGCATTCAACAGATAAAAATGTATCTCTCAAAGAAATTCACACTACATTAGTAGCAGTTTATGGTTCTGGAACTTTCGACATAAGCACTGTTCGTAAGAATATCAATGGACAGTGAAGGAATGTTGGTCGTAAAGCATCATCCGTAGAGTTTGAGGCCCGTAATCGTAACTTGTGATTTGAACAGACAAATATTTGGTGAGGTCATCAGGAAAAATGGAATAATACTTAGAGAACTATGGCAGGTAAGCTGGACTTTAGTTTAGGAAGTACCAAAGATATTGTTAACGTTTTAGAATACTACAAAGTGTGTATTCGTTGGGTACCGTGTCACCTAACCACTCAAATGAGGAAATCGAAACTTGAAACATGCCAAAGGTTGCTTGCTAACTGTGAAAAATATGACAGAGATTTTCTCCAAAGCATTGTGCCTGGTGATGAGAGTTAAATTCACTATTATGACCCACAAATGAAATATCAATCGCTCGAATACCGAGGCCAATCTTCTCCTCGATCAAAAAAATTCAAAACCCAAATTTCTGTCGGTAAGTTCAAGCTCACAATGTTTTGAGACTACAAATACATTATTCATCAGGAGCGCATGGTCAAAGTTGCGACTATCAACTGTGAGAACTACGTGTATGCCTTAGAAAAATTAAATAATCTGCGTGCGGGGAAAAAAAACAATGTTTCTGCAATAGGAAGATGATTTTCGGGCAGTATATAGATGAATCCACACTTTAGCCGCAGCTGCATGACGCCACAATAAAACCTACTGATAAGTTAAAACTTTAATGATATAAAAACACGTACACATTAGTTAAAATACTATTATACTTTCAAGGCTGCATCAGCCTCATCTTCAGATGGAAGAAACTACCTCCTGAAACACACATGGGAACATATATATGTAAGAGTAAATTAGAGCTGTTGGCACTCAAAGAAACACAAAGATAATAGTAGATATTTAAGTCGCGACACCGAAGTACGAAGGTTAAATAAAATAAAGTCTGAGGTTGATAGACTTGTGAGTAAGGACAGTTAGTGACAAATATCATTTAGCAAAAGTTGTCATGCTTGATGAACAAAAGCAGGTAGGTCCTCATTTCAACAGGTATTTAAAAAATGACAAATGTGCAAACTCTCGGTGAATAGTAGAGAGGCCTTATTGGGAGGGCAAGCAAGGATCGTTGCGTCGGCCCAGGAAGGGGAGTGTGAGCTCTTATTTAATAAGGCGAGACAAAGCGGTTGATTCTGAACAAACTCTAAAGTTATACACATGTTCAGAAAGTCTTGTTTTAAGCCTCTTTGATGTTGATCCAATGTAAACCAAGTCCCTAGTTTCTTCTTCTATGTTGATCGCATTCACGGAAGTTTCAAACAAAGACCCTCACGACTTTGACTCCTGAAAGTAATCAACCTAAGTTTGTGGGTTTAATGGAGTTCATTCCTGTATGTGTTAACATTTTAAGAAAGCATATACCAACTACACCATTTAGATTTTGGCATTTTATAACGAAGTAAATTTCTCCGTCATTTCTGTCCACGCCAGGATTCGAACCCGGATCCCTCATTCCGGAATAAGTCACTCTACCAATTGAGCTACGCGGACGTTTTATTCTGATTCTTATCTGCCTTTATGTCGTGTGCGTCCTTCGGGTAGGTACGTCACATCTCCTGGTACGTTACAATTTAAACTAGAAGTAGTATGCCTATGGTTAAAAATGACCGTGACTCAGTGGAGCTTGCTGACAGACATGGTGTATATTGTGTTCCCGTCAAAGCCATGGAGGAAGAAACTAGGGACTTGGTTTACATTGGATCAACATCAAGGATTCTTGAAACAAGACTTTATCAACATGTGTATAACGTTAGAGTTGGTTCACAATCTACCGCCTTGTCTCGCTTATTTAATAAGGGCTCACACTCCTCTTCCTGGACAGAGGCAACCATCCTTGCCTGCCCTCCCAAAAAGGCATCTCTACTATTCACCGAGAGTTTGTACATTTGTCATTTTTTAAATACCTGTTGAAATGAGGACCTACCTGCTTTTGTTCATCAAGCATGACAACTTTTGCTAAATGATATTGGTCACTAACTGTCGTTACTCAAGTTTACCGATCTCAGACTTTATTTTATTTCACCTTCGCACTTGACTAAAATATTTACTATTACCTTTATACCTCTTTGAGTGGCAAACAGCTCTAATTTACTCTTACATATATACACTATAATGCCAAAAGTCACCGGACACCCCTTCAAAAGTAAATGAACGGTTCCGCTGCGTCGATAAGATGCGCGGTACAGCTGCAAACGGTCAAAAACAAGCCTGCAGCTGACCGCAATCATCTCGCACTGTGACGTTGAATGAAAATGTCGCGGCTGGAGAGAACTGACTTTGAGAAAGGAAAGATTGTTGGGTGTTATATTAGTGGGTTGCCCATAAGAGAAACCGAAAGGCGTTTAATCATATCCAAGTTAACTGCTTTGAAAGTACTGAATAAGTGGAAAATACATGGCGTGCCTGAAGCAGCAAAATGTACCGGCAGACCAAAAAAAATAGAGGGCGTCGAAGCCTCAGGAGAGTCGTTACAACTAATCGACGGAGTACTGCACAAGACCTCAGTGTTCAGCTGAGTAAAAATGCTGGAACCTCGGTATGTATCCGTACCATTCGCAAAGAATTTCATTTCATGGTTTACCGTGGTCATGCGGCTGCTCATAAGCCTTTCATCTCCACTGCCAATGCTACTCGTCGTTTAGCATGGTGTAAATAACATTTATCGTGGGCCGTAGATCAATGGAAACGGGTAGTATGGACTGGTGAATCCAGGTACACGATCCATCAGTCTGATGGCCGTGTGTGGGTATGGCGGCATCCGGAGAAACGCTATTTACCACAGTGTACTGTTTCTACGGTCACGTCTGGAGCTGGCAGTGTACTCGTGTGCGGTTGTTTTTCGTTGGATGGTTGCGGCCCATTGGTTATCGTGGACAAACCTGTTAACCAGCACGTCTATCTCTATATTCTGGATAATTATGCTCTACCAACTCTGTGGCAATACTATGGAACCGAGCCTTGTTGGTATCAGCAGGATAAAGCACTGAGCCATAAAGCAAGTACTGTTACGGCGTGGTTTGACGATAATTCCGTATCGTGTGTGGACTGGCCAGTACAGAGCCCAGATCGTAATCCCATAGAGCACTTATGGAATGAATTAGAGTGCCGGATAAGAAGTTTGTAACCAAGGCGTATTACTAAGCAACAGTTAGCGGCAGCATCATGTACTGAACAGAAGCGCATACCTATCGCTATGTTCCAAAACCTTGTCGAAAGCATGTCTCGAAGGGTTAGTGCATGCATTAAGGCCAAGAGTGGACCGACACCGTACTAATGTATGTCAATAAATGCTATCTTGTGTTTCTCTTCTAGGTGTTCGGTGACTTTTGTCTATATAGCGTATGTGCCCATTGTTGCTTCACGACGTAGTTTCTTCCATCTGAAGATGAGACTGTTGCAGCCTTGAAAGATCAAATGGTATTTTAACTAATGTGTATTTGTTTTTATCTCATTAAAGTTTTAACTTCACCCTGAGTTTTATTGTGTCATCGTGCAACCTCGGCAATAGTATAGATTCATCGATTCTACAGCACAACAACGCCTAAACTCCACGCCAGTGCTTAAACTTCAGAGGTTATACAAGAAATAGGGTTTGAATTTCTTGGACATCCTACTACAGCCCAGATTGGACGCTGTCCGACTTTTGATTGTTTTCTGCTCTCGAGAGACTCATGGAAGCAATTCAGTGTACCTGGGACGAAGATGTTCAAGCCAGTACGAGGAAATGTTTCGGAGAACAACAGGAATGTTTTTATAGAGACAGGTTTAAAAAACGTGTTAAAAGTTGGCATATCTGTATCGATCAGGAGAGCGACTGTATAGAAAAAAATTGAAGCACATGTTCTGAGATCTGTTCTTGGATTGCTTCAATCTGATACTTTGCCACTGAGTTTCTATATAAATGTGGTATCATTCCTTTCTGAACACCCTCTGTATTTGATAACTAACTAGGAAATTTCCTTCTTGCGATAGATATTTGATATTCAATATCACAAAGAAATTCTAGCTTATTGGAGTTAATTTATCTACAGCAAATATGACAAATTGTAGGAAATATCCATATTTAGAAATGACAGAAAATTACTTTTCTGTGCAAGCGAAAAATGCCGCAGTATTTCTTTTCTTGTTTTGCGGAGCTTTACTTTTAACTCATATTTTCCTGGAAATGTGACAGAATGGATTTAATGATACAGTGGTTTTCCGTTCCGTCGTGGAAACGAGCTCTGGATTCCATATACTATTTTTTGACGTCACGCCTCGGTGGATTTTAAAGGTGCTAAGTCTGAATCGTTTTGGACTGCCGCAGAAATATTTTATATTCCGATTGATCACGAAATTGCAGATGTTTGTCATGGTTGCTGGTTATAAATTGCACATTCTGATGCAGCTACATCGCTTGAATAAACCTAGCTAATTCCAAATGGAAGTATAAATATTTAAACGACAAATTAATGACGAGTTTTATAAAGGCTCACGTATTTCGCGCTTTACACCGAAAATCATTTTGGTGAATAATTTAGTGCCCTTCCCGTGAAATTTAACCGAGTTTTGCAACGAAGGGTTTCCTTTTTTGTTTTGGTTTTCTTTAATCGAACGTGCATCTGTTCCATCGAGTAACATACGTGTAGTTCGCGTGATGTGCACCTTAATAAGCACTGAGTTTAAAATTTTTAATTTATGCCAGTGGTAAGCACAGATACTAACGTTGTAATGTAAAGTAAACTAATACTGAAAATGCACATTTTCAAGTACTGCCTTGTGCTCCCCGATTTCTTGTTTTGTTATTTGTTGTCTGGCGAAGCATTTTAAGGAACGTATTAATTATGGAATGTTTAGAAATTTTTACAGTGAAGTCACTTCCACAAAATATTGTTGGAATAATTTTGTAAATACTTTATCAGAAAATATATACACAATTTGTTTTTGTATTTTCATCAAGCAGTTTGTTTCCTCATTATTTTATGCTCGCACAAACTTTCCTCAAAAGTTATACAATTCGCGAATGTTTATTCTAAATAAAATTCTTGTTCTAACATGGACTAATGTCATTTTCTTTCCAACAAACAGTTGTTTCTATATCGTATTGAAATAGTGTATATCTCAAGAAACGGCTGTCTGATCATGCAATGTTTTGTTGAAAAAACTGTTCTCTCAAAATGAAAGAATGGTATGTCTCAATGAAAAGGCAAATGCTATTTCTTTCTGAACAAACTGCTTTGGTATCATAGAGTAACATTAATATCTCGCCGAAAAGATTACCGGTATTTCTTATTAAACAGTAGCAGTCATGCCCGTAATCAATCATTTTTTGAACGTAAAATTAAAGAAAGGGAAAACTAATTTAATACATAACTTTTTAACGATTTACAAGAGGGTCATGATGTCATGGTTTAACGTAAAACAGAGCAGGCTTTGCCGTCCCTTAATTTAATATCAAAATTTCATGGAATTTTCACATAATTTCAACGTTTGTGACAATTATTTTTTAAACCTATATAAAAAATAATTATGCACAAACGTTGAAATGCTAGGCCTTTTTAACAGTTTTATTCGATTGTGCTCGTATTCATAGGTAGTGTTTTGAACAGTAAAGTTAAGCCACCCTTTTGAATTTTTGAATTTTCAGACTTTTCTAGGTGTGGCCTATGTATCAATATTTTATGCCTAAGTAAAAGTGCAATATTACTAACTTGACTTGGTGTCTAAACCTTATGAAGATGAGCACAATCGAATATAATTGTTAAAAATGCATAGGCCAAGGTATTCATATTTAATGCCTAAGTAAAAGCGCAATAATACTAACTTGTCTTGGTGTCTAAACCTTGTGAGTATAAATACGATGGAATAAAAACTGTTAAAAAGGTCTAGGCCTGGGCCAAGGTATTAATATTTAATGCGTAAGTAAAAGCGCAATAATACTAACATGACATGGTGCCTAAACCTTATGAATATGAACACGATGGAATAAAAACTGTTAAAAAGGCCTGGGCCTAGGCCAAGGTACTAATATTCAATGACTAAGTAAAAGCGCAATAATACTAACTTGACTTGGTGTCTAAACTTTATGAATATGAGCACGATGGAATAAAAACTGTAAAAAGGCCTAAGCTTAGGCCTAAGCATATTAATTTATTTTTAGTGCCAAAGAAAAAGCGTACTATTACTAACTTGTATGGGCGTCAACGTTCGAAATATGATCACGGCGGAATAAAAACTGTTGAAAAGGCCACCTAGGCCGTATCTTTAGGGGCTTTCTGTGGGGAAAGCAGACATAATTAATTCAGAAGTCTGATTCTTGTTAGACTTCCTAGTGGTTTTGTAGTCATCCTACATGAAAGTGTAATATAAGAAATGAAAAATGCAATTTTACACGTTCCCAAATGCTGTTGTGGCTACTTAGCCATATTCCAATTAAAGTAAAAGTTTTTGACAAAAGCTTACGCCACGATATTGTATCTTTCGGTGATTTCGCTTTCGATAATTTCGCTTTCGATGAATTCGCTTTCGATTAATTCGTTTTCGATGAATTCACTTTCGATGAATTCACTTTCGACGAATTCGTTTTCGATGAATTCATCTGGAGCCGAAAGATTCGCGGACGGACATACTCGAAAAGCGTAAGATAGAGATTTCGTATATTTATACATATATTGCCTTATATAAATATATATAAATATACGAAATCCTTATCTTACGCTTTTCAGGGGACCAGCGTAAAAGATCGTACGATACGGGAAAACGCAAAACCCGAGGTTGAGGTAAAATAAACATTACAGGCATATATGCATTGCTGGCCACCCAAAATGCAACACCAAGAAGGACACGAGATAGCAAAGCCAGATTTACTGGACACATAACAACACATACAAAGCTGAAACGATTGACCTTACAGGCCCGTGCGACTTGCGAAACACGCAGACATCAATAGTTCGTGGGGCCCACATGGCTGGCAATAATGGCCGCTACACGCCGCGGCATCGAACGAAAGAGGCTTCGGATGTGTGCTTGGGTTATGTCGGTCCAGGCTGCTTCCACACGTTGCCACAGTTCATGAGGCGTAGCCGCGGGAGGTGCTAGCCGGGCCACTCGGTTGCCGATCAACGCCAGACGTGTTCGACGGGCAAAACATTGGGAGAACAGGCGGGCCACAGCAACAGTGGCACCTGGTGGGCCGTGCAGAATTGTTGCACGATGCGGGCCACGTGCGGGCGCGCATTGTCCTGTTGAAATGTGGCCGCTGGCAGGTCCTGCAGGTAAGAGAGGACTACAGGATCCAAAACGCCGGAGATGTAGCGGTGGCTGTTTAGTGTACAGGTGATGCGTACCAGAGGGCTGCGGGTGTCATATCCTATTGCGCCCTAAACCATAACCCCAAGCGACCGGTATGGCGATGCATAATGCAGGTGTCACACAGTCTCTCGCCGCGGTGCCGCCACACGCGCATCCGACAATAGTGGTGTTGCAGGCAGAAACGGGATTCGTCGGAGAAGACAATGTCGCGCCATTCCGTAGTTCAAGTGCGGCGTTCAACGGCCCACTGCCGCCGCACGCACCGTTGATGTATCGCCAATCGTAATCGGAGCAATGGGCGCCGTTCGACAAGTCCCCGCTCCCGCACACGACGTCGAACGGTACGTTCTGCCACAAGTTGTTGCGCAACACACCCTAATTCCTGCGCAAATGTACGTGATGTGGCAGTGCGAGCAGATAATGCCCGCTGAACAACATGCTGGTCCTTTCGTTCTGTGGTGTGCCGCGGCTGCGGCAATCGCTCACGTCGGTCCGTTCGCCCCTCCTGCACCTACCGAATCCATACTCGCCTCACTGTGGCTGGATGTCGTCCCACATGGGCGCCGATGTCTCGGTACGATAAACCGCTATCGCGATAAGCCACTATTCGTCTTCTGTCGAACTCCGAAACGTGCTTGAATGACTGAAGTCTTCTGCGGCGAGGCATTAGGAAGCTCCCCACGCACAGGTCTGGCAGCACAACACACTTCCACTACTTACACCCCGCCTTCCGTGCACTCTTCTTATTGTGATTCTCGGTGGCGTGCCGGGCGCACATGATTTGCATATGCCCTGCAATGCTAATCGTTTGCATGTCCTCTCGCAGGCGACGCATGTTGCGAATTTCAGGCCAATCGGATTCTTCGTTCTTGGTGTTGCATTTTGGGTAGCCAGCAGTATATATACGTATATAAATACTGAAGAGCAATTGAATTAGAGACAGCTGGCGTTATGCAAATGTGGCGCTGTGGGCGGCCCTATAAACGGGAGCGACATGACGCATGCAGCGATCCGACAATATAAGGAGTGATGCGACGGGAATCAGTAAGAGTCGGATGCAGTATGGGTAAGAAGAAGGATCTAAGCGCATTTGAGCGTTGGCAAATTGTCGGACCCCGACGAATGGGTCACCCCATTTCCGAAGTCGTGCAGGTATACCGAAAAGAAACCACTGTGTCACGGGTGCACCGTGAGTACATCAAATCCGGTAAAACCATCCCTGCAAGGGCCAACTGCCGTGGATAAGAGCGTGTGGATGAGCGGGGTCATTGTCGGATAGCTCGCATTGTAATAGCGGTTAGACGGGCCACAATGCAAGAAATCGCTAGGCAATTTAACGCTGGTGCACAAAAACGTGTAAGCAGCCACACCATCCAGAATCATCTTCTCGCTATGGGGTACAGAAGCCAGCGTCCCACGAGGGTCCCGCTGCTGACCGCTCATCACAGGGTGCAAAGATTAGCATGGGCGCGGGAACATCGCCGCTGGACTTTAGTCATGTGGGAAAATGTTGCCTGGACTGATGAGTAGAGATTCACGTTGGTACATGCGGATCGCCGGATACTAGTACAGCGCAAACCACATGAAGCGATGGATCCTTCTTGCCAGCAGGGTACTCTTGAAGCTGGTGGGGGTGGCATCCTCGTCTGGCGCCTGTTTACGTGGACTGAAATGGGACCCCTGGTACGTGTGACATCGTCCTTCACAGGTCAACGTTACCGAGATATCCTGGACGACCATTTGCTTCCCTTTGTGCGTTTTCAACATCTCACAGGAAACCTCATCCTGCAATAAGACAATGCACCGTGCCCACGCTCCTGAATTGTATCCGAATGGTTGGATGAACACTCTACCGACGTGACCTCGCTTTCTTGGCCAGCTAGGTCACCTGACCTCAATCCCATCGAGCACATCTGGGATGCCATCAAGAGAGATGTTCGAGGCTCTGCCCCTTTCCATCAAATCTTCGTGAATTGTGGGAGCTTGTTCAGGGGTCGTGGATCAGTATGGCTTCCTAACGCTTCCGGTGTCTTGTCCAGTCCATGCGGAGACGAATCTCCGCCATCATCAGGGCGAAAGGTGGTGTAGACAGGTATCTCTATTTCAATGGCTCTTCAGTGTATAACTAGCGACACGGCCTGGATTCGCACGGTAGCAATTTAGAATTTACGGCGAATCTAAAGAGAAACGATTATTACGTTCAAGAGGCGACTGTCTTTCTCTTTGTAAAGATGTTCTTTGTCTGCCATTTGCCAATCGAAATTATGTTTCTTGAAAAGTTCATTATGACAAATTCTGTTAGCGTCCGATGTACCACGACCTATATTCAATTTTCGTCTCGGCATAATGTTAATACAATATTTAGATTTTAATTAAAGGGCTACTCAAAGAGATACATACGTATGGATGAAAACAACTACGCATTTAGTTTGTGGGAGCGCCGATAAACCAATTCTTTCAGCGTCCGATATAACTACGCATTTATGGTCTGGCCTTACATGCTGTCAGACAGATCCCAGCGCATGCGTTCGCGTCTTTTTCCCAACGGCCGCTACGCCGCGCATGCGACTCGCGTCTTTTTCTCAAAGAGCAAAAAAGTTTCGTAAACCGGTAGCCGCACATCGCTTTTTAGGCAGTGGAAGTCACGAAAGAATGAGAATGCGAACGGCGTTTTTTTCTTTGACTTGCCACTAAATTCGTCACTGCTCGGATCCCTTTTGTCATAGATTAATGTTTCATGCACCTAACACTTCCTCAACAAATGCTCTATGGAATGGTGAAAACCGCATCAAAATCCTTTCAGCAATTCTCGAGATTAGCCCGAACAAACAGACAGACGCCTACCGGGGACTTTATTTTATACTATGTATAGATGTGTACAAAAAATAGAAACCAACGTACGGTAGTAGTACATTACTGTACTAGTGCGTAGTATGTATTGTAGACACATTTGTGCAAGAACAACAAAATGCAGTATAACTACGTACGTGCTTACATTGTGGGATGTTCGTTTGGAAAAAATCAGTAATTTCCTTTTGCTTTCTATTTTTAGTATTTAGCTCAAGCAAATATTTCTGTAGATTTTAACGTGCGCATGCGCAGATCGACTTTAGGAGCTATACTACATTTAATCGGTATCAGGGACCTTTGTTACGTCTGTCTAAGTCTGAATAATATAAACTGAAGTGCCAAAAGTCAGGGTATGCAAATTTATAACTGACGCTGCCGTCGTATAAAGGCTTCGACGCACGCCACAATTTTTATCAGTTGCGAGGTGTAATCTCGGGAGACAGGTTGAAAAACCGCCAGTAGGATTATGGCAAGCCGACGTGAATTATCGGAGTTTGAAGGAGGCATTGTAGTGGGAGCCTGACGAATGGTACATTCAATTTCCAAAGTTATGCTAACATTCAACTTTCCTCGATCCACGGTGTCATGTGCTTACCGAGAATACCTCACGGAAGGCATTATCCCCCACCGTAAACAGCGCAATGGCCGACCACGGGAGCTGAATGACCGTGAGCAGCGGCGTCTGATCAGGATTGTCCATGCTAACAGACAAACTTCACTGGCTCAAATAGCATCCCCATTCAATGCAGAAGGTACCAGAGACATATCCATCAGATCAGTGTAGCGTAATTCAACGTCCATGGGGTATGGGAGCAGAGTGCCTTTGTTAACACTACGACATCAGACACAGCGCCTCACCTGGGCTCGTGAAAATGGAAATTCGACCCTGGAAGACTGACATCATATGACGTGGTCCGATGAGTCACGCTACCAGTTGTTACAAGCTGATGGTGTTGTTTGGGTGTGGTGCAGACCCCATGAGGTCATGTACCCAAGCTGTCAACAAGGCACTGTGCAAGCTGGTGGTGGTTCCATGCATTTGTCGGGTGTCTTTACGCGGTACGGTTTGGATTATCTGGTCCTCTAAACACGTTATTAACCGGTACTCGCATTGTTGCTCTTCCAGGTGACCATTTGCAGCCCTTCATGGACTCCATGTACCCCAACAACGATGGGATTTCCCAGGCGGACAATGCACCCTGTCATCGGGCCCAAGTTGTCCAAAATTGGTTCGTGGAACATTCTGTACAGTTCCGTCGGATGGTGTGGCCATCACGTTTGCGCGACATGAACTCAATAGAGCACTTATGGGACGTGGCTGAAAGGTCCATTTGAACCCAAGATCCTGCACCTACAAATATCAGGGAACTGTGGGCGGCTGTTCAGACTAGCTCAACATCTCTGCAGAAGTCAGCATAGCTCAACATCTCTCCAGAAGTCTTCCGTTTACTTGTGGAATCGATGCAATGTCCATTTGCTGCACTTCGCCGGGCTAGAGGAGGTCCTACCAGATACTAGGTACGTATCACATGACTTTTGACACTTCAGTGCATAATAATAATGTTAAAAATAAATATTGCTTTTGAAAAACGAAACTGAAGAAACACTATTTCCACAGCCACAAGTTAGTAAACAGTTACTTTTATGAGTCACATATCTTCTTTCATTGGTTTTACGAAAATAACATTCATTAATCCACCTAACTAAGCATTGCTCAATGTCAGGAATTAGTAAACTTTGTTTCTTATGATTTAATTTCCCTTAGTACGTACTGGACTGTAGGTTGGTGTAGACGCGAGTGACGTTAATCAATACCATGGTTTGTACGTAAATAAATGTGTTCTCTCGAATCACTCATTTTGTTTTCCACCTACAAAGATATGGGCATGCGAAATATGCATAGCATAAATTTTCTATAAAGAGTACCATGGTATTCTCTCGAATTTTTTTTTTTTTTTTGCATGGCCAGTTCTATAAGAATCTCAGGTTTATTTTGAATCCATTTCGACAAACACACCTAGCACACATGTTGAAATTTCCTTTTACACTTTGTTCCGAATTTTGCCCTCGCATTGGGATTACCCAGTGGCGATATATAGCCGAAGCAGGAGTCATGTCACATAAAGGTTTTCCGTGTTCTCTTACTCCCCCTCACAAACACATATACCGTCGTTTTCATGGAGTCCTTCAAAGCGATCAAGAATGAGAGCTGTCGAAAAGAAGATAACGGACAATAACCGCTCGGAGCAAAAAAGAGATGAAATAGAAATGGCAAAAAGGCGGAGTCAGCAGCTCTAGCTTCGGTCACGTCTGCATCACGATAGACGGACGTAGCGTGGAAAACGTTATCCTTCACTGTTCGCAACAGCACGCACGCCTGCACCCTTTCGTCATTTCAATCTGAGATTGTGAACACGCAATCCTGAAGTCCGATGTCGTGAAATCGGATTTATAATCAGTTCCTTTTCGCATACCTCGAGTACAATGGCCGCTCCTCCTGATTCAAGTTCTCATATCGTGAAAGTAATATCGTAAGATATCGGAACACATGTCTTGGAAGCAAAATGGGTTGGCGCACACATACACATCAACGCTTGAATCATTCAACAAGTGGAATACGTTGAAGAAATTAATAATCGTAATAAATTTGGAAGTGCAATTTATTGTTACGTTAGGTGGTGTTAATATCGAAAATGGTAACTCTTCAATAACTGGAGTCTGGGTCTATGAAAGACGATTTTGTGAATGGGCTGCAAATGTAGTTGAAACTCACGCATTTCAAGACTCTGCTAAACTCAGCAAAATATCATGTCACTCCGGTATAGATCACGTTTTTTCAAAATATATATAGACATATTTACATGTTACTGAAACGAAGATGCGGAATTACTAGGAGAGACAGAACCAGAAACGACTGGAAAAGAGCAAAGGTTTGGCCAACTTCGGATTGATAGAAGGTCCAGAGAGCAGCTAGCACTTGTATGGACATGCACTGATAAAAGGGAAATGGTATGTTGAAAGTAATTTCTCAACATGCAGGGTCCGTAATAAAGATAAGGTAGAGAGGAATGAAAAAAGAATAATAGCGGTACTGAAAAGAAACAAAATAATTTAAAAAATTAAGTGCTGCGAGATAAAATCTTTAGTAGAAAAGCTAAATGCGCAATAGAAATCCTACTGTTATGCAGAACTATCAATGTCGCTGGAAGAACAATAAATAACTGTTTTAATACTGTCAAATTCTGTATATATATGGAATTGATTTACTGTTTTATTACAGTTACTTTAAAAACTACAGCAAACAGCTAGCTTGGGAACAATTTTTTGAAGTCGATATCTTTTTGTTCTCTGTTGAACTTTTGGACATATCAAAAGATTTTGAAACAACTACTCCTTGTCAAAAGATTTTGAAACAACCACTCTTAGTCAAAATATTTTGAAACAACTACTCTTTGTCAAAATAGTTTGAAACAACCACTCTTAGTCAGAAGATTTTGAAACAACTACTTCTTGTCAAAAGGTTTTGAAACAGTTACTCCTTGTCAAAAGGTTTTGAAACAACCACTCTTAGTCAAAAGGTTTTGAAACAACCACTCTTAGTCAAAAGATTTTGAAACAACTATTCCTTTTCAAAAGATTTTGAAACAACCACTCTTAGTCAAAAGATTTTGAAACAACTATTCTTTTTCAAAAGATTTTGAGACAGCCACTCTTAGTCAAAAGATTTTGAAACAACCACATTTGGCAAAAGATTTAAATTTCGAATTACTCACTGAAATGTAAAAACAATATAGTGACCTAACTATGTACATGTAAACATCAGCCCCTGTGGTCGGTTTGTTAACCACGTAGGTTTTAAGATGATTCTCCGGTCCGAGTCTGTGACATGGGTGTTGTGTTTTACCTATAAAGATGTGTGACGTGCCACTGAGGTGAGGCAACAGTCAAAACGGCAAAGTTGCAGCGATAAGCTAAGGTCGGTGTAGCTGAGTTGGGAGAATAACTGGATCCGGAGGGAGGAGATGTGTGTCCTAATCCCACCACAGACAAAAAGGGCTTATTTTCACATTGGCTCACGAACGCAAAAATGAATCACCTGAACGTGAGGTTCGAGAGTAGTGTGTAGTGTTTCTTCCACACACCGTCAGGAAGTAATATCTCCTTTTTCAACACTACGGAAAATGTGCAGTGCTTCTTCCATACATATCTCCTGGAATTAATGCAATATTCCTTGTGCTACAGTGAACTCTCCTCCAATCACGGATTGACGCAGACCCGAAATCTGCGGTTTCTCGGCCCGGCTTTTCTCAGATGATCAGATCAAATGTAGAGGAATTTAGGAAGCGAGTGTCTGACCCCAGGTCTTAAACAACCTTAGAAATAGGAAGCTAGGAGATTTGCCCTAGAGTAAACGATATGAAAGTCACACGGAAGCAAGGTAGAAATTGGGAGGAAGACGCCCTTATTTATCACCGGTGGGCCAGTACCCGGGGTCCGACGGCTTAACGTGCTCATTCCACTCACGGTAGATATTTAGTGGTTCGAGCGTTCGTATCTGCCTGGGATCGAACCGTGGCAATCACGAACGTTGACCATTAGGCCATCTGCCCTATCCCGCCTTTCTCGAACGGGGGGGGCATATGTGGCGAACCACTGATGTGACGCAAGATTCAAAATGGCAAAGATGGCAAAGTTGTTGCAGCGATAAGCCAAGGCCGGTGTAGTTCAGCCCGGAGAATAACAACCTCGGGAGCGAAGAGACGTGAGTTCGAATGTCACCACCCGCAAAAAAACGGCTTCTTTTCGCAAATGGATTTATCCCACTCTAGAACCACTGGCTCTAAATGCGGAACTGATGACTCCTTAGAGCCTTAAAAGCTAAGGAAGGATCTTAAACTCAGAAGAACTGAATACTTAAGAATCTTGTGTGAATTCATATGGAATATATCAGTAGAATATTTCGGACAAGAAAATAATTACTGTTCGTTCATATTTTCATCATCAACCGTTCTCAATGTACTGCTAGATGAAAGTCTCCCGAAGTTTCTTCTACATTTCTCTGTCTTGCAGAGTTATTTTTCATGACACGCCGGAATGGTCTGAAATTCCATCCACCCGTTAGCTACTTGGCCGTCTTCTGCGTCTTTCTTTGTCCTTTGGTATCCAGTCTAATATGTGTATATTAGGCGTTTAGCGGTGATCAGTTCTTCCAGCAAATATGTCCAGCTCTTTTTCACTCGAGGGGTTTGAAGCTGATCATGAGGTCGTTTACCTGTTGTCACTTTTGCAATCCCTGAGCTCCTTTTCTTGTATTTCTTGGTTATGCCAAGCATGGATTTCTTCATGCTTTCTAGAGCTATTCGCATCCTCTGTACTTGGTACGTTGACCACTAAGTCACGGGTGGCCAAGTGGTCAACGTTCGTGACTGCCACGGAGAAGCCCTCGGATTCGATTTGAAAAATTATTGCGTATGCCGTAAGCAAAAGATTGAAAAACCCTGAATTTGAAAAATCATTGCGTATGCCGTAAGCAAAAGATTGAAAAACCCTGAATTTGAAAAATCATTGCGTATGCCGTAAGCAAAAGTTCAACCAATTGATGTAGCCACACGCGCCAGCAACCCGTTGGGAACAAATACTGCGCTTGTCGAACACCTAAGGTAACTGGCAGAGTGCCAGAAATGAATAACCGGTTCCATGTGTGCTACGCAGTTTGTTCACTTTAGCGTCGTCATTTGCACAGCGGCATGGGTTTGACGAGGGAGCAGATAATTTGTTTACTTGAAGCTTATTTGCAAACGTAGTCTTACAAATGTTGTATAGAAGAGTTCAGGAAAAAAATCCGCAGCATACAGTGGTAAGTAAATCAACGATACATAGTTTACTCGTACGATTTCGGAAAACTGGACGTGTTGATGATATGCCTTGAAATGGCCGGCAAAGTGTGCTAACGCCGGAAATGATTAACGATTTTGAAAAACGTTGCAACAGTCACGACAAATTCGCTTCGTTGCTTATCACAGCAAGTGAAACTTTCTTACGTCTCAGTACAGAAAGCGACTAAATGATTGCAGCTTCATTCTTACAAAATGAAAGTTGTCCAAGAACTGAAGGCACTTGATACCCATTCCACCAGGTGTATTAACGCCGGAAATGATAAACGATGTTGAAAAACGTTTGCAACAGTCACCAACAAAACCGCTTCGTCTCTTATCTCAGCAAGTGAAACTTTTTTACGGCCCAGTACAGAAAGCGACTAAAAGATCGCAGCTTCATGCATACAAAGTGAAAGTTGTCCAAGAACTGTAGGCACCTGATACGCATAAACGCCTGCTGTATTGCCGTTGGTTTCGTACATTTACTCGATACAACAAGGGTTAATTGAACAATGTTTTCTTTTCGGTATATTTTTTCCTGTGGGATATTTAAAGGACCGTGTTTATGCAAACTACCTGTAGGACTTTCAGTCCTTGAAAACAAACATTATTCAGACTATAGCGGAAATCACGCCATCTATGATGAAAAGCGTTACGAAAAACATGTGACGCCGCGTGGATCTTTGCCTCCAGCAACACGTAGGTCATTTCCATCACCTTTTTTAGGTCAACATCAGTTGCTCAAAAGTCGATGGAAGATGTGTCACAGCTGTAAGTAAACTTTATGTATCTGTACAATGCGAATAAAAATTGTTCAAATAAGGGTTCGGGAACTTTTCGATCCCCTTGTACTTTCTGAGCTCAAACTACAGTTCCAGCAGCGTTTTTCGGAACTTAATGCAAGTGCAGAAGACATTTCCATATTTTAAAATCCATTCGACTCCACAACTGAGGAGCTTCCACCTGACCTTCAACGGGAAGTGATTAATCTGCAAATTGATGACATGCTAAAAGACAAATTTCAAGAGAAGAATGTAACAGAATTCTATAAATGTCTTCCGAGCGATGAATGTGGACAGTTAAGATCATATGCTCGAGGATTTATAGCTGTATTTGGCAGCACCTACCTATATGAAAAGACATTTTCAAAGATGAAATAGGTAAAATTTCATCACAGGTCAGCATTAACAGATGGAAATTTGAAATCAATTTTGATGATAGGGTTTGTAACTTTGAACACCAATTTGGTGAAATGTTATCTCCAAAAATGCAATTCTATTCTTCTTATCAGTAGAGCTGTATTTCAAACAATTGCAGTGTTTTTTTAGTCTACTTATCATTACGTTACATTTTGTTCAATACATTTGTGAAAAGGTGTTTTTTTTTTGTTATTTAAGAAGGCCTACCTACTTACATAACATGAAAAATAAATAAATACAGTGGATCCCGCTTAAGAAGTCTTCGTTGGGACGAAACGATGAACACTTCTTAAGCGGGAAAACTTTTAAATGGGAAGTGTGTGATTGGGTTTTGTAAGACTTTAGCAATTAAAAATGTTGCATAGATTAAATCCAGAAATTACATCTTATTTAATTTTAAAGTAGCAAAAAATTTCACAACTTACCCATTTAAACTTGAATATGAGGATTGAGAGCTACATGTATTATGCTACAGGATTACAAATTTACTGATCTAAAAGCGTTTGTTTCTTCCTTTTTTCCGCTAGATTCACAAAGTTCGTGTCCATTTCCCTCAAATTTCTCATTATGTCCGTTGGAACACGTTCGTGGCTTTCTATAAAGCGGCGAAAAGTTTCTAGTGCTTTACCAGCTTTAGCTGAAGTTGGAATTGGCCTGCACTCATTTTCTTGGGTTTCTGGTTCACCGTCCTCTTGCGTTTCAATGTCGCGAACATCGCCGATATTTTGCATTTCAAAAGTGAGAACATCTTTGTCAACGTTTTGCCACTATACCGTTGAGGCTTGTAACAAGTAAATTTAGTTATTTTGCTATCTGCAGCCTAGTTAAATGCGGGTTTTCATCAACTTTCGTGATAATGTTTCGTTTCTCAACCACAGATATAGCTTTTCTTTTGATGCTTTTAGACGCCATATTTCTAGCTACGCATTTCAACAATAAGACTGAACGTTTAACTCCACCTATGCGAGGTGCAACATCTGAGCCTAACTCTGAGAGAATGACTAACTTTCAGCAGGTGTTTCCTTTCCCAGCCTTTCCCTAACCCCAAAGTGAAGGCGATTGTGATACGGAAAGAGCAGACGCAGAAGAAGTGGGGGAGTAAACATGACCCCCTGCGTTGACCAGTGGAATCCGGCAGGGGCTTCGCTTGCTTCATGTACGGGGAAACGTTTCCTCCCAACTTCTTTGACATGTACATACCTGCTGCACGAGTTCCAAAATCGTATGTTCTTCCTAAGAAACTTGTGACACTTACAACTTCTTAAGCGGGAAAACTTGAAACATCGTTACTTTTTAAGTGGGAAAAATTAGCATTAGCCCTACGGAAAAAAATCGGGATTCTAAAAATAAAACTTCATAAACGGGAAAACTTTTTAAGCGGGAACTTCTTAAGTGGGATCCACTGTACCTACATAAATATCCTTGAGTTTGCTTCTTGGCCCGCAAAGCCGAAAATATTTACTATTTGGCCCCTTACAAAAAATGTTTGCCCACCCCTGGTTTAGGAAACAAAGTAACGGGCCAAGCTGGGGTTTTTTCCCAGATACTTAAGGCCGGGTACTTACTTACTTCCATGAAATTACCCAGGGCCTAACCACACAGGCAAAGAGAGGCACTCACAGTGTTTTTAATGTCTGCAGGTATTAAAATGGTAAAACCACTTTGGAGCATGTTGACAACAAAAAGATTTTACCCCGAGCGAGTGTATGTATTGTGTGGAGTGGATTGGGGAACGGGGATGTCTGTAGTGGGTGGTGTGTGTGTGTGTGTGTGTGTGTGTGTGTGTGTGTGTGTGTGTGTGTGTGTGTGTGTGTGTTTGTATGAGGGAGTGGGACGACATCGATTGTTTCTCCTATCTGTATAGGGATTGACTTTTGTAGAGTTACCGCTTGCTCGTTCAGAGAAAGCGAGATTTTGAACGAGCTTCGTCTTCTTTTTTCACTCTCTTTAAAGTTTATATTCTTCGCTTATTGCCAAAGTTTAGTTAATATTTTTAGTCTTACATTCAACTAAATATTTTCAATAATATCCCATTTCATTATTTAATTTTCACAATTTAACATAATACAATAGAAAGACTAAATAATACCAAATGGCACACCATGGGCCGGGCCGGGCCGGGCCTATATAATAGCTACAATTGACGGGCCCTGGGCGGGCCGAGTTTCTAATGTTTGAAACGGGCCAGGCGGGGCCGAGCCTTAAGCGCACGGGCTTGGAGCTTTGGACTGGGCCACGCTCACCAAATAAGGCCCGTTCAGGCCTCTACTATACGCTCGGTATAGAGTGCTGCAATCCGGAAGCAAGTTTTCCTTCGGGAGTTCGGAGCCCACGGACGACATTCCGAAATGGGGACTCGCGAAGTACGCACTTGAACTTCAGCATGAGGTCCCAAGCAAGAGCTCATTGAGTCTAATGGGAAATCCGGCCCTGACATAGCCTTGTGCTTTCTAGATGGCCTAGGTTAAAACAATAAAAAAAAATCTCTATTAATCGTTATAACTTCTTGTCTTTCCAGTTCAGTGATCTGCCGCACTTATCAAAATATTTCGGAATGACCAATTTTAATCAATGGATTTGACTTTCGATTTTATCACTGAAATTGAGCAACAATACGCGAATATCAGTATATTTTCAAAAGCAGCCGCCTTGGTGAGCAGTGCAGAGATGTGTAATCTTCAAGCAACTTTTCTTAGATTGTCTTCAATGCCGCATGCGCTTTGATTTCGTTCTACATTTATATGGTAAACGTTTTTCCAATAAAATACCGGAGAGAGATGTCACTTAGATTGTCCGCTCGCTCTTCATTTTTAACATGGGAAAATCTTGTTTTCCACATGCTAAAATACGTTAGCGGGCTGACAATCGAAATTACGGTGGATAATAAAACATGAAAAACTAATTTTAAACCATGTAGGAATTTATATGGCGGGTATCAGTTTGAAATTTCGAAAAAGTGCTTGATAAAAGGAAAATCATCCGTGCAGATAAGATGCGTAGGATAATCTTAGCAATTTGTTACTTATTAATTACGGATTTTTTAATAAGCATCACGCTGCGTTCACCACATTTGTAAGTTTTCCACTTAAGTACATTGCGTAATGAAGCGTTCATGAAATCAAAATTCGTTCTAAGGAAGTAACACGTTTTTAGCTGGCTCAGCTTACCTCCGTCGCATCAATGCTAGAAAAATTGTTTGCTGTTGCCATCAGAGACTCTTTAAGAGACAGTGCATTCTTTTTTTAGAAAAATAAGATTCTTAAAATAATATAGAAAAGTTCACGTAGTTTTATATGCTCATGTCAAATGGATGAAGATCGTCTTTTATTTTTGGTAAAATAAAGTTACCATTATATTTCTAAGGGAACGATATCCTTACGGCGTATTCACATTAGACGGCATTTTAACTCATGAAATATTCGAAAAACATCATGAAATTAAACTGCATATCACTGTCTTGTTCAAATTTGATGTCTAGACTGGAAAGTGATCCCAACTTTCTGCAGAAAATTAAGGAAAATAATCCAAAGTGACAACTTCGGATTTTCTGAAGTTGAAAACTTGTATGAATGTCGAATCAAGAGTTAGCAAAATGTCATAACGACAAGGAAGTCCAAAATGGCACTCTCGAAATGAATCTGTTATGTATCTATTTTCATATAATTTTTTTTTCCTGTTTCACGTAGGAAGTACACACAGCTGCCGCTAAATTAAAAGCCTTTGTGCAGATTGGCATCACTTGCGTAGCGTATGTACGAAATACGTGAGCACGTGCTTCACCATGTGGTCTAGGCAACTATCGTTGGAGGAAAAGGAATAGGAAGAGACCCAGGACAGAAATAATAAAGGTTGAAAAGCTCCCTGAAGATCATCAGCGTTATTCTGACGTACTCAGATAACGACTGAAGGAGCTGATGTCTTGTGAGAGGGATGTAGAAAAGAAGTGGGAATGTTTTAAGAACTGTGTGGTCACTGCTGCTGAAGAGGTCTGAGGCACCACAATAGTGGGTAATAAAAGAGGTGATGCTTGGTGGAATAGTGAGATTGAACAGGCAGTAAGAGAAAGGAGGAAGCCTATTTGGGGATGTTGCAAGCTAGAGTTTGTGCGGATGAATATCGCTGTAAGAAGCGTGAAGCTGCTAAGCTGGTTCGACAGAGTAAGGCAAAAGATAGGATGGAGAAGGTGTAAATGCATGAATTGCCTTTTTGGAAAGATAAGAAGTCTTTGTGGAAGAACATGAGACTCGGGAAAAGAAGGGAAAACAAAGTGTTAAGTTGGGTGAAGGATAAGGTTGGGGAAATGATATGGAAGCCCAGTGAGTTAAGTGAAAGATTGAGTGAATACTTCTGTGAGTTATTAGATCAGGAAAGCAAAGATGATTCTGAGACAGATGCAGATGATGGCCTTGTGAAAGATGAAAGCACAGGAAGGATCTAAAGAGAAGAAGTCTGTAAAGCTCTGAAATCTCTTCAGAAAGGTAAGGCTCCGGGAGTTGAATGCATAACTTCCGATATGTTGAAATATGGTGGTGATTCTGTAAATGATTGGTTAACTGAAATTTGCCAGTTGTGTTGGGAGTTAGGAATGGTCCCTCGGGATTGGAAGGAAGCTATCATTGGTGCCTTGTATAAGAAAAGGGGTGATCAGACAGACTGCAAGAACTACCGTGGTATTAGCCTATTAAGTGTGCCAAGGAAAGTGTTTGGTAAGGTCGTTATTGAAAACATACGGGGATATCACAAAGACATAACCTAGTATTATCAGAGAAAGTGTAGGATGTTCAGAGTGGTTTTATGCCTGGTAAAGGCGGCACTAACCAAATTTTTGCATTACGCATGGTGATTGAAAAGTACCTGTCTGTTGGTAAGAACGTTTTTGCTGCCTTCATAGATTTATAGAAATCTTACGACCGAGTAAATAGGACACTTTTGTGGACAGTATTGAATGAATATAGTGTTACTGGGAATCTACTTAATAGTGTAAAAGCCATGTATGCTGGCAGTAGAGCCTGTGTACGAGTGAATGGTGTTTTATCGAAATGGTTTTTTATTGGCGCAGGAGTCAGGCAAGAATGTGTAATGTCACCATGGCTGTTTAATATATTTATGGATGCGTGCATGCGTGATGTCAAAATATATAATACTGGTTTATGTCTTGGTGATATCCGTGTGTGCAGATTTTTGTATGATGATGACACTGTCCTGTTGGCAGAGAGCAAAAGTGAGTTGCAGAGTATGTTGTCCTGGATGTACGAAGTTTGCATGAAATTCAAACTGAGTATAAATAAGGGAAAAACCAAAATTATGGTTTTTGAGAGAGGAATTGGTAGCACTGAATGTAATATAACTCTAAATGGCACAGTGATTGACCAGGTGAGTGATTTTGCATATTTAGGAAGTATGTTTGACAGAGAGAACAAATTGGATGGTAAAATTAGTAAGCGAGTAAATTCTTCATTGAAAGTCATGGCTTGCTCTGGGAGGTTTTCACAGGAATGATGGGTTCTCTAGAGTGTCCCGCATGGCTGTGTATGAAAGTGTGATTGTTCCTACTCTGATGTATGGCACTGAAACCTGGGTGCTACAGAAGAAACACAAGAATTGTTTGTCGTTTATGTGCTGGAGAAATGCGTTACTTACGGGGGGTTTATGGTAAGTCACTTTCTGATTGTGTGAGGAATGAAGATGTGTTGCAGTTGTGTGATGTAAAGCAAAATGTTGCTAGCAAGGTAGAGATTAATATGCTTCGGTGGTTTGGCCATGTTGAAAGAATGAGTGATGAAATGCTTACTAAGAAAATCTTTTTAGCCCAAGTGGCAGGAAGGAAAGGCAGAAGAAGTTTAAGGAAGTCATGAGAGGATTAGATTCAGGAGTGTCTGCATGAGAAAAAAATTATGCGTATGAAGTATAGAAGATATTGTGTACGGCGTATAATGGACGTCAGTGAATCCCAAGCTGTATGTCAAAATCGCTGTAAATGAAGAAGTTTGATACGGCAAGAGTAAGTAAAAATTATCTGGTAGTTTGTATTTCTTTTTGGAGCTAACCTCTGAATCTTAGAGAACAGCTTAGTGATACGTAAGTGATATATCAGTAATCGTCGCGTGAGAGGTGGTATTCGCATGTGAAAAACAAAGGATTCTTCAGAAGACAATAAATAACTTATTGTAGGTTCCCGTCTGGCTGGAGCGAAGATTTTGAAAACAACAGAGCTGACTGATCTCCAAGAAGGTAAGATATTCGGTTCTTTAATCTGTAAAAAACAATCCAAACTTCTTGTCGAAAAGGCACAACTGTGGCACGACGACAATTTGTCAGAAACGAGATCGTCCTCGACTGAGAGAAGGCTTGTACGGAGAAACAGCATTTCCTAGGTGCAGCGATTAACCGAAGTATTCAATGAAGGCTGTTCACGACCCATGACTCAGAGAACGATGCGCTGGGAATTGATTAGAATCGGCACTGGCAGTCGTATGCGTGTACAGAAAAGAATGATTTCTGCAAAGAACCGAACATTTTTTCTCTTGTGCCGACAGGATCACCGTGATTGGACACTGGAAGACTGGAAAAAAGTTATCTGGCAGACGCAGATTTTAGATGGAACCCCATGAAGTGATAAGACATGGCTTTCCTTGTAAACTCAACTCAAGTTTCTGGAGGTGGTGTCTTGGAGTGAGGCACGTTCTGTTGGTAAGGAAAGGGTGCCCTGACATTGATGGAAGCTTGGGTGCACTCCAAGGATTATCTGAACATCATTGCTGATCAAGTCCATCTTACAATGCCGCTTTTTATCCAGCGGGTGAAAGCTGTTTCATGGACGAAACTGTCAGTGCCCATCGAGCAAGATGAGTTCAGCAGTGGCCCAGCGGGCATTACAGCGACTTCCATCATCTTGCCTGGCAACCACCAAGTCCGGATATCAAACTCATTTGGAATGTATGATACACGTTAGAAAAACTGATCCGGAAGCAAAGTTCTCTTTCGCCAAATCTGAGTCATCCTTGGTGAACACCTGGTACGCTGTAGATGCAGATGCACTCCAACACTCTGTGGAATATTCTGGCTAATGGAGGTCCAACAATTCTGGCTAATCCAACAATTCTGATCTAACAATTCTAATGGAGGTCCAACAATTCTGGCTAATGGAGGTCCAACAATTCTGGCTAATGGAGGTCCTATTAGCCAACAATTAATGAAGATCCAACAATTCTAATGTAAATCCAACATTTAATGGAGGTCCAACAATTCTATTAATGGATGTCCAACAATTTTAACAATTAATGGAGGTCCAACAACAGTTATAGCCAACAATTCTAATGGAGGTTCAACAATTCTGGCTAATCCAACAATTCTGGCTAATGGATGTCCAACCCGCCGTTGAATAAAAGTTTCAAAAACAGTGACCCATATGTGTACTTACAAGTCCAATCTACACGTTATTTTAAGAGCGCATTGATGTGCTAGATGGAGCAATGTAAAGATACATTTACAGTAAGACGCGAAATCAATACATCATGCTCTTCAGTAATGACATATATTTGAACAAACGCCATGTGACCTAATTTTCAAAAGCGGTCCAGAAGATTGTCTTGTCCGGCTCTGTCTCCGAACTTCACCCTTTTAGAAAGTTTTTTTCTTTTAGAAAGTTTTTAATCAATCAGATTGCTTGCGTGACTAAATTCAACTTTATAAAGTTAAAATTATTGGTGATATATTACCAATTACTGACACTTCAAGAGGGAAGAAGTAAAGTTTTTATGGTAGTGTCGAATTTCCTACAGAAAATTTTTCTTCTTTAGCACCTTGCAGATACCAGACATATTAAAAGAAACTTTCGGTTGGAAAACTACGTGATGCGAATTTCATTTTGCCAAATGTTTCGCGCTTCGATCTTCGACAAAAAATTAAGTTCTTAAATCAAGAACTCTCGCTTTTCTTGCGTGGATATCCTCCATATTTCTCTGATTTTGAGATACGACCAGACTTTTAATATATCATTAGGTAACTCAAGCATTTTTCGAAACTTAAAAGATCCAAAATATTTCTAGCGTAAAAGAAACTCTCATATGCCCTAAAATTCAGACCTTTTATAACAAATATCCATATTTTACAGGATATGATAGTACTGTTAAATTACAAACATTTTGCTACTGAAATAGTGTAAACGCTGAATCCTGTTTCGAACTTATAACATCCGTGCGTGGTATTTTGGCAGCATTTTACTTTTGCCAGTGTGAGGTTGTCCAGCTAATTTTAGTGGATTAAAGACACCGTTTTTCTGGACATCCTTAAAGCCATAAAGTCTGCTTCATTATGTCTTGGAAACCACGCTTTCCTCCGAGATCTGACTGATCTATTAATCTTCTTTGAATGAAGTTCCACAGATTTGCTTCTTCAAATTCCAGAACTGAAATTTTATTTTTAGGTAGAATTTATCTCTAGCTAATGCACACGGTGGTGAAGTTGTTGAAACACACCACAAAATCTGACGAATGTAATCCACATCCCTTTGTTTCTCATTTATGGTATTAAAAATCTTGGAACCCACATCTTTCAGACAGGCTAAGATAGTTATGTACAATTATTTTTGTACTTTCAGATTCCGAGTTCTCTTTTGAAATCTGTCAAACTGTACCGTGACATTTTTACAAAACAAATTGGGCTACCTTAATATTATTATTATTATTATTGCTTCGCGTTTAGCGACCACCATGAGAAACTCTAAGGGCTTTAAGCAGTTACTCATCCTTAATTTAGGGCCACGGTTCCAGGAAAGGGAAAGAGGCAGAGTCTTAAGGCAAGCACATCATCCAAGCCTCATCTGCAACTCAGATTCGAGTCTATTCAGGTAATTATCACATGACAGCCTGTAGACCACAGCGCTGCCGGGAAGGCGCTGTACCTTAGATAATATTTGTTCATTACGTGATGATTTTGAACACGTGCCCGCAAATTACTAGGTATAAAAACGATCTGAGCATTTCTGTTACTATTGAAATAGCGGAGTTTACAGAATTGACATGAATAGTCCCTCGTTGTTAAGTTGGGTTCACTGGTCTAAAAACGTCCACAGATCGAATGGCTATTGCAGCACACATGCCTTAACCAAGATTCCAGACATGATCCATCTCGGACGATTAGCCAAAGTCAGTGGATCGGTCGTGTTGCCATTAAATTGAATTAACCGAAATGAAGCCTTAGGAGTTCGTTATCCTGAAAATAGTAGAGGTGGGCTTAAAAGTGACTTCCCTGTCACAGGGACGACGATAACTTTCGAAGAAGCATCGGTGACCTCAAACATTTACGAAATCACAATTCACTAGAGGGATACGAAGCTGTAAAGAAGTCAGAAGGCTGTGATGTCGTCATTCTTGTCAATGTGACAAAGTCGAAATTTGTGATGGATACGAGAAACGGGAACAAATGGAGAATCCCTGTGACATGTAATGCTATTTTTTGCTGCATATACACTTTCTCAGCACACCAGGGACGAATGTTTCTTTTATTGCATGTTATTATTTGTCTAGTGCATTCACCTGACAGCACCCTGCCATTTACCCCAAAGAGATTAGGGTGATGACAGTCTTTTTCAGCTCATATTGATTGAGCAATCAACAACTGTTAGGATTGTGGGAAGATTTATCTTACAACGTGCTTTAGTCACCAAGGCCGACACTGTTACACGATAGCAATGATTTTGGAACTGGTTATCCTCAAGGACTGCCTTAATCGTTATATGATTAACTGTAACACCATAATAGGAATGTTAAGCCTGTTTATGTCAATCATTGACCTGATCGTGACACGACTGTGACACCTTAACAGTGGTTTTGGAAATGTTTATTCGCAAGCAGTGCCTTGATTTTGACACAGCTGATGGTGTTGGTTTATCAGTAATAATGTTTGTCTCCAAGAATTGCCTTTATCAGGGCAAAGTTTACTTTAACATTTTAACAGGGATTTTGGAACTGTTTATCACCAAGCATTGCTTTGATCGTGACACAGCTAACCACAACACCTTTACCGTATTTTTGGAGTTGTTTATCCCTAAGCATTACTATGATCATGCCACTGCTAACCGTAACACCATATCAGGAATTTTGGACCTGTTAATCCCTAAGCATTGACCTGATCATGATACTGCTAACTGTGACACCTTAACAGTGCTTTTGGAAGGGGGTTATCCCCAAGCATTGGCTTGGTCGTGGCACAGATAACGGCGACAATTTAGATGTGTCGTTATTGATGGTTATCCCCAAGCATTGCCCTTATCGTGACAAGGTTGACTGTGACATCCTAACAGTGGCTTTGGAACTGCTTATCCGTAATCATTGCTCTGATTGTGACCCAGATAATAGTGACAATTTAACAAAGATTTTGGAACTATTTATCCCTGAGCATTGTCCTGACCAGGACACGGTTAATTGTGAAAAGTTAATAATGATTTTGGATCTGTTTAAAACCATAAGCACTAACCTGACTTTGATTAGGTTGACTCTAACACATTAACAGTGATATGGGAGCTGTTTATCCCCAAGCGTTCCTCTGATCGTGACACAGCTAACGAGGACAATTTAACAGTGATTTTAGAACTGTTTATCCTCAGTCATTGCTTTGATCTGAACAAGGCTATCTCTAATACCTTAACAGTGATTTTGGAACCGTTTATCTCCAAGCATTGTCTTGATCTGATGCGACTAACCACAATACATTAATAGTGATTTTGAACCTGTTTATCCCCAAGCATTGATCTGATCGTTACACGGCTAGTTGTCACACCTTAAGAGGGATTTTGGAAATGTTATCCCCAAGCACTGCTCTGATCGCGACACGGCTAATGGTGACAATGTAAGCGTTTCTATAACCACTTGTCCTAAAGTATTGTCCTGATCGTGACACAGCTTAGGGAGACAATTTAACAGCGACATTAATAATGTTTATCCCCAAGCATTGCCCAGTTAGTAACACGGTTGACTGTGATCCCCTAAAAGTAGTTTTGAAACTGTTTTCCATAATCATTCCTTTAATCGTGAAGCAGCTAACGGTGACAATTTAAAAGTGATTTTAGATTCAAATAAATAAGTCGTACCAAAAATACATAAAGGAAAAAAAAAAAAAAGAACCAAGTGTAATACAGCTGTCACTTTACGATAACAAAACTTGCAAAATACCAATTTCACAAAGTTAAAACATGATTTATTTACAATTAAATGCAGCACAAGTTAAAAGTTAAAAATATCACGAGACCTTTCGGGTTGGCAACCAACATATCATCAGGTTAAATACAAAAGATGAACACATACAGCCAAAGTATTATACAGTATATATAGTTAAATGCTCATGACGTAAGAGTCTTAAACAGCGCAGAATCGATGAACCAATGTCATGGTGGAAGAGATTACTCATTAAGTGAGGGTCGATGAAGAATGGAACGAGAGTCATAGAGTCTATTGTAGTTCTGAATAAGAAATCTCCAAAGGTGGGGAATAGAATATGGCGTGTCATCATTACAACACTTGTCAGAGAATTTGTAAATATACAAACTCTCAGTAAACAAAGTAGATCTTTTATTGGTAGTGGAGGTCATGATGCCTGCTTTACTTCACATAGGGTTATGAGTTTCACGGTTTACAGTGTCGGGAGAAGGAAGTCGATGATGATTTAGATTTAACATCATACTGTACTAAGATTCGGCCAGTCTTATGCCTAGTGTACGGAGGGTAGATCCTATGTACACCTGGTCTTCATCCGCCGATATATTGGACTTCATAGGAATGCAATAAATACTATGTTTGTTGCAGGCGGCCACTAAATCAAGATCTTTTCTGATTACGGAGAAGCTCATAGTGGCCCTCTCCCCAAAATTCATATGATATTTCTTGCAAACATTCTTCAAAATAGGGGTTATTAAAGAGTAAAAATCCATGGAGCCTACAAAGAATAATCGTACCTGAGTACCCTCACGCTGTAATGTTTAGAATGTCAAACGTTGTATCGCACGTGTCGAATTAAAGACACATTTTCTGGAGTATCCATGTACCCAATATTTTCTCAATTTCTAGTTGTCAAAGTTTAGTACTGAAAGAATGAGTAAAGTCACGGAGTACCATAAAATGTAAAACTGCCATTTTATAATTCAAAGGGTGTGCAGAGGAGTAGGGGATTATAACCGGACTGTAAGTAGGTTTACGCTACACGGAGAATCTCAAGGAATTCATAGCTGGGTCACGTTGAAGAAAGAAATCCAAAAAAGGAATGGAACAATTATCCTCTAACTCAATGATGAATTTAATGGAAGGGTACTGATTAGACATAAAGTTGTCAAACTGATGCAAATCATCAAGAGGGTAAGTCCAAAAAAGTAAATTATCGTCTATATATCTAATATAGAAAGGAGGTTTATATACATATACTCGATCAAAACCTTGTTCTCAAGTTCTTGTAGCAAAATTTTGCCTAGAATGGCGGAAAGCAGGGATACCATTGGTGTTCCTTCCTTCTGTTGATAAAAAACGTAATTAAAATAGATTAGCCGCGATATAAGTATAATTGCGAACATAACAGCTTGAATTTGAAGAGGTGAAATCTGACAAAAAACCCATAGTTGAGCTTCAATAATATCATGAGTTAAAGACACAGGTACACTATAAGGATACAAAGACACAACATCCAACGAGGCCATTATAAAAGGGGTACGCTGCGAGTCAAAGGCCCTGACCCTTTCAAGAGCCTGAACTGAGCCAAGAATTGAATATTTGGAAGAGGTGGTAAACGGAGAAAGATACGTAGCTAACGGTTTTTCAAGTGACCTGGTAAGATTAGCATAACCAGAGACCAAGAGTCTAACATGATGACCTTCTTTACACAGTTTAACCTTTCCAAACATTTCCGAGATTCGAGGCCCATTAGGAGGGTGCACGTTAAAGGATATACACGAAGGCAAGAAACCTTGATTTTTATGCCAGCTAAGTGGGCAATGGTAGCCGAATCGGAATCAAAACTAATGATATTATGCGGAATCTTATTTACGTATAGCTTCCTGCATTTTTGCTAGGTAATCAGCCTTATTTAAAATAATAATTTGCTGAGTCTTATCAGCAGAGACAATGGCAAGGTTTGTGTTATTAGAGAGAGCTTTAAGTTGTTTCCTCTCTTGCTGAAGTTGCTGAGAGCAAAGACAAGAATAATTAGTTCGAACAGTTCTAATACTGTAGCTCTTGCCAAAAAGATCCGTACGAAGTCCTGTTGACAACGTGGTAACTCCGGCGCAATATGTTCTTGATGAAGGATGATTCGTGGTAAAAACGTTGAAAGTTAAAATATCGACTGAACACGATGAAACACATATGTAGCACACATACACTACATGTAATTACGCTTTACTGATAAAACACACACCACATGAGATCTTCCGAGGATCACAACGTCCCCATCTTCAGATGTTACATTCACGAGTAAGACCAATATATATATATATATATATATACAACACCATCGTCATAAATCAGCAATATCGCGACGCCATCTAGGATTTTCACAGTGCATTTAAAATAAATCATGAAAATGTTTAAATAAAATAGTCCATGGTTCCGATATAACTTTAGGGACATAATCATTACAGCAACGAGATCCGAATGATGCAATATATAACATCAAGAAGGATCGGGACAGGGTGCCTTCACATACTAAATACGGCGTATACACAATACCTCTGCAAGCCGTTGTTCCATACGCTATGATACTGTATATATTGGTTCTACAAAAAGGAACTTGAGTACCAGAGTCAGGGAGCATAAATATGATGTACGTAATGGTAATGTTAACAACCGCCTTGTCTCGTCTGGCTGCTACCGGTTCCTATACTCCAAAGTGGAATGAAGTATCCATTATAAACTCTCCAGGTAAGCTCTCACTGTTTTTATTTATGAAGAGCCTATATATTGCATCATTTGGATATCTTTGCTGTAATGATTATGCCCCTAAAGTTATATCGGAACCATGGACTATTTTATTTAAGCATTTTCATGATTTATTTTAAACGCACTGTGAAAATCCTAGATGGCGTTGCGATATATATATACCTTGGTCTTACTCGTGAATGTAACATCTGAAGATGGGGACGTTGTGATCCTCGAAAGATCTAATGTGGTGTGTGTTTTATCAGTAAAGCGCAATTACATGTAGTGTATGTGTACTACATAAGTGTTTCATCGTGTTTAGTCGATATTTTAACTTTAAACAATATTTTCTGCCTGGGAAAAAATTCTAAATGCATATACTTGGGAATGTGAATAGCTGAACTTGCAACCACGTTTCAAATTAGTTTTTTTAAGTGTATTAAGTTGCCCCGAACTTAGAAAAATACAGGCTGTGATACACAACTAATTAATTTAGGTCTTCGATCAAAAGTTGTGGATTGCAGCTCAAATGAGACAAGGATCCGCAGCTTTTTAATTTGCCTGCGTTAAACACGATTTATTTCAGTGTTGAACATGATAAAGTAGATAGTCAATAATTTATTCAATAATGTAGGTTGTGTTGTTCTCCGTGCGAGGCACAAGTAAGCCACATATGACTTACGATTCAAATAGTCTAGTAATCCACTCTTTAGGCGAATTCCAAACATTAGGCGTGAAGGTACTCACGTACGATTACTCTATTTGGGCTCCATGGTTTTATACCCTTTAATTACCCCTATTTTGAAGAATGTTTGCAAGAAATATCATCTGAACTTTGGGGAGAGGAAGACATATCTTCTATAGTAGCTGCCTGCAACAAACATGGTATTTATTGCATTCCTATGAAGTCCAATATATCGGCGAATGAAGACTAAGTGTACATAGGATCTACCCTCCGTACGCTAGGCGTAAGACTGGCCGAACATAAGTATGGTGTTAAGTTTAAATCGTTATCGACTACCCTCTCCCGACTTGTAAACTGTGGAACTCATTACCCTATGTGGAGTGAAGCAAGCATCTTGACCTACACTACTAATAAGAGATCTACTTTGTTTACTGAGAGTTTGTATATTTACAAATTCTCTGGCAAGTGCTGTAATGATGACACACCATATTCTATTCCCCACCCTTGGAGATTTCTTATTGAGAACTACAATCTACCCTATGACTTTCGTTCTATTCCCCATCCATCCTCACTTAATGAGTAAACTCTTCCACAATGACATTGGTTCATCGATTCTGCGCTGTTTAAGACTCTTACGTCATGAACATTTCACTAGATATACTCAGTGTGGCAAAGAAATTTTAAGACTGGGTCTGAAAAACGAAATAGAAACAAGAAATTATAATTTGTTTTGGTTTGTTATTCAAAATAAGTCCCTCCGGTTTCAATACACTTGTTACAGCGATTTAATAATGATTCGAATGCCTGTTCCAGTTCACTTTGCGGAATTGCCTCCAAAGTACGGGTCGAAGCTGTTTGTATGGTCGAAATATCATCAAAATAACACCCTTTTAACGTTATTTTAAGTTTTGGGAATAAATAAAAGTCGCAGGGTGCTAAATCAGGCGAATACGGTGGATGATTCAACACACAGACGTTATTCTTTGCCAAAAATCTACGAACAAGAAGTGAGGTGGGACTGGGTGAAGTATGGTGCAACAAACACCAACTGTTTTCATCCCGATATTCTGGACGATTGCGACGAATTCTGCCCATCAAACGCCTCAAAACATTTAAATAAAACTCACCAGTAATTGTGTGTCCACTTGGAACAAATTCTTTGTGGATAATACCCTTACTATCGAAGAATGTAATGAGCATTGTTTTGATTTTCGATGGAACTTTTCTTGTTTTTTTGGCTTGTGGTGAGTTTTTTTACTTCCATTCCGCACTTTGTCGCTTTGTTTTAGGATCATATTGAAAACACCATGTTTCATCACCTGTAACAATCGATTTTAAGAAGTGTGGACCATTTTTAGCTGCCGAAATGATGTCTCTCCAATGTGCACTTCTCCTTGATTTTTGTTCATTGGTTAACGTGTGTGGAACAAATTTAGCACAGGCTTTTGTTTTGCCCAAATCTTCATGCAGGATGGTTCGAATCATTTCTTTGTTGATGTTTACAGACTCTTCCATCATTCTTAGTGACGCACATTGATTCTTTGCCACGAAATCACGCAAGTTTTCAATAATCTCAGGTGTCCTAGATGAACTTGGTCTTCCGGTATGCTTATCATCTTCTAGCGTATCTCTTCCGTCTAAAAAACGTCTGTGCCACAGGAAAACACTTGATCTACTTAAACAAAACTCACCGTAAACTTGTTTCATCATTTGGTACGTATCCGAGGCACTTTTACCAAGTTTTACGTTAAATTTAATAACAGCCCTTTGTTCCATCTTAATAATTCAACATGAAAAAAAATGTACTTCTCTAATGAAGGGCCGTTTCGTTTGAGTTACTTTAACAACTGCGCAGTACTTTTGGCAGAAAGCAAGCAGATGGTCACGGTTTATAACGCATTCTGGGTTACCCTGGTGGCGCCACCGTAGGCTGAAATCTAGCGGCAGTCTTAAAAAATTGTTTGACGCACTGTGTATAATACTTTGGCTGTATGGTTTCATTTGTTGTATTAAACCTGATGATGCGTTGGTAGCCAACTCGAAAGGTCTCGTGATATTTTTAACTTTATAACTTTTAACTTGTGCAACATTTAAGTGCAAGTAAATCAACCTTTAGCTTTGTACAATTAGTGTTCTGCAAGTTTTTTATCTTGCAGTGACAGCCGTAACACCCTTGGTTTTTTGTTTCTTTTTAGTGATTTTAAAACTGTTTATTCTCAAGCATTGCCTTGTTCTGGACACGGCTAGCAGTAATACCGTAAGAGTGATTTCCGAAATGTTTGTCTCCAAGTATTTCCTTAATCTGATATGTCTAAACATAACACCTTAACACTGATTTCGGACCGGTTTTTCGCCAAGCACTACCTTGATCACGACACAGCTAACAGTGACATTTTCTAAAACCGTTTATCCCAAAATATTCTCCTGATCATGACACAGCTAATGGAGGCAATTGAACAGTCATTTTAAAACTCATAATGGTTTCCAAATAGCTGTCTACGTACGTTAAGTTAAAACCGCCTTTTCAAATTGCAAATTAAAATCACTTTATTTACAAATTAAAAAACTAGTTAAAATGTGAAATCTTTCGAGGCCTCAAGGCTCCATCATCAAGATAAATGCCACTAGACACAGAGATGCAACCATTACATAACACATTCACGGAAGAGCAATTGAATTAGAGACCGCTGGTGTTATGCAAATGTGGCGCTGTGGGCGGCCCTGTAAACGGAAACGACATGACGTATGCAGCGATCCGACAATATAAGGAGTGATGCGACGGGAGTCAGTAAGAGTCGGAAGCAGTATGGGTAAGACGAAGGATCTAAGCGCATTTGATCGTGAGAAAATTGTCGGAGCCCGACGAATGAGTCACTCCATCTCGGAAGTCGTGCAAGCACTGGGATTTTCACGAGCCACTGTGTCACGGGTGCACCATGAGTATATCTAATCCGGTAAAACCATCCCTGCAAGGGCCAACTGCCGTGCATAACAGCGTGTGGATGAGCGGGGTCATCGTCGGCTAGCTCGCATTGTAACAGCGGATAGACGGGCCACAGTGCAAGAAACCACTCGGCAATTTAACGCTGGTGCACAAGAACGTGTGTGTAACCACACCATTCAGAACCATCTCCTCGCTATGGGGTACAGAAGCCATCGTCCCTCGAGGGTACCGCTGCCGACCGCACATCACTAGGTAAGATTAGCATGGGCGCAGAAACATCGCCACTGGACCCTAGACATATCGCAAAATGTTGCCTGGACTGATTAGTCGATATTCATGTTGGTACATGCGGATGGACGGATACGAGCACGGCGCAAACCACATGAAGCGATGGATCATTCTTGCCAGCAGTGTACTCTTCAAGCTGGTGGGGGAGGCATTCTGGTCTGAGGACTGTTTACGTGGACTGAAATGGGACCTCAGGTACGTGTGGCATCGTCTCTCACAGGTCAACGTTGCTGGGATATCCTGGATGACCATTTCCCGCCGTTTGAGTGTCTTCAACATCCCATTGGGGACCTCATCCTGCAACAAGACAATGCAGCTCCCGAATTGTATCCGAATGGTTGGATGAACACTCCACTGACGTGACCACGCTTCCTTGGCCAGCTAAGTCACCTGACTTCAATCCCATCGAACACATCTGGGAGTCCATCGAGAGAGATATTCGAGGCTCTGACCCCCTTCATCAAATCTTCGTGAACTGTGGGAGCTTGTTCAGGGGTCGTGGATCCGTATGGCTTCCCAACGCTTCCGGTGTCTTGTCGAGTCCACGCCGAGACAAATCGCCGCCGTCATCAGGGCGAAAGGTGGTGCTACACGTTATTAGACAGGTTTCTCTCATTCAATTGCTCTTCAGTGTACGATAACCCACAATGCACTTAGTCACCGTTACAAGTGATGCCATTTACAATGAATTAAAGTTCAAAAGAATACAGTAAAAAATATTATGCAAATTTGTCGTATTCGAGCTGCTGTGTAGAAGGGGCAACAAGCCATCTTCACTCCCTAGGAACGAAAGCCGGGAGCTTAGTGTTACAACAGGTCACTCCATATTTTATAATGAAAAGGCTTTGCGACAGAAAAATTTTACGCTTGTTAACATTAGAATTAAGCACTTTGGCATTCGCCCAATTCGGGGAGAACCTCCCAGGTTAACAACAGTGGCTAAAGCCGTGGTAGTGGATCCTGTTCGAAGAGCGTATTTGTGTTCAGACATCCTGATATTTAAAGTCTTAAGAGTAGATTCGATGTAGTACCTAACAGCGCCATTAGTATCCTCATGAACAAGTGAAATGCAGTATACACCCGGTTTGTTGAAGGTTGAGACTTTATCCCTGTCATTCCGTACCAAGGAAAAAATATTTCTGGTGCTGACTCTGTTTATGGTAAGAATTTTTCAAAATGGACACAAGAGGGGGAGAAATTTAACTTTTCCGACGTACTTAGTTGAGTTAGTCAGAGTTAACAAAGTCGTAAATCTCAACCTCTGAAACTTTTGTAATGCGCTGTTAGGTACTACATCGGATCTACTCTTAGGTCTTTAAATATCTGGATGACTGAACACAAATACGCTCTTCGAACAGGATCCACTACCACGGCTTTAACCACTGCTGTTAACTAGGGGGATGGGGTCTCTTTCCACTACCACGGCTTTAACCAGTGCTGTTAACCAGGGGGGTGGGGTCCCTTTCCACTACCACGGCTTTAACCACTGCTGTTAACCATGGGGGGTCTCTTTCCGCTACCACGGCTTTAACCACTGCTGTTAACCATAGGGGGGGTCTCTTTCCACTACCACGGCTTTAACCACTGCTGTTTTTCCACTACCATGGCTTTAACCACTACTGTTAATCAGAGGAGTGGGGTCTCTTTCCACTACCACGGCTTTAACCACTGCTGATAACCAGGGGGAAGGGGTCTCTTTCCACTACCACGGCTTTAACCACTGCTGTTAACCAGGGGGTGGGGTCCCTTTCCACTACCACGGCTTTAACCACTGCTGTTAACCATGGGGTGGAGGGGGGTTCTCTTTTTCCACTACCACGGCTTTAACCACTGCTGTTAACCAGGGGGAGTGGGGTCTCTTTCCACTTCCACGGCTTTAACCACTGCTGTTAACAAGGGGGTGGGGTCTCTTTCCACTACCACGGCTTTAACCACTGCTGTTAACCAGGGAGGGTTTCTTTTGAACTTTAATTCATTTTAAATGGCATCACTTTTGACGGTAACTAAGTGCATTGTGGGTTATCGTATGTGTCATGAAATGGTTGCGTCATTGTGTCAAGTGGCACTTAACCTGATGATGGGGCGTTGAGGACTCGAAAGATCGCGCACTTTAACTAGTTTTTAATTTGTATATAAAGTGATTTTAATTTGCAATCTGAAAATGTGGTTTTATTTTATGGTACGCTATTTGGAAACCATTTTGACCATTCCGTACGAAAAACTTCTATATTATCATTTGATTTTAAAACTGTGCATTCCCAAGCAATACCTTAATCAGTGTATGGCAAAGTGTAGCATCTTAATAGTGATTTTGGAAAGGCTTATCTCTAAGCATTGCACTGATCGTGACTCGGCAAAACCCAACTCCTTAAGAGCGATTTTGGACCTGTCTATACCCAAATATGGCCCTAATCGTGACACTTCTAACTTTAAGATCATGACAGGGATCTTGATCCAGTTACTTTTAGTCATATCGATGACAGTGATTTTTCAGTGAGTGTGACATGATTTTCGACTCATCGCTAGAAATATCGCCCTGTTCTTTTTGCCAGCAAAATATTGCTTTTCTTTATTGTTTCATGCCAATGTAAGTTTGTTCTGCCTTTTTATTAGTCCGTCTGCTTTCATTATATCATGATGCTAATGCTTCCTAAAATCATCTGACTACCCTTATTAGGGGCTACAATGTTTATGGATTTCATTTCAGAAATATATGGTGATTGCTACCACTGACATGGCTCAGTTGGTTAACGCTCTGTGTGCAGTGCGGGAGGCAGCCGTTTCTTCCGGGTGTTCGAATCCCGGTCCTGTCGACCATCTAGTCAGCGGTTTTTCCGGAGTATTCCGCAAACGGTTCTTTGTGGCGTATGCGTGGATAAGTTCCATGTGAAGTCGGCACCGGAAGCACTTTGTCCCTTACCCACATGCAGAAGAGGAATGGCAAGCCGGATGCATTCACTTGCCATCAACCCCCAAAGGCTCATCTGAGGGTCTCAACCCGTCATGGACGGACGAGAGAGATGGTGATTGTTAAATCAACATTATGGTGTGATTTTTCAATAGAAAACTTAGAAAGATTAATTTTTTTTTTCTCGTTAAAGTTTTGAATAGTTTAAAGGATTTTTTTTTTGTTCCTGAAAATGTTGCTGGTGAGCTGCAAACCTTTTCTGTAATCTGAAACCATAAACAAAAAAAAAAATGAAACAGTGTGAGGGAAGAAAGCAGCGTTCGCATTTCTGGTGTTTGCGTTATCTTTATTGCTGAAAGGGGCATCAAGATAAGAGATTCGTGGCTTGTTCTTCCACGATGACCAAGAAAAGCGAAGGCATACACTTTTTTTGTTTCTTAATGCTGCAGATAATGCCGCTTTTCTTTCTGGAACTGTTTGTAAACTTGGAGCTCCGTCAGCTTTTTATATCCAGATGTTTTGTCTGCCGCCGTGCCCTATTTCCCTCTCCGTGTTTTAGAAGCACAACTGCGCTCGCAAAAATTGTACTGAAGGATTAAATAATTAGTCAACATGTTTTGCCTGTTTAAAATTCAACGCAAGCGTTTCTTTCGTTAATTTATTCATCAATTAATTATTTATTTTCTTTCTTGTTTCGCAGTCTTTTGAAGCAATCTCGCAGTGCTGTTCAAGAGAGACCGTACTCCATGTTTAAAAATGATGAATAAATAGGTGTGTGAGAATTTTATTCAAGCAGGGAACGAATTCCACGACCCTGATAAGAATCTTGTACAAGCAGGGAACGAATTCTATTCGAATTTTATTCAAGCAGGGAACGAATTCTTACACTGATAATAATCTTGTCGTATAAGGGTGCTATGAGATTTAGTCTGCGAAAGAAATTGCTTTTCCACGTTGTTTATTTGATACCATTATTTTTTCAGATTTTGACGTAACTTAGAAAGAAATTTACTATTGAAGGAAAATCCGCACGTATACTGTTTCTTAAGGTATTGCACTCGAAACCGGAGGAAAAGATAAAAACATATTAAATGACAAACTTTTCAAATTAAAATATTTTTTTATAAACAGCACATATGAACTAAAACAATTCATACTGCGTAGCAAAAGGTTTCTCGACATCATCAACCAATACCAATCCACTGCTAGATGAAGATCTCCAGAAGTTTCTTCCACAACTTTCTGTCTTGAGCCAGTCTCCTTCATGTCACTCCGACATGCTTTTGAATTTTATCAAATCATATTCTACATAGCCTTCTTCTGGGTCTTTCCTATTCCTTGGAATCCAGACTAGCATTCATTTGTCAAGTTTTGGTCAGATCCAGCAATATGTGCATCCCATTTAAGGAACCTTTAATCAGAAGATAGTGTTCGATGGTTGTATGTTCCTAGGGCCAGCATAAGCAGCAAAGATTTTCTTGACACCATCACCAACAATTACCAATCCACTGCTGGATGAAAATCTCCCCAAGTTTCTTCCAAAACTTTATGTGTTGAGCCAGTCTGTTTCATGTCATTCTGACATGCTTTTGAATTTCATCAAACCATATTCCACCTGGTCTTGTTCTGGGTCATTTCCTATCCCTCGGAATATATATATATATATACACTGCTGGCCACCCAAAATGCAACACCAAGAAGGAAGCATCCGATTGGCCTGAAATTAGCAGCACGCGTCGCCCGCGAGAGGACATGCAAACGATTAGCATTGCAGGGCGTACGCAAATCATGTGCGCCCGATACGCCACCGAGAAGCACTGCAAGAAGAGTGCACAGAAGGCGGGGTGTAAGTAGTGAAAGTGTGTTGTGCTTCCGGAACTGTGCGTGGGAATCTTCCTGATGCCTCGTCGCAGAATACGGCAGTCATTCCAGCACGTTTCGGAGTTCGATAGAGGACGAATAGTGACTTATTGCGACAGCGGTTAATCGTACCGAGGCATCGGCGCCCGTGTGGGACGACATCCAGCCACAGTGAGGCGAGTATGGATTCGGTGGTTGCGGGAGGGACGGACGGACAGACGTGAGCGATTGCCGCAGCAGCGGCACACCACCGAACGATAGGACCGGCATGTTATGCGGCGGGCATTGACGGCTCGCACCGCCACATCACGAACGTTAGCTCAGGAATTAGGGTGTGTTGCGCAACAACCTGTATCAGCACGTACCGTTCGACGTAGTCTCCAGGAGTGGGGACTTGTCGCACGGCGCCCATTGCTTCGATTACCATTGACGTTACACCACCGGCGAGTGCGGTGGCAGTGGGCAGTTCAACGCCGCACCTGGACTACAGAATGACAAAACATTGTTTTCTCCGACGAATCTCACTTCTGCCGGGAACACCACGATGGTCGGATCCGCGTGTGGCGGTACCGCGGCGAAAGGCTGTACGACGCCTGCATTATGCATCGCCATACCGGTCCGTCGCCTGGCGTTATGGTTTGGGGCGCAACTAGATATGAAACGCGCACACCTCTGGTACGCATCGCCGGTACACCCAACAGGCACAGCTACATCTTCGACGTTTTAGAGCCTGTAGTCCTCCCTTACTTGCAGGACCTGCCAACTGCCACGTTTCATTAGGACAATGCGCGCCCGCACGTGGCACGCATTGTGCAACAATTCTTCATGGCCCACTAGGTGTAACTGCTGCCGTGGCCCGCCTGTTCTCCCGATATGTCGCCCATCGAACACGTCTGGTCGCTGATCGGCAACCGAGTGGACCGGCAAGCACCACACGCGGCTACGCCTGATGAACTGTGGCAGCGTGTGGAAGCAGCCTGGACCGACATACCCCAAGCCCATATCCGAAGCCTCTTTCGTTCGATGCCGCGGCGTGTAGAGGCCGTTATTGCTAGCCATGTGGGCCACACGAACTATTGATGTCTGCATGTTCCGCAAGTCGTACGGGCCTGTAAGCTCAATCGTTTCATCTTTGTATCTGCTGTTATGTGTCCAGTAAATCTGGCTTTGCTACTCGTGTCCTTCTGAGTGTTGCATTTTGGGTGGCCAGCAGTGTATATATCCCTATCCCTTGGAGAGTATTCTGCGAAGGCAAGTAGCCATCGCACGAACTGAAGGTTTCAGCACACAGTGCTACATTTTCTGTAAATAAAAATGATTTGTAGAATTGCAGGTGCTTCGATATTAGTGCTCAGGCAGTATAGGCACTGAATAAGGTGTCTTCCGTTCATCCAGATTTTCATATGAAGTCCAATAGCAACGTATTCGTAAGTTTAATTGTAACGTACCAGGAGATGTGACGTACCTGCCAGAAGGACGCACACAACATAAAGGCAGATAGGAATCAGAATAAAACGTCCGCGTAGCTCAATTGGTAGAGCAACCCTTTCCGGAATGAGGGGATCCGGGTTCGAATCCCGGCGTAGACCAGAAATGACGGAGAAATTTACTTCGTTATAGAATAGCTTTCAGTTACTTGCAGATATCCTCGAATGTTTTTACAGCATCTTTGAGGAATACATCTGTTAAACATTAACTGAGGATTTTTTAAAGGACATCCCTGTGTCTCAAAAATTATTCTGCGCGTTTCGAATGTTTCGAATATTTGCTCTTTTTTGATGCACGTAATACTGGATTTGGTGTATGAAAGACGATATCATCATCATCATCGTTGCCAACCATTATCAATCCACTGCTGGACGAAGGTCTCCCCAAGTTTCCTCCACAACGGTCTGTCTTGTGCCAGCCTCCTCCATGTCACTCCCGCATGCTTTCGAATTTCATCCACCCAACTTCCATGTGGTCTTCTTCTGGGTCTTTTCCTGTCCCTTGGAATCCAATCCAAAATTTCGGCTGTCCATCGATGGTCTGTCCTACTGGCAGTATGTCCAGCCCATTGCCATTTCAGGGATTTAACTCTGATCATGATGTCTTCCACTCTTGTCATTTTTCGGATCACGAGTTCCTCTTCTTATCTGTCCTGGTTACACCAAGCATGCACCTCTCCATGCTACTTTGAGTTGTCTGCAGCCTTTGTATGTCTCTTTTAGTTAAGGTCCAAGTCTCTGCACCATATGTAAGCACTGGAAGGATGCATTGATCAAACACTGTTCTTTTAAGACATAATGGCATATTGCTCTTGAAAATTATGCTGTTTCTTCCAAAAGCTCTCCAGGCAAGTTTTGTACTCCGATTAATTTCTTCATCAATGTGACCCTCACTTGATATCTACTGTCCAAGATAAACGTATGTGTCTGTTATCTCCAGCTTTTCTCCATCAATCGATAAATCTTCATTTCTTGTAAAAGCATTGAACATCACTTTTGTCTTCTGAAAGTTCATTTTTAATCCCACTTCTTTACTCTTGTCAGCAAGTTCCTGGATCATACTCTGCAGCTCTGATGGGGTAGTTGCAAAAATGACTACGTCATCAGCAAAACGAAGGTGGGTTAGATAATCTCCATTAATCTTTATTCCTTTGTTTTCCCAGTTCAGTGATTGAAAGACATTTTGCAATGTGATATTAAGGAGCTTCGGAGATATGGTGTCACCTTGTCTCACTCCCTTTCCAATTTTTATGTGTGTTGTATTTTCAAACAGCCGAATCTTTGCACTTGCATTTTCATAGATGTTATTAATAATATTAATGCATGCATCTTCAATACCGCAGGTTTTCAGAGCCATTGTAACTGCTGATGGTTTCACCGAATCAGAGGCTTTTTCATAATCGATAAAAGCCATGCACAATGGAAGTTCACATTCCCTCGCTGTTTCAATTTGTTCTCTCAGTACGTGGATATGATCTATTGTGCTGTAGCCACTCCTGAATCCAGCTTGTTCTCTCGGTTGAGCCATGTCCAGTGTCCCCTTCAAGCGGTGTGAAAGAACTTTAGTGAAAATTTTATAAACCTCTGATAGGAGGCTGATAGGTCTGTAGTTCCTGAGATCCTAAATGTCACCTTTTGTATGTAGCAGGATGATTGTAGCGTTGTTTCAATCCTCAGGAATCTTCTCTTCATTAAGGCATCGAGTGAAAATTTGGGCGAGTACTGTTTCGATTTCTTCACTTGCTTCTTGTATGATGTCTAGAGTAATTCCATCTTCTCCTGGAGTTTTTCCCCGTTTCATGTTCTTGGTTGCATGTGCAACTTCTGCTGGGAGGACTGGAATTACTCTGGTACTGGTACCTTTCATGATGTCTAGAGTACATGTATCATCCCTTTCATATAGTTTGGAGTAGAAATCTTTCACTCTTGTCAAAATTTCGCCTCTATTTCTTGTTACAGAACCATTTTCTTTTCTCAGTGCCATAATCTGTTTCCTTCCCTTACTGAGAAGTCCCTTTGCTACCTATAGGCTTTGTTTGTTTTCAATTGCTTTCCTCCCTAGTTCACAGTTGAACTTCCTTGCGTTTTAAGTAATACTTTTTCGTATTGTCTTGCATAGCTCTATATATTCCACTTTGGAAGTCACATCTTCTTTAGTTGTCCTCATCTCTCTTCTTTTTCGCACCAACATTTTGGTTTTTCCTGATAATTTGTTCACATGCAACTTGTTCTTAGACCCAGCTAATTTTGTTGCTGTTTCCATAACAGCTTTGGTTACTTTTCTGTGAACTTCAGAAATATCCACTTCTTCCGATATTAGGCCTTCTAAAGCAGAGAATCTGTTCTTCAATTCCAACTTGAAGGTATTATGGTGTTTTTTAAGGTTGGTTACGTCAATACATTTTGTTTGTCTTGTGAGCTTGCCACGTTCAAGTTTAGTGTTGAGGTGCATCTTACATCTCACCAATCTATGGATATAACCTGTGTTGAACTTGCTTAGCACACTGCAGTCTTCCATGACGAATTTTTTGTTACACATAATAAAATCAATTTCACTTGTCGTCCCATTTGGATGTCTCCATGTTCATTTCCTGTGTGGCCTTTTCTTGAAAAAGGAGTTCAAGATAAAAAACCTTTCTGCCTCTGCAAACTCTACGAGAGTATTTCCACGCTGGTTTCTGTTGCCGTGACCGAATTTACCTACTGAAGTTTCATTCTGTTGCCGTTGCCCTATTTTTGCATTGAAATATCCCATAATTATCTTCAAGTGCTGCTTACTTTTATTATTTAGATGACGAATTTCCTCATAAAATTCTTCAATTTCTTTTTCAGGATGACTTGTGGTGGGTTTGAATTATCTGAGCCCGGTATCTGCTCGAAAATTGGATAACGAGTCGTGCAACTCTCTCAGAGGAACTTTCAACTTCTACAACTTTAACCTTCAGTTTCTTGTTTATTATTAATCCAACACCACTAATTCTGACAGTATGTGTCCCACGATAGTAGAAGAGATTTCCACTTTTCAGTTCAATGAGATCTTTTCCTTTTCTCCTTACCTCACTTAGCCCGACGATGTCCCACTTGATCCTTTGTAGTCCCCTTTCAAATTCAAGAAGCCTTGAATCAGAAAATAGGGAGCGTCCATTTATACGTAGCCAAGGTCAGCATCAGATGGCAGCCTAGTCCGGTCCTCCGGGGATTCTTAGCACTCTGTGCCTTCATGTCCCACTGGCCGCTGCCTTGGCCAAGTACATTCCAGCTGCCGAAGACTGAGGGCGAAGATTTAAGTTGTGGAGTCATTTTGGAGGGGTTTGGCCATAACTCACCACGCTGGCCAAGCGGGTTGGTGAGTGTGGGATAGCATTTCCTCTAATCCCGATGGTATAGTTATACCGCTATTGGCTGTCGTCAGAGCTCCTTTAGTGGGAACAGGATGTACTACGAGAAGGCGGGGTTGAAATTTGTCAAGGAGAGGCTGTGATGTTACGCATCACCTGACCTTACATCTTGAAAGACGATATAGGTGTACAGAAGTGTAAGGTACGAAAGTAGTGGAAACCAGTAACATGAAATTTCATCTAAACAAGATGTAAAATTCGATTCAGCAATTTATTTATTTTTAGCGCCTTATGTCAGCACAGATATAATAATTTACATAGTAAAAGTATTGCAGGAAAATTCAGATTCTTGAGTTAGGAAAAACATGTCTAATACAAATATGTAAAACACACACAGCAATGTTACAAATTTAAGTTTGAGGTTCTCCAGTCAGATCCTAGATTTGCAGAACGGAGATCAACTAATTATCTTGAAAACTCGTGAAAGGAGCTTTCAAGGACTATATGGGAATTACAGATTCCGTCTTTGTGGAATTGAGATTAGCCTATCACCCTGGAAACGCATGAACGAAGCATTCAGAGGCTATATTGGACCTAAACATGTAATTTCCGGCTTCGCAGAATGTACGTCAGCTAATTATCATGAAAATGCATGAAAGGGACATTCAGAAATTATACGGTAATTATAGCTTACGGAATATAAATCAGCTAATTATCCTGTAAACCCGCGAATGGAGCATTTAGAGACTATACAAGAATTGCAGCTTCAAGCTTTGCGGAATGTTGATCAGCTTATTATCCTGTTAACGATTGAATGAGGCATTCAGAGACTATATGGGAACTACAGTTTTCGGCTTTGCGGAACGTAGATCAGCTAATTATCCCATGAACCCGTGAATGGAACATTCAGAGACTATATGGAACGTACAGCGAGGAGTGTCGATCCAGCCCCATTAGTGTAGGATATAGTGGCCTTTACCGTGTTTAGTTTGATCTAATTTAAAGCACTCCATAATGCCCAATGTAGGTAAAATCCAGATCGCCAACTTGTGGTGTAAGTGATAATTCCTGAATTTGGCGAGAAATGAGATCACTGATGTTTCCCGATATCTTGGGTGTTTAAATCTTTATTTTTAAGCTTTACTGGGCGAAAGGTCTGAGCGATGGCTTCTGATCATTCGTCCGAAAGGGGTCCGTGCTCGAATCTCGGTGAGACATGGATGTTTTGTTTGACTTACGGCACTGGCTATCTCCATTTCCTGGAACCAGTGACCCTAAATTAGGGACGGGCCACTGCTTATAACTCATTGAGTTGCTCACGGTGGTAGTTAAACCTACAAACAAAATAAAAAAAAATCTTTAATGCAGTTGGGCAGGCAGGAAGTATTGATTGTAAAAGATCTTCATTTTTCTATTTTAGACCATATTTTGGTCAATGAATTGAATCTTCGTAATTATTTATTCAGTTTTAGCAACCGATTCCCAAATGTGTTACTGAACTCAGAATGACATGCACTGTTTGGTTAAACGGGGTGTGAAATTTTGTTTTTATGGATGCTGGTAAATCGTACAGTGAAATACATGTACTACTCGGCTGGTAAATAAACCATAAGAGATTTCAATGAATGAAATACGGGATTACACCATTGTACTATACAAATTTTGAAATTGTCAGGGGGCGCAGTGGTCTAAGCGATGGCCTCTGATCATTCGTCCTAAAGGGGTCCGGGTTCGAATCCCAGTGAGGCATGGATGTTGTGTTTGTCTTACGGCACTGGTATGGACGGGCGACTGCTTATAGCCCATTCAGTTGCTCATAGTGGTCGTTAAACCTCCAATCAAAAAAAAAAAAAATGTGAATCCGTTTATTTGTGTAAATATGACATGAGTGGTAAGGTCAGATAAAATTCATAAACTTGAAAATTTTCTCGTCCTGGAGCAGGAATCAAATCCGCGTCTCCCCGCTAGAGCCCGAGTATGCAAACCACTACAACCAAAACTAATGGTTAGTATGCTGACGACTACTAATGCTTAGCATACTTTGGCGCTAGCCGGGAGACGCGGATTCAATTCCCGCTCCAGGACGAGGAAATTTTCAAGTTTTCGAATTTTATCTGACTTTACCATTCATGTCATATTTACACAAATGAAGGGATTCACAATTTCGAAATATGTATCAGACAAGAGTTGTTTGGTGTTAGGAAATTTGATGGTGAAATAAATTTCGTCGTGAAATATACCCAAGGTCTGGCGCTGAATCATCAGTAAATGTTCGACGAGAGTCGGAATGGGCTGAACGAGTGATATGAGCGACTTTGAACGTGGTATGATAGCCGGCTCTTAGCTTGCCTTTTCCAGCATCTTCCAAACGCCTGCATTTATGGGCTTTTCACACACAAGCTGAGCAAGTGTGAATGGTGCGAGATGCGAAAAGGGGAAAAAAAGAACAGCTTGTGAATCAGAGGGGTCCACGATGACTGGAGACATCATTGAATGCCGGCTGTTGTAGGCCATTCTGGATATCATACGATACGTGGTGAGTTTGCAGACGACTATCGGAACACCAACGTTGAGTTGTGCAGCGATTTGACGGGTTGCTGCAGTCTGTTCGCATACACGATTCTCACCGTTCTCTTTTGATTCCTCTGATCTCCTGCTGTCTTCGTCCTCAGGATCTCCAATTGCTGGAAGTTTTTTTCGTGTTGCATCATTCTCTCTTGCTAAGAGTGTGATTGAAAATCCCAGGAGGGGTCGAATGTTTGGGGGATGCTCAAAAAAGGAACGCCCGACGCCAACTGTCATGCCACGTTCAATGTCACTTAGATCGCTCGTTTTGCACATTTTGATCCTCAGTTGAACTTTAGATGATTCTGGACGAGCCTGATGTAAACCACACACGACGCACAGATGCTCCCTTACATGTTGGAATATGCCGGTAGGTGTATCTCAATGTATATACACATACCAGCCACTGAATGAGATACTTTTATTCAGTACCAGGTTGGACCTCCTTTAGCTCGAAATACAGCACGTATGCAATTTGTCACAGATTCCACAAGGTACTGTAGGGCGTCTACGTCAGCAGCCTATTAGACAATCATGTAAATGGCTCAGATTTGACGGAGGAAAACTTTGCGCCCGGATCTGTTTTCCTAACATGTCCCATATGGGGTTCGGATCCGTGATTTGTGAGTTCTTAGGGAAGATGATGGAAGTCGCTGTCACGCTTTCTGAACGACTGCTGAACACATCTTGCGCGATGTGCAGTAGCATTGTCGTACATGAAACTACAGTCACCTGCTGGATAAAAAGTCATAATTGTAGGATGGGCAACAATAATCATATACCTTTCTGCAACATCAGGGAACTTTTCCGCACCAACAGAATGTCCCCACACAATGACACTTCCAGAACCTTCACTTGTGTTTATAAGGGAAGCTCAGCCCCTTGCTTGATGCGACTCCCGCCAATCTCTCTTCCCACCGTTGGCACAGAACAAGACATACCCTGACTCATTGTATCACATGATGTTTTTACGGTCTTCCACCGTCAAGTCGCGGTGTTCTTGACACAACTGTAGACAAACTTTACGGTTCTTAGCAGAAATCAGTGGCTTCAATATAGCCAGCACCGATCATTTTGAATTCCATGAGCATACTTCTCTGTGATATTGGTCGAGAATAGGATTCACTGAAAGTTTCGGTCAATTCCTGCACACAGGAAGTCCTGTTTCTCCGCACAAGCCTTCTCAGACGACAGCGACCTCGTTCCTGACAGATGGCCGACGCACCACAGTTATGCTTATTAGACAAGGAAGTTGGGTTATTTTTTCACTACAGTACTCGGCGTTTTTCTCTTTACCTCACTGATTAATTACCGCGAATATCTCACCATTTCAGAAATAAGTTGTTATTTTTTTTTATTGGAGGTTTAACGACCACCGTGATCAACTCAGTACGCCATAAGCAGTCGCCCATCCCAAATTTAGGGCCACTGGTTCCAGAGAAGGGACAGAGCCAGTACCATAAAACAAACACAACATGCATGCTTCACCGGGATTCGAACCTGGACCCATCTCGAACGCATGTTCATAAGCCATCCCTTAGACCGCTGCGCAACCGATGGAGCTATGTTTGCTTTCAAAATCATCCAGCATGATAGGCAACTCCGAAAAATTATTTGTTTTTCTCATTGTGATCAATACTACTGGCGATTATCAGATCAGATGACATCACATGTAAAGGATTGTACGAAGAGAGTGTGTTACCCCAGATTTTAAGCAATCCTTAGAAACAGGAAGCTAGGAGATTTAGGACAGAGTCCCTGATAGGTAGAAAAGGGGAGGAAAACGGCCTTATTTGTAAACGGGGGGCGACGGCTTAACGTGCCCATCCGACGCACAGCGGGTATTTAGTGATTCGAGTGTTCGTACCTGCCTGGGATCGAACCTGAGGTTCCCTCATGGCACTACTGACGACAATTGCCGAAAAGCAATCTTAAATAGTTGCCTAGATCACAGGGTGACGCCCGTGATACCGTTTTATATTTTATTTAAAGTTTAACGACCACCGTGAGCAACTCAGTAGGCTTGTGAAGCAATCTTCCGGCCCTAATTTAGGGTCACTGGTTCCAGGGAAGGGAGAGAGCCAATGCCGTAAGTCAAACACAACAGCCATGCCTCAACGAGATTCGAACCCGTACTCTTTACGGATGAATGATCAGAGGCCAGCGCTTAGACCACTACACCACCTGACCGGCAAAACGTATTTTGTATATACGCTGCGGAAGTGATGCTTATGAACATCAGCATAAAGGTTCCAAATTCAGTTACCGGTTACTATATAAAAAACGTGTTTAACTGGATATCGATTAAGAAATATTAATACAGTCTCCTTTCTTTTCGGATAAGCTTATTTAAAATACACGTTCGCCCTTGGGACTTTATGGAATTGAAATGCCTCACCGTTCAATTTGAGGAAGGCCTATGGATTGGTTTCAACTATGCAGCTAGTTATTTAACAAACAAAGAGGCGAGCACTACTCGCCATTTTTCTATTCACCCCACACGAATGACCTGTACGTGGAAGTAAAGCAAAAAGGATGATTCTACGAATCTTATTAAAAACCTCGGAACTGTAAACACGCATTCCTCATAAGACGCATACATTAGCTATTGTATTTTGTGTCTGACTTCCCACCGTAACGTCTTTCAAATTTCAAAGCGCACTGTGCAATCGAAAACAGTTGTTAGCAAATACTTTCACGAAATGAACTTTTCGTCGTTTTCCTTCGCTTGCAGTGCCGCGGCGTCCTGGTGAAAAGCTGCTTGTTTTCTTTTTGAGCGCGGGAATTAACAATGCCTTCTTATTCCCTCCTCCCCCTCTCAAGATAAATACAGCTCATTTCTTTCCGGTGCATTTATTTCCTGCCTTGTATCTGTCATATCTGTTTAAAGACAGTGCTTTTGATATACCTTGTGCATTATTACATCCCTTCCGGGAAAACACTGCCAGATATCGGCATCAAATAAAGTGGGTTTCAGCAGAATGCATGTTTCAAGTAATGACGACAGTTTGCGTCGAAAACTCATTTCTCTTAAATCATTGGAGGACGAAAAAGATCTACAAATGGGAACGAAGATATTAAGATATCCTTTCCTAACATGACAGCACGCTCCTTTAAAACTAGACGCCGCGCTCTTTGTTTGAGATATGATTTTGTTTTTATGCGAGTATCCAGCTGAGGAAGATTTGATTATTACTTGTCAGGCACATCACATATTTTATTCTCACGTGTTTCAACAAAATGATAAAAATTTAAAAACTAGACTGCTGCTTTCCCAATGTTTTGAGCTAATTTTTCTGACTACATTCACGAGAATTAATTGTGCGTTTATTAAATCCAGCGCGATGTAGGAAGCAGTAATGTATTTCAGTTCAGAGATGACAGTTTTTGACAATCATTTCTTGATGCAAAGTTATCTCAAAGGTCTCACTTCGGTTTCAACTGTCAGCGCAATCTCTTGATTTGGCAATTCGTTAATAGAAAGGAGAAGATGGATTTTGTGACTAAGTTGGGCAAAAGTTTTCATTCCGCTTAAAAATAGCTAATCGATTCGTTAAAAAAATATGATACTGCATTATACACGTACGTTTAAAAATGCAAAATTGAAGATGTTTGACTTAAAACAAAGAGATAGCTAATATCCATTTTTAATGTGTAGGCGTTAACACTCACACACGCACACCTCATTCCACAGATGAAGAAGATCAAAGATTCAGTTATTGAAGCTGTCAACAAATATTATTTCGGTTTTCTGTTATTCTTGTCACATTTACGTGGATTTAAATGTCTAGAGAAATAAAAAAAAATTAAAATTGAGAATAACTTAGAATGGGTCGGTCCCATTCCTGTTTTTAAATTAAGGCCAGGCAGGTCGTTCTCGACATTTCCGCAACTGGATTTTTTTCTCGCTGAGACAAGAAGATAGATGACTTCCAACACCCATGACTTCCAACACCCATTCCTTTTAACCCCTTACCCACGTGATAACACAAATTTTCCAGGGACGAAGCTCGAAACCGCATCATTCTACTCCGGAGTCGAATACATTCCCAATTAAGCTACACCGAAGAAATTTATCGCTGCAACCTTGTCGTCTTGACATTTGCTTCACCTCTGTAGTACGTAACATACATTCCCCTCTTGAAAAATTCGGGGGCAAAAAATCGGGGGTTACGCGTTCGCAGCAAACATTGCTTGAAGTAACTCGCTGTAGAAGATGGAATTCGAATTAATTTCAGACGATGTGTGGAAGAATCCCACACATCATGCATTTTTTTGAGGCGAAGAAGGAATTTTCATTAATGCCAGACGGTGAGTGAATCGAACATCACACATTTCTCGAAGAACCCAACGACCAGTAGATCCATTTCCACAATCGGGCGTCAATGTGAAAACACAAATTTGTCGGTGACGTCGCTTGAAACCGCATCCTTCTGCTCTAGAGCCGAATGCTTTCCCAAGTAAGTTACACCGCCGGAATTTATCGCTGCAACTTTGCCGTCTTGGCATGTGCTTCACCTCTGTAGTACGTTACACCCCTTCCCCCCACCCACACGCACACTTGAAAAAGGCGGGGCCACAAAATCTCACGTTCCTGGTCCACCGCAATCCACGTTCGTGTATCTGTAGAAAAAGGAATTAATTCTAACTACGTGCAGATGATGTGTAAGTGAATCACCACACATTTTTCAAAGCAAAGATGTCTCGGCATGTACTTCACCTCGAAGTATGTCACATATATCTCCCCCTTGAAAAAAAAACGATTATAATAATTCCAGACGATGTGCGCAAGAATCATTTTTTTCGCAGCGAAGAAGTCTTTTCATGTGCTTCACCTCTGAAATATTATGTCACATATATTTCCCCCTTGGAAAAAAGCGATTCTAATTCATTCCAGACGATGTGTGGAACATTCACCACACATGTTTCGAAGCAAGGAAGTCTTGGAATGTGCTTCACCTCTGAAGTATGTCAAATATATCTCCCACTTGCAAAAAGGCCCGAGAACAAATCGCAAGCCCCAGGTCCATCACAAACCATGCTCGATATGTGTGGAAAAACCATCACACATTTTTCGAAGCAAAGAAGGAATTCTCATTAATTCCAGACGATGTGTGGAAGGAACATCACACATTTTTCAAAGCAAAGAAGGAATTCTCATTAATTCCAGGGGATGTGTGGAAGGAACATCACACATTTTTCAAAGCGAAGAAGGAATTCTTATTAATTCCAGATGTGTGGAAGAAACATCACACATTTTTCAAAGCGAAGAAGGAATTCTCATTAATTCCAGACGATGTGTGGAAGGAACATCACACATTTTTCAAAGCGAAGAAGGAATTCTCATTAATTCCAGACGATGTGTGGAAGGAACATCACACATTTTTCAAAGCGAAGAAGGAATTCTCATTAATTCCAGACGATGTGTGGAAGGAACATCACACATTTTTCAAAGCGAAGAAGGAATTCTCATTAATTCCAGACGATGTGTGGAAGGAACATCACACATTTTTCAAAGCGAAGAAGGAATTCTCATTAATTCCAGACAATGTGTGGAAGAAACATCATACATTTTTCAAAGCGAAGAAGGAATTCTCATTAATTCTAGACGATGTGTGGAAGAAACATCATACATTTTTCAAAGCGAAGAAGGAATTCTCATTAATTCTAGACGATGTGTGGAAGAAACATCATACATTTTTCAAAGCGAAGAAGGAATTCTCATTAATTCTAGACGATGTGTGGAAGGAACATCACACATTTTTCAAAGCGAAGAAGGAATTCTCATTAATTCCAGACGATGTGTGGAAGGAACATCACACATTTTTCAAAGCGAAGAAGGAATTCTCATTAATTCCAGACGATGTGTGGAAGGAACATCACACATTTTTCAAAGCGAAGAAGGAATTCTTATTAATTCCAGACGATGTGTGGAAGGAACATCACACATTTTTCAAAGCGAAGAAGGAATTCTTATTAATTCCAGACAATGTGTGGAAGGAACATCACACATTTTTCAAAGCGAAGAAGGAATTCTCATTAATTCTAGACGATGTGTGGAAGAAACATCACACATTTTTCAAAGCGAAGAAGGAATTCCCATTAATTCCAGACGATGTGTGGAAGAAACATCACACATTTTTCAAAGCGAAGAAGGAATTCTCATTAATTCCAGACGATGTGTGGAAGAAACATCATACATTTTTCAAAGCGAAGAAGGAATTTTTATTAATTCTAGACGATGTGTGGAAGAAACATCATACATTTTTCAAAGCGAAGAAGGAATTCTCATTAATTCTAGACGATGTGTGGAAGAAACATCACACATTTTTCAAAGCGAAGAAGGAATGCTCATTAATTCCAGACGATGTGTGGAAGGAACATCACACATTTTTCAAAGCGAAGAAGGAATGCTCATTAATTCCAGACGATGTGTGGAAGGAACATCACACATTTTTCAAAGCGAAGAAGGAATTCTCATTAATTCCAGACGATGTGTGGAAGGAACATCACACATTTTTCAAAGCGAAGAAGGAATTCTCATTAATTCTAGACGATGTGTGGAAGAAACATCACACATTTTTCAAAGCGAAGAAGGAATTCCCATTAATTCCAGACGATGTGTGGAAGGAACATCACACATTTTTCAAAGCGAAGAAGGAATTCCCATTAATTCCAGACGATGTGTGGAAGGAACATCACACATTTTTCAAAGCGAAGAAGGAATTCTCATTAATTCCAGACGATGTGTGGAAGGAACATCACACATTTTTCAAAGCGAAGAAGGAATTCTCATTAATTCCAGACGATGTGTGGAAGGAACATCACACATTTTTCAAAGCGAAGAAGGAATTCTTATTAATTCCAGACGATGTGTGGAAGGAACATCACACATTTTTCAAAGCGAAGAAGGAATTCTTATTAATTCCAGACAATGTGTGGAAGAAACATCATACATTTTTCAAAGCGAAGAAGGAATTCTCATTAATTCCAGACGATGTGTGGAAGAAACATCACACATTTTTCAAAGCGAAGAAGGAATTCCCATTAATTCCAGACGATGTGTGGAAGGAACATCACACATTTTTCAAAGCGAAGAAGGAATTCTCATTAATTCCAGACGATGTGTGGAAGGAACATCACACATTTTTCAAAGCGAAGAAGGAATTCTCATTAATTCCAGACGATGTGTGGAAGGAACATCACACATTTTTCAAAGCGAAGAAGGAATTCTCATTAATTCCAGACGATGTGTGGAAGGAACATCACACATTTTTCAAAGCGAAGAAGGAATTCTTATTAATTCCAGACGATGTGTGGAAGAAACATCATACATTTTTCAAAGCGAAGAAGGAATTCTCATTAATTCTAGACGATGTGTTTAAGAAACATCACACATTTTTCAAAGCGAAGAAGGAATTCTCATTAATTCCAGACGATGTGTGGAAGGAACATCACACATTTTTCAAAGCGAAGAAGGAATTCTCATTAATTCCAGACGATGTGTGGAAGGAACATCACATATTTTTCAAAGCGAAGAAGGAATTCTCATTAATTCCAGACGATGTGTGGAAGGAACATCACACATTTTTCAAAGCGAAGAAGGAATTCTCATTAATTCCAGGCGATGTGTGGAACAAACATAACACATTTTTCGAAGAACCCAACTGCCAGTGGATCTATTTTCCACAATCGGGCGCCAATGTGAAAACACGAATTTGCCGGTGACAGTGCTCGAAGCCCGCATTCTTCTACTCCGGAGCCGAATGTTTTCCAACTTAAGCTACACCGAAGGAATGTATCGCTGCAACGTGGCCGTCACGACATGTGCTTCACTTCTGTATTACGTCACACCCTTGGTTCGGGACGAAATGTACTGATCCGGGTCTTATTTGAATTTCCTTTCTGTTTGGGGACGTAGCTATCACCGTGAGCAACTAATCTGGCCATAAGCCGTCGCACGTCGCTAATTTGGGGCCAATGATTCCAGGAAAACGAGAGAGCCAGTGCAGTTAGACAAGTACATCACCCATACACAGAGCTCGCGTTAACGCCCGGGCAGGCGTATTTCACGCATCAAAAACGAAAATTACTTCCTAAAAAAATTCGGGATGTATTTTTACTGCTCCAAAAATTAGCCATCTTGATTTAAAACCCGACCTCTAGGGGTTTCCTTAATTGTTATCATTACTATTACTTTTCCACTCAACTATTCAACACAGCAGTTACGCCATCAAGAACGTGATTCATCCCTCGTTCCCCACCCACGTTCTGCATCTCTTCTCGGTTTCGCTATATCTCAGGTTAAGGGGAAACCTGACCTCAGAGTCCCAAGGCATGAGTGGAAAAAGTGCGTTATGACGTTGTTTTTTTTTTTTGTTTTTTTTTGTTCACTAAACAACATTATTGCTGCACAGAAACTTTAGTTTTGAACGAAGAAAGTTTAAGAAAATAATTATTAGAAATTTTTCCATTGCTATCAAAGTATGAATGAATGAAAATGAGAGACTTTCGTCACTTAATCATTTAATCAGCTGGTGATGGATGTCCTGGTTACGAAAGCTTTGCGGCGGTAGCTGACATTCCATTGACCGTCTCACTGACCACAGCACCTTGTGAACGAGGTTTTTCTACTCAAAACTGCATTACGAATGAGAAGCGAACCCCGATTAATAACATTCATCTGCAAGATGTAGGAATAATTTCAGAGACAGGAACTCCATTCTTAATAAAAAAATGGAGAGGTCGTATGTGATCTGGGCTTTTCCGCTGTTGTTACTCACTGCTAAAGCAGCAAGAAAATAAGGCTACATTTTCTAAGTAATAATTACAACATAAAATCAGAGTAAAACCTACTAATGACATTCTGTTATATCCATTAAAGAACGATGTGAATATGCCACGGATTTTAATTCTCAGTGCATAAGTGACTTCTTCTAGCAAATCAACAGATCTGAACTTTACAAAGCAGATTGTATCTTTTATTAACAATATGAGAGACAGAGATCATTTTAAACTACAACCTGTTGCAATACTAAATTGCATGTGTAGGAAGAATTGTAAGTGCTATCTCACAATATTCATCTTTGCCACAGAGGTAAGAATTCATGTTTTTAACCTTAGGAATTATTACTCTATTTTAAATTTAATTGTACATATTAAAATAATTAAAGCAATTGCATGTCCAAAGAACAGATGTTTTTGTTGCAGCGCATATATGTTTAATAGAATTACGGAAAAACAATTTTTTAGAAGTAAAAATATTTATGGTAGTCTGCAAACCGTGGGTGCTACTTCTAGAAAATCCCAAATTACTTCATGAAAATCATATGAGAAGTGTGTTTACTCCCTGTCAGAAAACGTACCGCGACCACTGCCCAAGGCACGAGACTCTAACTTAGGCGTGCCCAGACGAAGGGTACGAAGCTTACTCCACCGATGTGGCCTTAGTTGAATTCGATAGTCAGTTGCTGAACACTGGAGGAGACCGTTTCTTCCATACCATTCTCCTATTGAATACATTTCAAATACGTGGAGATAATGTAAATATACGATGTCATTGCTCTGTTCACGTTATTTTATAAACAACGAACAGCAACTGAAAAATTGCACATCCGACACCGCTGGGATCGAATCCCAGATCTCTCGATTACTAACCGAGTGCGTTCGCTTTACGCTACGGTGCCAACAATTCACAGCGCTATTCGCGCTTTATCAGTCAGCATCTGACTACACAAATCCATATCGATGAGCTCGGTAACTGATGTGTCGCCATCTAGTGGTGGCATTTCTGGGGTTCGATCCTAGCGGTGCCAGATGAACAAGTTTTCAGTTGCTCTTCGTTGTTTATAAAATAACGTGGACAGAGCGATGACATCGTATATTTACATTATCTCGACGTATTTGAAATATATTCACCATTTCTATCGCCCTTTGGATTTATCAGCTGTCATTAAACAGCTTGCTTTGTTAAATGCCACTAGATGGTGACACATCAGTTACTGAGCTCATCAATATGGATTTGTGTAGTCAGATGCTGACTGATAAACTACGAATAGCGCTGTGAATTGTTGGCACCGTAGCGTAAATCAAACGCACTCGGCTAGTTATCGAGAGATCTGGGATTCGATCCCAGCGGTGTCGGATGAACAATTTTTCAGTTGCTATTCGTTGTTTATAAAATAACGTGGACAGAGCGATGACATCGTATATTTACTATTCTCCTGATGACATTAAGTGATACTCTTTAAATCTATCTCTCCGACCACATTTATGCATTTAGGGGTTGAAAGGTCCATTGGTCTTCCACCATTGCAAAGGTTGCTTTGAGAAACATGAAATTTCTTTTTGTTTTGTTAATCGCTGCTCCTACTAAACAAGAATCTACAATTAGTTTTTTTTTTGTGTGAATTCCGATAGATTCGAAAGTTTTTCCATGTTTTCACGAGTGCTGCAACTGAATAATTTGTATGTGTTTTTTCATAAAGGACAAAAGTGAAATGCCATCAAACCACGGGCCTGTTACATTTGCATATATTGGAGTTTATAAAATAATGTGGATAGAGATAGAGACTGTCATACAGCAAAAAATCGTAATTTGTTGTGCAACGCGTGTATAAGATCACATAAATCACTTGCTTAAATGATCATAGTAATTGCTAAACCCCACCCCATACAAAAGAGAAACCACACTTACCTCGTAAATAGCTGTTTCATTTATGCCATAACGTACATAAATGGTATATTCCGATCAAACCAGGCAATGTGAGCGGGCTCATTGTGGTGATGAATTTTCCAATCTGTGGATTTCTATTTTTAAGGCTATCAACGATATATTGTACTTCAGAGACATTTTAGTACCTCTGTAGAGAAATTTTGTGGTTCGTACTTGTTCGTCTTCACTTCGACGGTACGTAAGCGCAGAAAAGTTGCCGCGGCATTTTTTTATTTTAATCTGGATTTGGAGTTTTGGCTTCTATAGAAAGATCTAGAGATAAAAAGCGTTTTGTTCAAAGATGATGACAGTAAAACTAATTTCAGTCGTTGCCCATTTTTTATGAAGCTTTTATAAATTTATGAACTTTTAAGCATCGGAAGTAAATGCCATGTCATTTCTTTCAGAAGACGAGGAATTAACTTGAAAGAGACATGCAGGTCTCTCAAACTTTTTGTTAGAATATCTTGTTACGAGCAATCTAGAAATTTCTACTCAGTCAGTCACCGAACAAGAGTGTGAACTGAAAAACAGATTTGTAGTGTTCTCATTAGGAAAACGATGTTTTAGTTAAAGTTAATTAGTTTTGTTAAATAAATTTGCTGAAGAATGAATAAAACTAATATATTTAATTAGATTGTTCAAAGTATTTCATAATCTAGAAACAAATACGTAAAAAAAACCCAGCTGCGTTGAAAGAATAAGAAAATATTTACATAGCGACAATTGTCTACTCTTCATGCAGTGTAACTAAGTTGAACAGTTGACACTTAATAACAAGATCTTGTGTCAATACATACGTATATCTCAATCAGATAAACTATTCGTCGATTCAGATACCTCCTTCTCTATTCCAAAGAGTCGTAAAAATTTTATAGCAGAAGCTATACGATTTATCAAAAGAGGAAAATGTTCAAAAGTATTTTCAAGCTGGGGAGAGTAATATTTTTTTCAAAATCAGGTAGACATAAGGAGAAGCGAAGCAAAATTGTATGCTCCAAATGTGACTGAATAAATGCTGGATGCGAACAGGCTTAAAACTTGAATAAAGCATAAGCAAATAGCAAAGCAGATGACGCCGCATTCTTGTGAGTAAAGAGTGCGTATTTGAATCCTTTCCGAAACAGAAGGATTTTTCAAAGCGGATTTTAGAAAAATCGACGAAAAACAAAGTGCGTTTAGTCTCTTTCCGGAAAAATTGTTCTGTAATCAAAATACACAATGTTCGCAGTGTTTTTCATCGTGAATGGAACTAGTACAGAAATAACTTCTTTAACCAGATTCCTAGAATCGGCAAAATATTCACAAATGTAAATAGCAATATGCGTGCACCGTCGATATAACGCACTATGCTCAAAAACACAAATTGTACGCAAAATGTTTCTCTTATCAGAAGAAATCTGAAGCAAAAGGAATTCTTCTGATCGAATAGTCAGTCGCGAGTAAAATTCTGCATCACCTAGAGACAAAACGGAGCTCAAAATGTCCTACATGGTAAATAGTATCCTAATAAAAACAGATTTTCCCATTGGACATTTAGAATCTGAAAAAAAAATACAAATATAAAAACAATCTGACGCCCCTAGCGGCTGAATTATGAAAAAGTAGAATATAAACGGAAAATATTCTTGATAGCAGGAGCTATACGGTAAAAGGGAATTTTCCAATTGTGATCCTTAACCATTTAAGCGGCAGCTCTTTTTCGTCTTTTTTTCAACTTGAGGTTTATCCATTACCGTATGGACAAAAGTTGCATCTACACATTTTTTGTTTGTTTGTGGGTTTAACGACCACCGTGAGCAACTCAATGGGCTATAAGCAGTCCCTAATTTAGGGCCACTGGTTCTAGAGAAAGGAGAAAGCCAGTGCAGTAAGACAAACACAACATCAATACTTCACTGAGATTTGAACCCTGACTCATCTCGGATGAATGGTCAAAAGCCAGCACTTAGACCACTGCGCTACTGGGATCGCTAAGGGGCCGCTGTACATCAACAAAACGATGCCTAAAATTTCGCGCGCTCCCCAAACAGAAATGTTCACACTGTGGCCGTATTTTATGAACATTACACGAGCATTACACTAAAACAATTCCTCCTATCTTAGCAGGACAGATCATAAACCTGTCATAAGTGTAAGCGCCCTCTTCGAGTCCTTTATTATCTGCTCCATGCTCTATGACCCAAGGCATCATGGGTAAGGGCTAGTCCTCCTGGCACGGACATCATGCCACTAGGTGGAAACTAGTAATACAAGCAACTTTTCTCGCTTTTTTTAAGTTCTAAGCTATTATTTTCCCTTTTTTAGCACGTAGTTATTCGGAAATAATTAGCACCAGTCATCCTCCTAAATGACCACTCTAAAGTAGGGGGGAAATAACACGTTCTGGTATGCTGGTTTAATCCTCCCAGCCGCGTTTAGCTGACTGACAGCGAATATATTCGTTCCAGCTGATTTTAGCCATTTTTCAAACTCAGAGTTAATTCGTTTCAACCGGTTAAATAGTAAACAACAGAGATACTGGTTGTGTAAAAAGTATTCTCAGAACATCTACATATCTTGATAGGCGAGATTTTGACTTGTTTGTGTAAATCAAGTTCAGTAGTGTTCGTTTCGCATTGGTTTGGAAATGGGAGACAATAAGGTTCATTTTCGTCAGTTGATGCTGTTGATTTATCACAAAGATAAAATGCGAAGCAAACGCAAAAGAAAGATGTGGCGTGCATGGTAAGGATCCAGTAAACATTCGACTGCGTTAGTCAGTATTTGTTGGCAGAGTTTCATAGTGGAGATTACTCAGTCGGCGCTGAACTTCGCTCTAGAAGACTGGACGTAGTTGACGACGACAAAATGAAGCCTTTATTCCACAAAATACGACCACCGCAATTGTGCAGACAGAGCAGATATACAACGCCGTCATGGCTTTGCATTTGGTAAAGCTTGGAAACCTGAATCTCCTTGATGCAGGTGTAACACACGATTTGAGTGAGAAATATGCTGCTCACCTCATATCTGTTTGCTATTCGCTGCTCAAATTGAATGAAAACGACTCATTTCTGCAAAGAATATTGATAGGCAATGAGAAAAGAACCATGTATGCCAACGTGGAGATCTTAAAGTGAGCGTGATGACCCATCATATCTGCATTCCAAGAAGATAATGCTGTGTATGTGGTGGGAACAAAACGAACTCTTGTGCGTTAACAAGCTTCTGCCGACCAACCAAATAGTTAACTCCGTTTTAAGTATTCCTTCCTATTGGACCAGCTGAAAGGCGCACTTGGCCGCCCCGTGGTCTAAGAGATGGCTTCTGATCATTCGTCTGAGATGAGTCCGAGTTCGAATCCCGGTGAGCAATGGATGTTGGGTTTGTCTTACGGTCCTGGCTCTCTCCCTTCCCTGGAACCAGTGGACCTAAATTAGGGACAGGCGACTGTTTACAGCCCACTGAGTTGCTGACGGTGGTCGTTAAACCTCCAGTCACAAAAAAGTTAGTAAAATCATGCAATGCATTGATTATAATACGCTTTCCAACATACCAGAAATCATTACTCAAGTTATCACTCAAGTTATGAGAATAATGGCTGTGGAATAAATCTCGGTCCTGTGCCCTGAACTATGATCCCATTTCGATGATATTCAACAGAACCGGTTTGGTATACCTCCGAAATAACATGATAAAGTTTTGTGGCAATCGAATCATTTTTACGTAAGTTATGATGCATAAGGGCTATGGAATAGAACCCGATCCTGTGTCCTAACCTTTGACCCCATTTCGCTCATTTTCAATAGAATTTGTCCCCAGGCAAGACCCTACAACATACTAACATTTCATCCATATCGAAGCATTTCTACGTAAGTTATGACGCATAATGGCGATGGAAGTGATTCCGTTTCTATGTCCTGACCTTTGACCCCATTTCGCCCATTTTCAATAAGGTTTGTTGCCAGGTGGTCCCCTACCACATACTAAAATTTCATCGATATCGAACCTTTTTTACGTTAGGTATGATGTATAACAGCAGTGGAATGGATCCCGCTCCTATGTACTGACCTTTGACCCCATTTCGTTTACTTTAAACAGGGTTCCTTCCCAGGTGATTCCCTACCAGATACTAAAATTTCATCGAAATCGAACGATTTTTACGCGAATTATCGAGCGGACGGGCATACGCACACAACACGTACGCAATGAAGCACATGGGAATCGCGACCATCTGCTTGCCGCAAGAGTGTGACGTTATAAAACTTTAATAGGATACACACACAACGCGGGACGTAATGAGACAGATGGCGTGACCGCGTGCCAACATTCTCAAACGCGAGATTGTGACGTCATAAGATTTCTATGCGTTGGTAACATTAATGGAACAACGCCATCACTAAAAACGTTATATTTCGGGGTGGTTATTTAACCCACTAAACGAATTCTCCTAAAGTCGAGATCAAGGTAAATCGATTTCTAGTATCAGAAAGCGGTAGGTTAACTACTTTCATCAAAATTCTTGGAGCCGTTTTCAAAATAAAATGTACATACATACATACATACATACACGAATTGCTACTTTAAGATGGACGTCAAGTAATTCTGCTTCCTATACTTCCAATGGAAAAACTTCTGTACACATTTTCTTCACAATTAATGCGTTCCCAAAACTGAAAATTTGATCATCGATTAAAATATCTTCATTTTATAACTTGCAATACTTAATATTTTCTAAAACATAACCATAATTATGCAATTCAACATTTGCCGCCCCGGTGGCGCAGTGGTCTAAGCGATGGCCTCTGATCTTTCGTCCGAACGGGGTCCGGGTTCGAATCCCGGTGAGGCATGGATGTTGTGTTTGTCTTACGGCACTGGTTCTTTCCCTTCCCTGAAACCAGTGACTCTAAATTAGAGACGGGCGACTGCTTATAGCCCATTGAGTTGCTCACGGTGGTCTTTAAACCTCCAATAAAAAAAAATCAACATTTGTTTGTCTACTGACGTCATGAAAATACAAGTCGCGCCATCTTTTTTCTGGACAATTAATGCTTTCCCAAGGATTAAATTTGAATATCGTTTAAAATAGCTTCATTTCATAACTTGGAATACTTAATATTTTCTAAACCATAACCGTAATTATGCAATCCAACATTTTTTTGTCCACGACGTCATCAAAGTACAGGTCGCGCCATCTTTTCTCTGGTTTCAACACCGCCAAAGGAAAAGTTATTGATTTTTAATATAATTATGGTTATGTTTTAGAAAACATTAAGTTTTCCAAGTTATAATATGAAGTTATTTTAATCAATGTTCAAATTTCCATCCTTGGGAACACATTAATTGTGAAGGATATGTGTACAAACGTTTTCCCATTGGAAGTATAGGAAGCAAAATTACTTGACGTCCACCTTAATAATATGGGATAAGGGCAATGGAATGGATCGCAATCCTATGTCCTGAACTTTGACCACATTTCGTCCATTTTCAAGAGTTTCGTCCCCACGTGGTCCCCTACTACATAGAGAAATTTAATCGAAATCGAACCATTTTTACGCACGTTATGACGCATAAGGGCAATGGAACGCATCCCGATCTCATGTCCTGACCTTTGACCCCACTCCACCCATTTGGAATAGGGTTCGTTCCCAGGCGGTCTCCTACCACATAGTTAACTTTCATTGAAATCGAACCATATTTACGCAAATTATGACGCATAAGGGCAATGGAATGATCTCGCCGCTACATCGTGACCTTTGACCCCATTTCTCCCATTTTCAACAGGGTTCGTCCCTACGTGGTCCCCACCACATAGTAAACTTTCATTGAAATCGAACCATATTTACGCAAGTTATGACGCATAAGGGAAATGGAATGATTCGGCTCCTACGTCGTGACCTTTGATCCAATTTGTTCCATTTTCAATAGGGTTCGTCCCCAGGTGGTCCCCTACCACATACTAAAATTTCATCGAAATCGAACCATTTTTACGCCAGTTATCGTGCGGACGGTCGGACGGACGGACGGACAAAGCTGGAGCATATACGCTTCTTCAACCTACGGTTGGAAAGCGTAAAAAAAGGACGCACGCACTTGATGATATAGGTCCAGAAGTGGTCTACTGGAAGGGCGCAAGGCGCTGTATTCCACCATGGCAATGTAGACCTAACTCGTCTTTGGTAACCTAGCAAAAAATCTGTTGGAACTCGGCTGGTGACTCCTGCGTCACGCAGTCTATTCACCGACCTTGCGCTTTTATATACTCATTGTCAAAAAATAGTTGCACCCAGAAAGAAGCAACCGACAGGAATGAAACTTGGTCTGCAAGTTTGACATTGTCAGACATGGAAATGATTCAAGTATCATGCTCCGCCACGCATGTGACGCAAGCAAGGAAGGGCCGTAGCGCGTGCTTACTATATGACCGGCTATATAAGGTCGTCCCGTTGCGCGTGCTTTCCATTCTGACTCGTGCTGTTGTGTTGGTTTCATCCTTTGCAAGTGAAGTATGCCTTGGAGATAAGTTCGGAAGAAATTAGAGCAGTTCGAGAGGGGCCGTAACGTCAGGATCTGGGAAGCGGTATGGTCCTATCGTCGTACTGCGCAACATACCGGTCGTGCGAATATCACCATAACACGCTGTTGGCGGCAGTGGATAGAATAAGGCACGCAGCAGAGACAGGATCTGGGAGACATAGACTAACCAGGGAGAGAGAGAACCGACGGGTTGTCGGACATGCGCTGAGTGAACCAACAATCAAGATTGCGGATATTTAGCGAGAAGTGCACTGTAAAAAATTACTGTAGATTTTACGGTTTTAAACCGTTTTCCAGGTTGCCAACACAAAACCGTAAAATCTACAGTTTTATGCCGTGTTGGAGCAAAGCTATAGCTTCGCTCCAACACAATTAACACATTCGTTTCTGCCAAATTTTTGTGTTTTCGTGACTATTTGGACTGTGACTCGCTCCAACCAAATTCTGTGCTGTTTCCTTCATTAAATGCGGTGTTGGAGCAAAGCTATGGCTTTGCTCCAACGCGGCATAAAACTGTAGATTTTACGGTTTTGTGTTGGTACCCTGGAAAACGGTTTAAAACCGTAAAATCTACAATTTTGTTTTACAGTGTGGTGCCCTCCATGCATCGTCCGATTAGTGCCAGCACCATTGGAAGACGGCTGCATGACGTAGGACTACACGCACTTAGACCGTTACGACGACTGCCCTTAACACCATTGCATCCTCGCCAAAGACTGCAATGGTGTGATGCCAGAGTGTCATAAAGCTACTCAGAATGGCAGCGGGTGACCTTCAGTGACGTGTCCCATTTTGTGTTGGAGGAGACGACAGGCGAATCCATGTGTGGAGACGCCATGGTCATCGCTAAAATGAAAGGTTTGTTGTCGAGCGTTACACATCCAGAAAGCCTGGTGTCATGGGGTGGAGTGCAATTGCCTATTATGCCAGATCACCTTTGGAATTTATTACAGGCACTTTGACAATCCAAAGTTACGTTAATGAAGTCCTTCAACTAGTGGCCCTACGCTTTCCTAACGCTAACCCCGGTATGATTTTCCAACATAACAACGCTCGTCCTATTACTGCTGCTGTCTCGAGAGCTTGTTTTCAAAGCACTGACACTCTGTTATGGCCAGCCGCATCGCCAGATCAATCGCCGATTGAAAATGCGTGGGATGCTATTGGACGCCCTAACCACACTCCACCGCTACCGCACAATCTGCAGGAACTACGTGAGAAGGCTCAAGCTGCGTGAGATCGCTTTTCGCAGGACACCATTAGGAACCTGTACAACTCCATGCCGAGACGACTGGAATGCTGTGTGAGCAAACATGGCGGCCCGACGCTATACTGAGAGACACGACTTATTGCCGTGTAGCTCAATAAATAGTGTCCATATCATTGTCAATGTTTAATCAGTTATTGTTCCTGGTAGCCTTTACCTTCCTCCCAAATAGCATTGCAATCCGATACATCCTTCTTGTAGCAACTATTTTTTTTTTTGACGATGAGCGTTTAACCACTTGTCCAGGTCTCAGCACAACAAGCACAAGTGAAATAATTTTGCTTATTATTATTTTTTTGAGGCCTACCAAAATTATCTTTACTATATATATATATATACTGCATATACACTGCTGGCCACCCAAAATGCAACAACACGAAGGTAGCATCCGATTGGCCGGAAATTCGCAGCATGCGTCTCCCGCGTGAGGACATGCAAACGATTAGCACTGCAGGGCATATGCAAATCAATATGCGCCCGACACGCCACCGAGAAGCACTATAATTAAGGCGCACATAAGGCGGGGTGTAAGTAGTGGAAATGTGTTGTGCTGCCGGCCCTGTGCGTGGGAAGCTTTTTTATGCCTCGTCGCGCAGAGTACGGCAGTCATTCCAGCACATTTCGGAGTTCGACAGAGGAAGAATATTGACTTATTGCGACAGCGGTTTATCGTACCGAGGCATCGGCGCCCGTGTGGCACGACATCCAGCCACAGTGAGGCGAGTACGGATTTGGTGGGTGCAGGTGGGACGGACGGACCGACATGAGCGATTTCTGCAGCCGCGGCACATCACCTACCGAGAGGACCGGCATGTTGTGCGGCGGGCATAGACGGCTCGCACCGCCGCATCACGAATGTTAGCGCAGGAATTAAGGTGTGTTGCGCAACAACCTGTATCAGCACGTACCGTTTGACGTCGCCTGCAGGAGCGGGGACTTGTCGCACGGTGCCCATTGCTCCGATTACCATTGACGTTACACCACCGGCGAGTGCGGCGGCAGTGGGCCGTTGAACGCCACACCTGGACTATGGAATCGCACGACATTGTCTTCTCCGACGAATCCCGCTTCTGCCTGCAACATCACGATGGTCGGATCCGCGTGTGGCAACACCGCGGCGAGAGACTGTATGACGCCTGCATTATGCATCGTCATACCGGTTCGTCGCCTGGCGTTATGGTTTGGGGCGCAATTGGATATGACACCCGCGCCTCTCTTGTACGCATCGCCGGTACATTTAACAGCCACCGCTACATCTCCGACGTTTTGGAGCCTGTAGTCCTCCCTTACCTGCAGGACCTGCCAGCGGCCACGTTTCAACAGGACAATACGCTCCCGCACGTTTCACGCATTGTGCAACAGTTCTTCACGGCCCACCAGGTGTCACTGCTGCCATGGTCCGCCTGTTCTCCCGATATGTCGCCCATCGAACACGTCTGGTCGCTGATCGACAACCTAATGGCCCGGCAAGCACCACCCGCGGCTACGTCTGATAAACTGAGGCAACGTGTGGAAGCAGCCTGGACTTAAATACTTGAAGCCCACATCCAAAGCGTCTTTCGTTCGAAGCCGCGGCGTGTAGCGGCCGTAATTGCTCGCCATGGCGGCCACACGAACTATTGATGTCTGCGTGTTCCACAAGTCGCACGTGCTTGTAAGCTCAATCGTTTCATCTTTGTATCTGCTGTTATGTGTCCAGTAAATCTGGCTTTGCTATCTCGTGTCCTTCTTGGTGTTGCATTTTGGGTGGCCAGCAGTGTAGTTTCTATAGCTGGTCACTCCCAGCGCTCCGTGCGTCTTGACCACGACATCACTCAAATACAGACGGAGGCTATCCTCCTCTGCCTCTCACTCCCAGGCTCACAAACTGCTGTTGTCCACCCCTGGGTATTGAAAGAGTTGAAGTTAATCCCCATCTCTTGGTTTGGCGTTGGGTCTAATCATGCAGCAGTGTTCAGCTCGCCTGTTGGTCCTGGAGGCCGGACAAAGCAGTTGGAAAGCTCCGCTAGTCGCTTTGAGAATTCCATGGCGTCACTAAAGTTAGCCTAAAGACCGAGTCTCCGGTTCGCTAGCCCCGGGTGGCTTAGTAGTTAGCGAGTCAGACTGCCGATGGCGGGTACCCAGTTTCAAACCACGGCTGATCTTCCAGAGGTGGTATGATTTGCAAACAATCACTGAAGATTCGCCGTGAATCGGACGAGTACGTTAAATGACGGTCCCCGGGTTTAGACTCCCGGTACGTTGGGTATCCATTCCTATTTTCCCCCTTGACTCTCTCTTACCTCTCTATGAGCAACATCGTACTTATACGGTGGCGCCATTTACCGTGATCTCTCTCGTCCACAAACTGTTCTGTCAAAGTCGCTAAACTTGCTCTCACACCTTCCGTTTCTGTGCCCTGCCCAAAAGGCAAATCCCTAGTAGGTGGTTTGGGGCTAAACCTTCTCCTGCGCGAAAATGCCTAGCTGAGTCTTGCTTTTATTTAATTGAAGGTTTAACGACCACCGTGAGCAACTCAATGGGCTATTAGCAGTCGCCTGTCCCTAATTTAGGGTCACTGCTTCCAGGGAAGGGAGAGAGCCAGTGCCGTAAGACAAACACAACACCCATGCCTCATCGGGAACGAACCCGGACCCTTCACGAACGAATGGTCATAAGCCAGCGCTTAGACCACGGCGCCACCGAGGTGGCTGAGTCTCACTTCCCGAACTTCACTGGGGAAATCTCCTGTTCTCTCTTCGCTAAGATTGCACCAATCAGCTCATTATAAGCACAGGATGATTTCCTCACTTTCTGCCTTTCATGGCAGGAAATGAACTTCTTCCTCTTCGGGCATTATTTTGTGCTCTCACAGTTACTAGAATTTTATTTCAGTAGGGCTCTTATTTGAGTCTCCGTGAACCTCCTCCGGGTATGTCCGTACTCTCGGACGTTTACAACAGCGTTTCTCTCCTCTTCTCGCTTGCTTGGTCTGTATCCCAACATAACTCTTGAGAATGAATTATGTCCATTTCGTGAGTGTCTTCTGCTTACCTCTACAGAATTCCAAACGCATTCTGTTTTGGCGAACGCCTTTCGCTGGGTGCGTTTTTGCGTTAAATTTTGCGCTCTTAGCCATTTCCCCCATATAATATTCGTAACAGTGTGTAAAAGATTTGTCTTTTATTTTTGCATACAAATTCGAAAAGACTTAATTGTTTCCTCGTAGAAACAAAGCAGTTAACCCTTTAAGCAGCCGATATACCTAAACCAAAATCTGCGCTCTTCAGACAGAAATGCTATATTGTCTAAAGAGCGTGTTTTCCACCCTATGTTTTCCACCCTTTCAATCCGTGTTTTCCACCCTATAGTCCTAAACTTAGTTTTTCCACCCTATAGTCCTATATATTGTCTGCAGAGCGTGTTTTCCACCTGTGTTTTCCACCCCTTCAGTCCGTGTTTTCCACCCTATAGTCCTATATTTCTACACTGCTTTTCCACCCTATAGTCCTATATTTTTACACTGCTTTTCCACCCTATAGTCCTATATTTTTACACTGCTTTTCCACCCTATAGTCCTATATTTTTACACTGCTTTTCCACCCTATAGTCCTATATTTTTACACTGCTTTTCCACCCTATAGTCCTATATATTGTTTTTCCACCCTATAGGCCAATATTTTTTATCCGTGTTTTCCACCCTATAGTTCTATATATTGTTTGAAGAGCGTGTTTTCCAACCGTGTTTTCCACCCTTTCAATCCGTGTTTTCCACCCTATAGTCCTATATATTTTTATCCGTGTTTTCCACCCTATAGTCCTATATATTTTTATCCGTGTTTTCCACCCTATAGTCTTATATATTGTCTGAAGAGTGTATTTTCCACCCGTGTTCTCCACCCTTTCAATCCGTGTTTTCCACCCTATAGTCCTATATATTTTTATCCGTGTTTTCCACCCTATAGTCTTATATATTGTCTGAAGAGCGTATTTTCCACCCGTGTTCTCCAACCTTTCAATCCGTGTTTTCCACCTTATAGTCCTATATTTTTTGCTATAGTCTCCATTTCTCTATTCTCTGCTCCATTCCATAGACCATTATTTCCTGCCCTCTTTCATTCTCTGCTTCATAACCCAAAGCATAATGTGGAAGGGCAAGTCCCCCTGCCTCGAACTTCATTCATGCCACTAGGCAGAAACAAGCGATTGAAACATCTTCTCTCCTTTGTCAGATTCGTCGACATTGTTATAGTTCTTTTAGCAAGAAATCAGTCAGAAAGGATTAGTGTCAATAATTCCCCTTACATCATCACTTTGAAAAACAAAACTAAGGAGGAAAGGAACTTTCTTATGCGTAGGTTTACTCACGTGTTCGGCCCGCTCCTTAGACGGCGAATATATTCGTTCGAACTGATTTCAATCCATTTTGCTAATCCCGAGTTAATTTGTTCCAGCCGGTTAAAGGGTTTGTATACCGGACCATAGAGAAAAACTTGGCTCTATTTTTTTTTCTGGAGGTTTAATGACCACCGTGAGCAACTCAATGGGCTATAAGCAGTCGCCCGTCCCTAATTTAGGGTCACTGGTCCCAGGGAAGGGAGACAGCCAGTGCCGTAAGACAAACACAACAGCCATGCCTCACGGGATTCGAACCCGGACCCCGTTCGGACGAATGATTAGAGGCCATCGCTTAGACCACTACGCCACCGGGGCGGCTTTATTTGAAGTAGATAATGTTCGCAATCTTTACCTAGAGAATAGTATGCAGTGCAAAAAGAATGTTTTCAGTACGACCTTTCGAAGCAGATATGCAGTTGCAAACAGAGACGTACGCCTGCTAACGTCAGAACTGTTCATTACCCAAATTTCAAATGATTCATTTCTGTTGCAAAAAAGAATTTTCAAAATTGGATTATTAGAAGTAGATACACCCTAAAGCGAAATGTGCGTACGCCGCAAGCGGTAAAATTTGTCATTAGTTTCGGCAGAAAAGACGAATACAAACTATTCATAGTGAGAGGAAGTTGACAAAATCAATCATGTAGATACCGTGGCAAATATTTAGTAAACAAAAATATGCACTTACACTCTAGCAAAAAAATCATCTTGTCTTAAAGCTAGTCGACAATTGTACGCAAAATATGCTTCACCATGGACGTTATCAATTGCTGAAATATTGAATTCTGAAGTAGCGTAAATACCTGAAAGAATTACAATATACGATTACGTTCAGGCACCATTGCAAAAACTCAGATTTGCCGTAGCTGGAAACCTCATTTTTCTATTCCGGAGACGAATGCTTTTCCAATTCAGCTACACCGACGACGTTTGCCGATGATGCAACTTTGTCGTCTTGGCATGTGCATCACATTGTAGTACGCCACGTACGCTATGAAGTAGATGTTTGTAATAATTATTTCATTCAGTTTATAAGCACGTACTTAGTTTCAAAAGGCAAAAAGACGTACCGATAATCGCTTTTCTATGCGCTCGAAAATCGCAGAATAAAAGAAAGTGCTTAGAAAACGTTCAAATGAGCTGTTTAGAAATGTTGCGTAATACCCGTTTTGAACCAATACATTTCAAAGCAGAACGCATTGCTACTCCTTTATACCATATTACTTTACGCTCGAATAATAATTCTAGTTCGGTTGTCAGGTACTGTGGTTGTTGTATAGGAATCTCACATCTCGCTTTCTGTTTTTATTTTAAGAATATTTTTTCCAATTGATATTTAGCTTTCGGTTTAATTAACATCAGCATCTAGAGGAAACTGTTCTGAATATTCCTTTTCTCTTTCGTAGTATTTAAAGCTCTTATTGATACTCACCATGAAAAGATGCACAGCATTGTAATACAAAAGAGAAAAGCAAAGAATTAGTAAAACCACTGTTTTTCTGCTTTCAACTAATCAAACGCCTTTTTGATCCAAGGACTGTTTTCAATAAAACATAGACCCTTTTTTCTTGGCTTTGCCTTTTCTCTCTCCTCCTTTAAGCAAAATAGTGCTTTTCGATTTCTATTACCTCTTTCGCTGGAATATACGAAGCTTACATGCAAATTCCAGAGATTCTTCTGCGATTGCATTTATTTTGTTTTGCAGTCCGACAAAAACAGAATGTTGCTGCTTTAAAAAGAAACCCCAAAGGGTAAGAAAGTAAGAGGGGAAAAAAAGCGTACAAGGAGGGGCCTGTTGTTTAATGTTTCGTAAAGTTCTTGATGTTATTTGCTCAGTTAATTTCTTCCTTCCATTCCGAAGCGATGGCATGTTTTCCTCAATTTAATTTTAAGCAACATTAATGATCTTACATGTTGAGATCTTTGACCACTAAGGAACAAAAAAAAAAAAAAAAACCGCTTTTAACCCTGAAATACCAAGCAGAGTAGGGAATCTGACTCGTCCTCTAGTCTTTTGAAGCAAATGGAGGATGAAAAAAAAATTAAAAATATAAAAAAAAGCAAAGTTCCAGAACTTCGTTCACAAAAAATAAAGTGAAATCAGCAATCCTAAGAACTGAAAAACAGTAATGAGCAAATAGCAGCGCATTTTTTAAATAATAGGACGCTAATTTGAAACAGTGATTGTACTATAAGAAAAAAAAACTCAGATTTTTAACAAGTATTTAATGAGAAATGTGTAACATCTGCAAATCGCACAGGATTACAACACACATACCATCATTTTTAGTACTTAGATGAAACAGTACAATTTATATAATTGTCAATAAGAATAGGAAATCTAATCAAGAGGCACGAAGCTTACTTTTAGCTGTGGTAATTTGCCAGATGTCTTACTATTAGGCTGATATGTTCCGCAGTAAGGCAGTGATTATTTCCTATTACAGATACTAACTAGTATTGCCTTTGATATTTGGGATTGATTTGTTTCCCCCTTCTTGCATCTAGAAAAATTAAACTCAGCTTCTTACTTTAGGTCCGTACAACAGTTATTTGCCTATACTCAGGAGCATTATGACTTATGGTCGCGAGTGGCTTAATGGTTAAACCAACCGTTCTTGGATTTAATGGTCGGGGGTTCGATCATGGGTAGGCTCGGTCGCTCTGAACAACCTCGGATGGGCACGTTAAGCAGTCGGACTTCGAACTGCTTAACATACACTGACGGAAAAAGAAATCCCAACACCACAAAAAAATAGTTTTAGAGGAATGAAATGGCGGCAATACATTTGTATAGGTAACATGTTTAATCGTTTAAGGTTTTAAGTTCACAGCTTATTGTAAGCGCGAGAAGAGCCATTTTAAATGTGAAATGCTGGTACATTAATAACCGGTGTAACCGCCAGAATGTTGAATGCAAGCACGCAAACGTTCATGCATTGTGTCGTACAGGTGCTGGATGTCAGTTTGTGGGATGGAGTTCCATGCCTGTTGCACTTGGTCGGTCAATACAGGGACGAATAATACTGGTTGGAGGTGACGCTAGAGTTGTCGTCCAATGATGTCCCATACGTGCTCGATTGGTGAAAGATCTGGTGATCTAGCAGGCGCCGGCAACATGTCGACACTCTGTAGAGCATGTTGGGTTACAACAGCGGTATGCAGGCGAGCGTTATCCTGTTGGAAAACACCCCCTGGAATGCTGTTCATGAATGGCAGCACAACAGGTTGTATCACCAGACCGACGTACAACTGTGCTTTCAGGGTGCGTGGGATAACGACGAGAGTGCTCCTGATGTCGTAGGAAATTGCTATCCAGACCATAACTCCAGGTGTAGGTCCAGTGTGTCTCGGCCGCAGACAGGTTGGTTGCAGCCGCTCACCTGGCCTCCTTCTAACCAACGCACGGCCGTCACTGGCACCCAGGCAGAACAAGCTTTCATCAGAAAACACAACAGATCTCCACTCCGTTCTCCAATGAGCTCTAGCCTAACACCACTGACGTCACAAACGGCAGTAGTTTGGAGTAAGTGGAATGCATGCTACAGGGCGGCTGGCTTGGAGCTGTCCTTCAAGTAACCGATTTGTAACAGTTCGTTGTGTCATTGTGGTGGCAACTGCAGCTCGAATTGCTGCCGCAGACGCGGTACGATGCGCCACGGCCATACGCCGTACACAGAGGTCTTCCCTCTCAGTAGTGCCACGTGGCCGGCCGGAACCCGGTCTTCTTGAGGCAGTACCTTCCCTTTACCACCGCTGCCAACAATCATGCACAGTGGCCAACAATCATGCACATTCCTGCCAAGTCGTTCTGCAATATTGCGGAAAGAAAATCCACCTTCTCGTAGCCCAATTACACGACCTCGTTCAAACTCCGTGAGCTGTTGATAATGGCTTCTTCGTCTTCTTAAAGGCATTCTTGACTAACATCAACACCCTACGTCGAATCTCAACGATAACTAACGCTCACGAACGTTACAGCGCGTATTTACAGCAAACCTGCTTTACATGTTCCGAGGGGCGCTACTAGCGCCACACGTATGCGCCGAGCGCGAAATATGCATAGACGTCATCTTACAGATGTACTCTCACCGCGTACCAACAGTCGTTTATCTAACACAACCCCTTCTTGGTGTTGGGGGTTTTTTTCCCGTCAGTGTACATCCGACGCACGGTGAAGTAGGAGTGCCATGGAAACTGTGGATCACCACAGTTGGGATCGCCAGATTATTATTCTCTGCACCACCTAGTAAATAAGGTCCTATATTCCTTCTCACGTCCTCTCTGGAACAGCAAGCTGGGACTTCATAATCTGGCGACCCCAACTATGGTGACCAGCATCTGGCACTCCTGCTTCACTATCCTGTCTGCTCTGTCGTGAACGTTTAGGTTCCATCTCACGTGACTTGCTGCTTCACCTGATCAGAAAGTCGCATAGGTGGGATGTGCTTCTAAACTTTGAACTTTGGAATTAACCTCCTACGTGAAAAAATGAAGTGTCTGTACTAGTAATTCCACTTACTCCTAGACGATCATACTGATGATTTCATTATTATGAACACTAATTAATAGCGTACTGCGCCGCTTTTCTGCTTTATTAATCGCCTGAACTGGAGTGACAACACCTCTGTTATGCCACGGAAAATACCGTAAGGTATTCTGTACAAGCTTTGTTGTTCAAGTGTTCAGCCAAATATTGCCTCATTGTTTGGACCAGTGGATGTAGTATTCAACTGCATGGAACAAGCTGTTGGGGTGCGATTTGAGACAGGAAAACATGGTGGCCAATGGAGCACACAAAATGTTTGAATACGATACTCGAACCATTCTTGCAGAATGGTTCGAGTATCGTATTCGACTCGGGGTTTGGTCTTTCTCAGGCATGCGACTCGGGGTTTGGTCTTTCTCAAAGCGTCCTGTGACGTCCATACACCTGGTCGCCATATAGGTGAACTCCTTTTCCTGAAGCAATACGTAGACAGGATCTGTCGTTGATGCTTAAGTAGGATATGGCTGTGATTAATACGAAGCATATGGCTATGATGTCTAAGTGTGATCTAGCTGTGATTTATAGGAAGCACCTGACTGCCAGGCTGTGATGCTTAGGTAGTATCTGCCTGTGATGCATATGTAGTATTTGTCTGTGTTGGATATGTAGGATATGGCTGTGATGCATACGAAGCTAATGGCTGTGAGGAATAAGTGTGATCTAAGCGTGATGTATAGGAAGGATCTGAATGAGCGGCTTAGACAGGATCACGCTGTGATGCTTACGTGTGATCTAGCTGTGATGTATAGGAAGGACCTGAATGTGAGGCTTAGACAGGATCTCGCTGTGATGCCTGCGAAGCATATGGCTGTGATGCTTAAGTTTGATCTTGCTGCGATGTATAGGAAGGATCTGAATGTGGGGCTTATACTGGATCTCGCTGTGATGCATAATATTTGTTCGTGATGCGTAGTTAGGACCTGGGTGTGATATATGAGTAGTATCTGGTTGTGATCCGTGCTGCCAAAGACGTTTAACTTGAAATCAGTAGAACAGAGCTCAAGAACTCAGTAGAATCAGTAGATCAGATTGTTTTGCTTGAAATACGTACCACTTCACAAATGTAATTTGAATGTAATCTCAATATGAAGGGACATTCAAATCTACTGGTATGTCAACTATTAGTAGTTCTCTACAAACTACTATTAAACAGAGGAATGGAAATCCAAACCAGTACAATCAGTAAAGTACATGGAGTAGTCTCTTTGTTGTAAGATGTTACTGATGATCAGCGTTATAAAGTAATAGTGAACATTAGAACTAATGTTCGTGTAAATGATCATGGCATTTACCTTTTAATGTTGACACAACTGGACCTGTCCCACTTATCTTCCCAAAAAGAGTTATGTGCACTCATTGTCATAAAACTCCGCGCACTCACCTAAAAGGGGGAGTGGATTTAAATGATATTTTAGTCGTGAGGTGGTACATACCAAGAACAGAAGTGATTAGAATACCACAGAACCCGGACGATCTCCTGCGGACATACGGTACACATTCCAGTCAGCGTTAATATCGCGTCGAACAGCCTCGTGCTCGGATACATGCGATGATGCGGTTCGGTACGGAGTCAAAGAGTCGCCGTATGTTATCCTGTGACATAATGGCCCACACTTCTTGCAACTGACGCTCTAAATCACGAACACTGGGACATGGAGTCAGACATTGGCGAAATATAAACTTGGGAACATTTTTTTGCAAAACAAAGCATTTAGAAACCCAGACAAATACGTATTATGGAAACAGACTAGGGTTCGCACGCTAGGCAATCTGCTTAAAAATAGAAAACATATTTGATATGTTTGTTTCATTCTTTGGGGAAAAAACGTACTACTTAATTCGTAAGTTACTGATCCATATATGCCATCAGTTTTCTCTTTCAACATTTTTTTTTTTTTTTGGAATTGAAATACAATTCAAAGAAAGGCTACGAAGTTTCAACTGCCTGTGATTCGTAGTGTCATAGTATCCAAAATCTTTTTCGTTAAAGTGGGCAGAGCATATTGGAGAACGAACATTGAGATGGAAACCATCGCGTTTAATTTTGCACAGCCACTGCTTTAACAATTTCGTCCTTTTCAGAAGGAAATTATGGAAAGTTATTCCTTCCTTTATACAATTTAGGTGACAAAATTTATTAGCACAACCATACGATCAGCAAAAGTTAGACATGTCGTTCATAAATTTATAAAAAATCGCGATTTTGCTGAACCCCTGCTACGTATCGCCATGTTAAGTAATGGGAAAACGCATATAAACAAATTATTGTTGGGCCGCTGCCACGGAAAATATTTCCCATGATGCAATGCTAGGTGAATAAGGTCAATTACGACTGGCCGGCGGCCAAACCAGTGTTTAGCAAAAATTAGAAATTATATGCTAAACGTTTCCCCTTCAGGATCTGCATCGTATACAGAAAGAAGTTTTAAAATCGGAATTCTACAAGCAGAGACATGGGGGAAAACGCAATTTACCTTTACGCCCCTTAGCCAAAAATGTATGCATTACTTGAAAAAGAGACGGTACCTAAAACAGCCTTCCACATAAATGGTATCAAAAGGAAAAAGGGATTTTGTTTTTCAGTCGGATATTTAGAAGCATATATATGGAGTAAAATATAATTTGAATTCGTTATCATCTGTTTTTACGCCCTCTAGTGGCGAAGTTGTGCGTTGGGGAAAACCGGAAAGCAAGGATCATCATTCTAATAGTTGCAAAGATATGTTGCCCACAGACAGATGGACGTACGGATGGGCAAAGTGATAACATAAACGCGATATTTTTTTTTACAAAACACATGCTAAAAAGAGAAACCAATTTGAAGCTTCTAAAATTTTCTGTCAGTTATCAACTTTGACAAAAAAAAAAAAAATCAGCAAAATGGCTGAAAATATTTTGCAACAAGTTTCTCATTAGATTCGCTGAGTAAGTCTAGCTTTAATTTATTAACTAGTTATTTTAATAGCGGTACATACAAGAAAAAACCAAAAAACACATTTTCATAATGTTCCTAAAAGTCTTAAGCGTACAATAAAATTAAGGGTTTAGTGGAGAACACGAGGCCGACCCTCCAAGAGATACCTCTGCCCAAAAAGTTGAATACAACTGTTTTAGTGGAGGGGTTCTAGTAACCAAAAAATAAAGAAACTACTCGTAATTATAGTGCTCTCGAAATTAAGAAATGTTTTCTCTTCTTTTTCCAAAGATGTGCAGCTTTGCTGAAATGTTCAAATTTGAAAAAAAAAAAAAAAAAAAAAAAAGCCGGCAAGATTTTTTTCACTTTATCATCCCCTTTCTACTCTCATTATGTAATTAATGAATATGATCAACGCAATTTATGAGTGTAAATAATTAAAAAAAAAAAAAAAAGATTAGCTCATTTAATCGGAAAACAAAAATGAAATTCTCTTAAATTGCATTAAAATGTTTCTTTAATATTGATAAGCTACAAATTCGATATGATGAAATTTCCATTAAGTGCAAACTTTTTACATCACTTAAACAAGGTAAAAATACGAAACATACATGTCTTAACTATTTTTTATGAAACAATAAGCTTTTCGAGAAAGTGGACGACTTATATGGACTTCCGTTATGTTTTCTTAACAACTTGCTGCTGGTCGGTCGCGTTCTATTAACGACTTAACTTGAGATTTCAATTAGTCAAAGGCAGTGTAGTTGTTTTATATTTGAAAGTTTCTTTCTATTTTTTTACATTTATGCACTATCTTTATAAAAAATTTGTCCTGTTCTTTTAGCTCACCTCATTTGTTTCAAGAAAGACAAATTTGTTTCTTCATGTAGCAGTTAATTTTTAATGTCGGTAAATCTTCAAGAGTACAACCTCCTACTACATTGTAGTTTTTAAAGCGAAAAATGTTTCCATAGTGTTTTGGTTCATTAGCAGGAAATAAGCTTTTTTAATCCCAAATGAAGAGAATTTTTCAGTTCCATTGCTTTCAAATGTATTAGCATTACTTGACCGAATATATCCTAAAGCTACATGCGGTAAAATTTTTATGAATATCACACTCTTTATTCGGGGTATTTTCGAAATAAACTATAAATATATTTTTTTCTAATTTGTTTTATCATCAAAAACATTTCTCTGAATCGAATCAGTGTATTCTTCAATTTTTCCTTATTTATTACACATTCGCATTTTGGCCCGACTCTGAAATGTGATCCACTAAATATCCCCCGTGCGTCGGATGGGCACGTTAAGCCGTCGGACCCCGGGTACTGGCCCCCAGTAATAAATAAGGGCGTATTCCTTCCCCTTTCTACTTCGCTTCCGTGTCACTTTCCTATCTGGCACTCTAGTCCAAATCTCCTAGCTTCCTATTTCTAAGGGTTGTTTAAGACCTGGGGTCAGACACTCCCTTCCTAAAGTCCTCTACATATAATCTTATCTAAAAAGTTACTATTCGGTCACCGCTGGGGATCCGAATCCCAGATTTCTCGATAGCCAGCGTAGGCGCCAGCGTTACACCATGGTGGCCAACAATCCACGGCGCTATGTGTGTTTTTCTGTCAGCTGCTGACATCATAAATCCGTAAGATAGGCTCAGCTACTGAGACGTCTACATCTGGTGGGATTTAACGGCACTGGCTATATATTAATTATAGCATTTAAATCCACAGGGCAAGATCCAAAGTGAAAATTCTCCAAATACGTGGCGTCAATGAATAAACAAAGACATCACTCTTTCCACATTTTAGCAACACATAGCAACCTAAACGGAAAGAAAGAGCGATGTCTTTGTTTATTCGCTATGTTTGCATTTAAAGATCTAGAAGTTGAGCCCACATAAACTCTGCCCAGTTCTTCCTCGTCTTCCGCTTTCAGTGGGATAAAGTGTACTCTAAATTTATTGTCACTGTTGACCTCGTCTCGGTCATTCTTAATTTTCAATAACATATTAATGGCTTTTGTCCCAAAGCCCACTTTATTCTTCGTACATATTGTTCTTAAGGAGTTATTCATCTTTGGTAAGTACGGAAGAGAACCAACAATTCTTATTCGTCTTTTTCCCCGTTGGAGGGTTGTTGCATTATTCCTTTGAATTCGGCCATGGAACTTTTTTACTTTTGTTGCAGGATAAAAATATTTCTCTGCCAGATTATCAATATATGACAGTTCCTTCATCTGGGCCAGGTGGTCCTAGGAATGAGTATATGCTCTTTGTAGCAAAAATCACAGTGAGGCGTGTTTATGGTTTAAATGGTGGGTGGAAGCATAAGGGATAATAGTGGTGTTTGAGTTAGATTTTCTGTACATAGAAAATGAAAGATGGTTAGTATTTGGGTTTCGATGAAGAAGGATTTCCACAAAAAAATTTCAAGTTATTAAAAGGCGTGCATAAGATGAAGTTATATGCTTCTTGAGTAACAACAGCACGAAGTTTGTATTTTTACGGTTTAAACTTATCTTTGTGCTTTTATGGTTTCTTTTCGTTAAATATTTTCTTACTTAACGGCACAAAGTCTCTCCCGACAAGCTTGTGAAAGTTCGCAACCTGACAGTGGATGAAAGTGTAATTAAACGTAAATAAAAACGTCTCCGCACTGCACGCGAAATTCACCATTTTCTTCTCACATTTGGCTCGTAGGCCTGGGCTAGTTGGAGGCATCCTGGCATGTTGGGCATCGGAAAAATTCGTAGGAATTTGCACTGTTCTGAGGGCACCATACGCGTGCATGTGTAGTACACTCAGTTTGCTTTGCAATGCGTAGCGTGTAGCTACACATTGCAAAGTTCCCAATGTTATATATGGAAACACGGGTGCTTCCAATGTCACCTATGGAAACAACCCAGAACTCAACACGAGGAGGTGGCTACACTTCGAGTTCCGCCCACCCTCCCTCCAGCTCAGAATTTTATTTCTACGTAGTATATCTTGTTCAGTAATCCGATTTACTCGAGAAATGTGGCATTAATTGCCGTGATGCAATTGTTGCACTTATGAACGAATCTCTAGCTTCAAATCCAAACACTGAGGCAGCTGCTTCGGTCACCAGTTCCACGCAACGTTCCACAGCCTGCGTGTTGCAGGGAAACTTGGTTATTTCTTCGCCAGCTGCGGCAGAAGGTGCGATTAGTCGATCCAGATCTTCGTCTGAGATGTGTTTTGTCAGGGATGGTTCGGTAAAACGCATTTTAGTCCAATCGATCATCTCATTAGCATCCAAATTTAATTGCGGTACTTCGAATTCCCTTATGACATCATTTATTTGTTGTTATCCAGCTTTCCTTATTCTTCTCCACCCAAGAGCTCTAACGTGGGTGCGTTCGTCCGCCATCATACTTAGCAATATATTCTCTGGGTGATTGAATAACGCGTTTCTCTTGATCACTGCATCAATGATTACTTTGCACTTCAAATCCATGAAGCGCGATAAGTTGATAAGTTTCCATAAGTATTTGGCCCCTACTCTGCACGAAGGCTACTTCTTCATGCAAAACCAGACCGGGGCATATGGCTTCATTATGTAGTTGGTAACACAGATCAAAGTTTGCGATGGGTTTTGAATGGCGACATAGAGACGCATGACTCTGTTAGCTGTCGTCAGCCACCGCGAATGTGACAGTGGTCCTGGATTTCTTCTAGAAAGGTTAGCATCACAATCTCCCTGTGACACGGCGCAACCGATTTCCAGTAAATACTGCTGGTCGGTACTCAGTTCACGTGTATCTTGCAATTCTTTTATGTGTTCTGTCCATTCTACATGAAAAGCTGCGAAGTCAAATATTGGAAGGTTTTCAGAGCCGTCGAGAGCTGCCCCAATCTCTCCTGAACGAGTTGTAGTATATACAACTCTCCTCAGTCACCCAGAGAATATATTGCTAAGTATGATTGCGGACGAACGCACCCACGTTAGAGCTCTTGGATGGAGAAGAATAAAGAAAGCTAGACAACAACAAATGAATGATGTCATAAGAGAATTCGAAGTGACGCAATTAAATTTCGATGCTAATGAGGTGATCGATTGGACTAAAACGTGTCTTACCGAGCCACCCCTGACAAAACACATCTCAGACGAAGATCTGGATCGACTAATGGCAACATCTGCTTCATCTGGCGAAGAAATAACCAAGTTTCCCTACCACACGCAGGCTGTGGAACGTTGCGTGAAACTGGTGACTGAAGCAGCTGTCTCAGTGTGTGGATTTGAAGTTAGAGATTCGTTCATAAGAGCAACAATTGCATCACCGCAATTTATGCCACATTTTTCGAGTAAAGCGGATTACTGAACAAGATATACCACGTAGAAATAAAATTCTGAACTGGAAGGAGGGTGGGCGGAACTCGAAGTGTAGCCACCTCCTCGTGTTGAGTTATGGGTTGTTTCCATATGTGATATTGGAAGCACCCAAAGAGCTACACGCTACACATTACAAAGCAAACTGAGTGTATTACACATGCACACGCATGGCGCAATTAGAGCAGTGCAATTTCCTACGGGTTTTTCTGATGCTTACATGCCAGGATGCCTCTACCTAGCCTAGGCCTACGAGCAGAATGTGGGAAGAAAAGATGAACTTCGTGTGAAGTGTGGAGACATAGCATAATGATGAACTTCCAAACTTTTTTCACTGTTATTGGGAACACTAAAACGCACTTTACCGCACTAGGGGTTACTCAATTTCAATTACAAAAAAAAAATTACATCCGTTTATGCTTACGGCCCAATGCGGTCGGAAAAACACGAATTTAGTGTGTCGTGCGGAGACGTAACATATTGGTCGATTTCAAAAAAAAATTATTTTGTTATTCTTGTTGACCGAAATGGCAACTTTTCCGTACATAGGCGATTGCAAATTAAAAAAAAAAGTTTTTTTTGGCCCACCCTAGTGTGCAGATTGGATGACATGTTAAATAAACAATTTGAAAACGTAAGTTACATGTTCGTTTCTGAATCGCAGCCTTTTTTTACCCTTTCCAAACGTAGGTTGAAGAAGCTTATATGCTCCAGCTTTGTCCTTCTGTCCGTCCGCACGATAACTCGCGTAAAAATGGTTCGATTTCGATGAAATTTTAGTATATGATAAAGGATTACGTAGGGACGAACTCTATTGAAAATGGACGAAATGGTGTCAAAGGTCAGGACATAGGAGCGGGATCCACTCCATCGCCCTTATGCGTCATAACTTGAGTAAAATGGTTCGATTTCAATGACATTTTAGTATGTGATAGGGCACCACCTGGGGACGAACCCTTTTGAACATGGGCGAAATGGGGTCAAAGGCGAGGACCTAGGAGCGGGATCCATTCCATCGCTCTTATGCGTTATAACTTACGTAAAAATGCTTCGATTGAGACAAAACTTTATCATGTTTTTCCGGAAGTAAACTTTACTGGTTCTGTTTAATATTATTAAAATGGGGTCAGAGGTCCAGTCATAGGAGCGATATTTGTTCTACCGCCATTATCGTCATAACTTGAGTAATGATTTCCGGTATGTTGGAAAGCGTATCATAATCAATGCATTGCATGATTTTACTAACTTGTTTTATCTGGTAGTGACGCGTATGTTATTCAAAACGTTTAGCTGCTACGACTGAGAAGTGTTGTCAGGGATTTATACGAAAGTCTAATTCAGCCAAAAGCTAATACAGTTGGACTTGATTTAAGATTGCAGTTTTACAGCGAAGTCGAGTCACGAAGTTAAGTTAAACCTCACGTGATCTTAAACCTTTCGGCATTTGCAGAGAAGCTAGCCTAACCTTAAGTTCCATTCAAACAACTAACTACTAACAATTTATTGATCAACAACTACATAATACAATTTATTGATCAACTCTGGTACGTCGATCTTATCTGTTTCACAATATACGGAATATTTATCGCACGGGTGCCGTACTGCACACAGATACACCAGAATATGAACAACTGCTACTTTGTAAGGAGTCGGACCATTTCAGGCACTGAATATACTGTCCGTAAAATGAAATGGCCAAATATATTTTTAAAGTAATCTAAATTTCACGACGTTACTCTTAAACTTTCAAAATTACTCGATCGGCTTGTGTTAAGTCGAATAATTCTGATTAAATGTTGCACGTAGAGCTTCATTCATGCCATTTAAGAATACTTTCAATTCAACGAAACTTTGGTATCGCAGGAATAGGTAATTTAACGTAGTATTTTAAAAATGCAAAGACATTCGTTGCCAAGCGAAACTTTTTCGTCCTTTTTTTCTGTTATGTTTCGGTTGAAGCGTAATAGGTCCCTTTGGGTTTAAATGCATTTTATACGCCATCTTTAAAATCACTGAAGTCGTAATTTAAGATGGGAAGCGTTAATACTCTAGTGACCTATTTGTTCACTTCAATAGCTTCTTGAAGCCGCATGCAACGAATCTTGAGAGCTGACTCGAAGTCAAAAGATGTGCTACGCATCGTCTCCTTTTAAACCCCATTTAATACTTCAGATTCTTTCGCTGGCATGTTCATAAACGCCACAAAACATGGCGTAAAAGTAAGCAAATAGGAATGACGCTTTGGAATGTTTTTCGGGGGACAGACGTAGAATGTGCTATAAGAATTCTGGTAATTCTTTTCGACGAGCGGTCGCAAAACACGGGAAAAAAGTAAAAGATGAACTATTTTTGATTCAGATGAAGAGAGTAGCATGATGTTTTTGTGCGGATGAACCTGAGGCAACACTCTGAAGTTGAATTTAGACAAACAAAGCGAGCAAATATTCAAACCTCAAGCCCGTTCTACAGATACTGCCAACGTAATATTTTGTTTTACCGAAAAGCGAATGAAATATTTGTACTAATTATGGAAATCAGAAATCAATCAGCGAAATGTGCTATTTTGAAGCCGCAAGATAAACAAGTGGAAATTTCTATCTTCAGAAGGAATTAATTCCACGCATATTTTTAATGAAATAATTTCAGGATATATGTGGTGCTTTTATCGTTCTGTATTCTTGTTTCATTTTAGTTTTCACGAAATGAATCAAAATATATAATTTTATGGTGGTAATAAATATTATCTTGAAAGGAATACAAAAAAATAAAATTTTCTCAGTAAAATATGATACGTTCTTTAATAAATGACTTTCCTACAATACATTCCTTATTTTAATTATATATGTATAGAATAAGCTAAAAATCCCAGAAACTGCTTTAATTTGGTGTTTCACTACACCCTATGAGCTTAGTCCTTATGCCGTCACAGGATATTGCCCTACAATGGCACTTCGAAATTTTCCCAACGTTTTCAGTCAAATGTTCCACGTAACTGGCACCAGTTGAGCATGAAGTCAAAAAGAAGGAAACTGACGTTTAAACTTAAATGAGAAAAAAAAAATCAAAAGGAGTAAATTAAATACTGAAGTATTTTATTTTCGAAATGGGGTATTAACGACCACTGTGGGGAACCCAATGGAATATAAGCTGAGTTTGTCCTTAATTTAGAGCCACTGATTCCACGTAAGTTAGAGACCTATTGCTTTAAGATAAACACCAATAAAAATACCTTATGTTAGTTTGTCTTTTCCCCAGTTGAAAAAATATTTCCTTCAAATACGGAAACCCACCCATCCTTGATCCATAGGTTTGACATAATTTTTCATGAAGCACAACATGATGTGGAGAGTGGTGGGAATAAAACTTTGTCGGGATCAACGAGAGGTTGGTATTTGACATTTATTCTCCGGATACTAAGCTGTCTCTCAAAGGCTACTCCTTGACCGCATAATAATTCCGACTGCCCCACTCGCACAAAAAACAACAAAACTGCGTGTACGTTCGTTGCCAAGTATAATTACTCTGAGGTACCATCATACGATATTCCACGCTTGTTCGGAGCACTTGGTACATCTAAGAACTCCGCCCAAGTGGTGCAGTGGTCTAAGCGATGGTTTTCAACCGATATGGGAATCCATAAGTGAGGTACGGATATTGTGTTTGTCTTACGGCACTGGCTCTCTCTCTTCCCTGGAATCAGTGGCCTTATATCAAAGACGGCCGACCACTTTAGCCAATCGCGTCGCCGACGGTTATCATTAACTCCGCCCCCCCCCTTCCCGAAAAAAAAACGATCTAAGAGCAAGATCCATATTTTGGTATCTTTTATGTGCGCATCATAGGCCAGTGGTAAAGAAGGGTAAATGTTTCCGTAGTGTAATAAAATCGACTTGATATTTAGTTTGGACAAAGCTATGAAGAGGTTTCATTCCTGTGAAACATGGTCCCTCCCTAACTCGGCCGGTATCCGATTTAGTTCATTGCGATAAACAAGTTGGTCTTTATTCGAGAGAAAAAGATAACAGATTATGGTGAACATTTGTATTGTTTGTGACTTTAATTCCAGTTTGAAAATGTCACCACTGTGGCGCCGAGTAACTAACAGCTCAGTTTGAATTTTCGTGAAGTTCAGATCCCCCAAAAGGTTCTTCCGATTAAGTATTGCAGTCAGGATTAGTTAAATGGGATGGTCTAGCTTAATTGAAGGAATCTGATGTTCTGTCATGCAAGGTCCATGTTTTCCGGCAGCTTGGGAATTGGATGAGGATCATCGTACTTCACAGATCATATGGTTGATGGTAAATACGGGAAAACAACAGTGTGTTTAGTTTTCGAAGAAAAATCGAATACGTTCGTTAAAAAGAAGTAACTGTCGGAAAATGGTGGTTTTGCTCTCCCGATATCACAGGGATAACAAATGGCATTGACGTATGATTGCCATTTAACCAAAATATCGCAAACACTTGCTGCAACACATATGTGAGGTGCCTAATACTTATCTTTTTTTCTTTTTCGTATGTTTGGGGCTTTAACGACCCCGGTGAGCAACGCGATGGGCTGTAAGCAACTGCCAGTCCTTAATTTAGGGCCACTGGTTCCAGGGAAGGGAGAATGCCAGTGCCGTAAGACAGACACAGTATCCATACCTTACCTGGGATTCGAACCCAGTTCCAAAGAATAACCAGAAACCAGCGTTTTGACCACTGCGCCACCAGGGCGGAAACTCTCATCTTTAAGAACAAGTTTACCACAAGTATATGCCTTCTTATTCAGATGCAAAATTATTTTCGCTTGGGATTTCGTAGTAAATTCACCACACACGCTGTAACGTATACTCTAGATTCAGTTTCCTTTTGATTTTACTATCTCTTGTTATTTTATTTTCCTATGCAAATTCTCTTCTCACTTAACGAGATGTTATTTCTCCCGCTGAATGATATGTGGCAACGAGTGTAAGTCATGACGTGGTGGCATGCAGTATATATAGGCGCGCTCAACTATACCAAGAGAGCTTCGTTTTATGTGATAGGTTCTTCTTAATTATTGTTATGCGATTCTACGAAAGTTCGGATATTCAGTAGTAGTGTGATTTGTTGAGAGTGTGTTTGATAATACCAGGTGTTCTCCAATAAAAGGTTTAAAGTGAGTACGTTTTCTCAGTTCATATTATTGTCAGACCTCTGTCTGGCCGTTAAGCCTCTTTCATTAAGTGTCTCCATTAAGTCCAGGGTATATTGTGTTTACCGCTCTAATAAGGAGCCTTCAAGGTACTAATGTACTAAAACCGAAGGTATAGTACTGATATTCAAGATAATGAGGAACGCTGAGTAAAAAGAAGTTCCATATTCAATGAATTTATTGCACGTACGAGTCTTACCTAAATAAACTCTAGCACTTTGAAGATTAGGTACACTTTAGCTACGTCAAGTAACCTTCCAATAACCCTAACGTGACTTAACGTAAACTTCCCTGCACTACACGTCCAGGAGTAAAACTTTATTCATTATAACGCAACAAAAGTGATTAGTAGAATTTGTATCATAGTGCGGTTGCTGCAGCGCGACTACGTAGCAGTCTTACTTAAAATGCCCCAATCAGTTCCTAGAAGAAAGAAACAATACTGATTTGAGATATCACAAACAAAGCAAATGAAAGCTTTGTCACAGGAAAACGGATACCAAAGTCTTGGCGTGTAGTATAACTTTAGCCAAATACCCGAGGTTTAAACTGCATACGCTCCCCAGATGTCCCTTGAATTCAAATGTCCCGTTTCACAAAGGATGAAACCTAGCCGATCACAGCAGCATTAGAGGACACCAAGAAAAGAAATAATGCATTCATTTTCTCTTTTAGTACATTCTAAAACACAAGATGTACAATATTTTGAGTCGAGGCACATTTCGGTGTTGTAGAGTATTATTCTTGATGTTTTTTCTGCAAAGTCGTATCTACCGGGGAAGGGGGAAGTTGGGGGCATGTTCCCCTCCTAGAATGGTCAGGCCAGGGGCGAAAAAAAGAAGTAGAAACACACAACGTGGGAAGAAATTTACTGAAAATTGTAACTCAAAAACAAAGTTGTGCACTTCAGTACTTTATTTTAGCTGCGTGTAGTGTTCTGCGAGGCAAACCTTTGTGCAGAGGAGCGTAGACTGTAAGGTGAATACCAGGGCCAGAAATATTTCAAAATTGGAACTTGCTCAGTACACGCACACTGACACACGCCTTATGCACGCACACTGTACTGTTCTTTCTAAACATTTCAGAAACAATATAACGGACAAAGTACTTCTACTGTGTTTCATAAAGTGCTCCCAGCAGTGAAATATGAAATCGCCAATGATGCATTCCATGTCGAATTAGCACAAAAAGTAAAATATTTTGACCTGAACTATTTTGATATTCATGAAAATTGGTCAAGTTGCAGACTTAATAACAAAATTAATCAGTACAAAATTTCAGCTTCCTATATATAACACTTCTATAGTTATAGGACTTTAAAATTTACGAAAATAGCATTTTTTTACTACCACACTTATCGCAAATCATAAAAACTGCAGTCCTAATTGGTCAGCTGACCTCGTACTGGGTCCATTTGAAAGTTTATTACATGAGCTTTCTTTTGAGGTATCACGCAATCATATTATGGGAAATTTACCTTTCAAGGTCTTAATTTTTTGAATTTTAATTTCTCAGAACACATCCCATTAATTTTAATAAATAAAGCAGAACCTCTGAGTAGCTAGAAAATTAAGCGAAAAATAAAAACCGTTACTTTTTTTTAACATTTTTTCTTGTAATGGGCTAGAATTTTACATGCCCGAGTGTTCATGCAGAAAAAGAAACACATGCCCCGACAGAATTTTTACAAGCTCCGGGCATGTCGAGCAATATAATTTTCGACCTCTGATCTGTACCCCACATATGGGTGAAAGGAATTATCATAAACAGCAGAAAAAGGCAAATTATGTGGACATTTCCAAATTCCGTCACCTATCCCAATACGCCGTATTGATGAAGAACCAATTAATTAGCAATCTATGCTCTGCTATAGAAATCCACTTTGAGTGCTTAACCTTGAACTTTTATTTCCCAAGCCCTATCCCGAAAGCATCATCCCACTGTTACGTTCAATATCTGCTACTCAGTCACTCTGTAATGGTTCGTTTCGCATTCTGCTTTCTTACGGAGTGTGGCGCTCACATAACTTTTATGTTTTACTTGATACTTACAGTCATTGCATTGGAGCTACTCTGTATTTACCTAGATTTCACACTCTTTGTAAAAATCTGTCAAAAACCGGAAGTGCAATTCTTGAACGTTCATAATATTTTCCTACAAGGGAGGTTGTGACGCTCTACAGAGGTGGCGCACATGTCAAGACGGCAAGTAGCAGTGATAAGCCCTTGTCGTGTAGCTTAGTTGGGAAAGCATCCGGCTCCGGAGCAGAAGATTGGGGGGGGTTTCGAACTACGCCACCAGCAAATTTGGGTTTCCACATTGACGCTCGAATGCAAAAATGGATCTACTGGCCGTTACGTTCTTCGAAAGATGTGAGATGTTCGTTCCACACATCATCTGGAATTAATCAGAATTCCTTCTGTTACAGAGAATTACTTCAAGCATGGTTTTTGTGGCGGAAGAGAATCGTGTAATTTTGCGCACCACACCTTTCTTAACCCTTTAAGCGGCCGATGTTCCTGAACCAGATGGTGCCCAAAATTTCTGCGCTTCTTAAACAGAAATGTTTACATAGAGAACGCCACGGGAAGACAAGCTACCTCAAAGCTTGACTGATACGAAATTTTCAGCAAAACAATTTCTCAGCAGTACGCACCATAAATATCTCGACGGTGATAGCAAATTGCTTGTACTCCTCTATTTTTCGATACATGACCCAACGCATGACGGGAAAGTTTTGGTTCTCCTGGTACAGACATCATGCCACTGGGCACAAACAAAGAACCCAAGCATCTCTCTCCGATTTAAGGTTCGTCACCATTGTTAATTCCCTTTCAGCAGGTATTCACACAGAAAGGATAAATGTCAATCATCCCCCTTCATGACGGCTGTGAGGACCTCTGCGAACGAGAGGCCTCTATAAATGTTTAAATATGATGTAAATATTCAACTGATGTATTATTCGAATTTGCCTTACAATGATGAATATGATTTTCTTTTTTGGTGTATCTGTTCAAGTAACGGCAGTGTAAGATATATTGCAAGAGAACGGACAATGTATGCTTATAAAACATTGTTGGACATTTTGTGAAACTTCTCCTCAAAGACACCATGTTGCTTGAACTGTTAAGAGGAGTGTCCTAAATACATGGTGATATTCTGTATGCCTTTATACATGTTGGAAGGCGGAACCAAAGGGACATTCATTACGAGGTGTCAACAACGCGACCCCCGAACGTGGAGGGGTTCGCGGGGAGAAGAGAGAGGAGAAGGGCATTAGAGGCAGATAGAGAGAGAGAGAGAGAGAGAGAGAGAGAGAAGGAGATATCCCGGACAGACTGCGTAACGCTTTTTTTTTTCGTTGTATAGGATAATACCAACGGAGTATGTAAATAATGTATAATACATATACGTATATCCTGAATAAATAATCGGACCTTTTATCAATGACGTCCTGGAGCTCTTTCAAATACATGCTGGTTTCCTACAGGACATTGTAAAGGACGAAACGAACCAAACTGGAGCCTGGAATCCACAAGCCTGCTAGCACATCATAATGACTTTGAATAGCAAAGCTAAGCCGCGCAAGTTTACTCGTCGTAGCCACGTTCCGCCTACTTCTTAGACAGGCAACGTATTCTTTTGAGCTGCTTTCAGACCATTTTTCTAACCACGAGTTAATTCGTTTCATCCGGTTAAAGGGTTAAGAAAGAGGGGAGATAAATGGTGCCGTCCCAGAGGCGACATACATGTCAAGACGGCAAGTAGCGTTGGTAAGCCCTTGTCGGTGTGGCTTAGTTGGTAAAGCATTCGACTCCGGAGCAGAAGGACGCTCTTTCGATTTCAGCTACCGGCAAATTTGGGTTTTCACAGAGTATGAGAAAGTTAAATCTGCATATTTTTTGGGGGTGGAACTTTTGAACTCGAAATGCATAATTTTAAGTCTTGCACTTTCCACTAATAAGAAAAGCTTGCTACGACTCGTTTTTGTTTTTGTTTTTTTTATGTTTCAAAAACTTGATACTATAAATATTAGATCATTCACGTGAAGATGATTTTTATACGCTAAACACTTTTCGTGTGTGCGTGTGTGTGGAGGGTTTATCCAGACTAAGTGTAACTGAAAATCCGAAATTGTTTCTTGAATAATTGCAAAGTTACTTTCGAAAGCTGGAGCCATCCAACAAGTATTAATGCAACATATTAGGGTATTATATATTCATAATGACAATGATTACTCCCTTTTGTGGGAAGAACAACAAGAGACAGGATTGAATGAAAGCCTTTAATTGCTCCCCTCAATCGACGTTGCTTCATTAAGCTGTGTGATTTTCCGCATGCATTTCGAGCTAGCTCTTAACTTCGTTCGACCACCTAATTGCAGAAAGCAAAACGCGAACTTATCATTCCATCTCTATTTACTTAAATATGATGACCACGTATTTATTATCTCAATGAAATCAATGAGTCGAAAACTCCGTGGAAGCCTGCATTTTTCTCGGCAGCGATCGAGCGGCAGCCTGGGTACCATTACTTCACTTGAGGAAATCCGGGCCATTACTTAATGTAATCGCCTCGGGGTACTAATGGACAACTGATGTTCATTACTTTTTACATGATCATGCTATCGCTGTAACCTGTTATTACTGTCAAAGGGATGCTTTCGCGCGCTGTCTACACGCGGCACTCCAAGTTTTGCAGCTTCGGTAATTTGCCGAACAATTCCGACGCTAACGAGAAATGAAGAAAAATGTCGATCCAATATGATCATAATTAATGTAAATGCAGTCAGTTTTGTTTTACAGTGTGAATTTAAAAAAGCTAAAGAAAACGTTGTTTGATCCCTTTTCAGCGTAAGATCGCACAATAAATTGACCAAATTGATTTTGTTTCGAGGTATTTCAAAAAAAAGTTCCTAAACGCCAGATGCGCTTCAGAATTCAACTTTTACAATTCTTTTTACCATGCCTTTTGTACAAAAAGGAGTACCTGCTTATTGCATCACTTTATCAATCCGTCCGTCTGGGGAAAATATGTTTCCACAAATATTTGTCCAATTCGAAAAATTAATTTTGCATTGGGAAGCCCGAAATGTGGGAACGACGATCCTTGTTTTCGGTGTTATTTTTGTTTTTTTGTTTTTTTGTTTGGAGGTTTAACGACCATCGTGAGCAACTCAATGGGCTATAAGCAGTTGCCCGTCCCTAATTAAGGGCCACTGGTTCCAGGGAAGGGAGCGAGCCAGTGCCGTAAGACAAACATAACATCCATGCCTCACGCGGATTCGAACCCGGACCCCTTCCGGACAAATGATCAGAAGTCATCGCTTAGACCACTGCGACCCTGGGGCGTCTTTTTATTTCAGATTTAAAGCGTCGCCTCTAGAAAGCGTAAATGCAGATGCTATCAATTTCAAAATGCATTCCATATCATTGTTTCGAAATATCCGATCGAAAAAATTATTTCTTCCTTTCGATACCAGTTATAACATACTCTTTTTTCTGTACAATTTATTTTACACGTAATGTACATTTTTCTGGCAAGGGGCGAAAAGTAAAATTGCAATTTCCTCGATATCTCTGATTCTAAAACTACGATTTCAATTTTTTTTTCGCATCGGATAGAGCTCCATATGGAAAATATTCTGCATATTATTTATAAATTTTGTTAAAGAATTGCTTTCCCACTAGAGTGTAAGTTTATATTTCTGTTTCTGATATATTAGCAACAATACCTACGCTTCTGAAAACTCAACTAAAAAAATCCTTCGTGGTCAGATACAGCTCACTACTAAAAATTTCAGGAATATCTTCTGCTTAAAATAATACATAGGTTTTCCTCCAGGAGGCGTAAATATATGGATATCTGTTCTCCTAAAAGTACGATTTCCGATGAAAATCTCTTTCTTTGTCAGAGAGCGTTTATGGTGGAAAATGTCTTACATATAATTTCAAATTTGTCATTACGCATATTTTTCTCATTAGAGGGTATAAGTAACATTTCTATTACAGCAATAACCGCGCGTCTAAAAACCTGATTGAGAAAATTCTTATTCTGTCAGATAATACTAAGTACCGAAACACTGTGTGTGTAATTCTAGAACAAAGTAATGCACGATTTCCCCACTAGGGGCGCAATTTTTTTATCTGTTTTTATCGATATCTCTGCTTCTAAAATTCGGATTTAAAAAAATTCATCAGCAGATACCATTCACCGTGTGAAACATTTTTTTATTTACTCGTGGGTTTTTGTAGTTCACAGTTCTAATGGTAGGTGGTGTTAGTCTGTGTGATTCTCTTTGAACCTTATTTCCGCTTCTAAGAAGCTCATTGAAAATTTTATTTTTTATGCTGTATGCCCAATCGCCACACTAAAAATCAAGAAATTATACCCCTTAAGTAATCCGCACTTTTCCCGCTAGGTGGCGGAAGTGCGAAATCATTTTTCGCGCTGCCTCTGCTCACAGGAGGCGTATTTTAAAAAACATATTTTTTCTTAGCATAGGTTTTGCTACGAAGAATACTTTTCGCATATTTTCTTTTGTCCCTTTGTTGAAAATTCTTCCGCTAGAAGGCGCCATCTTAGATTTGAAAATAAGTTTATTCGATTCTAAAATCCCATAGCAAAATCCTTCATTGCTAGGATACTCTTCATTGTGAAGTATATGAACATCTTTCATGGAGAATAATAGTTTTTACATAATTCCTAGTTTTTTGTTATCAAGCAATTTCCCCACTAGATGGCGCAAATGCATATTAGTGATTAGTGAGTATCTACGCATCGAGAAAAATGATTGAAAAAATAATTTTTATGGCTAATACTCCTCAATAAGAAAATATGCTATACATCTTTCCTGCGGAAAATAATGCACAATTTACACGTTAGAAGTTGTAAGTGTATATTCGAATTTTCCCAATATCTTTGCTCCTAAACGTGCTATTTAAAAATCATTTTAACATCTAATATCATTCATTTCATGAAATGTTTTCCCTAAAACTCGTGGACTGTTTGTATTAGCCGTAATATTGGGAACTGCAAAATTTTCATATTTGCTGCGGCAGTGAAGATTGTAGCGTTAAAAAGGTCACTCGCCGTCTTTGTTCTCTGGAGCCGGCTACTAGTTTATACAGTGCCAAAAGTCATGGGATAGCACTATGCAAACTTTTAACTGGCGCTTCTGTCATATAAAAGCTCCAACGCGCGCCACGATTTTTATCAGTTGCGAGGTGTAAGCTCGTGAGTCAGGTTGAACAACCACCAGTAGGATTATGGCAAGCCAACGTGAATTATCATAGTTTGAAAGAGGCATCGTAGCTGGAGCCAGAGAGATGGGACATTAAATTTCTGAAATTGTGCGAACATTCAACATTCCTCGACCCACGGTGTCACGTGACTACCGAGAATACCTCTTGGAAGGCATTACCATCCACCGAGGACAGTGCAGTCAAAGAATATCTAACGAGAAGAAGTTAAGGCTCAGCGATCGTAACTAGCGCAGCCGTATCTTCAGGGAAAACATGCAGTGCACAGAAGCCAACATACAGGCTGATCGGCTGATGCCGTAGCATACTGCGCATGAGCATTTCTGTTGACTTCAATTCTTTGGGTAAAGAACAATCAACCGTCAGTCGAGCTACTCAGACTCACAGCACGTGATTGTTACCTTCTCGGGAGCATAATCACTTCGGACATCGTATATGTTAGTTTTGTTACGAGAACCTGGTTAGTTAAGGCTTTGTTTGTTCTTCAGTTTTTCAGAAATATTTTCAGTAATGCCAAATACTAGGGAATGTCTGCATTTTGTACGGATCCTTAGGCCTCACTGTAATATTTGCTGAAATTTAATTTAAATAGTAATACTAATGTCATTGCATATTTTTCTCACCAAAATAAGGGATGGGCGGGATATCAGAAAACAACAACAACAACAAACTGCTCTAAGCAAATAATCAGATGGAAGGAAACCATCGTGGATCAAAAAAATCTTCACTGCCGTTGTCCTTCCTAACGTGTTTTGATCCTGAATGTTAACTTTCCGGCAGAACATATTATCTCGTAAGATGTGGTGACGCTGTTGCCGCCTGTTTTACGTTATCTCTTTTTTTATTTTTTTATTGAAGGTTTAGCGACCACCGTGAGCTTCAACAATTTTTATTTGGAGCAAACATGGACAGGAAGATACAGATGGCCTGTGCTTAACAGTTACCAAAAGATAAACAAGTAGATGACCTATTTACAATGACAATGAGATATTTACATTATGTGGATGCACTATATACAATGTAAGCAAATTCATAACACTGACAATACTGGACTGAAGGGTTGTCTTACTCTATGTACATCATATGTTCTCAATGTGCATCAGCATAGTGCCATCTCTAACAGGTGAACACCAGTACAAGGTAGAACTTTAAATTTTACAGTGCAAAAACAAACATGTATATTTTGAGCAATCTTGAAAAAAAGAAGAAAAGAGCAGAAGGTTTATACTTTTCAGTATCTGAAAGATAAGCGAATAAGTGATCTATCCACAATGATGGTGTGAACTCTATACAAATTGAATGCAATATCTCTCTTGTGAAACGCTGTCAAATTACAAAAAGAACTATTACTTAGGCTTAAACAAGTGCCTCAATCACAGTGCTATAGATTAACTTGTAATGAACAACAACATATGTACACAACATGCAAACGGCATAGGGAAGACACTAATCAGAAGTTACAATTCCCTGGTACAACTGTAAGTTTCACAGTGCAAAGAGTAAAGTATATTAGTACAAACAGAACTTGCGTTTTACAGAAAATTTATACTTCGGGTACAATACAAATAATGAAAATATGAAACTGACTCTTTGTACAGCAAATATGCAACACAGCGCAGAATATTATCTAATAGACTGATTATTTCCTGTTAGGCGCATGTGACATGAGAAAAACCACACTGTGTAATATTAACATATAATTGAAATACTATCAAAGCGTTTGCTCCGCACCATGAGCATAAAACTTAAGACATGTAATCGTGACCCAACACGCAAAATGTTACAAACATAAATTTACAGTGCAATTAGGAAAGTACATTAGTATATGCAAAACTGAGCTTTGGGCATAGCAACTATACTTCAGGTACAGTACAAATAACCGAATGATGAACAATTACCCCCTGCACTACAAAAGTGCTAAACCTTGCAGAACATGGTGTAATCGACTGATCATATCCCTTTATGTACATGTAACATGATCAAAAACCACACTGTGCAAAATCAATAATACAATTTAAACACTATCAAACAGTTGATTAGCACCGTGAGCAAAAACCATATATTATAAAGCCCGGCAGACATAAGGAAAGTGCCGAAAAAGAAAACAAAAACTTTAAACTTATTCTAAGTGCCTGTGGTATAACAAGAAACTCACCTACAGGACCTTGTTGGTGAGAAACATGCAAACGTGCAGTAACATTAAGAAGCAAGGATGACAAGGGCACCTAAGAACACGATAATCACAAAACTATACTTCAATGAGTCCAAAACAATTTCACAGAAGTCAGAACAAAGTCTAAGGTCTTCTGATGGACCAGAAAACCATTGACGAAAAGGTGACCACACTGACATAAAGTGTGGGATTCGATTCGCTGCCTTAGCAACAGTGAAAGCAAGCCTCAAGCGTGAAATCAGTCTGTTCCGGAACTGACTGCACATCGCAGCTCCCGCCTGAAAGATGGTAGGTTGTATAGGGGTAGAACGTAGCTGTTGATAGTAGCAAAAAATCACATGTTTTGCTAATATGAATACATAAGCACATGACTCTGATATAGGAATAGGCGGAGTACTTGAACTGAGTAGCGTACAATAGGCTGAGAAGGAGAGATCATTAGTACTAAGGCACTGTGCAGTAGTGAAGGTCAGATGTAGCAAGGGAAGAAGCACTGCGCAATGTTGATACACATGATCTACATCCGCAATCGCAGAGCAAAACATGCAGTTAGGCGAATCAACAAGCGTCATCCTGAATAATTTGGTAGGAACTGGTAACCGTCGATGAAGAAACAACCATTGGATGTTTCTTTCTGCTGGAATAGATAGTGGCGAATTAGACATGGACCACACTTGTGAAAGGGCGACATTCGGAACATCTGGAATCATCAATGGTGTAGCATATAGTGGATCAATGAGACAACGGTAAAGAGACGAGATAGAAAAACTGGAGAGAGGAAGTGATGAGCCCCGAACGGAAAGGAAAAAGGGAAGAGGAAGAGAGGCAGAGGGAACAAGAGTTAACCCAGCTTGAGAGGCAAGGTTAGGGAAGAGGGTAATGATTGAAGAACGGAAGGAATCATACAGCAAAAGAGAGGAAGAGGTAGGGGGGAGGAGGGGGAAAGATCAGAGAAGGGTTTCCAAGAAAGATCTGGAGAAATTAGATCCTGAACAGATACTATTCCGGCAGGGAGCCAGGAGAGGTCAGTAAAGTAGGGAGCATTAGGGGGATGAAGGATGGAAGAAAAGAACAGGGGCTCAGCTAATAGTTCAGTGGTGGAAGCCGGTGGAGCACGGAAGAGGGGTAGAGAACGGAGAAAGGAAAGGACCTCTGTGTAGAAAGGGGAAAGTTTAGAATGGAAAAAAGGAGATTGATCCATTAGAAGATACATGATGAAAGTGATTCGGGAATTCCTAGGCGATATCATGACATCTCGAACGAGCGTAACTGGCGACTCTGGTGCACTTAGTAGCCGCAGGAAAGAAACCACTTTATGTGCTTTATAGTAGGTACGAACATCCAGCAGTGAAATACCTCCATCAGTGACTCGACGACAGAGAGTGGAGACCTGGATCCAATGGTACCTGTTCCATATTATCGTTGAGATGATTCGAGTGATTTCATTGAGGTGATAAATGGGCATACGTTCAGCTGACCATGCATATAGGCATGGTGAAAGAATATAAGTCTGAGCTATTCTAGCTCTTGAGAAGTAAGAAGTACAAAACTGGGAACCTCGCCAGAAGGCAGCAGTTCGAGTAAGGCGTGTTCTGAGAGCATTCCATGTTTCATTTTGAGCAGAAAGACGGACTCGAGATGGACCCCAAGGAATTTTTGGGATGAAGCAGTCCATGAGGCGCCCCACGGAGTGTCAGTCCTAGAGGCCCACGCTCTGCTCCATAGACCTGCACTCTTGGATGTATTAAGTGATGCCGCTGAACATGAAGAATATTGATTGTAAATCTGGAGCAAGATGTCGAATTGAGCGTCCGTCCGTACACAAAAGGTCGCGTCATCAGCATATGCAGAGTATGTCACAGAAAAGTGCCTAGTACTTGCAGTAGGCGGTGGCAGTGCATCTATAAAGGCTCGATGGACAGACCGAAGAAACGGCTCAAAAGCAATGGCAAAGAGCTGCCCAGAAAGTGGGCAACCCTGCCGAATGCCTCGCCGAAAAGGAATAGGTGCAGTCAAGAAGGCGGCCGTCTTGACATGGAAAGCAGCGTCCTGATAAAGGGCAAGAATAGAGTTAACAAAAGCAAAAGGAAAGCCGAAAGCAATAAGAACAGCAGAAAGATACGAATGTGAGATATTGTCGAAAGCAGCTCTTTGGTCAAGATTAAAGAGGGCAAGTGGTTCAGAGTTAGTACGAGCCAGATGTAGGAGATCTCGAAGGAGATTGAGATTAGAAGTGATGGACCGACCAGGAACCGTGTAGGTCTGGTCGGGAGAAAGAAGAAATGGAAGAACTTGGTTGAGTCGACTGGAAAGGAGTTTAGTGAAGAGTTTATAGTCAATGTTTAGTAGCGAGATAGGGCGCCAGTTTCCCAAGTCAAGCAGATCGCCTTTCTTGGGGAATAACACCATATGAGCCTCTGTGAAACCCCTCGGAAGAGAAGAGGAAGAAAGAGCAGCATTGAAAGCGGCGAGAAGAAATGGAAGCAACGAAGGGAGAAAAGTACGGTAGAAAAGGAGCGGAAGGCCATCCGGACCTGGGACAGCACGGGAATTTAGAGAGGCAAGAATGGTCCGAAGTTCAGTCTGCGAAATAGGTTGTAAAAGGGAATCAGAGAGATTGGAAGGAACTTGGGGAAGAGCAAAGAGTAAAGTAGCAGAAGCAGAAACAGAAGGCTGAGGAGTTTCACTGTATTTGATAGTAAAGTATCGACGAACCTGAGAGCAAACTGCATCCGGATCAGAGATGATTTCACCATCAGGCCGCCGAAGTAGTCGAAGCTGATGCGACGAGCGGCGCTTTTCTTCTAACGCGGACAGAAACTCAAAGGAGCAGTCCTCTGGTGATATATGTTGTAGACGGAGACGAAGAATTACCTGACGTGCACGAGGCTCAAGAAGTGCTCTAAGATCCGCTTGGTAAGCTGTATACATGGGATGACTCGCACCAAGCTGTAACAGGATGTTTCGGAGATTTTGCTCTTCCATGGAGCGCTTCGTGCCTTCGGAGAAGGAATGACGTCTGAGAAGATAAATTAGGTAAGATTTTACCTCGAGCCAGTAATTGATGGCACAAGGTGCAGTGGACAGGCCCTCTCGCATATGATCAAGAAGATCTCTGATCTCGGTGCACATATTCTCATCAGCTAGGAGAGAAGTGTCCAGTGTCCATGACCGAGGCCTAACATGCAGACGAGATGAAGAGCTACAGGAGATAGTGATGGCACAGTGATCCGATGAAGCTGTAGGAGAGTGCATACAATCCGTTGTAATGGGCAATAACGGAGCAGAAGCGTAAAATCGATCCAGCCTGGCAGAAAGAGAGGAGGATGCAGATGAAGCTCTCCAGGTATGTGAAATGGATGTCGGATGCAATCGTCGGAACACGTCATGTAAATCAAAATCAGACACTAATGATCGCAATTGCTCCACAAGACGTGAACGATGTTCAGTCCTCGAAGGAGCGCGATCGAGCTCTGGTTGAAGTGTACAGTTAAAGTCTCCTCCAATGAGCACATGATCTGATGGTAATGCTGACTGCAGTGCAGTGCGGAGCGACGAAAATAACAAGGTTAGATGTGTAGATGAACATGGAATATATATGTTGAAAACTAAATATCGTTGTCCATCTAGGACGAAAGTGAGTCGCTGCAATAAGTCTCGACACAGGTTATGAACTTTAACAGAGGAGAGTGCTTGACGAAATCTATTATGTACACCAATCGCTAAACCTCCACGAAGAGAGAGCCTATACGCGTGATGAAACTGATAGTTCCATCTCCTCCAGCGATGGAAGGGTGAAGTGGATAGACAATTTGTCTCTTGAAAAAGTAGGAGATCTGCTTTGAGGTGGTGGACGTCTTCATACACTAAAGCATTCGCCAAAGGGGTACACATACCCCTACTATTCAGTGAGACTGTCTTGAACAGAATAGTCTGATGATGGTTGGAGGATGTTGTCGGCCGCGTTCTGTAACTTGGCGAGGCGGCTACGGAACTTCTTTGCCGGTAGGGACCACCCAGATCTCTGCCCGGAACGGTACGTAAATGAGAATGTATCGCCAACATTTGATTCATGGTGTCAGACAGACAGTGGGAGTATCCTTCCAAAAAATTGCGAGACAGCTTGTCTCTACGGGGACTTATTAGGAACGCATACACCTTCTCCCCAGACACAGGTGTCTGTGGAAGCGAGGATGCCTCTAGAATATATAAAACGTTTTCACAAGAGATCGGAATAATTGTTCCATCATCTGTATCAGATTCCATAGAGCCTTCAGACGTGAGCATCTGACTACTAGAACAATCACGTCCTGCCTTAAGAGTAGGTGTAATTCTAAACTTCTTATTCTGAGCGCGTGAAGTTCTACGTCGCTTCGCCCGTCCACGACTTTGTGCTGTAACCGGAATTGGAACTTCCGGCAATTTAAAAGGAACTGAAGAAACAACCTCAACGGTCGGTGTAGCAGTATGACGAGAATCGTCATCAACCATCTCTATAGGAGACTTTGGATTAACAATTGATGCCTCATTTGACGGAAGAGATAAAGTGGGCGCCAAAGCATCACCCGAGGTCGAGGGTGTACCCATAGACGTCGGTTGACCGACGGCTGTCTCACTACTTCTGGTAGACGTCAGTTGACCAACGGCTGCCTCACTACTTCTGGTAGACGTCGGTTGACCAACGGCTGTCTCACTACTTTTTGTAGACTTCGGCTGACCAACGGCTGTCTCACTACTTCTGGCAGACGTCGGTTGACCAACGGCTGTCTCACTACTTTTTGTAGACGTCGGTTGACCAACTACTGTATCATTACTTTTTGAGGAAGTCTGCTGTTGCTGGTCTTTAGCACCAGAAGAGGATGCCGATTGGCGTGACAAAGAGGAAGAAGGTCGTGCTGTTGACTTGGAAAGAGTGTTCGCATTATGAGGGCATAGAGCGCGGGGATGTCCCGTGCCTTTACAATTCGGACAGACGGAGCCTACGGTGATGAATATCTCTCTAATGTGCGTGCTACAACGTACACGTAAAGTGGGTGGAATACGCAGCATGTGCTCCTCTGAAGGGAAGACCACACGAACATTGCGGCGAAACCCGAGTAGGTATCTATCTTCTGGCACCTCTGGAAACGAAGAGTAGGTAGTTACACCTCCAATGATCCGGCCATAAGGAAGAAGAGCGGCAATCAAGAGATCATCTGAAACTTCAGGTGGAACTGGTGAGAAAATTACAACAACGGAACTCTGTGAAACAGGTTCGGCATGGATGTGACGATCACCAATTGAGATGCCCTTGGTCAGTACATGTAGGGAATGGGCAGGAGTAGAGAAGTAAACAACTACTTTGTAAGGCTTCCTGCCCACATGAGTTACAGCTGATGCAGGAACAATCTCTCGAAGAGCAGCAGTATATGCAGTAAGTTTTGTATTTCTCAGGCTCGGAAATACAACACCATTCTCCATAGTTTGAAGGAATTTCAGCCCAGAAGGGGTATCTTCTTTAAGGACAACCTCAATGACTTCAGCATTATGCGTCATCTCATATTGTCCAGGAGAAAAAAGAAGACCGGGAAGGTCCCGACTTAGATGCGGTTACGTCAGCATATGAGAGGGTAGTTGTACGTTGCTTTGGAGATGATTCCGGCATGGAGTGCGAAACATCCATGGCGTCATCATTAGCTTTCAGAGAAGACATCGTATCGCCGCTGGGAGACTTGGAAGAAGAGGCGATATCCGATGGTAAGGCAGCAACAGAAGGCTGCAAGGAGGAGTGGTTTATCGAGATTGACTCGTCATTGGTAGTAGTATTTAGAGAAGCTGTTATCGGGAGATCATCTTTCCGGTAGCAAGGGTTAGGACGTCATTCTCTCGGAAGCCGCCATTTGCAATGGCGAGTAAAGCTAGCCCTTAGCCAGCTTGGCCAAGGCAGAAAAATAAGGTAAACTAATCAAAATAAGCACTTACCAGCTCGGCAGGCATATAAAAAGAAACACGGAACCTTCACACACAACACACACACGAAATAGAACACTGACAACGAAGAAAAATAACACACCAACGAAAACTTGAGGAGCACAGATAAACACGACTAACCCACCGTGAGCAACTCAATGGGCTATAAGCAGTCGCCCGTCCCTAATTTAGGGTCACTGGTTCCAGGGAAGGGAGAGAGCCAGTGCCGTAAGACAAACACAACATCCATGCCTCGCCGAGATTCGAACCCGGACCCCTTTCGGACGAATGATCAGAGGCCATCGCTTAGACCACTGCACCACCGGGGCGGCCTACGTTATCTCTATGAGAATCGACCTTCTTTAAGCGTTAGATATTCTTTGGTGCAGTCGCCGACCACAGGTGCTAAATGACCGTGACCAGTGGCGTCTGACCAGGATTGTCCATGCTAACATACAAGCGACAGTGGCTTAAAATACCATCCACAGTCAATGCAGGAGGTAACAGAGAGATATCCACCAGGTCAGTGCAGCGGAATGTAGCGTCCATGGGGTGTGGAGGCAGAAGACCCACAAAAGTGCCTTTGTTAACACCACGACATAAGACACAGCGCCTCACCTGGGCTCGTGAACATGGGAATTCGATCCTGGAAGACAGACATCATGTGGCGTGGTCCGATGAGTCACGTTACCAGTTATGTCGAGCAGATGGTAAGGTTCGGGTGTGGCGCAGACCCCATGAGGCCATGGACTCAAGCTGTCAACAAGGCACGGTGCAAGCTTGTGGTGGTAACATTTGTGGGATGTCTTTATGTGACACGGTTTGGGACTCTGGTCATCGTAAACACGTCATTAACCAGTAATCGTATTGTTGCTCTGCTGGGTGACCATTTGCAGCCCTTCATGGACTTCATGGACCCCAACAATGATGGAATTTTCCAGGTGGAAAACGGACATTGCCGCTGGACTTAAGTTGTCCAAAATTGGTCCGAGGAGCATTCTAAACAGTTCCGACGGATGGTGTGGATACCACGTTCGCCCGACATGAACCCAACAGAGTACTTATGGGACATGGTAGAAAGGTTAATTCGCACCTAAGATCCTGCATCTACAAATACCAGGAAACTGTGGGCGGCAATTCAGACGGCATGGCTCAACGTCTCTCCAGAAGCCTTTCGGCCACTTGTGTAATCGATGCCACGTCGAGTTGCTGCACTTCGCCGGACTAGCGGAACACCATACTAGGTACGTATCCTATGACTTTTGGTACGTTCGTGTATATTGTAAATCTCCAAACTAATGATGGCACTTCGACGCACAGATGTTCCTTTTTAAACGGAATGTCCAAAATACTTCATCATTGGCTTCTCAGAACAGAGCATTCTAACAGCAGTCTGCGAACTGCTTTTCCCCACTGAAGAAACATTTTTGGAGCGCCATTTCTCGTGAACGCAAAAATCCGCAACGTCATCATTCGTATCTATTCTCTACTGTTCGAATATCTTCATTCGTACCTCATATATTAGTGTCACGTTCTAGTGCGAGTTTTACCATTAAATTATTTAAAGCAGGAAATATACTTCTTCGTAATCAAGGTACGTTATGTTAATATTTGTTTCTCTTTCCTTTTGCATACTGAGATGTCGTTATGATAGATTCACGCTTCGGCATTCCCTTACGCTTTACTGTTGGTATGGTTATTGTCCAACACTTCATACTGCAGAGTTAAGATGCTGGGTGGCGTTAGTGTGTGTATTTTCGTTTGTAACTGCGTCGTGTACTCTGAACAATACATTGAAATCGTCTTCTGCATACTGTATATCATTCGCTATGATAAATATTGCGAACATTACCGTTATCATATGTATATTGCACAATTTTCCCTGTAGAAGCGTTTACGTAAGATCTTTTTTCTTGCTATTTCGGCTTCCAGAAGTTGCATTTGAAAGAAAATATATCATTGCATAGCCTTCGGCATGGAAAATATCTGCGCATATTTTCTGCTTCTTCACAATTCAAAGTCCTTCCGCCAGGAGGCACCTGCGTGTATATCTATCTGAAAGAGTATCTCTCAATTCCAAAAACCCAACTAATTTTTTTCGGTAGAACACCCTTCACTAAAAATACTTTTTTGGCCCATTTCCTTCTTGCAATACGCAGCGTTTTTTTTTAATATCTGTACTTCTAATATTTGGATTAGACAAATAAATTCCTTTAGCTTCGGATACCTTCCACTATGAAGAACATTTCCTGTACGATTTGAACATTTTCGTAATGCCTATTGATATCATTACTAGTAGTAATTAGCTTTTCCTACTTGTGGAAATTTTGCCTCCTTTAGAAATCCTGCTGAAAAAACAGTTCTAGCCGGTTCCATTCACTATGAAGTCCTCAGTACACCCAAGATTTCGGCGTCATGTTTCTTGTTTAACGCTTTAACTGGTGGAGCAAATTAACTCAAAGTGTCAGCAAAATGTGCAAAAATCAGCTAGGATGATATACACCATATTGACAAAAGTCACCGGACACCACTCAAGAAGCAAATAAACGAATCCGCTGCGTTGTTAAGATGCGCGGTACAGCTGCAAACGGTATAAAAACAAGCCTGCAGCTGACCGCGATCATAGCGCACTGTGAGGTTGAATGAAAATGTCGCGGCGGGAGAGAACTGACTTTGAGAAAGGAAAGATTGTTGAGTGTTATATTAGTGGGTTGTCCATAAGGGAAACTGAGAGGCATTTAGACATACCCAAGTCAACTGGTTTCGATGTACTGAATAAGTGGATGACACATGGCGTGCCTGAAGCAGCAAAACGTACCGGCAGACCAAAGAAAATCAGTGATAGAGGACGTCGAAGCCTCATCGAGTTTTTACAGCTAACCGACGGTGTACTGCACAAGACCTCAGTGTAAAGGTGAGTAAAAATTCTGGATTCTCGGTATGTACGCGTACCATTCGCAGAGAACTTCATTCCATGGGTTACCGTGGTCGTGCGGATGCTCATAAGCTCTTCATCACCTTTCGGAATGCTATTCGTTGTTTAGTATGGTGTAGAGAACATTTATCGTGGACCGTAGATCAATGGAAACTGGTACTATGAACTGATGAATCCAGATACACGATCCATCAGTCAGATGGCCGTGTGTGGGTATGGCGGCAGCCGGAGAAACGCCATTTATCACAGTGTACTGTTCCTACGGTCAAGTTTGGAGCTGGCAGTGTACTCATGTGGGGGTGTTTTTCGTGGTATGTTCCCGGCACATTGATTATCGTGGACAAACCTGTTCACCAGCAAGTTTATCTCGATATTCTGGAAAATTAGGCCTTACCAACTCTGTGGCAATAGTATGGGAACCGAGCCTTGTTTGGTACCAGCATGACAATGCACTGAGCCATAAAGCAAGGACTGTTACGGCGAGGTTTGACGATAATCCTGTATCGTTTGTCAACTGGCAAGCATAGAGCCCTTATCTTAATCTCATAGAGCACCTAAGCCATTAATTAGAGTGCCGCATAGGAAGCTTGGAACCAAGGCGTACTACTAAGCAACAGTTAGCGGCAGCATTATGTACTGAATAGAAGCGCATACCTATCGCTGTGTTCCAAAACCTTGTCGAAAGCATGTCTCAAAGGGTCAGTGCATGCGCATTAAGGCCAAAGGTGGACCGACACCGTACTAATGTATGTCAATATATGCTATATTGTACTTCTCTTCTAGGTGTCCGGTGAATTTTGTCAATATAGTGTATTCGCTGTCTAAGATGTGGGCTGAATTCCGCTGGAACGAGTGAGCCTTCGCATAAGGAAACGTTACTTTCCCCTTAGGCTTGTTATGTATAAAGTGGTGATGATTGACACTAATCCTCTCTTCCGGATTACTTGCTAAACCGGTCTATAACAAGGGCGACGAATCCGAGGAAGGGGAGATATTTGAGACACTTGTTTCTACACAGTGGCATAATTAATGTCCCTGCCAAAGGAACTAGCCTTCTACATCACGCCTCGGGTTATGGAGCAAAGAATACGGGACTAGAAGGGTACGCTCATGACTAGTGTTAGGCTTGTGGTGTGTACTGCTGAGGTGAGAGGGGTAAAGTAATTACTTGGACGTACCTTTGAGAAAACCCCACCTTTATGAGAACACGTCTGTTCGGAGGTGCAGAAAATTTTGCGCACCATTTCGTTCAGCTACATCGGCCGTTTAACGGGTTAAATGTTCCATTCCGTAACGCTCCTCGCCTGTTCCTATTTGCAAAGCCGACAGAGAAAACAACTAGGGAACAAGAACCGTGTAACCGCTATGCTTTAGTTCGTATTATTAATCGAAAAATCAAGATTCAAATAAAGGATATTTTAATAAAACTGACGATGCGAAGACTCTCAGACACGCGAAAACATGAACCCAAATTAAAAGCATTTGTAAAATAAAATCACTGCAATTTCTTTGAACGGCATCGTGCCATAAACCTTTCAAATCTAAAGCTCGTCCTTGAAACTACCTCAGCTTCAAACCCCTTAAAGCTTCAAGTGAAATACGACGCTGAGAAAGGAGCGTTACCTTCACACCAGACAGAATTAGATAGATCTTTGCCTATCGTAACGTTCGTCGTTTAGCGGTTCTTTGAGTAAAAGCAAGCGAAGAGTACATGACCGTACTGAGAACGCATTCTCCTGAATTAACACCACATACATCCAACTTTCCACTGAGTGCTTTCTCAAATGTTAGAAACTTGGTTCATCAAACGAACTCTTAAAATAATTTTGTGAACCGTCGTAGTGTAAGGCGCGCGTTTTATCCCATTATTCTAGAATACCTGACTCATCGAAAGAGAAAATGATCTAATTTCTCCAGGCCATTTAGTAAAAGTTATTCCTGCTTGAATTTGGCACCTCGTTAATTTTAACAAATTAAAAGCAATTTTAGATTGGAAGGTTACAAGTTTCAGTTTTATGAGTGCTGATACGTATGTACACGCAGTTTCTAAATAGTTAGAGCTATCTATTTCTAGGATAAAATCTGCTTCAAAATTGAAAGTTGTTTCGTTCCATGTCGTTAGTAATACTAATTTTTATCTAAATAGTTGGAGCAAAATGAAGTAAAATAGTAAGAGCAAATATAAACATTAATATAGTAAGAGGAAATATAAACAGTAAAATATTTAGAGTTAATAAATAGTTAAAGTTCATAAATAGTTAATAAATAGTTAAAGTTCATAAATAGTTAATAAATAGTTAAAGTTCATAAATAGTTAATTATAAGTTAGTGTAATAATAATAACATATAAGTTATGATAATGATATATAAGTTAATGTAGTAATTATAATAATAATGATAAGTTAATAATAGTTAATATAAGTCAATAAGAGTTAGTAATATTAGAGTTATTAGTTATTTAAATAGTTAGAGTTAATAAATTGTAAGAGTTAAAGTAGTTAATAGCAAATATAAATAGTAAAATAGTTACAGCAAATATTGAAATACTGTAGTTAGAGCAACCTAAATAACTAGAGCAACGTATTTCCAGGAAAAAATCTGCTTCAAAAATGAAGAATTTTTCTTTCCATGTCGTTTGTATACAAGGGCTGGACAAAATAATGCCAACACCTGGGACATAGGCGATATATCATTATTAATAAGGTGTGCGACCACCATTAGCCTTTAATACAGCTTCGAACCTTCTTGGAATAGGTACATACAGCTTTTGAATAGTCTCCAGTGAACTGCTGTTCCGTTCTTAAAATAATAAAATGACATTAGTAATTCGAATTTATTGGCGTAAAATAGTAATCAAGGTATCCAAGCTTTCGCACGTGAACCAGACGGATTTTATAAAGAAGTTAGACAGCAGTTTGCTGTCTACCTGCGTAGCAAACAGCTGTCTAGATAGAACATGTTGAACAGCAAAACAAACAACCCTCATTGCCGTGTTAATAATCCTGCTGTTCCAAGGATGTATCTTCCATAATTTCCTCAATACAACTTTGTTTCTCATGGGTTATACTCTAATTAAAGAAATTCATTCCGTTTTTATAACCACAATTCTGTGGCTTTATGATGGTGTTTAGCATCTCCAAAACATGGACTATATTTTCAAAGACGGTAAAATGTTCGCTGACTGCGGTTCCAGATGCTTTGAAGAACAGTACAGACAGTCCCCGGGGTTACAAACGCCCGACTTACGTAGGACCCGTAGTTACGAACCAACCCCCCTAAAGCCTATTATATTAACATTTCGAGTTAATAATTGCCGAAATTGAGCATTACAATGCCGAATTTCTTTTTATAATTATTTTTAAATGACGACAACTTATTGGTTGTAATTCGGCATTACAATGGTTCCTAATAACAAAGGGGCGCTATTTTGCGACGGGAGTCAAAATATTGCACGTCTACAGCGATTTGTGGTCTCGTCAGCCCGAGGTAGGCCAAAGACATCGTTCCTTTCAGTCCGACCACGTATCTGTTAATAATGTCTTGAGTGTGTTACTCTATTTGGCTTTAATTTTTTTTTTTTTTTGCTTGTAACCTCGTAACCATGGCACCAAAGCGTAAATGTGATTCAAGTGATAGTGATGCATTAAACAAAAAAAGAAAAAAATAGAAGTTGATCACGATTGAAACTAAAATAGAAATCCTAACACGATCGGGAAAAGATGAAACGCCCACCAACACTGGAAAAGCGTTAGGCTACAAGCGGTCAAAGATCAGAATAATTTTAAACGACAAAGCGAAGGTAACGGAGAACGTAAGAGGCTCTGTCCGGATGAAATCTACAATTATTACTAAGCAACGCTGTAATTTAATTATTGAAATGGAAAACTTATTACTAATTTGGTTAGAGGAAAAATTATTATTACTCATATTACTATACTGCAGATGTTTTGATGTATTTCGAACTGTTTCCTTAACGTTTTTATGCATAGAAAGGTATACTATTACACTGAAGAGCAACTGAATTAGAGATACCTGTCTAGTAACGTGTAGCACGACCTTTCGCCCTGATGACGGCGGCGATTCGTCTCGGCATGGACTCGACAAAACACCGGAAGCGTTGGGAAGCCATACGGATCTACGACCCCTGAACAAGCTCCCACAGTTCACGAAGATTTGATGGAGGGGGTTCAGAGCCTCGAACACCTCTCTCCATGGCATCCCAGATGTGCTCTATTGGATTGAAATCAGGTGACCTAGCTGGCCAAGGAAGCGAGGTCACGTCGGTGCAGTGTTCATCCAACCATTCGGATACAATTCGGGAGCTGCATTGTCTTGTTGCATGATAAGGTCCCCAGTGGGATGTTGAAGACGCACAAACGGGAGCAAATGGTCGTCAAGGATATCCCGGAACAACGTTGACCTGTGAGGGACGATGTCATATGTACCAGGGGTCCCATTTCAGTCCGCGTAAACAGCCCCCAGACGAGTATGACACTCCCACCAGCTTAAAGAGTACCCTGCTAGCAAGAAGAATCCATCGCTTCATGTGGTATGCGCCGTACTCGTACCCTGTCATCAGCGTGTAACAACGTGAATCTCGACTCATCAGTCCAGGCAACATTTTTTCACATGTCTAGGGTCCAGTGGCGATGTTCTTGCGTCCATGCTAATTTTTGCACCCTGTGATGTGTGTTCAGCAGCGGTACCCTCGTGGGACGATGGCTTCTGTACCCCATAGCGAGGAGATGGTTCTGGATGGTGTGGCCGCTTACACGTTTTCGTGCACCAGCGTTAAATTGCCGAGTGATTTCTTGCACTGCGGCCCGTCTATCCGCTGTTGCAACGCGAGCTAGCCAACGATGACCCTGCTCATCCACACGCTGTTGTGCACGGCAGTTGGCCCTTGCAGGGATGGTTTTACCGGATTCGATGTACTCACGCTGCACCTGTGACACAGTGGCTCATAAAAATCCGAGTGCCTGCGCGACTTCCAAGATGGAGTGACCCATTCGTCGGGTCCCGAAAATTCGCCTACAATCAACTGCGCTTAGATCCTTCGTCTTACCCATATGCATCCGACTCTTACTTATTCCCGTCGCATTACTCCTTATATTGTCGGATCGCTGCATACGTCATGCCGTTTTCAAGACCTCCCACAGCGCCACATTTGCATAACGCCAGCTGTCTCTAATTCAATTGCTCTTTAGTATATATACTACAAGCTACGTCTAATAAAATCCAGACTGACCGCATGATTGACGTCACAATAGTTGGATAAAAATGTCACATGTATACCGGAAGACATCAGTCCTTGGCCAATCAGCAAACAGTTGGAAACCGGTTTATACCGATACCAAAAGACAGCAGACGAGTATTAAGGCACGTTGCACACAAGCGGATTTTTTCGAGCAAGCATTAAATCTCCCGGCTGTCTTACCACTTGTTTTAAAGGGAACTATGGAGTTATACCGAGACTTTCAGACATTAGAAGCGGTAAAAATTCCGACGCGGTAGCAGCTCAGCTCCAGAGGCATTCGCTATAAACCTGGCGGCGAAAATACCGTCCAAATTTAGAAAAACGTATGAGTAAGGGAAGATGGCGGTGGCGCAGTAGTGTAAGCGATGGTTTTGATCATTCGATGGAGATGGGTCCGGGTTCGAATCCCAACAAGGTATGGATGATGTTTGTCTTAAGGCTCTGGCTCTCTCCCTTCCCTGGAACTAGTGACCCTAAATTAGGGACGGGCGACTGCTTATAGCCCACTGAGTTGCTCACGGTGGTCGTTAAACCTTTTTTCAAAAAAAAAAAAAAAAAAAAAAGGCAAGATGTGCACACAAGCGGCCAGCCAATCTTCCATTGCTACAATAAAATACTCCCTCCTGTGAGAAGGAGTGGGGAACAAAGTGCTGTTGCACAAAGAGTAGTTCTCGTTCATCCTTCAGGCGTTTTTTCCACCGTTCTAGCAATAAAACAGCTTGTGTGAAAGCTAGCCAAAAACTGCACTGGCGGGACGGTTTTATTGAATCGCCGGAAAACATCTGCATGTGTGAAACTGGCCTGAGGGAAATGAAATCAGTTATATGCACGGATATGAAATCAGTTCACACCAGGTGCCATGGGCGCCGACAAGAGGGTCACATGTGTCACTTGACCCCCTGTAGAATTACTTTTCCCTTTATTTTATTTTACTTTATTTTATTTATTACTGTTTTTTTACACTCGCAGAACTGGACCACAAGGAAAGATGGAGTTTGCAGAGCTTAATTTAATATCCCAATTGTATTGGAAATTTGGAATTGGAAAACGATAACGTGAAAACGGAAAACCTAGCAAACCGTAAGGACGTAGCACGCCCAAACAAGTTCCTCTCAGGGTGGTGTGTGCTGAACTTAAAAGGCTTGGTGTGGCCCGGTTTGACACTGTTCATTATTTTGAAAACAGTTACCATTGTACATGATAATACATGACTACTACTAACATACATTTTCTTCAAGAGCAGCATCAATTAATAATAATAATAATATTAGTAGTTGTTGTAGTAGTAGTAGTAGTGTTCTAGTGACCTAAGTAATAGTAATAGCATTAATCTTTCATTTTCACGAATTACTGTTTTCTACATATTAGCCAAACTTTAATTAATTACACTTGACCCGCTTGAAAAATTTTCTGCTGGCGATCGTGATAGGTGTTGCATAAATATTGTAACCGGAGGTTTATTTCCTCAGCGATTGGTTGCAGAAATATACAGTACTTCCAATTGGAAGAATTATCAGAATGATACGTAGAATTATGTCATAGCAGTTTCACTACAGAGGGTGGTATGTGCATAAAAATCGAAATCTGAATTTTGTACTTCCCCACAGTGAACAATATTCATGTAGAAAATGTTACGTGGTGTCCTAATTAGCAAAGAGAAAGCAACGCCGTCTGTCTAGCTTCAAATATCACTGAGATATCATGAATATGAGTAACGAACATGCGTGTGCGCAGACATGTATTTAGTATAGTTACATCACTTTTATCAACTATAAGCAGGGCTTGAAAAATGCGGTCGTCTGCTCGTCTGTGGCGAGTGAAAAGTTTTATTTGACGAGTAAAGATTTCAGTACAGCAGTTTAAATTCAATCGGAAATGATTTACACCGTTAACGTGCCTATTTTTGGAAACGTAAAAATGTCAGTTTTTTTAATAAAGCTTATTTTAATTCACAGAACTGATGCGTTCTTCTGCGCCAGCATGGGAAACCGGTTTCTCCGTGAAGGAAATCGGACAGCGAATGATGTGAGTAAAAACATCCAGGCACGGTGCGCTTAACAAGGAACACGAAGCAAGAAGCCGTAAGCCCGGTCGAATGATTTACCACTAAACCTTGTGTGAAAATATAACCAGGGTAAGAGTCACATGCGCCTCGCGAGCTACCACCTAGCCAATTGCTGTCGTAGGTCAAGCTGTTGGGAAAGTTATGAAACATTGAGGGATTCTTGCATCATCTACTCTAGAGGGAGAAAACTAAGTTTCTTTTATTATACAATGGTTAATCATTTAAATTTGGTTAGCGTTAAAATATTACTCCTGTGATGTACATAATTTTTAACAAATCAAATTTTAAAAGAACGTTTTCTTAAATAGACTATTATTTTTCTTCTGGGATATATTGGAAGCAAAATATCGATATATCTATCGTTTTAGTTATCACATTCCATTAACAACATCGTTGTTTGCGTTTGTGCGACTAGTATTTGTGTCAGTCGCTTGCCACTTATCCTTCGACACCGTTCCAAAATAGAGTGATTTTCGAATATTTATGATCTCAACAGTTTTTATGATAGCACAGAAGTAACTGACTATTTTTGACTATTTACAATGTACTATTTTGACTATTTACAATGACTATTTTTGACTATTTAAAACTATTTGACTATTTACGAGTATAATTAGCTTTTCATTTTTAGTACTGAGGATTAATCCCAGCCCTGCTGCTTAAATAGTTTTTTCGTCTGGGATATATTGGAAGAAAAATATCGATATATCTATTGTTTTAGTTATCCCATCCCTTTAAACAACATCGTTGTTTGTTTCATCACCAAAAACCAATCGTGCTGATATTACCAAACTATGAACATGCCGTGTTGTGTTATACACGATAAAAATGACGAAAATATCATTTAAAACCCTTTAATGATAAATTAAAACCAATTTCATGAGTACTTTTAATCCTACTTTAGGACCATCCTCAGATGAAATGAACACGACCTAGAGATCACACAGGTTAATATAACATGCACATTGCCAGATTACCATATACGCATGATTAAAGTTTAACACACTATTGACGTAAGCAATTAATGCCCTATGAAATTGAGTCAGCATTCACGGTGAGGAATAGGGTTGTGACGTCCACACTGTATGAGGTTTTTCCAAACTCCCGATACAGGTACTGGAAACTCATCATTGCAGCACCAGTCCATATTCTTAAGAATTAACAAACTCTCTGCTAATAACAAAGCTGACTTACTTGATGGGGTCACCACTACAGCCGCTTTGTCCCATTCAGGTTCATATCCTCCTCCGCAAACAGTCCTTGCCAACGCTGTGTTTTGTGCACCATTGAGGACACTATATTTGTGTTCCATAACTCTAGTCTCTAATTTCCTGGATGTAGAACCGATGTATGCAGACTCCGAATTACCTGCATCATTAGAACGTAATGGAATATTGTAAATTCCCCATTTGTCGATGTCTTTCACAGAATCTAGGTCGCTGCAGATCAGGGTACGGATGTTTTTCGTCCTTACCCCAAAATCAATACGATATTTTCGGCAGATATTCTTTAGGGCTTGAACAATGGGCGGCACATATTGTACTGATCTTACATATCTTGAGATTTGGTCTTCACTGGACAGCGTGATAGTTGTCCGGTTCGAAATTCTGTGAATTACACTCCGTATCATGTCCTCACAGTACCCGAAGGTTCGAGTCTGGTCTCTGATTATCTCTGCTCCAAATGTCCAAAATTGTAAAGAGGACTAATGCGATAAAGCACATTTGGAGCCAGAGACATCAGGGACTAGACTCGAACCTTCGGGTACTGCGAGGACATGATACGGAGTGTAATTCACAGAGTTTCGAACCGGACAACTATCACGCTGTCCAGTGAAGATCGAATCTCAAGATATGTAAGATCAGTACAATATGTGCCGCCCATTGTTCAAGCCCTAAAGAATATCTGCCGAAAATATCGTATTGATTTTGGGGTAAGGACGAAAAACATCCGTACCCTGATCTGCAGCGACCTAGATTCTGTGAAAGACATCGACAAATGGGGAATTTACAATATTCCATTACGTTCTAATGATGCAGGTAATTCGGAGTCTGCATACATCGGTTCTACATCCAGGAAATTAGAGACTAGAGTTATGGAACACAAATATAGTGTCCTCAATGGTGCGCAAAACACAGCGTTGGCAAGGACTGTTTGCGGAGGAGGATATGAACCTGAATGGGACAAAGCGGCTGTAGTGGTGACCCCATCAAGTAAGTCAGCTTTGTTATTAGCAGAGAGTTTGTTAATTCTTAAGAATATGGACTGGTGCTGCAATGATGAGTTTCCAGTACCTGTATCTGGAGTTTGGAAAAACCTCATACAGTGTGGACGTCACAACCCTATTCCTCACCGTGAATGCTGACTCAATTTCATAGGACATTAATTGCTTACGTCAATAGTGTGTTAAACTTTAATCATGCGTATACGGTAATCTGGCAATGTGCATGGCATACACTATCTACCAAAAACGTAATTGGGCACCCCTGCAATCGACGATATCTGCGGTCCAAATACACATCACGGGCGCCGCCGGTAAATATCGTGTGGGAAACAACAACGCAACCAGTCGCATGCAAGATGCCACGCAGTTCGGAGCTCTCTGATTTCGAGAAAGGTGTAATCGTCGGGTATCACCGAAATGGCCAATCCATACGTGACATATCCAGCAAGTTGAAGTACCCAAAATCGACAGTGGCCTACGTGATTGACAGGTGGAAGATGAGAGGTGACTGTCGGAATGTGCCCTGACCCGGCAGACCCATCAAAACTGGGAGTTAGAGACCGACGGGAGCTGGCCAGAGAAATTTGGAAGAACCACACCAAATCGATGGGCCACATCCGCGAGGAGTTTCAACAGGCATCCGGGAATGTTCTTTCGATGAATACCATCCGTAAGGAAGCCCATCTTCTTGGTTATCATGAACGCGTGCTGCCGCCCACAAGCCTTTGATCACCAAGTCCAATAGCGCTGCTCGGCAAACGTGGTGCAAAGAACGTCGACAGTGGACCGTTGAACAGTGGAAACAAGTTCTTTGGAGCGACGAATCAAGGTTAACCCTCTACCGTTCGGATAGCAGGGTCTGGGTTTGGCATCTGCCTGGAGAACGCCTCCTGCCGGAATGTATTGTGCCAACTGTGAAGTTCAGCGGCGGTGGAATTATGCTTTGGGGGTGTTTCTCCTGGTATGGCACGGGACCCTTGGTCGCAATTCCTGGTAGACTCAACGCCAAGACCTGCTGCACCATTTTGGATGACCATGCGCTTCCTACGTTGTGGCAGTTTTACGGGGTGGAACCATGTTACTTTCAGGATGACAATGCCACCTGTCATGTTCCGAGGTCCACCATGGATTGGTATGGTGACAATACTGTTAATCGAATGGACTGCCCTGCGCGTAGCCCGGACTTTAACCCTGTCGAGCACTTCTGGGACGAGTTGGAGCGTCGACTTAATGGGTATCCCCACCGTCCGAAGTCGGTGAAGGAACTGACCAGTCTTCTCCAAGCCGAATGGAAAAAAATACCGCTAGTCGTCGTACAACGCCTGGTTGAGAGTATGCCCTGGAAGGTCGCAGCTGTAATCGCCGCTCGTGGAGGCTCCACCAACTATCGAAGGTGATTAAACTTCGTTTTCCTTTGCTATCACAGGTGTCCAATTACTTGTTGGTATATAGTGTATTAACCTGTGTGATCTCTAAGTCGTGTTCATTTCATCTGAGGATGGTCCTAAAGTAAGATTGAAAGTAATCATGAAATTGGTTTTAACTTATCATTAAAGGTTTTTAAATGCCATTTTCGTCATTGTTATCGTGTATAAAACGACATGTTCATAGTTGGGCGATCGTTATTTGTGTTTGTGCAACTAGTATTTGTGTTAGTCGTTTGCCACTTATCCTTCAACACCGTTCCAAAATAGAACGATTTTCCGCATATTTATGATATCAACAGTTTTTTATGATAGCGCAGAAGTAACTGACTATTTTTGACTATTTACAACTGTTTGGCTATTTACGAGCATAATTAGCTTTTTAATTTTAGTACTGAGGATTATTTCGAGCCCTGCTGGACTGTCAATTTTTAGCTGGCGAGTAAGATATTTACATGATCGGTGAGCCAACATGGAATTTTTCAAGCCCTGGCTATAAACATGATGTCTGACAGTGGCTGGATTATTACGGTTGCACTTACACCGATATTGATTCCTGCGAGCAATGAGTAACCCGTTAAATGTTCGCTTTCGGATGTTAATTCATATTTAGATTAGCCATCCAAATAGTCTCATGCAAATCAATAAACCGTTTTACGAATTTATTCGTAGTTAAACTAGCCATCTTGCTGTGGCACAATATCAATTACTGGAGATACTGTTTATACATCAACAACATTGATTTGGACAAGACAGAGCGCCAAACCACCAATATCGAAGAAACACAAATTGGCTGAATTCAGAATTTGAGCAAAGGATGGATAGGCTTACGAGGACATGTAGAATGACCACTCTGGCCCCCTGACCGGTTACCTTTGTACCTTTGTTAGGTATACTGCGTAGTATGCTAAATTTCGCAGCTCTAAGTAACTAGAAATGTGAAAGATGATCGTATGGACTGAAGATTCACGCTACCAACGTGTTCGTTTGGATGGATATATTCGCATGTAGCATTTGGTCAGGAAATATTGTCGGGCGGATTGCATTGCTCTTACAGTAGGATGTAACGAAAATACTTTTTTAGGAAATCAAATATCCAATAGTGTGGAGAAGTTGTCTTATGGGTTCCTTGTGATGTGTGTTCAATTTTATTTATATCATTTAATATCTTCAGTTGCCTCTGGAGCTTTAAATTTCACAATTTTTGTAAAAAGAATGGGCAAATAAAATGCATTTTTCTAAAACGTTTTTATTAAACTACGACTTGCATTAGTGCGAAAAACATTAATCATGTTTCTCCTGTTAAGAATGAAAAATATTATTGATATTGATATACATCATCAATTGCCGCTGGGACTTTTTATTTCAAACATTTTTGTGAAAAACTGCCAAAAAATTAGTTTTGAAAAATACTGATACATTGAAATTGATACATAAAACCATTGTTAGAAAGATAGATACATACCACAACCAGTCCACCACTCAACGATTCTTAGTTGTTCATTGAATTATACAGTGTTCTTTCTTTGTCTTGAAATTTGTCATCCTTCTTCGTGATGCGAGTCTTGACCGAATATATCCATCTATGCCTTGGGCACCACAAACTGCAGCAGAAGCTTCTGTTACCAGGTTCATAAACCTCTCAACTGCGTGGGTATGGCATATGGAAATTTCTTCACCTCATGTAAATCATCTGAATTAACCAATTCTTTCAGAGTCTCATCAGAAATGCGAGAGATATTATAGGTGGCTCTGTTGAATGACATTCCTGCCAGTCAATGAGGTTAATGTAGTCGTCTGCATTAAAGCTAAGTTCAGGTAACCTGAATTGTCGAATTTCAGATACTTTCACATTTTTAGCTTTCAATAAGCGTAGCAACCTCAGTTTCCTCACATGCACACGCTCATCGGTGATCATCGAAAGCAGTTTTCTTTCCGGGAGACCAAAATATCAATTTCTTGCGATGACTGGATCTACGATTACCTTATGTTCAGTGCTAAGGTAACGAGATAGCTTAATGGTCTGCCACAAGTGTCGAGCACCTTCTGTGCATGATGGATTTACTCTTATGGTAAACCACATCTTGCAGTACACTCTCATAATGAACTTCACAATCGTCCGCAAGTTATCCGAAGGATCACTACATCCAACATTTTAGCGCAGTATCCTAGTGGCAGTAGTTAGCCATTTTGCATGGAATGGTCTTCCAGGATTCTTTCTAGCCAAACCTGTTAAGCTAGTTCCCGAAGATACTCCTCTGCAAATATCGAGTAAATACTTTTGAACTGAACTTCAGATTTTGGTGTCGATATCAGGTAATTATCAATTATGAAAAAGCCTTTGATTCAGTGAAACCATCAGCAGTTGCAATGGCTCTGAAATCCTACGGTATTGAAGATGCATACATTAATATTATTAATAATTATTAATAATCTATGAAAGCGCAAGTGCAAAGATTCAGCTGTTTGAAAATACAACACACATAAAAATTGGAAAGGGAGTGAGACAAGGTGACACCATATCTCCGAAGCTCTTTAATGCCACATTGTAAAATGTCTTTCAATCACTGAACTGGGAAAACAAAGGGATAAAGATTAATGGAGATTATCTAACCCACCTTCGTTTTGCTGATGACGTAGTCATTTTTGCAACTACCCCATCAGAGCTGCAGAGTATGATCCAAGAACTTGCTGACAAGAGTAAAGAAGTGGGATTAAAAATGAACTTTCAGAAGACAAAAGTGATGTTCAATGCTTTTTTAAGAAATGAAGATTTATCGATTGATGGAGAAAAGCTGGAGATAACAGACACGTACGTTTATCTTGGACAGCAGATATCAAGTGAGGGTCACATTGATGAAGAAATTAATCGGCGTAAAAAACTTGCCTGAAGAGCGTTTGGAAGAAACGGCATAATTTTCAAGAGCAATATGCCATTATGTCTTAAAAGAAAAGTGTTTGATCAATGCATCCTTCCAGTTCTTACGTATGGTGCAGAGACGTGGACCTTAACTAAAAGAGACATACAAAGGCTGCAGACAACTCAAAGTAGCATGGAGAGGTGCATGCTTGGTGTAACCAGGAGAGATAAGAAAAGGAACATCGTGGATCAGAAAAATGACTAGAGTGGAGGACATCATGGTCAGAGTTAAATCCCTGAAATGGCATTGGGCTGGACATACTGCCAGAAGGACAGACCATCGATGGACAGCCGAAATTTTAGATTGCATCCCAAGGGACATGAAAAGACCCAGAAGAAGACCACATGGGAGATGGGTGGATGAAATTCGAAAGTATGCGGGTGTGACATGGAGGAGATTGGCACAAGACAGACCGTTGTGGAGGAAACATGGGGAGACCTTCGTCCAGCAGTGGATTGATAATGGTTCACAATGATGATGATGATGATCAGGTAATTCAACTTCTACCGGTGCAAAATCTGCAACATTAAGTCTCACGGAATTGAATCTGTTTCCCATAGGGACCATTAAATCATTGCAACCCAGAAGTAGGCCCATCCAGGGCTTGTAAAAGGTACCAAGGAGAAAGTTCGTTTGCGTGTATTTGGCACAAAATCCATTGTAAAGGCATTCCGATATCCCGCTCAATGAGTGCAATGACGCCATTACTCGTTCCTGTATTTACATTAGTTCCATCGCAACCTATCGCTACAACTTCAGATGTTAATATATTGTGATTTATAAAACAGAGTATATTAGACTTAATGCATTGGCCAAGACCCGTCTCATATGCGCCGTAGCCAAGACAGACTTAGACTGGTTCCTCCACCAAAACTGCATGTTTCTCTTTCACAGTAATTCTAGAATAATTTCGTTTATCTGTTATCATTGTGGCATCCTTACGGCTATCGAAATATAAGCTCTCTGGTTTTTTATATTTCTTCTTCACTTCACATTTGAGCTCTGTTCTTAATTATTTTCCCTTTCTGTGCATTTTACTTTTGTCTATAACACTTGAAGAGTCCCCTTCATTTATAACGTGTATGTCCTCCAATATTGCACTGGCAATTAATGCAGGAATTCTGCTAGTGACACCGGTTCTATTGCAGGCCTGATCCAGATAATCTTACTCGTTGGGCCGTGGATTCGGGCTTCCTTTTTCGTCTACACCTAGATCAAATATTCATGTTTGGATAGAAAGAATCTTGGAAGACTATCCCATGCAAAATGGTTAACTACTGCCACTAGGATATTACGGTACAATGTTGGATGTAGTGATCCTTCGGAAAACTTGCGGACCGTTGGGGAGTTCATTATGAGGGTGTATTGCAAGATGTGGTCTACCATAGGAGTAAATCCATCATGCACAGAAGGTGCTCGACGCTTGTGGCAGACCATTAAGCTCTCTCGTTACCTCAGCGCTGAACATAAGGCAATCGTAGAACCAGTCATCGCAAGAAATTGGTATTTTGGACACCCGGAAAGAATACTGCTTTCGATGTGGGCATTCACATGTGAGGAAACTAGGGTTGCTATGCATATTGAAAGGCAACAATGTGAAAGTATCTGAAATTCAAAAATTCAAGTTACCCGAACTTAGCTTCAATGCGGACGACTACATTAACCTCATTGACTGGCAGGAATGTCAATCAACAGAGAGACCTATAATATCTCTAATTTTTCATGAGACCCTGAAAGAATTGGTTAACTCAGGGCAGTTACTGGAGGGAAGAAATTTCCATATACCGTACCCACGCAGTTGAGAGGTATATCAAGCTGGTAACAGAAGCTTCTGCTGCAGTTCGTGGTGCCCAAAGCAGAGATGGATACATTCGATCAAGACTAGTATCACGAAAAAAAATGACAAATTTCAACACAAAGAAAGAATATAATGCAATAAACAAGTAATAATCGTTGAGTGGTGGACTGGTTTTGGTATGTACCTATATTTCTAACAATGTTTTTCATGTATCAATTTCAGTGTATCAGTATTTTTCAAAACTAATTGTTTTCATAGTATTTCACAAAAATATTTGAAATAAAAAGTCCCGGCGGCAACTGAAGATGTGTGTATATATATATATATCAAAATCTATAATATTTTTATTCCTAACAAGGGAACCATGAGGCAAATTGTCTTCGCACTATTGCAGATCGTAGTTCAATAAAAACATTTTTAGAAAAAATACATTTTGTTTACTAATTTTTTTACAAAAATTGCGAAATTAAAGGCCTCAGGGACAAAGGAAGATATTGACTGATATAAATAAAATTTTACACACATCATAAGGAAACCACCATGCGATTGGATATTTGATTTCCCAAAAAAGTATTTTTCCTATACACCTTGTCCTACAGTCAAGTTTCAAGAGGGAATGTGATGGGTATGGGGCTGTTTTGGCTGGAAATCAGTCGATCATTTGGTTGTGGTGCTCTCCAGCTTATCGGCCGCTCGACACTAAAATATTAAGAACAATTCCGCCCTATGTACGCTGTGACAATAATTCGGCACTGATTCCTGCCTGTTTCAGGGAGGGAGATATGCCACAACTCAAAGATTGTCCAGGCCTGGTCTAATGATCAGGACGTAGAAGTGTGGGATTGGTCGAACAAAAATCCCGACCCAAATTCAATAGAACACTTAGCACGAGCTCAAACGCCCAGTCCGTTCTGAGTCGGAAAGATTTCCTGAACTGCGGCTCTTGTGTAGGCTTTTCAGGAGGAGTTTAGAAACATTCTGGTACAAACCTAAAGCATGCCTAATCAGGACGCTGTTGCTATATACACCAAAGATCGGTCTACTTTGTACTGATGACGCCAAATTGCTATATACGCCAACAACGGGTACTTTCTACTGATTACGCCATATTGTTATATACGACAAAAGTGGCTCTACTTTGTACTGATTACGCCAAATTGTTATATACGCCAAAGATGGGTATACTTTGTACTGATTACGCCAAATTGTTATATACGCCAAAGATGGGTCTACTTTGTACTGATTACTCCAAATTGCTATATAAGCCAAAGATGGGTCTACTTTGTACTGATTATCCAAACTGTTATATACGCCAAAGATGGGTCTACTTTGTACTGATTACTCTAAATTGCTATATACGCCAAGGATGGGTCTACTTCGTACTGATTACGCCAAATTCTTATATACGCCAAAGATGGGTCTACTTTGTACTGATTACGCCAAATTGTTATATACGCCAAAGATGGGTCTACTTTGTACTGATTACTCCAAAGTGCTATATAGCTCAAAGATGGGTCTACTTTGTACTGATTACTTCAAATTGCTATATACGCCAAAGATGGGTCTACTTTGTACTGATTACTCCAAATTCTTATATACGTCAAAGATGGGTCTACTTTGTGCTGAAGCTCCAAATTGCTATATACGCCAAAGATGGGTCTACTTTGTACGGATTACTCCAAATTCTTATATACGTCAAAGATGGGTCTACTTTGTGCTGATTACTCCAAATTGCTATATACGCCAAAGATGGGTCTACTTTGTACTGATTACTCTAAATTGCTATATACGCCAAAGATGGGTCTGATTACTTTGTACTGATTACGGCTTATAAATGCCCTTGTTCACGTTTGACCTCAGTTTTCGAGTAATTTTGTCTAAATGGTGTATGTTTATAAAACACTCGCTATGTTTATGAAACACTGGATGTACCATTTTTTATCTTGATTTTATTAATTGGGTGACATGAAGTACAATAATTTTGATTTAGAAGGATAATTGGGAAATTAATAACACGGGTCACATGAAATGTCGTCTGTCGTGATAATAAGGTAAAAGGTCTCGAAGTGTGAAACAACGAACAGAAATGACGGCTGATTACACCAAAAACATTCGTAGAGTGCTGTCAATTGTCTAAGCGCTGGCTTCCGATTATATATTCATCTATGTAGACCCGAGTGGTCTAAGGTCTTGCATCTAATTGTTGGTCCGAGCGAGCTTGCGTTCGAACCCCCTGAGGACAACTGAGTGGCGTGTTTGTGTTACGGCACTAGCTCTGTCTCCCTTCGCTGAAACCAGTACCTCCAAATTTGGTGCGGGCGATTTCTTACGGCTCTTGATTTGCTCATGGTGTTTGATAAACCGTGAAAAACAACACAATATAGTTAATTTCTAAAAAAATTACATGAGCACAATTACTCCCGTTTGACGGGTACACAGTTCTCATATGCATAATTTATTAATACACTTTTTATGCTTTCCAACCGTAGGTTGAAGAAGTGTATATGCTCCAGATTTGTCAGTCTGTCTATCCGTCTGTCTGTCTATCCTTCGGCACGATAACTCGCGTAAAAATGGTTCGATTTCGATTAAATTTTAGTATGTAATAGGGGATCACCTGGGGACCAACCCTATTGAAAATGGGTGAAATAGGGTCAAAGGTCAGGACAAAGGAGCGGGATTCATTCTATTGCCCTTATGCGTCATAACGTACCTAAAAATGATTCGATTGCGACAAAACTTTAATATGATGTTCCAGATTTATACTGAACCAATTTATATGAATATCATCGAAATGAGTACAAAGGCCAGGGCACAGGAGGGGGATTTTTTCCACAACCATTATCCTCATAACTTGATCAAAAATGCTTCTATTGCGACAAAATGTTTGTTGTTCCGGAGGTATACTGAAGCAATTTTGTTTAATATCATCGAAATGGGGTCAAAGGTCGGGGCACAGGAGCTATATTTGTTCCACAGCCATTATTCTCATAAATTGACTAAAAATGCTTCTAATGCGACAAACTTAAGTTTGTTGTTCCGGAGTTATACTGACCCATTTCTGTTGAATATAATCGAAATGGGATCAAAGGTCAGGACACAGCAGCGAGATTTATTCCACAGCTATTATTCTCATAACTTGAGTAATATTATAATTTCTGGTATGTTGGAAAGCGTATAATAATCAATGCATTGCATGATTTTGCTAACTTGTTTAATTTCAGATAGGGAGACTAAATATGCCCTGCGGTTTTGCAAGAGATGGCAGATTTTCTGAAATTCCACAAAATAGTGATTAATTGACGACATAGCCCCCATACTACGGTACATAACTGCCCTCCAATTTCTGGATTTGGCATTAATTTGTAGCGTTCTAGCCCCTGCAGCTTCTGTAGCGCAATGATCTAAGCACCGGCTTCTGATCGTTCGTCAGAGACAGCGCAAGTCCGGAATGAAGCGTGGGTAGCTCGTTTTCGATATAGCACTGTCTTTCACCCCCCTCCCTAGAACCAGTGGCTGTAAATTAGAAACTGGTTACTAGTTATAGCCAATTGAGTTGCTCACGGTGGTCTTTAAACCCAAAAACAAAACCAAGAATATGTAGCTCCAACAAACCTGCACACGGATATGAAAGTCTCTCACATGAAATTGTTGATAAGCGATTTTTATAAATAAATAGATAACGATCAGTGAGACATCGAGATGATACTTAGATTATTTCAAACAACCTCTCAAATGATCAGCTGACAAAGTCTTGTTAATATTTTGCTAGGGTGTATAACGACTACCATAATAACATCAATGGGCTAAAGTAGTCCACGGTTCCTAATCTAGGGCAACTGCTTCCAGGAAAGGGCGAAACCCAGTGCTGTAAGATAAACACGACATTCAAACCTAACCGGGATTTGTATGAGAGACCCATCTCGTGCGAAAGGTCAGAAGTCAGCGCTTAGACGACTGAGAAATCGGGGAGGTCCTTACTTACTTGAATTTGATCCTAGACGGTACATAATCTACCTCCTAGGTTTTCCGGCCTTAAATTTAACGAAGACAAGACCACACAGGTGGCGTAGTGTTCTAAGGGCTGGTTTCTGACTGTTCATCTTAGATGGGGTAGGGTTCGAATTCCAGTGAGGCATGGATGTTTGTGTTTATCTTACGAAACTGGGTCTCTTTTACCTAGAACCAGTGGCCCTAAGCTAGGGATCGGTGACTCTTTATAGAGTTGCTCACGGATGTTGTTAAACCACCAAACAAGATAAAAACAAAGGAATTAGATTATACGGTTAAAAGGGAAGCACAGATTTAGCCTCCCTGTGACGCAGCTGTATAAGCGCTGGCTTACCACCATTCGTGCATGATGGGTCCGAGTTCGAGTCCCGGTGAAGCATAGATGTCGTGCTTGTCCTACGGATCCAGTGACGCTAAATTAGGGACAGGCGACTAAGTATAGCCCACTGAAGTCAGTGGGCTATAGAAGGTTTAACGACCACCGTGAGGTGGTTGTTAAACCTACAGCAACAACAACGAAAACAGATTTGTATCATGCATTCTTGGAATAAAGACAATACAAAAGGAATTCCATTCGATGGTTTTAAATTATACGGCTTACACAGTTCATAATTTGTGATATCAAAACACAAGAGGGAGACACAAAAACCACGGAAAGAAAACAGAAGCCCACGTAAATTATGAATTCAGAAAAAAAATGAAGTTAATATTTCATCGTCAAAAAATCATTTATGTCACAGTTTTTTGAAACAAAATTGGCGTCATTACAGTTTGCAGAGACACCAGGCATGTAGGTGTATAATGCTCAAACCGCAAATGATAATTAAAGTTTATTTGTGTACAGTAATACGAAGTGTTAAAAGAAACGAGTTTAATGTTCCTTTCGATCCAGTAAAAATAGCTTCATGTAAAAATTAACTTTGGAAAGTGTCATGAAGTGAAAAATGGTTTCATTGTAGAAATTCTGTTGACAAAAAATTACTATTTTTCATTTTTTTGTATCGCTTTTTTTGCAATGTTAATCATTTCTTTGTCCAGTTCATGCTGAAAAAAGGAAGTCACTTTCCACAACGGCTCGACATAGATAAAGCACTCATCAACGAAGAATAATTAATCAGTGATTTTCTGCCCAGTTGCTTTGTAGCATTCTTGGCTAGAAAATCAACCGAGCGGAATTTCAAAGTAAAGGTCTTTAACAGAAATGTGTTAATTTTTTGTGTGAAAGTTTTAAATTTTCAAAGGAATGCCAAAGTGTTTGCGTTTTAGTAAAAGAAAGTAATCTGCCGTTCGTACTGGTTTTTGCATTCCAGAGCTACAGAGACAGAGATACAATGAAGTAACGAGTATGGCGTTGTGTAACATTCTTAAGTGTCTTGTGCTTCTATTTATCATTTAAAATCTACATACCAAAATGTGTCCAAATACCTTCTGCACTATAGGATGAAAAATAAATAAATCTTATGGCGCTTTTCCATAAAAGACTGTGGACAAATGCCATTAATAAACGTTGGTTATGTTTAGGTATATAGCTAAAATTATGAGCAACAAAACGATTATTACGCACAGGAGGATAATTACCATAATACGAGTTTGTAATAACACTGATTTAACGTGAAATGCCATATTTTTGGGGTGGGAGTGTTTCTCTAAGTTATGAGGTGCAAGATTATAGCCTTGTTGAAGAAAGCGAACTCAAAAGGTTATAACAAGGAATGATATAATGTAGAGGATGCTTAGTGTTTTGGCCAAAATATTCAGTGAGGAGTCTTTATGCAAATCGAAACAACTGTTCGTAAACGAGAGAGCATGAATATAAGAAAATATTAAAATTCCGAGGGCCGCCCGGCGGCGCAGTGGTCTAAGCGATGGCCTCTGATCATTCGTCCGAAAGGGGTCCGGGTTCTAATCCCGGTGAGGCATGGATGTTGTGTTTGTCTTACGGCACTGGCTCTCTCCCTTCCCTGGAACCAGTGGCCCTAAACCAGGGACGCGTGACTGTTTATAGCCCATTGAGTTGCTCACGGTGGTCGTTAAACCTCCAATAAAAAAAAATAAAAAAATCCGAGGTCCGATCAAAACGTTCAGAGGCCGATATACAATAAATTACTTACGTTACTTAAGTCTGGCTATGATCTCCCTCAAAGTAGACTCCTTGGGCAGCGATACACCGATGCCAGCGTTTTTAACACTGTTAAAAGGCTCCCTGGAAGTCCTGTTCGCGAATCGTGTCAAGAACCTTCTGCGATTCGCGCTGGATCTCGTCAGCGGTTTCAAAACGCCGACCCTTGAGCTGCGGCTTCATCTTCGGGATTAGAAAGAAGCCGCGGGAGGGGGAGGGGCTAAATTCCGGCGAATAAGGCGATTGAGGAAGGGTAGTCATGTTGTTGAGGCTGCAAAACTGGCGTGTTGCTAACGCTCTGTGAGCTGCTGCAATGTCGTGAGTCGTGATGGAGCAGGAAATCGCTCCTGCGCCACATTTCACGTCGTTTGAGGCGAATGACTTCCGTAAGACGCCGAAGAACATCGCATTAAAATAGGGCGGTGACGGTGTGGCCCTGGGAAACGAATTCACGGTGCACAACCCAACGAATGTCGCAAAACAGGATGAGCATGCTTTTGGTTGCGGTCAGGACCTGTCGGGTGTTCTTCGGTCGTGGAGATACCGGGCTCTTCCACTGCGACGACTGTTGTTTGTGTCTCCGGGTCGTAACCGTAGACCCAAGTCTCGTTCCCAGTGATGACCCGCGACAGGAACATTTCATGCGTCTCCGCTCCCGATTTGCCGAGTTTGACGCAGAATTTGATGTTCGCTCGCTGCTCTAGTTTGCAGTCCATACCGAATTCGAAGCAGTGTTCTGCAAGTGGTCACCAAATATCGTGCAGCATAGCTCCCGATGTTCACAGAACGACGCCACTCGGCACAATGACTCATGAAGGTCACTACCCTCGACCGATACTCGCGCATCCGCGTACCGCCATCTGTTGGTGCGCTACGTACCTAGTCTCGAAACTTTTTGATCGCACTACGTAACGCCCGATACTGAGAAAAGTCAGCGTGCTCTATGCAGGTTGATAAATTCCAAATTGTAATGGCCATACTACTGCGTCAGAGCATTTACGAGACGGCAAGTCTTGCACGTTGCCCACGATCAACCGTGGTTATTACTCGTTCGAGAAGGGAAGAAACACGAGCCGCCTGCAGGTTGTGGGCCGACCATAGCTCATCGATGCTAGAGGTGAATGAAGTCATTCTCCTATGGTACGAGCCAACAGGAGGGATACAGTGTCGCAACGTACATGCAAGTTGAATGCTGTTAACGGCAGTAATGTGTGACAGCACATAGTACATTGTACCCTGCTGAAAATGCCGATGCGTAGCCTCTACGATTGCTCACGCTAAACTCGGTTCACCGTCGTCCAAAGCACCTATAATGGGTCTGCGAGCATATAGTTGAATGATTGGAAGAAGGTCATCTGGTGTCCGATGACTCTCGTTTCCTGTTGCAGCCTGTGGACGGCCAAGGGCGGGTGCGTTGTTTATCTCGGAAAATGTTACCAACATGTTACACCGTGGGACAGAAGCAAGTCGGCGAAGGAAGTGTAATGCTTTGGGGAATTTCCTGCTGGGAAACCCTGGGTAGATTCATTTATGTGCAGGAAACTCTGACGTCGACAACCTACCTAAACATCACTGAAGAGTGGGTGCATCCTCTCGTGGCAACAGCATTCCCCTTCAGTAGTAACATTTTGCAGTAGCATTATGCGCCATGCCACACTGCCCGGATGGATCGAGAACTGTTTGTGGAACAGAGCTTTTCGAGAACTGTTCGTGAAACAGAGCTTTTCGAGAGCTGTTCGAGAGTTGTTCGTGGATGTTTCGAGAGCTGTTCGTGGATGGTTTGACAGCTGATCGTGGAACATGAAGAAATTGTCCAAGTATTGCCCTGGACTCCAAATTCTGGGGACATCAGTCCAATTTAGCACCTGTGGTTTGTGTTGGACCAAGAAATCCGATATGTGGCGGCCCAACTAGGTAATATGAAAATTGCTGGTACCGTGCTCGTACCAGATATAGTAACATGTCTTTAGAATTCCTGTAGCACCCATGCCTCAACGGGTGAAAGCTGTTTTGGCGGTACGTCGCAGACCAATATCCTATTAGGCAGGCAGATGGATGTAATATCTGGGCTCTTTATTGTGTAATACAAATAACTTACCAACGTGTAATGACCGAAACTGTGAATTATTAGGAACTGCAAATGAAACGTCTGAATATTGATTGAAACTTCATTTACCCAAAATCGGAGAAAAGCAAACTTTATTAATCAAAATAATCACCGTCATTAGCAAAAAACCTTTGCCAGCGAGATCGTTTTCTTTGTTTGGAGGTTCAACGACCACTATGAGCAACGCAATGGGCTATAAGTAATTGCCTGTTCCCAATTTAGGACAACTTGTTCCAGGGAAGGAAGGGAGCCAGTGGCGACGGACAAACACAACATTCATGCCTCACCGGGATTCAAACAAGTACCCACGAGGATGAATGATGATAAGCCATCGCTTTGACCACTGCGCCACCGGGGCGGTACCAGCGAGGTAAAAGCTTGTGTGTGAACTAATGAAAGAATGTCGAGCTTTAGAATGAGAAAACTCAGAAAAGCAGTTTAAACTGATGTTTGATTGGGAAACGATTTACCCTATAGAGAACTCCCCAGGTGCTTCATGAAGTGATAGTAAGTAAGGGATAGGTCTGGTGAATAAGGAGGATGAGGTGAGGTTTCATATCATCACCTGATGCAACTTTCTGATCACGTGTCGCGCAACGCGGGTCTCGCGTTATAATGGAGCAGTGAGGGTCAATGGTGATTGACTAGTGTCTTCTGTTTTTCTGGACAGTTTTGCATACATAATATCAAGCTCTTGACAATATCTGGGATGGTCTGACCAGATTTTAAGGCGGACTGGACACTAGTCATTCGTCTTGAGCCCTGTCGAGGGAGCTATTTTGCGAACATCTTTGTCACTACCATTTAATATTACTCCCAGTTGAGGAACCTGAAATTTACCCAAATCTATAAAACAAAAAAGAAAGAAAAAACAACATGATCACAGCACGTGTATTTGTACCTAGTTATCACTTTGCAGTTTTTCGAACAGCCTTCCCACGAGTACAGGTGCTTATCGCTGTGGTACCTTCATCCAGTTGTATTAAGTAGGAAAGTTAAGAATGAAATAAATTGCAAAATTGATCTGCTATTCAGTAAGACGAAAGTGAATGCCTTCTCATTCGAAGTATAACCAGTTGATAAGAGCCTGCAGGCTTCAATTAGGGATGAGTGTATTATATCGGTTGTCGTTCATGGGCTGCTTAAGTTTGTACACTATCTACCAACAAGTAATTGGACACCTGTGATAGCAAAGGAAAACGAAGTTTATTCACCTTCAATAGTTGGTGGAGCCTCCACGAGCGGCGATTTCAGCTGCGACCCTCCGGGGCATACTCTCAACCAGGCGTTGTACGACGGCTAGCTGTATTTTCTTCCACTCGGCTTGGAGAAGACAGGTCAGTTCCTTCACCGATTTCGGACGGTGAGGGCACCCCTTAAGTCGACGCTCCAACTCGTCCCAGAGGTACTCGATAGAATTAAGGTCCGGTCTATGCGCAGGCCAGTACATTCTATTAACCCCATTGTCGCCATACCAAACCATGGTGGACCTCGCAACATGACAAGCAGCATTGTCATCCTGAAAGTAACATGGGTCCACCCTGTAAAACTGCCACAACGTAGGAAGTGCATGGTCATCCAAAATGGTGCAATAGGTCCCGGCGTTAAGTCTACCAGGAATTGCGACCAAGGGTCCCGTGCCATACCAGGAGAAACACCCCCCCAGCATAATTCCACCGCCGCTGAACTTCACAGTTGGCACAATACATTCCGGCAGGAGGCGTTCTCCAGGCAGACGCCAAACCCAGACCCTGCAATCTGAACGGTAGAGGGTGAACCTTCATTCGTCGCTCGAGAGAACCTGTTTCCACTGCTCAACGATCCCCTGTCGACGTTCTTTGCACCATGTTAGCCGAGCAGCGCTATTGGACTTGGTGATCAAAGGCTTGTGGGCGGCAGCACGTCCATGATAACCGAGCAGATGGGCTTCTTTACGGAGGGTATTCATGAAACGAACACTCCCGGATGCCTGTTAAAACTCCTCGCGGTTGTGGTCCATCGATTTGGTTCGGTTCTTCCGAATTTCTCTGGCCAGCACCCGTCGGTCTCTAACTCCCAGTTTTGTGGGTCTGCTGGGTCGGGGCATATTCTGACAGTCACCTCTCATCTTCTACTTGCCAATCACGTAGGTCCCTGTCGATTTTGGATATTTCAACTCGCTGGATATGTCAGGTATGGATCGGCTATTTCTGTGATACCCGACGATTACACTTTTCTCGAAATCAAAGAGCTCCGAACTGCGTGGCATCTTGCATGCGACTGGTTGCGCTGTTGTTTCCCACACGATATTTAACGGCGGCGGCCGTGACGTGTATCAGTACCGCAGATATCGTCGATTGCAGGGGTTTCCAATTACTTCTTGTTAGATAGTGTATTAGCAGATGGACAGTGAGGTGCGGCAATATTGTTTTGTCATCAACATATAGTAGATACGCCGACAATTCAACAGTTCACGGCATCTTTGGAAGTTTTGCTTATATCACTGTAGTCACACTGAGATGCTAGAGAACTACTGAGGATGTTCACACATTTGTAGGAATACTTTCCCGCAATATAATTAATGTTTAAGGTAAAATTATTTCTTTCTTTAATGTTCTATCTGATAGTTCTTTCTCTGGACTATGAACCTACATCTAGATTACCAAGCTAACAGGGAATTCTTAATATCGGTAGTGGTATTTTATTCCACTCCTCTTCCACTGCTTTCCATAGTACAATCATTGTTTTAGGTCTGCGTCTAGAAAAGGATGTTTTTAGCAGTCCAAAGGCATGATAGTCCATCGGTGACGCATCAGGGAACTTTAAAAGTATATGAACAGAAGGTATAGACTTGATGCCCATCTCGTTTTTCATTTTTTCAAGAAACAGATGTGAATATATGACTATCCTGATTAAATTACCCTGTTGCCTTATTCTGATTGAGTTCTACTCTTCGAAAGCTTTGTTGATAAAATAATGGTATTTTCTATTTAAATACAGGGTGATTCTAAACTCCTGCAAACAAACAAGAGAAGTGATAGTACACACCAAGACGAACAATATTTGCAAAAGGAACCTAGTGCCGCATTCCATTCCTAGAGCCAGAAAACGTCCAGCATGCACATGGAATTCCAGCCAGTGCATGAGAAGCAAGAAGCACAAGATGCAAATCAGGTGAGCTGAGCACGTGCGTAGACGATGAGGAGGAAGCATTTAAAAACGCAACCGAACCCGTTCAGCGATATTCCCGTGCGAACATCACATGATAATTGACGCAATCGTGAAGGGCATGGACGACTACACATACGACATATCTCGGGCGGTGGATTGGACGCGGTGGACCTGTGGCTTGGCCTCCAAGCTCCCAGGAATTTAATCCACTGGACTTCTTTTTCTGGGGGCAAATGAAAACATTGGTGTACGAGACACCCGTGAACTCACTGGAAGATCTCGTCGCGCGAATCGCTGTTACTGCGGGCAAGATCAGCACCACACCAGGAGTCTACGAGAGGGTGCGACAGTCCTTCATTCGCTGGTGTGGGCTGTGCAACGACGTCCTTGGACGCCAGTTTGAGCAGCTCTTTTGAGTCTTTCTCTGATGCCATTGGAATTGTGCAATTCATAAATTAGCTATGTCTCTTTGTTTTCACTGTTAAAGGCTTAACGTGGATATGTAACTTTACTCCTTTCTGGCACTAGGAGTGGAATGGGGTCCTTGGTTCCATTGCAAATATTGTTGGTCTTGATGTGTACTATCACCCCTTTTGTTTTGTTGAAGGAGTTTACAATCACCCTGTATAGGAGTTAAAGCACTATTTTGGTAATATGTAGAACAGATTTAACATTATTTTCAAGTTTTTTTTATCTATAATATCCCATTGTACGAGAAACCAGCAATGCTCACGAATCCTTTACTGAAACGTATTTTTGGATTCTTGGAACCAAGCTTTTAAGTTTTTTCGTGCGCGTTTGAGATTGTAAATCGACTCTTTTTTGTTGCACTAGTTAGGTAGTTCCATGCTTCATCAATAGTCACAATAAATTTCCATCGGTCTCCGGCTAAGTGATTTTCAAAAAGAGGTCGACACCATGTTCTGCGCTCAGCCATGTGCACAAAGCCTTAACCAATCTTTTTTTATTTTCTCAGATTCAGATCTTTGTTCCTTTACAGAGATTTTTAACGACTTCGCAATTGCTCTTTTTGGGTCGGTGGAACTTCTTTTAAGACCAGAGGCCTTACTTTTGAAATAATCGTAAAATTACGTACTTCCTTTGGATATTCATTTGGAGTTATTTTTCCTGTTAAAAGCAATGCTTGACGATTTTTACCTCTATTACTAAAAATATTGCTTATTTTGCATTTAGAAATGCCAAACCCATGCTTTTCACTGCGTCTTTTAATTACAGAATACGAATATTTCTCTTCGTTAAGAGCAAAAAACATAACTTTCTATCCACATCTTGTTTACATGCGTCAAGTGCTTAACAGACGATATTTAACTACAGAAGATTTTTCTTTCGTGTTCATCTAACGCGCTGTTGGTTATTTCAATTCTTTGAAATTTATTTTTTTTGTTCTGTAATTTCTTATCAAAAACGTTCTAAAAATGTGTAAACATCCTTTGTATAAAGGTGATATGAATTCGTCTTCCATTGATTCTCCTGTCGCTTTCGAAAAAGAATCTATTTCTCTTTCAATCTTACATTTTTTCATTTGTCTTGCATCCTCAAGAAAAATGAAAAAGGAAAACCTCAACTGAAATAATACACCATGCATTCACGAGAAAATAATTTTATTGAAAGATCCCTCCGTGATTTTTTATATAAATGTACATACTAGAGAGTAAATACACTACTGGACATATGCTAAGGACGGATCATAAACGGCTATGTAGCGCATAAAAAAGTAAGTGTGGTTGGATGCCAAGTGAAATAAAATAATGTCAAAATGCCAGGACATTACAAGAAAGACAATTCATTTTGCTCTGAAATCCAGAAGGCTTTAAAAAGTGTTCAAGGAACAAACAGGCCATTTTGTGCAGAATACGTAAACGTGAAAAAAATGCAATTACCGTCCGCAGGCGTTCCGGCGTAAGATGTCAATACGGGATATAGCCACCGTGGAGGGCGATGCAAGATTCCACACGTCGTGTCATGCTTTGCACAACATTATCAAGCAGCTGTTGGGGTAATTTATCCCATTCCTCTGTCAGTGCACGGATGAGGGTGTCCTTGTTTATTGGAGGGCATTGGCGACCAGCAAGACTGCTCCCCAAAGCATCCCACACATTTTCAATGAGATTCAGATCTGGAGAACGTGCTGGCCAAACGAGGCGTTGAATATCCTCGCTCTCAAGACACTCCTGGACAGCGACTGTTCGATTACATGTTGCGTTGTCGTCCATGAAAATGAATCTATCACCGACAGCACAACGGAACATGCGAACATGAGGTAGCAGAACATCATTAATGTATTTTATCGTTGGGCAGTCATAGTCCCAGTTGGAAGCACATAGAGGGACGTACGGCCATTGATCATGATGCCAGCCCATAGCATGACACTACATGTCGGATATCGGTCCCTTTCCTGTATGTTTGCTGGACAATATGCAGTACCACTATCACGCCAGATCAGTTGTCGTCGACAATCAGACGATAGACTGTATCAACTCTCATCTGAGAAGAGGACAGTAGACCAGTCGTTATCAGTCCAATTGCAACGTTGATGGCACCATTGCAAACGGGCGGTACGGTGACGTTTGGACAATGGGTTGCACACAACAGGACGGCGGGCGTATAGTCCTCCTTCATGCAAACGTCTGGCGACAGTTTTTCGGGAGATCCGCTTGCCAGTAGCAGCCATAAACTGATTTGCTACCTCACTAGCTGTGCTGCGCCGGTGTCTTTTTGTTGAGAGCACTATGTACCGATGTTCTGCAGGTGTCGTACTGCGAACATGACCTCCCCCGTGACGTTGCTACACTCTCCATTTGTTTGAAATGATTTCCAAAGCCTTGAAACAACACTGTGGCTGACGTCGAACGCCCTGGCAACATCGGTTATTTTTCGCCCTTCTTCAATCAAGATAATAATACGGCCACGCGTAAAATCATCTAGGTGATGTCGGGAAGACATACTGAAAATTGTAAGTTCGTCAATTGATTCTTTCCCTTTCAACTTTGCGTTTGAACAACAACGGTCAATACGCGTCATATCCTTTATATCTCTTATCAGCGCTATGACGTCACGAACAAGTTCGGCAATCCAAAATTTGCATACGCACAACACGTCTTACTGTATCCCTCACTTATGCTAATTTCCACATTTTCCTGCCTTCCATTTTATGGTTGCTATCGTTGCTATTGTCATCCGTCCTTAGCAATTGTCCGGCAGTGTATTAGGGGTATGCAAAAGTTTCCGCCGTTTTTAGGAGAAAGGAGAGAGGAACAATCAGAAAACCAGTACACATATTTTCAACGAAATATTGGCCTTTAGCATCAATGATCTTTTACCATTTTTAAGGCAACAAATAAATGCCCCTGTGAGAGGAATCGGGTTTTGAGCTGAAGAACACATTGACGAAATTTTCCACCTCTGGAACTGTGGTGAACCGCTGTTGGGCTAGGGCATGTTGCATAGAGAGAAACAGATGAAAGTCGGAAGGTGCAATGTCCGGGGAGTAAGTCGGGTGCGGCAAAACCTCCCAGTGTAACTGTTCAAGGGTTTATTTCGTGGTGGCACAGACATGTGGTCCGGCATTATGGTGTAACAGGATGACAGGGTGGCGTCCTTTATCTGTCCATGGGCGTTTTTGCTCGATTGCGATGTTCAGTTTCATCAACTGATCGCTATATTGTTGTTCAGTGATTGTTTCGTCCGTTTTCAACAGACAGTTCTAAGTACAGCACTCCATTCATACCCACCACACACACAGAACAGCAGCTTTTCCCCGGGGATATCCTGTTTTGCAGTAGATGTTGTTAGCTGGCCTGGGTCGACGTATATAAGATCGCTTGGGTACGTTGTCGTCGTAATAGACCCATTTTTCATCCCTGATGACAACCTTCTACAAGAAATTCTTCCCTTGAAACCTCTTCAGAAACGATATGCAAATGACAAATCGTTGACCAATAGTACGCTCCGTTAAAGTATACGGAACCCTCCTTCCATTCTTCTGGGTATTACTCAAGGATTGTAGAGCCACTTTCAAACGTTTCTCCAGTTGCTTGTTCGATTGTGTGGCATCCTCTTGCAACAGCGATTTCAGCTCTTCGTCTGCGAGTTCCTGCGGTCTACCTGCACGCGGCTTGTCATTCAAGCTTAGATCCCCATCCTCGACACGTCCGCTCACCCTTAACCATTCCGCCGTGCGCCTGACATATTGAACCGTATGCTTCACTCTCACTTTTCCCTAAACTAAACATGAATAACAAGCAGTGCCGCGAATGAACTTTATCAACCGCCATGCTTGGCTTCATGTACGAACTGACAGCACGGGTCGCCGGCCGGTTGGACCCACAAAGCGCCCGCTAGAGGGGGCGGGCGGAAACTTTTGTATACCCCTAATAGTAAGGTGGTAAAATAGATGTCATATGGTTTAACATATCTCTAATAAAAATCAAAATGGTTCAAAACCTTTAAAATTTAATATTCGCTTTCAGCTTTAATAATACATTTTCTCTTAATGATTACAGATAATAATAATAATTCGAATTCAAACCGATCGACACGTAGAACATAATACACCAGACATAACAGTCATAGAAAATCGGAAAGTTTGGATAATTGATATAGCGATTCCTGGCGATGCCAGAGTAGATGAAACAGAACTGGAAAAAATGTCTAAATATAGATGCCTGGCTATAGAAGTTACCCGATTACGGGCTAAACACACAGCGTAGCCCCCCTTCCCCCTCCATTCTCATCGCGGCACTTGGAACAATGTCAAAAAATTTTATCAATAATTTCAAAAAATTGTTTTTTTCTGATATATCATCTACAGAACTGCAGAAGACAGCTTTACTTGGGACATGATATATTTTACGCCAATTCTAGACTGATACTTAGGTCTTCGGTGGAAACTCGTATCAGCTCCACAATACATGTGAGAATTTTTCCGTGACCCACTTTATAAACGTGGAAAGAGGGAAGATATTTGTTTGATGTTCCTGGTCATGTTTAATTTAGGGAAATGTCTGTTCCTGGTCCACATGTGAATGATAATTTTGCTGTATATGTTTAAATGACATAGGCTGTATTTCGTGTATTTCGAATAAAGAAGGTAATAGTAATAATGTGTTATTATTATTAACATATATACTACTACATATAATACTTTAATTAAAACTACGACACTGTATAGTAATATAAATATGATAAAGTGTTGTTGTTATATATATATATATATATAAATCTAAAAATCAGACATTTCTTATGGAAAGACTTAATACATAGTGCACAGAAAGTTTGGATTTACCATCATCATCTTGAAAATCGTTTTTTCTTTTATTTAGCGGAAGAATCAAAATTTATGAATATTTTTATGCTGCAAGTACACGAACAATCGAAGATATAATTTCAGCTTGATGCTAGGCCATATGAGCAAAATGCATGGCACGGAATAGGGAAAACAGCGTGTACTGAAATTCTTTACCCGATACGGAAAAAAGAATTGACATAACGAATGTGCGTAACGGCTGATGACCTATCCTGTCCCAGAACGACACTTTCTACGAAACGGAAAGAAAGTTTACTAGTGACCTAAAGATAAACGCTTACTAAAAGCCAAAGCCTGACGACGATGTAGTGTTTTCCTCCTAAGTAATGAGGCATGTAACGACTCTCACTTTCTCCTGGAGTAATTGATTTCTGTCGTAAGTTTCGGTGAACTGTTTACGAGACCAAATTTTTAATTTGCCTTTTCTTTTTTCTTGAAGCTTGTAGAAGTTTTAAATGAACATTTATCTCTTCCAGCTAGCTATAAAAACAGCTCCTACGGGTAAAAGAAAATTGTATGTGAAGTGTGGAAGACTGTTATCAGTTTTTATTCACGAAATGTGTCATTTATATTTCTCTGTTAACCCTATTCAATCTTTATTGAAAAAGAAATGCATTTTGCCAAAAATGAGAAGTTTGACCAATAAATAACGCATGTACACCAATTGCATTGCTCGTAAATAAATGCATTTTGTGAACTACTTTTTGAAGGAGCCAGCAGCTGTGCGTAATCCCGGAAACAGGTGCCTGGGAGTTGTGGACAGAAAAAGAATTCGTGTCTTGCTGTATTTCGAAATACATAGAATGAAACTTCACCGTTTGCGATAAAAAGAAAACGAAAATGCCGTCTGCTTAACGCTTGATGTATGGGAGTTCAACTAGCTGTTTAGAAAACTCAAGTTTCGTGTTCAATGTCAAATTTTCGACTAAAGAAACCAGAACCGCAATGAATAAAAGAGGAAAGAAAATTTCTTTTCCAGCCTGTTAAGTTGTGGAAAAGTAGGTAATGGGAAAATCTTTAACGAGCACTGAAGCTTTAGTAACTCTGTTTCTCTTAAAATATTCTGTGGACGACACAGCTACATCACACATGGTACAAATAATGCGAAAAACAAGGATACGGCTTAACGTCCTACGAACAATAGCCGGTGTCACAATGAGTGTAAACAAAAAAGATGACACCACATTTTCGGGTGTAATAAGCACTTCCCTTGAATCCATTCTGACGCGAAATAAATTTATCAAACGCCATTCAAAGTTGTAACGTACCAGGAGATGTGACGTACCTGCCAGAAGGACGCACACGACATAAAGGCAGATAGGAATCAGAATAAAAAGTCCGCGTAGCTCAACTGGTAGAGCAACTTATTCCGGAATGAATGGACCCGGGTTCGAACCCCGGCGCGGATAAAAATGACGGAGAAATTTACTTCGTTATAATGGCGCCCGAACTATCCGGATGACCCGACCGTTCAAAATCTCGCATTGGTGTGATGTTATTTCCACACCGCAAGATAGGAAAAATATGAGCAGCACTTCGAAAGAAAAATAAGGGGGAGATGATGTAACGTACCAGGAGATGTGACGTACCTGCCAGAAGGACGCACACGATATAAAGGCAGATAGGAATCAGAATAAAAAGTCCGCGTAGCTCAACTGGTAGAGCAACTTATTCCGGAATGAGGGGACCCGGGTTCGAATCCTGGCGCTGATAAAAATGACGGAGAAATTCACTTCGTTATAAAGTCAATAGAAACCGTATGCAAAACAGTAGTATCTGACCAAAGAAAGAAGTTTTCCAATGAGATTTTCAATGCTGCAGATTTTGCTGTAAACGGAATCGTGAACTTACGCCCTCTGGTTGCAGACTCGGTCTTTACGAAAAATTTGAAATTACACTGCTGGCCACCTAAAATGCAACACCAAGAAGGACACGAGATAGCAAACCCAGATTTAACTGACACATAACAACAGATACAAAGATTAAACGATTGAGCTTACATGCCCGTGCGACTTGCGGAACACGCTGACCTTGATGGAAGTAGGCAGGGCCCATGGCTGACAATAACGCTGCCTTGATGGAAGTAGGGAAGTACCCATGGCTGAAAATAACGGCCGCTACACGCCGCGGCATCGAACGAAAGCCCCGCACGGGGATAACTGGTTTTCCAGTTATTTGGGGAGCAACCCCACGGCCCGAGCTAACCTTGTGACGGTTTCTATTGCCTCTGCGGCTTTGACGATTACATAACCGAAGGGACAGCTGTTCATCCAGCTGATGGGGGATGGCGTCCCCACGGCCCGAGCCGATTTTCTCTTATTGTTTTGCTTTTTTCGTCTTAAGTTCATATTTTGACATGTACCCGCCTCAGTTGTAGGCTGCTGAGGTTGTGATGAGGCGCCAGCTCCTGGTTTTGTTGCTCGTTCACTTCCCTGTCTTTTCTCTTTTATGTTACATTTTCTGTTTTTTCCGGAGCTGGTTAGCTTAGACCTACCTGCATGTTTGCCGTGTGCGGTGACCCGTATAGGTGGAAATGATGATGCTGGAGGCTGAGGTATTTGGGGGCCGGGTTGTAGTGTCTCCAGATGCCGACACTCCTCTTTGCTCTCTGCTTCACCCTAAACGGGAGGCTGGGAGCTAACCCACTCCTAGGCAGGAAGTCTGTGGCCGAGTGGCGTCCAGACTTCTAGCGGCTTGTCGTTCTGTTCGGCTGGGTGAGTTTTGGGGTAGGGTGGGCATGCCAAAGGGGTGTTCCTCGGGCACGGGAAAGTCTGGGTGCGCGCCGAGCGTAGGTCTGCCCTAACAACTTGCTATATCCGCTGAATATACCTAGAGCCGTGTCCTGCGCCCTCTTGGGCTTGCGGACCTCCGGCTCTCCCTTGTTGGGCTCGGTAGTGGGTGGGGAGGTCGGCGGACGAATCTTTTCTATTCTTCATGGCAACACAAAGTGTTTCCCATGCTACCACTTTAAAGCGCCCTGTGGAGGAAGGTCCACCTTCCTCAACAAAGAAACTTGTCTCAACTAACTGCAATGCTCTGTTTCTGTTAATCAAATCTGGTGACTCTTCACAGTCCCTAAGTAGCAAGATTCCTTTCTGGTTCAACAAGGCTCTGCAAGCCGTTGCTGGCTCTCCGAAGAGGGTCAAGAAGCTCTCTTCAGGGGATCTTCTCGTGGAAACATCTAATCCACGCCACTGTGCCACCTTGCTGGAAATGACCATTTTGCTTGGCGTTCCTGTTCAGGTTTCTCCACATGGTTATCTTAATTCCTCTCGCGGTGTAGTCAACTCCCGCGACCTGCTTGAATGCAGTGATGAGGAATTGCTGGAGGAACTTAGTGAGCAGCATGTCATTGGGGTTCGGCGGATTCTTTTTCGGCGGGATGGGAAATCTATTCCCTCCCGGAACATCATCCTCACTTTTGACTCCCCAACCCTGCCTACTTCCACCAAGGCAGGTTATTTACGGCTTGATGTTCGGCCGTATATCCCGAACCCCTTGCAATGTTTCAGGTGCCAGCATTACGGTCACTCCCAGCAGTCTTGCAGTAATGTTGCAAAGTGTGGTCGCTGTGGTTCCACAGAACACTCTTTGGCGGAATGCTCTGCAGAGTCTGATCATTGTGTTAACTGTGAAGGGTCTCATCCTGCATCTTCTAAGCATTGTCCTAAGTGGATAGAGGAACAGGCAATCCAACGCCTGAAGACAACTGAGCATCTCTCATATCCCGAGGCTAGACGGCGGATCGCCCCTTTACAAACAGGCCGGCGGTCCTATGCTTCAGTTGTGGTGCAAAAGGCTTCAGTGGCAGTCCAGACTGAGGTGACCATCCCAGCGCGCTGTCCTTATGATTTTGAGGACATCGTTGCTGCTGGATTGGAGGCGCTGAAGTCTCGCCGCATTGCATCCAAGGCGACATCAGCATCGTCGCCTAAACTTCCCTCTATGCCGAAAACATTGCCGGCCATCACAGGGACCCAGGTCCAGGGCACTGGAAAGAAGAAGCCGGAAAAGGTAAAACCCTGTTCTTCCTCCCCGAAACAGAGCAAGCACAAACCACCTCTCAACACAGGGAGTAAACACAGCCCTGTGTTACCTCCAGACACTGCTGATGGATTGGAGGTGACTGATGATATGGAGACTTACTAGTCGTCTGTCTCCATTCTGTCATTTCATTTCATTTTTCTTTATGGCCACGCTCATTCAGTGGAATTGCCCAGGTCTGCAATCACGCATTGATGATTTGAAAGGTTTACTGTCTTCGCACACACATGTGTGCGTTTGTCTCCAGGAGATAAAGCTTCGCACGACGGACACTCCTTCGCTGCGGAGACATTCCCTTTTCCGCAAAGATCACCAGGATGGCGTTATCGCCTGCGGAGGAGTGGCCGTTGTTGTTCCTCATGGTGTTCCTGTCACTGCGGTTGCCCTTCGGACGACTCTGCAGGCAGTGGCAGGGAGACTATCTGTGAACACTCTGTTCACGGTGTGTTCTGTCTACATACCACCAGATGAAGCTATGAGCCTTTCGGATCTGGAAGATTTGGTCGACCAACTGCCGCCTACTTTCTTCATCTTAGGGGATTTCAACGCACACAATCCGTTGTAGGGTTCTACCACTCGAGACTCCAGGGGCCGTGTTGTTGAGTCTCTTCTCTCCAACACGTCCCTCTGTCTCCACAACACCGGGGCAGTGACGTATTTTCATGAACCCACCCGCTCGTACTCAGCCATTGATTTGTCTCTGAGTTCACCCTCTTTATAACCTGACTGGTCCTGGAGCGTGTCTGGTGATCCCCTTGGCAGCGATCACTTTCCCATCTTTCTCCGTCTAGCGAGTGGCGGGTACCGTTACCCTACTCGCCCTGCTATATAGAATATTGCTCGCGCCAAGTGGGACACATTCACGGCTTCGGCAAGTATTCCTCCAGCTATGGTGACCTCAGGAACGGTCAATGACGCTGTTGCAGTGGTGACGGATTGTATTGTGCAAGCGGCAGAACTTACGATCCCCAGGACGTCGACTAAACTTCCACGTTGCCCGAGACCTTGATCCCACTTGCATGGCAGCTCGTCTGGCCCAACATCAGGCTTGGGGTAGGTTTCGTCGGTACCCCACCGACGCGAACCTACTTGCTTTCAAGAAGGCCAAGTCCTACGCGCGATTGGTTCGTAATCGTAGTCAACGGAATTCCTGGATACAATATGTATCCGGGATTAACACCACTATTAGCCCTAAGATCGTTTGGGACAGGATCCGTAAGATTCGGGGACAGTACCCATCTGGAGAAATCTCCATTCTTGAGAGTGATGGCGGAACGGTTGCTGACGCTCAGGGTATTGCTGACTGTCTGGGCGCCGTATTTTCTTCGGTGTCCAGCAGCAGCAATCACCCTGCTTCGTTCCGGTAGTTTCAGCCGCGGCTTGAACGGTCCAAGGTTTCCTTTGGACCGTTTTCCGCTGCCGATTATAACAGCCCGGTGACTGCCGTGGAGCTGAAGATCGCTCTGAATATGTCCGGCCGGACATCTGTCGGACCAGATAACATCCATTACGAGATGCTGAAGCACCTTCCTCCGTCCTCTCTTGAATGTCTGCTAATCCTGTTTAACAGGATTTGGCAAGAGCGTGCTTTTCCCGAATCTTGGCACACTGCCATTGCCGTTCCGATTCCAAAACCTGGTAAAGATCCCACCAACCCGTTGAACTACCGGCCAATTGCTATGACGAGCTGCCTTTGCAAAGTATTAGAGCGTATCATTAATTTTCGAATCATTTTTTATTTGGAGTGTCATCACGTTTTTTCACCTCATCAGAATGGATTTCGCAGATATCGTTCCACCACCGATCATCATCTTCGCCTTGAGACATCTGTCAGGGAGGCGTTTGTCCGGCGTCAGCACATGGTCTCCGTGTTCTTCGACATGGAGAAAGCCTATGATCGTACCTGGAGATACGGTATTCTCCGTGATCTGCACGAGTGTGGATTGCGGGGAAACTTACCATCTTTCATCGCCGGATTTCTCCAGGACCGGAGTTTCCGTGTGCGCGTCGGGTCGACCCTCTCTGCGGTGTACCCGCAAGAACAGGGTGTACCTCAAGGCTCCATTTTATCAGTCACTCTCTTCATCCTTCGTGTCAACCATATTTTCCAACTGCTTCCTCCGACGGTTCGTCGAACCATGTACGTGCATGATCTGCAGATCTCTTGTGCGTCAGTTAACATGCGCACCATCGAGAGACAGCTCCAGTCTGCCATTACCAAGATCTCTCACTGGGCTTCCCAAAATGGATTTGGCTTCGCGACGCAGAAGACCGTTTGCGCGCATTTTTGCCGCAAACGGGGTCTTCACCCAGACCCCAGCCTCCGTCTGGGGTGTTCTACCATACATGTAGTGTCAGAAGCCAGATTCCGTGGGCTAACTTTTGACCGAGCACTCACCTTCCGGCCTCAAATTCAGTCTTTGAAGGTGAAGTGCACGAAGCCATTGAGTATCCTGAAGGTCCTCTCCCAAACATCTTGGGGGGCTGACAGGTGCTCAATGCTTCGCATTTACCACTCTCTCATTCGGTCAAAGTTAGACTTCGGATGCATTACGTACGGTTTAGCGCGTCCATCGATTTCAACACCTTTGGACCCCGTCCATCACCAGGCATTGCGGCTATGTACTGGTGCATTCCGTACCTCTCCCGTACATAGCATGTATGCGGAGGATCATGAGCCGCCGTTATGCATCCGTCGTAAGCAACTGTCTCTTCAGTTTTATACAAAACTGAAATCTCTTCCTGATCATCCACTGTATGGTTCCATCTTCCACCCGGACTGTGTCCGCTTGTTTTCCCACCACCCCTCCTGGGTTCCGACGTTCGGGATTCGGATGTCTGCCATAGTGCGCGATGCTGGTCTAAATTTGTCCAGGATTGGTATGACCACCTTTTTCAACAAACCTCCTTGGCAGCCCGTTCAAGCAACGGCTGACCTTTCTCTTTGTGTGTGGCCAAAGTCGTCCACTCCTGTTCTGGTGTACCAGCAGCTCTTTGCTGCATTACAGTCTGTCTACCCGGATTTCGTGCCTGTGTTCACCGGTGGCTCGAAGTCCGGGGATGTCGTTGGATCCGCTTTTGTGTGTGTCGATGCCTCTCAAGCTTAGAGGCTTCCGCCTGAATCCACCGTCTTTTCGGCAGAGATGCGTGCGGTACACCTCGCATTGTGCCACATACAGTCTCGATCACATCGTCGCGCTATGGTTTGCTTTGATTCCCAGTCCGTCATCCAAGTTTTATCTTCTCCAGAGGACACGGACTCCCCTGTCACCCGTGATGTCCGTCGTCTTCTTGGAACTTTGGAGGGTGATGGCTTCCTGGTCCGATTCTGTTGGGTTCCTGGCCATGTTGGGATCCGGGGTAACGAACTGGCAGATATCTCTGCCAGGTCTGTTTCCTCCATGTCGCCAGCTCGGCTGCCACTGTCTTTCCAAGATTATCGGCCATTGATCCAGAATTTTTTTATGAATGAGTGGCAGTCCCTGTGGTCTCAGCAGGGCAGCAATAAACTCTATGCCATCAAACCACAGATCGAACTCTGGAAGTCTAGTTTGCGGAAGAACCGTCGTAAGGAAGTTGTTCTTGCACGTCTCCGCATTGGGCACTGTCGTTTTACTCACCGCTTTTTGTTGTGTGGCGAGAGTGTCCCGGTGTGTGAGGCGTGCAACTGTCGTCTCACTGTCCTTCATGTTTTGTGTACTTGTGTTCAGTTTTGTGATCATCGTTGTCGTCATTTTCACTCTGATCTGTTGGACGAATAAGCAGCTACGCTGCAAACCATTATTGGCGAAGCCTGCGACATGAAAGAAGAGTTTTCGTTTTTACAAGATATTGACTTTTTTAAACTTATCTAGATTTTACCTTGTTCACTATCATATTTCATATTTACCACATCAGCCTGTTTTTAACCTTGTGTACGTTTTTTATTGATTTTGTTTTGTTTTGATGTCTTTTGTTTGGCGCTCTTTGGCCAATCATGGCCCTTGCGCCATTAACATCACTTAACCAACCAACCATCGAACGAAAGAGGCTTTGATGTGGGTTTCGGGTTTGTCGGTCCAGGCTGCTTTCACACGTTGCCACAGTTCGTCAGGCGTAGCCGTGGGTGATTCTTGCCGGGCCACTCAGTTGCAGATCAGCGACCAGACGTGTTCGATGGACGACATATCGGAAGAACAGGCCGGCCACGGCAGCAGTGACACCTGGTGGGCCGTGAAGAATTGTTGCACGATGCGTGCCACGTGCGGGCAAACAATAACCCCAGGAGACGGACCGATATGGCGATGCATATTGCAGGCGTCATACAGTCTCTCGCGGAGGGGCAGCCACACGCGGATCCGACCATCGTGGTGTTGCAGGCAGAAGAAGCGGGATTCGTCGGAGGAGGCAATGTCGTACCATTCCGTAGTCCAGGTGCGGCGTTCAACGGCCCACTACCGTCTCACTCGCCGGTGGTGTAACGTCAATGGTAATCGGAGCAATGGGCGCCGTGTGACAAGTCTCAGGTCCTGCAGATGACGTCGAACGGTACGTGCTGACACAGGTTGTTGCGCAACACACCCAAGTTCCTGCGCTAACGTAAGTGATATGGCGGTGCGAGCCGCCAATGCCCGCTGCACAACATGCAGGTCTTCTCGTTCAGTGGTGTGCCGCGGCTGTGGCAATCGCTCACGTTGGTCAGTCCGCCCCTCCTGCACTCACCGAATCCATACTCGCCTCACTGTGGCTGGATGTCGTCCCACACTGGCGCCGATGTATCGGTACAATAAACCGCTGTCGCGATAAGCCACTATTCGTCCTCTGTTGAACTCCGAAACGTGCTGGAATGACTGCCGTATTCTGCGACAAGGCATCAGGAAGCTTCCCACGCACAGGTCCGGCAGCATAACACACTTCCACTACTTACACCCAGCCTTCTGTGCACCCTTCTTATAGTGCTTCTCGGTGGCGTGCCGGGCGCACATGAATTGTATATACCCTGCAATGCTAATCGTTTGCATGTCCTCTCGCGGGCGACGCAATCGGTTGCTTCCTTCTTGGTGTTGCATTTTGGGTGGCCAGCAGTGTTTATAAGGAACATTTCACAACGGAAACGCTCTCCAACGAAGAAAGAATTTTTCAAATCGGACTCTTAGAAATAGAGATATTGACAATTATAAGATAGGCATGTACGACCCCTGGCGGGAAAAAGTTAAGAAGAAAGTATTCTCAAAAGGTTTTTCGATGTGAGCGGTATTGGTCTAGGAAATAATTTTTTCAGTCGAGTTTTCAGGAGCTCAGATTTTGCTGCAAATACACCAGAAGCAGAAATCAACACTTATACCTCCTGGTGGCCAAACGATTCTTTACCAAATATTATAATTTATATGAAAAACATTTTTCATCTGGATCTGTATGCGATACAGAAATAGTTTTTCAAATCGGAGTTTTAGAAGTAGAGATATCGGGGAAAACATAATTTGCTTTTACGCCACCCAGCGGAAAATCTATGTGTAACTTGGAAAAGTGACTATACCTAAAATACTCTTCGACATAAATGGCATCGGAAGCTAAAAGAAGTTTTTAAATCTGATGTTTAGAAGCAGCTATATGGAATAAAATGTATTTTGAATTCGATATCATCTGCATTTGCGCCTTCTAGCGGCGAAATTGTACATCGCAAAAAAAAAACGAGATAAAGGATCATCATTCGCATATTTCAAGCTTCCCAATGCAAAAAGAATTTGTTTTTCGACGGAATAGTAGTTGGAGAGATATGGTGTACACAGAAGGACGGACGGACAAACCAATAACATAAGCACGATCATGAAAGAAATACGGGATTACACCATATAATACAAATTTTGAAGATGACAATCCGATTTTTGGTGTAAAGGTGACAAGGATGGCAATCAGATAATATCCGAAAGCTTGAAAATATATCGCCCTGGATCGGAATACGAACCCGCGTCTCCCAGTAGCACCCGGGTATGCTAACCACTACACCACCCAGAAAGATCATACTTGCCATCCTTGTCACATTTGCCCCAAAAATCGGATTGTCATCTTCAAAAAATGTATAAGCACGATCTTTTTTTACAAAAATACGTGCAGAACGTGGCAATTTATCGTTGATAAGAAAAAAATGAGGAAAAGTTTCTGGTTTCTGAATATACCTGTCGTACGAAACATCTCCTGTCGTACGAAAAATCTCCGTGAAATCAAGTTTTTTCCCTTCATTTCACGAAAAATGTATATAAAAAATCTCCGTGAAATCAGGTGTTTTCCCTTTCATTTCACGAAAAATTTACATCAAAAATCTCCGTGAAATCATGTTTTTTCCGTATATTTCACGAAAAATTTACATCAAAAATATCCGTGAAATCAGGTGTTTTCCCTTCATTTCACGAAAAATTTACATCAAAAATATCCGTGAAATCAGGTGTTTTCCCTTCATTTCACGAAAACTTTACATCAAAAATCTCTATGAAGTCATGTTTTTCCAATTCATTTCACGAAAAATGTACATCAAAAATCTCCGTGAAATCAGGTTTTTTCCCTTCATTTTTATGAAAAATTTACATAAAAAATCTCCGTGAAATCAGGTGTTTTCCCTTCATTTCACGAAAAGGTTTTTTTTTTTGATTGGAGGTTTAACGACCACCGTGAGCAACTCAATGGGCTATAAGCAGTCGCCCGTCCCTAATTTAGGGTCACTGGTTCCAGGGAAGGGAAAGAGCCAGTGCCGTAAGACAAACACAACATCCATGCCTCACCGGGATTCGAACCCGGACCCCGTTCGGACGAATGATCAGAGGCCAGCGCCTTAGACCACTGCGCCACCGGGGCGGCCACGAAAAAGGTTACATCAAAAATATGCTGCGTTAATTCACGACTGGAATCACGGAAAATGGCTCTTGAATTTAAGAAATTTTTTACAGCGTACCAAGTAAACAACCGTCCGTATAAATATCACTGTACCAGAATGACAATAATGTGCAGCCAGAGGACGCACGTGAATATTAGAGGTGTTGAAGAGTTCAAAATAGTTATTGGACTTCATTTAGCAAGTAGGTCGACAGGTTTATTCGATTTCTGTGGGCGAAAATATTTCACCAGCTGATATCCAACTACACTATCTACCAACAAGTAATTGGACATCCCTGCAACCGACGATATCTGTGGTCAAGATAAACGTCACGGCCGCCGCCGTTGAATATCATGTGGGAAACAACACCGCAACCAGTCGCATGCAAGATGCCACGCAGTTCGGAGCTCTCTGATTTCGAAAAAGGTGTAATCGCCGGGTATCACAAAAATGGCCGATTCATACGTGACATTTCCAGCGAGTTGAAGTACCCAAAATCGACAGTGGCCTACGTGATGGGCAAGTGGAAGATGAGAGGTGACTGTCGGAATATGCCCCGACACGGCAGACCCACACAACTGGGAGTTAGAGACCGACGGGTGCTGGCCAGAAAAATTCGGAAGAACCGCACTAAATCGACGGGCTACATCCGGGAGTGTTCTTTCGATGAATACCATACGTAAGGAAGCCCATCTGCCCGGTTATAATGGACGTGTTGCCGCCCAGAAGCCTTTGATCACCAAGTCCAATAGCGCTGCTCGGCAAACGTGGTGCAAAGAACGTCGACAGTGGACTGTTGAACAGTGGAAATAGGTTTTCTGGAGCGAGGAATCACAGTTCACCCTCTACCGTTCGGATGGCAGTGTCTGGGTTTGGCGTCTGCCTGGAGAACGCCTCCTGCCGGAATGTATTGTGCCAACTGTGAAGTTCGGCGGCGGTGCATTTATGCTATGGGGGTGTTTCTCCTGGTATGGCACGGGACCCTTGGTCGCAATTCCTGGTAGACTCAACGCCGAGACCTGCTGCACCATTCTGGATGACCATGCGCTTCCTACGTTGCGGCAGTTTTGCGGGGTGGAGCCATGTTACTTTCAGGATGACGATGCCACCTGTAATGTTATGAGGTCCACCATAGCTTGGTATGGTGACAATGGGGTTAACCGAATGGACTGGCCTGCGCAAAACCCGGACCTTAACTCTATCTAGCACCTCTGAGATGAGTTGGAGCGTCGACTTAAGGGGTGCATCCACCGTCCGAAATCGGTGAAGGAACTAACCTGTCTTCTCCAAGCCGAGTGGAAGAAAATACCGCTAGCCATCGTACAACGCCTGGTTGAGAGTATGCCCCGGAGGGTCGCAGCTGTAATCGCCGCTCGTGGAGGCTCCACCAACTATCGAAGGTGAATAAACTTCGTTTTCTTTTGCTATCACAGGTGTCCAATTACTTGTTGGTAGATAGTGTATATTCTATTGAAGTGAATGAAAAATTTGGGATGTTCGGTTAACGTGTGGCTGAAAGGTGCAGAAACGTTTGTAAGAAACACTGAAAGGACACACGACACTTGACGCAATATTTCATGAAAGTATCCTTCGTTCAGCCTAAACGCGTACCTACTCGCTACTGTATTTTCATCTTTTTCCACGGTTAGAAAATCATCGAAAAGTATGTCGCTTCATCATGGTTAATGAGACAAAAACATCTGTATAACGACGGCCCAAAGAGCCGGGCAAGAATTTTATGTAGACGGGATAATTTAGCTCATAGTGCAAAGTGACAAGGAGTCGATTCTTTTTCGGATGACTATGTAAAAAAATAATGCATTGATCGGTGTTAGATTCATACATTCTGTTAAGAGCAGTAAACATACCAAATACAGGTCTCTAAATCTTACTTTCTACGCAAGCTACATAAAATTACACAAACGGTGTCGTGACATCAGCACAAGAAATCCTGTTTTTATGCATGCTATAAAGACACCATCACACGAGAGATCACTGCTGCGGTGAATTATTGGGTTGATGCACAAGTGCATGCCATTTTTTTCACCGTACTACAGGAATCTATTACATCAGAAGGGAAAACGGAATCAAACATCTATGTATCCAGGACCCTCCCCCCAAACACACACACATTGTTTACGATGGTGTCCCGACGTCTGGGTAGGTCTGCAAAGCCATTCTTGAAAATACGTGCAGGTTTTGCTTCGAAGAAATTATCTGGGAAATTCTGGAGATCAACATCATTGTTGAACGTTCTGCCACGGAGTGTATACCACAGAGATCAGAACAGGTGATAGTCTGCAGGGGCGACATCGGGGGAATAGGCCGGATGTAAAAGGAATCTCTCATTTCATGTCCTGAATGGACATTTTAGTCATGTTTGCACTGTGAGATCGTGGGTTATCATGTTGGAGAACTACGCCATGGCGCCTATGTGGCCGTTTCTGCTGAATCGCTCCCTCCACACGGCGGAGTTACTCACAATAGTGTGCAGCGTTGATGGTCCGATTCATCGGCAGCATTTCCCAGTGAATAACGCCTTCTATGTCCCACTGTACACACAATTAGATCTTTGCAGGACGAATGTCATGTTTTGGACGTGGTGCGGGCGTCTTGTTTGGGCTTAACGAATCCCTCCGTTGCCTGAAAGTCACGTACAGGCACCTCCAGTAACATTACGTGACAGAAAGTGTTTGTGTTGCTGAGAACATTCGCGATATCGGGCGAGCAAAGAACCATATATGACAACAAGCTGATTCTTGTTGTCCTGGGTAAGAGTGTGGGGCACCGAAGACTCCAGTTTCTGGACCTTTCGCATACTTTCCAGTTGTCACACCACGGTGGCCTGATCACAGTCCATTTCAGTGGCCAATTCGCGTAGGGTTTTACGCAGTTCCAAGTGGATGAGATGGTTCAAACGTTTCTCATGAAAGTGAGACAGACCACCTGACCACGTAGAGCCGTTGAGGTTAATATTGCAACCTCGGAAACGCTCAAACCATTTTCGGGCTGTCCTAGAAGCAATAGCATCCTCCCCATACGCAGCACAAATTTGTCGAGTGGCCTCGGCGGCTGTGGATCCCTTGTTAAACTCGTAGAGGAGAAGATGGAAATGCTCATTCCTCTCTACTGGGCACTCCATACTTCCAGGACCTGAAAACCAAAAAACCCATTAGCCACAATCACACAATGCAATATGATCTAGATTTAAGATTCGTCTGGTTTCATTTTGATATACAACTGCCCACCTGCACAGTCACGAATGACTTGGCAAACACTTGTGAAATAAAACGGCATGAACATCAACCAGATAATACTGTTCTACGCTAAAGATTTAAAGTCTGTAATTCCTGATGTTTATAAAAACAGACTTGTGAGAGAGTTCTACTTAGATGTTTTTTAATATTGAGTGATAAATTCTTAGAATGAAAAGTAGCACTACACAAATTCGTGAGTGGGGAAGTGCGAGCGGTATACATGACACTGAAATCTTAAAACATTCTCGGGGAAAGAATATTGTTGCAATGATTTCAGCAGAAAATTACATAACTTACATAGTTTTGGGTTTAACGACCACCGTGATAAGCACTTATGGGTATGTGTGGTCATTCGTTTCGAATTGGAGACTACTGGTTTCAAGAAACGGAAAAATCTACCGACATTAGACAAATCCGGCACAGTCCATGCCTCACCGAGGCTCGATCCTGGGCCCACCTCTGACGAATGATCGAAGATCAGCGTCTCAGAACGTTCAGTCACCGGAGCGGCTTAATTTGCCGTTTATGCAACGTCGTAAAAATAAGAAATTGGCAATCACATACACTGAAGAGCAATTGAATCAGAGATACCTGTCTCGTAACGTGTAGCACCACCTTTCGCCCTGATGACGGCGGCGATTCGTCTCGACATGGACTCGACAAATTCCCACAGTTCACGAAGAACAAATTCCCACAGTTCACGAAGATTTGATGGATGGGGGTCATTTCTCTCGATGGCATCCCACATGTGCTCGATGGGATTGAGGTCAGTTGACCTAGCTGGCCAAGGAAGCGAGGTCACGTCGGTGGAGTGTTCATCCAACCATTCGGATACAATTCGGGAGCTGTATTGTCCTGTTGCAGGATGAGGTCCCCAGTGGGATGTTGAAGACGCACAAACGGGAGCAAATGGGCGTCAAGGATATCCCGGCACAACGTTGACCTGTGAGGGACGATGTCACAAGACCCAGGGGTCCCATTTCAGTCCACGTAAACAGTCCCCAGACGAGAATGCCACCCCCACCTGCTTGAAGAGTACCCTGCTGGCAAGAAGGATCCATCGCCTCATGTGGTTTGCGCCGTACTCGTACCAAGCCATCCGCATGTACCAACGTGAATCTCGACTCATCAGTCCAGGTAACATTTTTCCACATGTCTAGGGTTCAGTGGCGATGTTCCCGCGTCCATTCTAATATTTGCACTCTGTGATGTGCGGTCAGCAGCGGTACCATCCTGGGACGATGGCTCCTGTACCCCAAAGCGAGGAGATAGTTCTGGATGGTGTGGCTGCTTACACGTTTATGTGCACCAGCGTCAAATTGCAGAGTGATTTCTTGCACTGTGGCCAGTCTATCCCTGTTACAAAGCTAGCTATCGGACGATGACCCCGCTCATCCACACGCTGTTGTTCACGGCAGTTGGTCCTTGCACGGATAGTTTTACCGCATTCGATGTACTCACGGTGCACCCGTGGCACAGTGGCTCGTGAAAATCCCAGTGCCTGCACGACTTTCGAGATGGAGTGACCCATTCGTCGGGCCCCGACAATTTGCCCACGATCAAATGCGCTTAGATCCTTCGTCTTACTCATACTGCGTCCGACTCTTACTGATTCCCGTCGCATCACTCCTTATATTGTCGGATCGCTGCATACTTCATGTCGTGTCCGTTACAGGGCCGCCCAGAAAGCCACATTTACATAACGCCAGCTGTTCCTAATTCAGTTGCTCTTCAGTGTATATTACTGCCCTCAAATACTTGTTCAGTTATGTTTGCATTAATTTTGCAGAAATTATCAATGCACTGTATCGCACTTTCGGAATTACAAAATGCAGCTCCATTGTTGTTCAACTAAATCAGTCAAAGATATTCAAATACGAAAATCTTTCTTTCGTTTCTATTTTTCTTAAAAACGACACATTCAATTTGATGATCATTTTAGATGCACATGGTGTTAGGAGTAAGATGTTCAGTTTCAACATTTGCGCCACTGAATTGTGTTCTGATCTGAGCTGGTCTCGTTTATAACAACACACGGATATTGCGTCACAAATATTGCTGTGACCTTATCACAGAGGTCTACTGTATCTATACGTCCATACCGTGGGCTCGGTTAGAATAACGTTCGTATATTATGTCGTAAATATCGTGGCTCCATGGCAGGTGTTATTTCAAAGTTCTGCTTACGCAACGACAGTAGACTCGCTTGCAACAACACTTGGGTACTACGTAATAAATATTATGAATCTAAGGTTGACGTTATAACAGAGTTACACTGGCTTTAAGCCATCAGACCGTAGCCTCGCTTAGAATAACGACCTCATATTACGTTATAAATATCACGGTTTCATGGCTGACAACATAACACAGTGCTTCTGTACCTATACAATCTCAGTAGCCTCGGTTAGAATAATGCGCATATACGTATTATGTCGTATATATCGCGGTTCCATGGCTGATGTTATTTCAAAGTTCTACTGTATCTTTATACAACGACAGTAGTCTTGTTATTACAACACTCTGGTGTTATGTAATAAATATTACGGTTCCAAAGGTGACTTTATAACAATGTTCTACACTATCTATAGGACAGACCATTGCCTCCGTAGAATAACACTTGAATCATCATCATCATCATTGTCAACCATTATCAATCCACTGCTGGACGAAGATCTCCCCAAGTTTCCTCCACAACGGTCTGTCTTGTGCCAGTCTCCTCCATGTCACTCCCGCATACTTTCGAATTTCATCCACCCATCTCCCATGTGGTCTTCTTCTGGGTCTTTTCCTGTCCCTTGGAATCCAATCTAAAATTTCGGATGCCCATTGATGGTCTGTCATTCTGGCAGTATGTCCACCCCATTGACATTTCAGGGATTTAAATCTGATCATGATGTCTTCCACTCTTGTCATTTTTCGGATCCACGAGTTCCTCTTCTTATCTCTCCTGGTTACACCAAACATGCACCTCTCCATGCTACTTTGAGTTGGCTGCAGCCGTTGTACGTCTCTTTTAGTTAAGGTCCACGTCTCTGCATCATACGTAATGTGACTCTCACTTGATATCTGCTGTCCAAGATAAAAGTACGTGTCTGTTATCTCCAGTTTTTCTCCATCAATCGATAAATCTTCATTTCTTATAAAAGCATTGAACATCACGTTTGTTTTCTGAAAGTTCATTTTTAATCCCACTTCTTTACTCTTGTCAGCAAGTTCCTGGATCATACTCTGCAGCTCTGATGGGGTAGTTGCAAAAATGACTACGTCATCAGCAAAACGGAGGTGGGTTATTTAATCTCCCTTAATCTTTATCCCTTTGTTTTCCCAGTTAAGTGATTGAAAGACACTTTCCAATGTGGCATTAAAAAGCTTGAGAGATATGGTGTCACCTTGTCTCACTCCTTTTCCAATTTTTATATGTGTTGTATTTTCAAACAGCCGAATCTTTGCACTTGCATTTTCGTAGATGTTATTAATAATATGAATGTATGTATCTTCAATACCGCAGGATTTCAAAGCCATTGTAACTGCTGATGGTTTCACCGAGTCAAAGCCTTTTCCAAATCGATAAAAGCCATGCACAATGGAAGTTCATATTCTCTCGCTCTTTCAATTAGTTCTCTCAGTACGTGGATATGATCTATTGTGCTGTGGCCACTCCTGAATCCAGCTTGTTCTGTTGGTTGAGCCATGTCCAGTGCTACCTTCAAGCGGTGTGAAAGAACTTTAGTGAAGATTTTATAAACCACTGATAGGAGGCTGATAGGTCTGTAGTTAATGAGATCCTCAATGTCACCTTTTGTATGTAGCAGGATCACTGTAGCGTTGTTCCAATCCTCAGGAATATTCCCTTTATTAGGGCATCGAGTGAAAATTTGGGCGAGTACTGTTTCGATTTCTCCACTTGCTTCTTGTATGATGTCTACAGTAATTCCATCTTCTCCTGGAGCTTTTCCCCGCTTCATGTTCTTGATTGCATGTGCAACTTCTGCTGGGAGGACTGGAAGAACTCTCGTATTGGTACCTTTCATGAAGTCTGGAGTACATGTATCATCTCTTTCATATAATTTGGAGTAGAAATCTTTCACTCTTGTCAAAATTTCGCCTCTATTTCTTGTTACAGAACCATCTTCCTTTCTCAGAGCCATAATCTGTTTTCTTCACTTACTGAGATGTCCCTTTGCTATCTTTAAGCTTTGGTTGTTTTCAATTGCTTTCCTCACTAGTTCACAGTTTAATTTCCTTACGTCTTCAGTGGTACTTTTTCGTACTGTCTTGCATAGCTCTATAGATTCCACTTTGGTTGGTTGGTTGGTTGGTTGGTTGGTTGGTTCATTGATTTTAATGGCGTAAGGGCCATGATTGGCCAAAGAGCGCCAAACAAAAGACATCAAAACGAAACAAAATCAATACAAAGCGTACGCAAGGGTAAAAACAGGCTGATGCGGTAAAAATGAAATATGAGAGTAAAGAAGTTAAAATCTAGATTAGTTTAAAAAAGTCAATTTCCTGTAAAAATGAAAACACTGCTCTCGTGTCGCAGGCGTCGCCGATAATAGTTTGCAGCGTAGCTGCTCCTTCGTCCAACAGATCAGAGTGAAAATGACGAAAACGATGATCACAAAAACGAACACAAGTACACAAAACATGAAAGACAGTGAGACGACAGTTGCACGCCTCACACACCGGGACACCCTCGCCACACAGCAAAAAGCGGTGAGTAAAACGACAGTGCCCAATTCGGAGACGTGCAAGAACAACTTCCTCACGACGGTTCTTTCTCAAACTAGACTTCCATAGTCCGATCTGTGGTTTGATAGAATGCAGTTTATTGCTGCCCTGCTGAGACCACAGGGACTGCCACTCGTCCAGGAGAAATGTCCGGATCAAAGGTCGAAAATCGCGGAAAGACTGTGGCAGCCGAGCTGGCGACATGGAGGAAACAGACCTGGCAGAGAGATCTGCCAGCTCGTTACCCCGGATCACAACATGGCCAGGAACCCAACAGAATCGGAGCAGGAAGCCATCACCCTCCAAAGTTCCAAGAAGACGACGGACATCACGGATGACAGGTGAGTCCGTGTCCTCTGGAGAAGATAAAACTTGCATGACGGACTGGGAATCAGAGCAAACCATAGCGCGACGATGTGATCGAGACTGTATGAGGCACAAAGCGAGGTGTACCGCACGCATCTCTGCCGAAAAGACGGTGGATTCAGGCGGAAGCCTCTCAGCATGTGAGGCACCGCCACACACAAAAGCGGATCCAACGACATCCCCGGACTTCGAGCCATCGGTGAACACAAGCGCGAAATCCGGGTAGACAGACTGTAATTCAGCAAAGAGCTGCTGGTACACCAGAGCAGGAGCGGACGACTTTGGCCACACATAAAGAGAAAGGCCAGCCGTTGCTTGAACGGGCTGCCAAGGAGGTTGGTTGAAAAAGGTGGTCAAACCAATCCTGGACAAATTTAGACCAGCATCGCGCACTATGGCAGACATCCGAATCCCGAACGTCGGAACACCGGAGGGGCGGTTTGTAAACAAGCGGACACAGTCCGGTTGGAAGATGGAACCATACAGTGGATGATCAGGAAGAGATTTCGGTTTTGTATAAAACTGAAGAGACAGCTGCTTACGACGGATGCATAACGGCAGCACATGAGCCTCCGCATACAGGCTATGCACGGAAGAGGTACGGAAAGCACCAGTACATAGCCGCAATGCCTGGTGATGGACGGGGTCCAAAGGTGTTGAAATCGATGGACGCGCTGAACCGTACGTAATGCATCCGAAGTCTAACTTTGACCGAATGAGAGAGTGGTAAATGCGAAGCATTGAGCACCTGTCAGCCCCCCAAGATGTTTGGGAGAGGACCTTCAGGATACTCAATGACTTCGTGCACTTCACCTTCAAACACTGAATATGAGGCCCGAAGGTGAGCGCTCGGTCAAAAGTTAGCCCAAGGAACTTGGCTTCCGACACCACGGGTGAAGACCCCGTTTGCGGCAAAAATGCACGCAAACGGTCTTCTGCGTCGCGAAGCCAAATCCATTTTGGGAAGCCCAGTGAGAGCTCTTGGTAATGGCAGGCTGGAGCTGTATCTTGATGGTGCGCGTGTTAACAGACGCGCAAGAGATCTGCAAATCTTTCACGTACATGGTTACACGAACCGTCGGAGGAAGCAGTTTGAATATGTGGTTCACACGAAGGATGAACAGAGTGACTGATAAAAATGGAGCCTTGAGGTACACCCTGTTCTTGCGCGTACACCGCAGAGAGGGTCGACCCGACGCGCACACGGAAACTCCGGTCCTGGAGAAATCCGGCGATGAAAGATGGTAAGTTTCCCCGCAATCCAAACTCGTGCAGATCACGGAGAATACCGTATCTCCAGGTACGATCATAGGCTTTCTCCATGTCGAAGAACACGGAGACCATGTGCTGACGCCGGACAAACGCCTCCCTGACAGATGTCTCAAGGCGAAGATGATGATCGGTGGTGGAACAATATCTGCGAAAACCATTCTGATGAGGTGAAAAAACGTGATGACACTCCAAATAAAAAATGAGTCGAAAATTAATGATACGCTCTAATACTTTGCAAAGGCAGCTCGTCATAGCAATTGGCCGGTAGTTCAACGGGTTGGTGGGATCTTTACCAGGTTTGGGAACAGGAACGACAATGGCAGTGTGCCAAGATTCGGGAAAAGCACGCTCTTGCCAAATCCTGTTAAACAGGATTAGCAGACATTCAAGAGAGGACGGAGAAAGGTGCTTCAGCATCTCGTAATGGATGTTGTCTGGTCCGACAGATGTCTGGCCGGACCTATTCAGAGCGATCTTCAGCTCAACGGCAGTCAGCAGGCTGTTATAATCGGCAGCGGAAAACGGTCCAAAGGAAACCTTGGACCGTTCAAGCCGCGGCTGTAACTGCCGGAACGAAGCAGGGTGATTGCCGCTGCTGGACACCGAATAAAATACGGCGCCCAGACAGTCAGCAATAACCTGAGCGTTAGCAACCGTTCCACCATCACTCTCAAGAATGGAGATTTCCCCAGAAGGGTACTGTCCCCGAATCTTACGGATCCTGTCAAAAACGATCTTAGGGCTGGTAGTGGTGTTAATCCCGGATACATAGTGTATCCAGGACTCCCGTTGACTACGCCTACGAACCAATCGCGCGTAGGACTTGGCTTTCTTGAAAGCAAGTAAGTTCGCGTCGGTGGGGTACCGACGAAACCTACCCCAAGCTCGATGTTGGGCCAGACGAGCTGCCATGCAAGGCGAATTCCACCAAGGTCTCGGGCAACGTGGAAGTTTAGTCAACGTCCTGGGGATGGTGAGTTCTGCCGCTTGCACAATACAATCCGTCACCGCTGCAACAGCGTCATTGACCGTTCCTGAGGTCACCATAGCTGGAGTAATACTCGCCGAAGCCGTGAATGTGTCCCACTTGGTTCGATCAATATTCCATCTAGCAGGGCGAGTTGGGTAACGGTACCCGCCACTCGCTAGACGGAGAAAGATGGGGAAGTGATCGATGCCAAGGGGATCACCAGACATGCTCCACGACCAGGCAGGATATAATGATGGTGAACTCAGAGACAGATCAATGGCTAAACACGAGCGGGTGGGTTCATGAAATTAAGTAGGAGCTCCCATGTTGTGGAGACAGAGAGTCGTGTTGGAGAGAAGAGACTAAACAACACGGCCCCTGGAGTCTCGAGCGGTAGAACCCCACAACGGATTGTGTGCATTGAAATCTCCTAAGATGAAGAAAGGAGGCTGCAGCTGGTCAACTAAATCTTCCAGATCCGAAAGGCTTACAGCTTCATCTGGTGGTATGTAGATGGAACACACCGTGAACAGAGTGTTCACAGATAGTCTCACTGCCACTGCCTGCAAAGTCGTCCGAAGGGCAACCGCAGTGACAGGAACACCATGAGGAACAACGACGGCCACTCCTCCGCAGGCAATAGCGCCGTCCTGGTGATCTTTGCGGAAAAAAGAATGTCTCCGCAGCGAAGGAGTGTCGGTCGTGCGAAGCTTTGTCTCCTGGAGACAAACGCACACAGGTGTGTGCGAAGACAAAAAGCCTTTTAAATCATCAATGCGTGAATGCAGACCTCGGCAATTTCACTAAATGAGCGTGGCCATAATGAAACATGAAATGAAAGAATGAAGCCAGACGACTAGAAAGTCTCCATGTCGTCCGTCACCTCCAACCCATCAGCAGTGTCTGGAGGTAACACAGGGCTGTGTTTACCCCCTGTGTTGAGAGGTGGTTTTTGCCTGCTCTGTTTCGGGGAGGATGGGCCTGGTTTCAACTTCTCCGGCTTCTTCTTTGCAGTGCCCTGGGTCCCTGTGCTGGGAGATGTTTTCGGCATAGAGGAAGGTTTAGGCGACGATGTTGATGTCACCTTGGATGCAATGCGGCGAGAATTCAGCGCCTTCAATCCTGCAGCAACGATGTCCTCAAAATCATAAGGACAACGCGCTGGGATGGTCACCTCAGTCTGGACCGCCACTGAAGCCTTCTGCACCACAACTGAAGCATATGACCGCCGGCCTGGTTGTAAAGGAGCGATCCGCCGTCTAGCCTCGGGATATGAGAGATGCTCAGTTGTCTTCAGGCGTTGGATTGCCTGTTCCTCTATCCACTTAGGACACTGCTTAGAAGAAGCAGGATGAGACCCTTCACAGTTGACACAATGATCAGACTCTGCAGAGCATTCCGCCAAAGAGTGTTCTGTGGAACCACAGCGACCACACTTTGCAACATTACGGCAAGACTGTTGGGAGTGACCGTAATGCTGGCACCTGAAACATCGTAAGGGGTTCGGGATATACGGCCGAACATCAAGCCGTAAATAACCTGCCTTGATGGAAATAGGCAGGGTTGGGGAGTCAAAAGTGAGGATGATGTTACGGGAGAGAATAGATTTTCCATCCCGCCTAAAAAGAATCCGCCGAACCCCAATGACACGCTGTTCACCAAGTTCCTCCAGCAGTTCCTCATCGCTGCATTCAAGCAGGTCGCGGGAGTTGACGACACCGCGAGAGGAATTGAGGTAACCATGAGGAGAAACCTGAACAGGAACGCCAAGCAAAACGGTCGTTTCCAGCAAGGTGGTACTGTGGCGTGGAGTAGAGGTTTCCACAAGAAGATCCCCGGAAGAGCGGAAGAGAGTTTCTTGACATTCTTTGGAGAGCCAGCAACGGCTTGCAGAGCCTTGTTGATATAGAAAGGACTCTTGTTACTGAGTGACTGTGAAGAGTAACCAGATTTGATCAAAAGAAACAGAGCATTGCAATTAGATGTGACAAGTTTCTTTGTGGAGAAAGGTGTACTTTCCTCCACAGGGCACTTTAAATTGTGAGCATGGGAAACACTTTGGGTTTCCATGAAGAAGTGAAAAGATTAGTCCGCCGACCTCCCCACCCACTACCGAGCCCAACGAGGGAGAGCCGGAGGTCCGTAAGCCCAAGAGGGCGCAGGACACGGCTCTAGGGATAGTCAGCGGATATAGCAAGTTGGTAGGGCAGACACACGCTCAGCGTGCACCCAGACTTTCCCGTGCCCGGAGAACACCCCTTTGGCATGCCCACCCTACCCTCAAACTCACCCTGCCGAACAGAACGACAAGACCCTAGAAGTCTGGACGCCACTCTGCCACAGACTTCCTGACTAGGAGTGGGTTAGCTCCCAGCCTCCCGTTTAGGGTGAAGCAGAGGGCAAAGAGGAGTGTTGGCATCTGGAGACACTACAACCCGGCCTCCAGATACCTTAGCCTCCAGCATCCCCATTTCCACCTGTACGGGTCAACGCACACGGCAAACGTGCAGGTAGGTCTAAGCTAACCAGCTCCGGAAAAAACAGAAAATGTAACATAAAAGAGAAAAAGACAGGGAAGAGAACGAGGAACAAAACCCGGACCTGGCGCCTCATCACAACCTCCGCAGCCTACAACTGAGGCGGGTACATGTCAATATATGAACTAAAGACGAAAAAGCAAAAGTATAAGAGAAAATTGGTTCGGGCCTTGGGGATGCCATCCCCATTAGCTGGATGAACTGCTGTCCCTTCTGTTATGTAACCGTTAAAGCCGCAGAGGCAAGAAAAACCGTCACAAGGTTAGCTCGGGCCATGGGGGCGCCGCTCCCCAAATAACTGGAAAACCAGTTATCCCCGTGCGGGGCATTCTACTTTGGAATTCACATCTTCTTTAGTTGCCCTCATCTCTCTTCTTTTTTGCATCAACATTTTTGTTTTTCCTGATAATTTGTTCACATGCAACTTGTTTTCAGACCCAGCTAATTTTGTTGCTGTTTCCATAAGAGCTTTGATTACTTTTCTGTTAACTTCAGAAATATCCACTTCTTCCAATGTTAGGCCTTCTAAAGCAGAGAACCTGTTCTTCAGTTCCAACTTAAAGGTATTATGGTGTTTTTTATGGTTGGTTATGTCAATACATTTTGTTTGTCTTATGAGCTTGCTACGTTCGAGTTTAGTATTGAGGTGCATCTTACATCTTACCAATCTATGGTCACTACCTGTGTTGAACTTGTTTAGCACACTGAAGTCTTCGATAAAAAAAAATTGTTACACATAATAAAATCAATTTCATTAGTCGTCCTATTTGGATGTCTCCATGTCCATTTCCCGTGTGGCTTTTTCTTGAAAAAGGAGTTCAAGATGAAAAACCCTTCTGCCTCTGCAAACTCTACGAGAGTATTTCCACGCTGGTTTCTGTTGCCGTGACCGAATTTACCTACTGAAGTTTCATTCTGTTGCCGTTGCCCTATTTTTGCATTGAAATCTCCTATAATTATCTTTAAGTGCTGCTTACCTTTATAATTTGGATGACGAATTTCCTCATAGAATTCTTCAATTTTTTCTTTAGGATGACTTGTGGTGGGTGCATAAGTTTGAATAATCTGAGCCTTGTATCTTCTCGAGAGTTGGATAACGAGTCGTGCAGCTCTGTCAGAGGAACTTTCAACTTCTACCACTTTATCCATCAGTTTCTTGTTTATTATAAATCCAACAGCACTAGTTCTGCCAGTATCTGTCCCACGGTAGTAGAAGAGATGTCCACTTTTCAGTTCAATGAGATCTTCTCCTTTTCTCCTTACCTCACTTAGCCCGACGATGTCCCACTTGATCCTTTGTAGTTCCTCTTCCAATTCAAGAAGCCTTGAATCAGAAGATGGGGAGCGTCCATTATACGTAGCCAAGGTCAGCGTCAGATGGCAGCCTAGTCCGGTCCTCCGGGGATTCTTAGCACCCTGTGCCTTCATGTCGCACTGGCCGCTGCTTTGGTCAGGGACATTCCAGCTGCCGGAGACTGAGGGCCAAGATTTAAGTTGTGAAGTCATTTTGGAGGGGTTGGGCCATAACTCACCACGCTGGCCAAGCGGGTTGGTGAGTGTGGGATAGCATTTCCTCTAATCCCGATGGTATAGTTATACCGCTATTGGCTGTCGTCAGAGCCCCTTTAGTGGGAACAGGATGCACCACGAGAAGGTGGGGTTGACATTTGTCAAGGAGAGGCTGTGATGTTACGCATTAAGTCATAAATACTGCGGTTCTATAGCTGATGGTATTTCAAATTCTACTATATCTTTACGAACCGATAGCAGACTCAGTTATAATGACACTTGTATAATACTGTATGTTATAAATATCACGTTTCCACTGGTGACGTTATAACGAAGTTCAACTGTATCTATACGATCTGACAAGAACGCTCGTATGTAACGTAATAAATGTCGCGGTTCTATGGCTGACGTTATAAAAGGGTATTGCTCTACCTATACGGTCTTGTACTCTTCATTATAACAACACTCAGACATTAAGCATTTGATAACTATAGCGATTCCATGACTGACGTTGTAACAGAGTTATGCTGTATCTATGCAAACCAACCGTAAGGTATTATTTTTTACACCTTTCGTAAAGAGCATATCAAAAGTTATTAAGCGAAAGACTTAATGTCGGGATAACTGTTTTACAGATTTATCTTCATTCTAAAAGCTAGGCTTCGAGTTTTATTCACTGCGGGTGTTATGCGAAAAGAAAAACGTAAAACTAGGCGCACTGAACTGGCAACGTTTATCTGTAGGGAAAGAGAGCATGTTACTTTTCACTTTTCACTTTCCTGTTGTCGTGCAAACAAACGGGTCCAATATTATATTTTTTGTCATGCTTTAAGAGAAAGCACATTATGCAAGGGCACATTTTTGATAATTCAATAATGCGAAATATAGCATTAGGTTTTCTTGTTCCATAAAATACAGGCAATAAAACTTTCAGTTCTACGCTGCTGTTAATTTTTAATGAACAATACTAGTCACCTTTCTTTCGTAAAGTAAAACTTTGGTGTAAAAGTTGTAAAGAAAATGTTTTATACGCTATGTAGCAAATGTTTCAATTAGATTATAAGAGATATTTGAGGAATAGCCAATTACATCTTGTTTAAAAGGGTGAGTCAACAAAATAAGTGTTTTATTTTAATCTCAAAACCATCGAATTTCATGCTGCAGTAAACAAACTCCGACATGAAGGCCCATTTCGTTGGTTTTAAAAGATGAAAGACATTTAAAATTATGTTCATAGGGGAGGTCTTGTCTTATTAATTAATGGAGCACTTACGGAATTAAATTTGCATATGTGTGTTTTTTAATAAAATATCTTTCTTTTGCACAAGAACTTCAGTTACGACATGTATGGAGGATCAAAATGTTTTGTGTGTTTAATTGTAATAATGACTGTGAATTAATACTTGAAAAGAAGGATTATAGCTTTTATGGGAACTGAGGATGTTCAGCTATATGCAGCTTGAAAGTTGATACAATATAGTTTATTCAATATGTAAATGAGGGGATAATGAAAAAAGTCCCATTTTTTAGTACCGATTCCCATAAATTGCATTTCTGCATTGATCCCAACATGAACTCTGGTGCTACTTAGGAACAATTTAATCTATCGTTGCTTGCAAGAAGGACCAACAGATCTTCTTTCTGTTTTGATGCAGATGAATAAATATTATTAAAGCTTTGAAGGGAAAAACAATTTTTTGTAATTTTCATCTTCACACGCAACTTTCAAAAGTTTCACAATTAAGTTGTGGCATTAGGAAATTATTTCTGCTTGCTTGTTAGTTAAGGAGAAGGTAGAGGGCATCCATTTTCAACAATGTGCTTCGTTTGTGATGCTTAAAACATGCTTATCCTATTTCATTCTTAAATAAATTAATAACAGAATTCTTTCTCTCTCTCTCTTTTTCGCATTATTAGTGATCGAGGACGTCGAAGCCTAAGTCATCGACGTCCTCTGTCACTAATTTTCTTTGGTCTGCCGGTACGTTTTGCTGCTTCAGGCACGCCATGTGTCTTCCACTTATTCAGTACTTCCAAAACAGTTGACGTAGGTGTGTTTAAACGCCTCTCGATTTCTCTTATGGACAACCCACTAATACACTGCCGGACAATTGCTAAGGACGGATGACAATAGCAACGATAGCAACCATAAAATGGAAGGCAGGAAAATGTGGAAATTAGCATAAGTGCGGGATACAGTAAGACGTGTTGTGAGTATGCAAATTTTGGATTGCTGAACTTGTTCGTGACGTCATAGCGCTGATAAGAGGTATAAAGGATTTGACGCGTATTAACCGTTGTTGTTAAAACGCAAAGTTGAAAGGGAAAGAATCAATTGACGAACTTGCAATTTTCAGTATGTCTTCCCGACATCACCTAGATGATTTTACGCGTGGCCGTATTATTGGCAAGATTGAAGAAGGGCGAAAAATAACCAATGTTGCCAGGGAGTTCGACGTCAGCCACAGTGTTGTTTCAAGGCTTTGGAAATCATTTCAACCAAATGGAGAGTGTAGCAAACGTCACGGGTGAGGTCGTGTTTGCAGTACGACACCTGCAGAAGATCGGTACATAGTGCTATCAACAAAAAGAGACCGTCGCAGCACAGCTAGGGAGGTAGCAAATCAGTTTATGGCTGCTACTGGCAAGCGGATCTCCCGAAAATCTGTAGCCAGACGTTTGCATAAAGGAGGACTATACGCCAGCCGTCCTGTTGTGTGCATCCCATTGTCCAGACGTCCCCGTACCGCCCGTTTGCAATGGTGCCATCAACATCGCAATTGGACTGATAACGACTGGTCTGCTGTCCTCTTCTCAGATGAGAGTAGATACAGTCTATCGTCTGATTGTCGACGACAACTGATCTGGCGTGATAGTGGTACTGCATATTGTCCAGCAAACATACAGGAAAGGGACCGATATCCGACATGTAGTGTCATGGTATGGGCTGGCATCATGATCAATGGCCGTACGTCCCTCTATGTGCTTCCAACTGGAACTATGACTGGCGAACGATACATTAATGATGTTCTGCTACCTCATGTTCGCATGTCCCGTGGTGCTGTCGGTGATAGATTCATTTTCATGGACGACAACGTAACATGTCATCGAACAGTCGCTGTCCAGGAGTGTCTTGAGAGCGAGGATATTCAACGCCTCGTATGGCCAGCTCGTTCTCTAGATCTGAATCCCATTGAAAATGTGTGGGATGCTTTGGGGAGGAGTCTTTCTGGTCGCCAATGCCCTCCAATAAACAAGGAAACCCTCATCCGTGCACTGACAGAGGAATGGGATAAATTACCCCAACAGCTGCTTGATAATGTTGTGCAAAGCATGACACGACGTGTGGAATCTTGCATCGCCCTCCATGGTGGCCATATCCCGTATTGACATCTGACGCCGGAACGCTTGCGGACGGTAATTGCATTTTTTTTCACGTTTACGTATTCTGCACAAAATGGCCTGTTTGTCCCTTGAACACGTTCCAAAGCCTTCTGGATTTCAGAGCACAATAAATTGTCTTTCTTGTAATGTCCTGGCATTCTGACATTATTTTATTTCACTTGGCATCCAACCACACTTACTTTTTTATGCGCTACATAGCCGTTTATGATCCGTCCTTAGCATATGTCCAGCAGTGTATATTGATAACAAAAGAAATAAAAATCGGTCCAAAATGAGGGTGTCGAAGTTTTGTTATACATGTGGAATAGACTATATTAAAGCGAAAAAAGGAAGAAAATCAAATTCGTCATTTCTCTTAATACCTACAAGCATGAAGTTTCTCAGCTTCAAGTAAAAAAAAAAACATGCTGGTATAGTATAATAATACAACAACACAGTCGTCTACTTAGATTTTATAAAATGCTTTTTAGAATTTAAGAATTATATTAATAAAAACAATTACTTATTTTCAGATGATCTTGAATAAAAAAAAATATTATGAAATATTAAATCAACTGACTAGATAACTCGAGTACGACATTACCACCAGAGAATATCCCAGTAGCACGTGGAAATACGACTACGAGAGTGCTTCGGTGAAATGGCATAAATGCGCATGCGCGTCCACGCCTTTGCCAAACCAAAAATCTTAAATATCGCAGGAATGCAACCTCAAGGTAGCAATTATGTGCAATGGAAACTATGAAACAGTAGTATCGATGAATTCTAATTTTAACGTAACCGTAATGTACAAAAAGTTATGTTCCGAAATAGATGTTTCTGAAACGTAATTGTAAGTTATCTCTGAAAGTGTAACGAAAATGAGAGATTGTAACATTATTAATACATATGTGAAACGTTTTGCGCTGTATGGGTGTTGTTGTTAATATTCAAAGGTAAACCGTTAGAGTTTTACTAGTCATCACTTTTGACACCATTAGAATTTCACAATTTATGGAGGGGGGCGAACTAAGAAAATGTGCTTCATTTGGGATGAAAGGAATGTTCAGAACCTGTTATTTTTTAACTTTTTTAATTTTATTATAATTCTTCAGCGTCATTAGAAAGAAAAGTGTCGCATAAAAACGTCATTCCCCAGCTAGGGAGTTTTTTTAAGTATAACAAGGCGTTAATTCTGGAATGTTCCGTGAAGCTTACAGGAGCTTGATCTTAATGGAGCGGATATCATGTCTTCTATCGCCTCGGTGTCACTCTATTGTTTCATTAGACGGTGTATCAAAGTAAATTACGCAGTCGCGTCACAAGGAAATGATGAAAGAAAGCAAGAACTTTATTTGCAGGGGAACAGAAATGAGACAACTTGGATCTCGTAAGCAAGAATGAAGGTATTAAAAACTAAAAAAAAAAAAATGAAGTACATTTTATGCAAAATAAAAAACACGAAACGTAATTACAATGCAAAAAAGGCATGCAAATAATGCGAATTGTTCTCATAAATGGAAGTAAAATTTCAGGAAAAAAATGACGAGCTACAAGGGAGCTTGAAAATTAACCCAATGAGAGCAAAAAATCGGAATAATGTGCATAATAAATTCAGACGAAAGGAACTTCGTGAGGCGGCATAAGAAAGGAATCATTTTTAACGCCGTGAATAAAATTCAATCTTCACTCAGAAGCTAGATTTAGTGCGCGCTGTTATTCATGATATGTACACGAAGTTGCAAATGTATTTTTAAACTAAGCCTTCTAGTTGTATCGCTGTAAAACACTATGCAGTATTTATATTTGTTCAATGTCACATTTAGTTGAAATTGGTGTTTTTAACTAAACTTCCTGATGAATGAAATAAACTAATGCCCTTAGTTAATTCGTTGAACATAGAGCAGAACCCGTACACAACAATCCTGCATTTAGCGAGACCTCACTATGATGATATTATCTTTCGCTTCCTCGGATTTTTTTTTAACGAGGAAAATCACGTTCAACAAGCAAAGTTTAATGAAATTCCATATTTCACGAGGCAAATGAAATCAGCAGCGCACTCTCTTTGAATGGAGGAATAGAATTTGCTGCATACGGGACGAAATTGCAACAGCCCAGGAGAACCCTAGTGTGGTACTGGAAAAATGTCGATAGAAAAGCAGTGGGAAAGGCGTGCATCAAATGCTCAACAAGCGAGTTTGTGCAAGAAGCCCTTTCCACCACCTGCCCCAAAAGGCTATGTCCTGGTTGTACCACGTCAGCAGTGTTGAAAACAGGCCACATACGCCTAGGCAAAAAGAATATGGGCGGAGTTCACTCATGTATAAGTGGATTTCTGGGTGATAACTTAACATAGGGATATGACAAAAGTGGAATGGGTATGTCGTCTCTTGCGAAACAGGAGGTAACAATGCTTCGAATTGTGTCCATTGCCTCTTTCACCCTCCAAGTGAGCAATGCACCTTTTTAAGAGCCCGAGCCCATCCCTCCTAGCAAACGTGTGTCAGATCGAGCCTGCCCGAGGCCGAATTTTATATTGAAATACTTCCCTTCCTACGAATTTTATATTGAAATACTTCCCCCTTCAATTAACCGTTTCTTTTCTCAACTGGGGATTGGGATGGGTCATCTTTCTGTTCCTATACTATATGTAGCGCAGGTGTTTCCATTTGGTGGTTCGCGAAGACTCTAAGGTGTTCCATGGAGTTCACGGAAAGAGTTATATAATGGCGCCAAAATAAAATTACAATAAAGATATTTTTAAAACCGCAGGAATGTTGAAATGCATTAACAGTTTAATTATTTTTGGCGGATGTTTGGGACACGTTCTTTCACAGCCAGAATGCATGAGAGTGTGATCTTTGTTGTATTACCATTTAAAACCATCCGTATGCAACGGGCACCCGCAGGGAGGGAAGAACTACTCCCGTGACGTCACAAGATAACGAAACAGTACGTTCTGCATGATCTGACGTAGAAAGAAACAGGTCAATTTTAGCTTGTGGGATGACCTTATAAAGTGCTCACGGGCTGATGTTGCTCATCGGAACTCTCAGAGCATCGAAAGTTCGTGTATCGTTAAGGTAGCTTTGGAGTTGTAGAAGCTTGTGAGAACTTTGAACTTCAAGGCGAAAATACCTGCCTTTTCTAATTCTTTACTGGGAAATCACGGATCTCTGGCTGAAGATGGCAACCGTGGTAATGCGAAAAGCAAAAAAAAATGATATTCTTTTTTCAAATATGCCACAAGATGATCTTCTAAAATCCCGATTCAACGGACAATTCCGAAACAGTGTTTAAACATGTTCATGATATTGGCATTACATATAGTACTAAAGAAAAAGGAAATGCAGTGAAGATCATATTAAATTTGGCTTTTCATTTACACGAGGTGAGGACTCTCGAAACGCCACAATATCTTATTTGCGGAGAAATCCCCGCAAACAGCAGCTTTAAACCTTCACCCTTGTCTCATTATTTAAAAACTAAGCACCAAAGGCTTCCAAATAAACCAGTTAATTGTTTTTCAAACGCAAATCCAAAGAACTCAAAGTATCTAATATTAATTCAAAATAAAGATTGTGCAAAAACGATTAAATCATCACACTTGGTAAGCTATCATATCGGAAAAGCTCGGACATGATTCCCCTTTTCGAACAACACAATATCTCCCCGAATCCACAATATGCCTGAGGATTTTGAATCTGTTATTACAGAACGGGTGCGGGAAAGTACTATATGTACGCTCCATAGTTAGTTGGGACAACAGATGTTTCTAATCTAGCAATGCTAATAGTATTTGTATGATACATGAATGATGGTAAAGTGGAGGAAAACATGAACCGTCGTCAAGGCGTGCAGTCCTCAGCTCATTGATGCCAGATGGGAGCGGAGACTGTCGCGCAAAGTCCACAGCGACCGCAGGGTTACAGTGCGACAAATCACCCGCAGCTACAACAGTGGTGATCAGGGCAATGTGTCACAACATACAGATCATCGCAGCCTTCTGCGCATACGCTTGCGTATCCGAAGACTCAGACGGGTCCCTATGCTCAATGCACGTCATCGCCGAAAAAGCATGAAATAGGCCCAAGATTATCGAGATTGGACCGTGGATGATTCGAAGAAAGTGGCCTGGTATGACAAATCAAGATTCCTGGTGAATCACGTAGAAGGCCGAGCGGGGATACCCAGATTACCAACGGATCTATGGAACCTGGATTCACTCTTGGGTGGAAACCGGTCAGCGGCGGCGGTGTTATGCTATGGGAGATGTTTTCTTTGGACAGTGTAGGCCCCATTATCCCAATATCACAAGCCCTGACAGCTGACAGGGTATCTGTACATCGTTGCTGACCAAGTTCACCCATTCATGGCAACTGTGCACCCACCTCTTGATGGCCATTACCAACAGGACATACTGCCAGAATCGTCAAGGAGCGGTTCGAGGAACATTCTGGTGACTTTCTGTTAGCGCCTTGGCGTCCACATTCACCTGACATGAACCCAATCGAACATTTGTGGTTCAGCTTAGAAAAGCGGGTTCGCGCTAAATCACCACTACTCCGAAAAGTGCGGAAACTGGAGGACTTGCTGTTGAGATTATGGTACCAGATACCCAAAAATACCTATCGCCACTTCATCAAATCGGCGACTCGCTGAGTGGGTGCTGTTTTGCTAGATAAAAAGGGTCCTGCAGCTTATTAGGTATGTGGTCATTATGTAATGGCTCATGGTTGTACTTGAAGCAAAAATATAGGTAAATGTTATTAAGAGTGAGAGGCGCCTGATGCGAAATGAATTTTTTTAAGAAGGAATGTAAGAAGCATAGATAACGGGGTGTCAACTTCCACACCCAAGCAGAATATTTCAGCATTATTCGAATTAAAAACTTAAGCAAAGAGTTTGTCATAGTGCAATGCGTAAAAACAACACTTTCTAATAGGATTTTCAGAAACCTCTGTATGGAATAATTTAGATATCCGGAAAAATAATGATATGGGCTATATTTCTGCGACATGATTGTACATTCTGAAAAAACGAATATGGTCTATGAATTATCGCTCCAGTTTTTAAACTGCCTAAAGAATTAATCTAGTCCGGCTAACAGGTGCAGAGATATCGTGCACAAAGACGACGGACGGACAAAGAGACGACGGACGGACAAACAGACATTCCGATACACCAATGGCACGTGATTTTGCATATTTGCTGTATTAAAGGATGCGCAAAAAATGAGATCATGCAATATACGCGAATATTGCGGTCTGTTTGTAGTAAAAGCAACTTAAAAGAAATGTTGTTGCGTATGAGAGGGAGATTCTAATCGTCTCAAATACTGACGATACGCCGACAAAACAAGAATTTAATCAAGGCACGAAAGTGATTAAACTGTAAATAATTACTAAAAATATGGATTGTCGTCTGATATTAATTCCGGAATCTTACCATTAGGTAAGTAACTGAGAAAAACGTTTTGTTAATTCAAGAAAATAATTGTTGAATCAACAAAAAAATTCAGTCGATATACAGTCAACTAAAAAGTTTGTTAAATTAAGAAAATACATTTTTCGGTTTTTGGGAATTTCTTTGAACCAACAATATGCAACGTTATCTGGATAAAACGTTTTGTTGCTGCAACCAAACATATTGTTATCGTGACACAGTAATTTCTTTCTCCAACAAAATTTAGAGTTATGTAGTTGGGCCACTTTCTCCCTAAACGTGTTTTCCGATAGCAACACTTTGTCGGTGCAATGTTTTTAGGCGGTGCTCTTCGACCCTGAGTGTCCGCTATCATTTTTCCCCGGCTGTATTTTAATTTTTCTCGCCGTATTTACTTTCTAGTGGTGTTTAAATTAATCGGACGGTATTACGTCACGAGGAATTTGTTTCAGAGCCAGAGAAAAATCGCTCAGCGAGCGGATTTGAACCTCAGATATTTCGTTAAGGAACTAAGCGTGCTACCCACTCGGCTATACCTGCTCTTGTAAGCGGTCTCATTTTTTTTTTCGCTCCCGAGTGAGTCGGAACGTGGTTTGTTCATATTGTGTTTTTCGTCTGTTTTTTGGAATTTTTGAGTATACGTTGTGTTCTGTGTTGTCTTCCTCACAAGGAGTGAGGCTGTGTGCCAAGTGTGCACCTATCTTTTCGCTTTTTTTTTATGTTGTGTGTTGCAAGTTGCAAAAAGTTGTTACTCGTGTGTTGCAACTTGCAACACACGAGTAACGCGGGTTAGTGGCCGAGTTGGCTACGACCAGTGAATCGATGAATGCTATTCCTTTGTCTAAGTACTCTTCTGCTGGTGTTTAGCCTTTGTCTGTTTCAAGCTCTGCGATTAATATGACTGGTGTTTCACCTAATAGTGCTACTTCGTCGACTACTACGAATGTGAATTCCACAGGGTTGGTGACTGGGTCAAGTGTACCTGGCCCCTCTCAGGCTGTGTCCAAATCGTTTGTTGATGCTACTGGTACGAGTTCGACTCTTTCGGGTGTTACGGGGACTTCGCGTCCAGAGTTCGAGCGCGTGGCTTCTTCATTACGGATTACACTTCCAAATGACTGTCCTCAAGGTAAGGAACTTTCACCTGGTTTAATATTGAGTGTATTCATCCCGGCTTTGCGCGAGTACTTGTCTGCTGTTTCTGCTGTAGTTCCTGATACAAGTATTGTGTCAATTATATGCTTGGGATGGGGTGTAGTGGTCCACTTCACCCACCAACAAGCCGTGGACAAAATTCTAGCCTTTGACATTGACATAGGCTCAATTCACCCTCAGCCTGTTGCTGCTGCGTAAAGACCTGCGACTGTAACCCTTTCACCAGTGCCAACAGCTATTCCTGATTCTATTTTGATAGATGCTTTGAACACCATGGGGCGTGTGGTGGACACCACTAAGTACCTGCCAGCTGCTGCTCGTGACACCCCCTGCCTCATGTTCAGGGCGAGCGCTGACAATATAGAGTGATTTTTCCGACACCCAAAGCCATTGCCAACAGACCCACCACTTTAGATTTGGTCACCTAGGCAAAGGACATACATCTTCAACCTGTTTGCTGGTGTCCAGTGTTTTCGCTGCAAGGGTGAGGGACACCTTTCGACTGGCTGCCCCCATGCTTCACCTGGTACTAGACCTACTTCATCTTCGGCTATTTCTTCTGATGCTGCGGTTGCCTCCACAGTGGTTACTACGCCTGCAGTTCCAACTTCTAGCCCCACCTTCCCCTCTCAAAATGTTCCTGCAGGCTCACCAGTGGTCGTCAATCTGAAACTTTCTGTCACTGCTAAAACTATAAGTTTCCTCCATTGCTACAATCGGGGGGTTCGCAGCTCCTAAACCCCAGAGGAACAAGCGCCCTAATTCATCAGAAGCGTCGATTCACTATGCACGTTCATCTGACCGTCTACTCTCTAAGAAGGCTACTTCTTCATCTTCGGTCTCACCCGGACCGCGTGAAACCAGGCCTCCGGTCTCTATTTCAAACCGTTTTGCTTGCCTGACAACCCATGACCTGATGGATGTCTCCGTTCCAGCCTCTGACGACGTACAGCTTGCAGATTCGGACGACGACTCCCGCTCCCCTACCCTACCTGAGAGAATGTCTATGTTTGGAGATCTTGATGTATTGTTATCACCCCTCACTTATACCGACCTGTTAGCCTTGGTTTCTCGTCTTAGACTGGCTAAATTGCTCACCTTACCATGTATTAAGAATAAACTCTCCCAATTGCCTGAAATGATACGGCAGCTAACACAAATTCACGAGACCATTCTTAATATTGCTTTGCCAGTCGGTAGTGAGCAGTGCTCCCGCCGACTTGATTATTTGATTAACATTCTGAAGGCAGAACTGGAGGGTTGGATGCAACCACCTAGTGATGTCTCATTTGACAATAAGTAGTTTCAACTGTCGAGGACTAGCGTCTTCAGCCGCGAATGCTTCAGTCTTCGAGGACGTTCGTTTCCTGAGGTCTAATATTCTCCTCCTCCAGGAGACGAACTGTACCTTGGAGACCAAGTATTCCCGCTGGAGACGCTGGCCCTACACTTTCTACCATAATTACCGGTCCCACATTGGTTCCGGTTCAGCAATTGCCTTTCATGTTCGCTTTCACGCTCTTATTTCTGACATCGTTGAGTCACAGAGTCTACTGGGTTCTTTTCAAGGTATCTCTTTTTGTTATCTTTCTTCTCGTATTCATATTTTCAATATCCATGTACCCCAATCTTCTGCCCATGCTGGCGCTCTTCTTCAACATCTTATCTCGCTTCTTATTCTTATCCCACCTTCTGAAATTGTCCTTGTTGCGGGTGACCTCAACTGCAATCTCCAACCGGGCTTTGACCGTGATGGTTCCGTGGAGAATCGCGCTGACCTCTCCTCCCAACTTTCTCAACTCGTCTGTAATTTTGACCTTATCAATGCCTTTCGTCCTCTCCATCCACAGTCCCGTAAGTTCACTTGGTTTCCCCCTGCCGCTTCAGCTCGTTCTGCGGCGAGACTTGGCCGTTTTTATGTGTCCAGTTTCCTCCGTTCGTCCTTCGTTGAAGTCACCCATCACCCCTCTGCTTCATCTGACCACCGTCCCGTTCTTCTGCGTTAGGTTTTGCCTTCTTCCACTGTCCCCCTTCCCCGGTCTGGTCTCTCGATGATTTTCACTTATCTGATCGTGCTTTTAAGGCTGAAATCCAGTCGATTACTTCTTTTTCGATTTACGAGCTTCCTTTCTCCGACGACCCAACAGCACTGTGGCTTTCCACAAAACTTTCCATCATTTCGTTTGCTCGCCAAGTTTATTTTTATTCCCGGTCGCGCCGATTTCATGATTTAGATTCTCTTCGTTGTAAATTACAATTCCTCTCCCCGTTTGATCCTTCATATGCCGTCTTTCAATCCCAGCTTCATAGTACTTTGACTTCTTTCGCTTCTTCGGCTCTCAATCGGTTGAAATTTTTACATTTACGTTTCTATGGCGACCCGTTTCAGAATTTTCGACACCTCGAAACTCACCGTACTAAAAGTAATACCCTCTCCTTTCGTTCGCTACCAGATGGTTCTACAGTTACCGATCCGGTTCAGCTCTGTGATTTGACTTTTCAGCACTACACTGAACGATTTCAATCTCGGGTCTTGTCGCCAGCGGCTAACTCCCCTCTCTTATTCAATCTTCTTCAGGTTCCTTCTTGTTTTCTTGTCTCCTTAGATTCTCCTATCTCTCCATCTGAAGTTCGCTCAGCCGTTTCCAGTCTTAATGATTGTTCAGCACCTGGTGCGGACGGTCTTCCGCTATGTTTTTACAAGACCTTTCTTCCTGCTCTTCTTCCTCTTATCATTGATTGTTTCAACTCTATCTTTTCTTCTTCTGCTTTTCTTTCATCGGACTTTACTTTTGCCATTCTTCGACTCATCCCCAAATCTGGTAACCTTGGACACTTTTCTAACTGGCGCCCTATCTCAATTCTTAATACCGATTACAAGATCTTTGCTAAAATTCTGGGCCTTCGCCTAAACCCTGTTTTACAGTACATTATTCATCCTGACCAGATTGACACTACCCCTTCCCGTTCGATAGCTACTAACATTACTACCATCCGCGACTTATACTCTCTTGCTTCTCGTCTTTCTGAACCGCTAGCTATCTTTAACCTCGATCAGAAACAAGCATTCGATTCAATCCACCATTCTTATCTCTTCGCTGTACTTCTTCACTTTGGCTTTCCTTCCCTTTTCTGTCAGGCACTTTCCAACCTTTATTCTCACTCATCTTTCCGTGTCCGCGCTTCCTCCTTCTTGACTGCTGCCATCCCTTTTGCGAACAGGATCCGGCAGGGATGTCTCCTGTCGGGTCAACTGTTCGCCCTTTCTTTTGAACCTCTCCTGACTTCAATTCGCTCTCATTTGCTGTCTGGCATTCCTCGAGGCGTTGCCTCCACACGTTACCACCGTTCTATGTTGTCAGCATTTGCGGACGATTTGACTTTGTTTCTGCGGTCTGAGCGGACATTCGGTATCGTTCTACCCATGTATCAGGAGTATGCTGTCATTTCAGGCTCCGAACTCAACACGTCAAAATCAGTTGGCTTATGGTCCGTCTCGTGGTCGGCTCGTGCTCGGCTCACGGTGATAGACCCTGTGGTGACCGCTGGTCGAGCACGGCCATTAAACTTCTGGGTGTTTACATTGGCAGTCCGATGGCAGTTGCTGCTGCCACTTGGACACCTTTGGTTCACGAGTTAAATCGCCGTCTGGCTCCCTTTCGGCGCTTCAAACCGTTTCTTTCTTTTTTCAGCAGAGCGCATCTTGCTTTCACCTTTCTTCTCCCAGTTCTTTCCCATTCATGGATTGCCCATATTCCCCTCCCATCCTTCTCCGTTACGTGCAGCGAACATTTACAAATTTCATTTGGAACGTCATTCATTGAGTCCATCGCTCCACGCTCGTTCTTCCTCGTTCTTATGGTGGCCTTTCTCTTCCTGACCTTACTCTTAAATTAAACGCTTTCCGTCTTCAACACTTTCTTCGTAACTTTCCCTCCCCCCACCCCACTAATTCTATGAATGATGTTGTTACTTTGCTCTTTCCTCGCAGCCCTTTCCTCTCACTTGCTACTTTTATCCGCATGAACCTCTTCCCCCTTATTCCCGACCATTTTCCCGATACTTACCGATCCGTCTTCTCCCTCTGGCACTCCTTATGTCCAGTTAGCCTCCACCCCCCTCTTCGACTAACGATCTCCTTGCGGAACCTCTTTTCTTTTCTTCTGCTATCCGTACTTCTACCTCCGAGTACCTGCACATCTCCACCTGGTTCGCCAACGGAGTGGTGCAGATCTCTCAACTTGCTGATTCTTCTCTCCGATGGAAATCTTTTTTCTCAACTCTCACCTCCTGTCACAGATACACCTCGCCATCGCGCTCAACTCTGTTTAATTCACTACTGTCTTCAACGTCTATATCCGTCTCATGTCTCTTCTTCCGACCTCATTCCCTCTTCTTCGCCGTCCCTTTGCCTTCTGTTTCTTGTTTTTCTCAACGATTCCCCTTTCTTTCTGCATCAGGTCTCAGCCAAACTCCTATAACGCCATTTTTGAACTTATGTTTTACCTCCGCTCGCCATTCCTTCAGTTCCCTCTGCTGAGCTTTCTCGCACTTAGTCATACCCTCATACTTCCTTGGCGTCGCCTAAGGCGAGGAATGTCCATTGGCTCCACCTTCATCCCAGGCTTTTTACCCCCAGTACACTTCATCGTTTCAGCCACCTGTCATCCCCTTCTTGTTTTTTCTGTTCTACTCTCGGTGATGTTTCTCACGCATTCGATTTTTGTTTGGTTTTGCAACCCCTGTTTTCTCTCATGCTCTCTCTTCTCTGCAAGGTTTGCCTCCAGTCCCATACAATGTCCAATTATTACTTTCTTCGTAGTCACCACCCTTCTGCTTCTACTCACAATCCCATTTGCGCTGTTTTAATTTTGCAGGCTAAGTTAACTATTTATTTGTTTTACCATTCTAGTGTTACCCAGGCTTCGCTCCGGCGGTACCACCCGGGCAGAGTTTTTCTGGGTCAGCGATACCGCTCCTCACTCAAGTCTATACTCCAACATGATTACGAGATGGCACTGTCTCGGCAGGATGTTCCTGCCTTCTTTTCCACCTGGTCGCCACACTTGTCTTGGTTTTGTGTTTCGAATGATGCAGTTGATCTGCTGCCATAGGTTTTTTTCCCCTTCCATATCTGCATAAGCTTCTTCTTCTTTTTTTTTCTTGCCAACTGTGAAGTTCGGCGGCGGTGGAATTATGCTATGGGAGTGTTTTTCCTGGTATGGCACGGGACCCTTGGTCGCAATTCCTGGTAGACTCAACGCCGAGACCTACTGCACCATTTTGGATGACCATGCGCTTCCTACGTTGTGGTAGTTTTACAGGGTGGACCCATGTTACTTTCAGGATGACAATGCCACCTGTCATGTTGCGAGGTCCACCATGGCTTGGTACGGCGACAATGGGGCTAATCGAATGGACTGGCCTGCGCAGAGCCCGGACCTTAACCCTATCGAGCACCTCTGGGACGAGTTGGAGCGTCAACTTAAGAGGTGCCCCCACCGTCCAAAATCGGTGAAGGAACCGACCACTCTTCTCCAAGCCGAGTGGAAGAAAATACCGCTAGCCGTCGTACAACGCCTGGTTGAGAGTATGCCCGGAGGATCGCAGCTGTAATCACCGCTCGTGGAGACTCCACCAACTGTTGAAGGTGAATAAACTTCGTTTTCCTTTGCTATCACAGGTGTCCAACTACCTGTTGGTAGATAGTGTAGGTGTGATGACATCACTGAACTCAAGAAGACTGTAATTCGATGTCAGAATGGATAAATGTCGTGAGTTAACAGGATTCGAAAGATAATAGTGGGTACCCGACAGTGCTGAGACGGGCTGAGCTGAGCCCGAGCCCTAAACCCAGGAGCGGAGGCCGGACCCGAACCAGAGATGAAAACGGGTCATCGGGTCGACAATATCTGGCTGGCCCAACAGTTCTGGTCAATATGTTCCTGAACTGACTCCACCTAGTTTTACTTCCGTTATATTTTTGATAAGAGAAAAAAAATATTTCACAGAAAAAATACCTACGGTGGAATTTCGTGCTCAATACTGTTGCCAGTGGAGTGAAAAATGATCTTTCATACACAAAAATTGCCGTCTCTTTCGTAAAACGACGAAGATTTCCACCGACCGGCGATACGGCGCAGACGTTAGACTCATCGATACCATATCCTAAAAAATATTACCTTTGCGTTTGTTTAGAGAGCGATTGTCCGGAGCAAGATGCAAGAGAAGACATGTCATTTGCTTCTCCGGGACCGACCCCGCTTTTCACATTGTAAGGTCCCACATTGGGGCATATCCTTTGTTCTTTATGTTTTTGGTGTACAGTCATGCGTTTTTGTTTTCCACGTCAGATTTCTTTTTTTTTTTTGACTAGTTGATTGGTTGGTTTTTTTCCCTTCTCCCTCTACGTTTCCTTTAATTTTCCTGTTGGTTTGTTTCATGTTTTGATAGTTTTGTTTACCTTTTCCTTGTTTGTTTTTTTCGTATTTTCTCGCTTTTCTCTTACTTGATTTTTTGGTTTTCAGCATTCCGCTGTCATTTGCCCTAGTCTTCTATTGGGGTTTTCATTTCGGTGTGCAATTTGCCACCTTCATTTGCTTTCACTCTTCCTGTAGTTGTGCACTCTCTGTTATTGTGTTGGCTAGTATGAGTCTATTTTTGTATTTCCTCAACCAGAATTGTTGGCTGCTGTATTGTATTTTTTACTGCGTTTTTGTTTTGTTACCTTTAATTTGATGTTTCCTGTTTCTCGTTTTCCCGTGTCATACGTCTTGGATTCCGTCTTCGGTTTCCGTTGCCATTTTGTCCTGCCCATTTACAGTGTGTTTAATTCTTTTTGTCGGTTTCAAATGCCAGTCGACCCGCTGCTTATTTTTGTTTTCGTTAGTGCTTGCCATGTATTATCACCTTTTTCTCTTATCATTTTTACCTGTGCGTTACTGTGCTGTTTTACCTTAAAAGTGTGCACCTTTTGCTTTGGTCGGCTACAGCCGTTGGGCGGCGCTTTTTCTTCTGTGCTGTCCTTTCTTTTTTTTTTTCGTTTCATAGTGTAGTGTGCTAAGGATTCCGCTTTCCGGCTTTCCTTTGCATTGTTGTATCTGCTGTGCTCTATGGGTTTTTTCTTTCTTTTTTTTTTTTTAATTGGAGGTTTAACGACCACCGTGAGCAACTCAGTGGGCTATAAGCAGTCGCCCGTTCCTAATTTAGGGTCACTGGTTCCAGGGAAGGGAGAGAGCCAGTGCCGTAAGACAAACACAACATCCATGCCTCACCGGGATTCGAACCCGGACCCCTTTCGGACGAATGATCAGAGGCTATCGCTTAGACCACTGCGCCACCGGGGCGGCGGTTTTTTCTTTTCTCCTTTATTAATCGGACCCAGAGAGTGGCCGACATTTCGCAGTTTATTTATTTAGTGTATTGCATTTCGGTGTGTTACTTTGTATTATTATTCTCCCTGTTTGAATGGTGCTGTGATATTTTGAGAGTATGCGGGGTTTTATCCTTGCGTTCAACAGGTGATTGTGATTTGGCCGTACGGATTTTTTTTATGCGTGTGATGCTTGTGTATGTTCTCCAGTGGAATTCGCTTGTCGGTTCCCCTTATCTTATTTTGCAGTGTTTGATTTTTTGTGTGTACCTCAACTTTTGTCTAGTTCAACAAGCTGCCGGATTGTGTTCTTTTTTGTTCCGTGTGGTCTTGACTAGTGATATCACCTTTTTTTTCTCCCCTTGTTATTGAATTGTGTGTTTATGTTTGTGCTTTGCTGTACTTGTCTTTGTGTTTTTTCTTGAAATTGGTAAATAACAGACGGTGGTCAACGCCGTTCTTAGTGCAGTGTTTATATGTTTTTAGTATTAGTGTCTGTTTCTCAGGACTTCGTGTCGCTGTGGCATGCCGTATACCTCGTTGTGCGTGTGCGCTTTCTTTTTCCCGTTGGCCTCCGAGGAAGGCCAACCTGCCGCTGTTATTACACTCAGTGTTTTGCAAATGTGTTATTCCTAATGAGTATCTTCTTAACTGTACTGCATTGTGTTGAATTGTATTGAATGTGTGCGTATTTTATTCCCAGTGATCTGCCGGGCTGACAGCCTACTGCTATTGGTACGATGGTAATGTGATTGTTGTGTTCTACTGCGAAATTCGCTTGCCGGATTTCGGATTTTTTTTCTTGTAATACAGGGCTCCTTCTGCTTTGTGTGTTATCTATTGCCTTTCAGTTTCAACTGCTGCTTCCTCGGTTTTTTTTTTCACTGTGTGGTGTGTCTAGTGTATTTGCTGATTATATTCGTTCTTGGTTGTGTTGTTTACATGTGCACGTTACTGTGTCTTAGTGAGGTTCTTTGTGTTTTGTCGGAGTTTGCCAATGCACTTCTCTCGGTGTCGTGTGCCGTACTTTATAAAAAAATATATTTTTGTTTTGCGGGAGGCGATCTATTGCTGCCTTGTGGTTTTTATTTTACTGTTAGTTGTTTCACGTCGGACACAACCGTTGGCCGACGCACTTGATTCTGCCCCGCGAATCTTTTTCGGTATTGTGTTGTATTTAGTTTTTTTTTTTTTTTTTTTTCTTCTGCAGTTTTGTTTGTGTTTTTTTTTTTACGGTGTGGCCTCTAATAAGTCGGTTTTTTTTCTTAACCGGTGAACCTGTATGCACTTTGCTTTCCCGGGGCCTGTAATTGTTTTGTGATATCTTTTTGGTTTTAATAAAGGTCTTTTAAATTTGCAAGCGTGTTCTTATCTGCGAATTCAGCATTTGAAGGTGGGTTTATTACCTTCTGGAATGTTCACAGACGATGTATTGACACTATTTTGGTGCGTATGTAACATGTTTCTAAATCCGATTTCTTTTTAAATGTTTTCCTTAGTTTTTTGATAAAACAAATTATTGACATTTTTGGTTAGATAAAAAAAATCGTTATTTTTTTTAGCCTACTATATGTTCCAGGGTATTATCACCATGCAATCCTTGGTTGCCGCACTAATTTTGAAACACACTGTATATATAAACTATACATGAAATCAAGTTCTAAACATAAATTACAACTCTTATCATTACCTCATCTTCAATTTTTTTATTTGCTATCAGGAACAGCAAGCCGTCGTAAGAAATGTATTATTGCTTTATCAGAAATCTGGGTTTAAATATAATACGTTATAACGAAGCAAATTTCTCCGTCATTTTTAGTCTACGCCGGGATTCGAACCCGAGTCCGCTTATTCCGGAACAAGTCGCTCTAACAACTGAGCTACGCAGACGTTTTATTTTGATTCCTATCTGCCTTTATGTCGTGTGCGTCCTGCTGGCAGGTACGTCACATCTCCCCCCCGAAAGAGGGCCGGGGGCATTGTCCACGGGTCAGCCGTGACCATGAATCGTTGCAGGCAGCCATCCACTGTAGAACGTGCACTTGAGAACTCCCAGTCAATCTGGTGTGTGGAATGCAACGTCACACATATTTATTTTTCGAAGCGCTGGAAGGAGGGATTCTCTGATTTTTTATCTCGCGGTGTGGAAAGAACATCACACCATTGATAGATTTTGAACGGTCGAGTCATCCAGATAGTTCGGGCGCCATTACAACGAAGTAAATTTCTCTGTCATTTTTATCCGCGCCAGGATTCGAACCCGGGTCCCCTCATTCCGGAATAAGTTGCTCTACCAATTGAGCTACGCGGACGTTTGTTCTGACTCCTATCTGCCTTTATGTCGTGTGCGTCCTGCTGGCAGGTACGTCACAACGTGCCCATGTGCATTTATTAAGATGCGGATTGTACCGTGTTCATTGTTATTATGAGTCAGTTCACAAAGTGAGGCCAAATTCTCACTAAAATTCACTGAATCCAATCAAAATAACACACAATAAACACTAGCATAAAAATACGTCGAAATTATTAAGATATATTAGAAATTCTTACTTCTGAATGTCTCTATCAGAGTTGACAGCTCCCAGTCTTCTAACAACGCACTCACTTCGTAGTCAGCCATAATTCAAAGCGAAATCTTAAGATCAAAACGAGATTCTTCTGGTTAGTGGTAGTCTGGTAGTGCCCGTATGGAATAGCTAATAATCACGTGCGCTTTGGCGTAAGGTCGATGCCACCTCCATATATTTGAATTAACAAAATATAACCAACGAAATAATTTTGTGTTGCCAACAAAACAATTCTGATGGAGCTTCGCTAAAGTAACAAAATAAATCGACAAAACAGCTAAACAAAACTATTCTGTTGTTTCAAGCAAACTTTTTTTCTCAGTGCACCTCCATATAGTTGAACTAACAAAATATATCTAACGAAATAATTTTGTTTTGGCAACAAAACAGTTCCGATGGAGTTTTGCTAAAGCAACAAAATGAATCAACAAAACAGCTGAACAAAATTACTTTGTTGTTTCGAACAAACTTTTTTTCTCAGTGTAGAACGATATTTTGTGAAACAATACTAAAAAAAAAAGAAAAATGGAAGTATTGAATCTATTATACGCGTAAAGTCGAAAGCTGTCAATGGTGATTATTGTTATATTTAATATTTACGAATGTAAAAGGTAAAACCGGAACCGTGCTATGCTTTTATCTAGACTTGCTTTAACACACCTTAAAATTTGATTGAATTGTTTCATTCTGTTATATAAGACAAAACATTGTTTACAGTTCTCTGTATTCCAAATAATTACTAAGCTGATTATTTAATGTGGAATTACAAATATAATCTGCATAGTTTGAATAAGCTTAACTGAACACGTGTATGATTATAGAGAAATATTCCTTCAAAATATTAGCTTCAGCCAGACCGTTCATATAACGAACTACTTACGAACACAGAAAACAAGAAATAGAATATTTTTGCATTTCAGTTTTTCGTTGCGGTATTTTTATCATCCTAAATTAAATATGTTCCCCTTTGTTTCTTGTATTAAAAGCTATTCTTCTGTCTGCATCTCTTGTTTCGTTATTAAGCTGTTATTGTATTCTATCTATATGCCCACGCGCAATATTTCTTTTGCAAAGCTGTTCATTATAATAAGTGCTTTGTAATCCAAGTAGTCATCTTCTCAAACTACGGAGCACTTATTTCTCTTAAACATGAAAAATATTTAAATACCTAAAATGTAAAAGAACACAGATTCCCACTTAATATCTAAAAATAAGTAACGTTCTTCTTTCACTATTGATACATAAACCGATAACCCATTTTACATTATGACTACCCCCAGTCTAGAGAAATGAGCACGCCTGGAGACCGAACGGTGGCGTACGTGAAGTTCACAGGGCAGTATGTATACAACCCAAAGACCACCTTTTCGTTAGTAGACTCAGAATGGGAAAAGCTGCCGATTTATCGGAGTTTGATAAAGGCGAAATTGTGATAGCACGGCGCCTCGGAACTACTATCTCATAAACGGCGCGGCTTGTGGGTTGTTCATGTGTCGCTGTAGTGAGTACGTATCAAAAGTGGTGCACATATGGCCAAACGACGAACCGTCGTTTGGCCGTGTGTTGTCAGCAGCTCATTGATGCCAGAGGGGAGCGGAGACCGTCGCGCATTGTTCACAGCGACCGCAGGGCCACAGTGCGACAAATCACCCGCAGCTACAACAGTTGTAATCAGGGCAATGTGTCACAGGACACTTTTCATCGCAACCTTCTGCGCATGGGCCTGCGTAGCCAAAGGCCCAGGCGGGTCCGCAGACTCACTGTGCCTCATCGCCAGCAAAGCATGAAATGGGCCCAAGATAATCGAGATTGGTCCGTGAATGATTGGAAGAAATTGGCCTGGTCCGACGAATCAAGATTCCTGGTGAATCATGTAGACGGCCGAACGCGGATACGCCGATTACCAATAGAGTCTATAGCACCTGGATGCAATGTTGGGCGGAAACAGGCCCGAGGCGGCGGTTTTATACTGTGGGTGATGCTTTCTTGGGACAGTTCAGGCCCCATTATCCCAATAGCACAATCCCTGACTGCTGTGGGATATCTGAACATCGTTGCGGACCAAGTTCACCCATTCATGGCAACTGTGTTCCCTGCTGGTGAAGGCCATTATCAACCGGGAAATTTGCCATCCAGAATCGTCAATGGGGTGGTTCGGGGAACATGTTGGTGACTTTCTGTTAATGCCCTGGCCTCCAAATCCACCTGACATGAACGCAATCAAACATTTGCGGTTCGGCTTGGAAAGCGGGTTCGGGCTAAATCAACGCCACTCCGAAATATACGGGAACTGGAAAACCTGCTGTTTATATTATGGTACCAGATACCCCAAGATACCTATTCCCACCTCATCGAATCGATGCCTTTCCAAGTGGCCGATATTTTGCAGGCTAAAGGGGGTCCTACAGCTTATTAGGTAGGTGATCATAATGTAATGACTCATTGGTGTATAAGCTGTACACTAAGAGGACAGAAATCTTGGAATACCTGATTACTAAGCAACGCGACATCCACTTTATGGTTGACGAACCCACCGCCTGGCAGGTATGTACACTATCTACCAACAAGTAATTGGACACCCGTGCAATCGACGATATCTGTGGTCCTGATACACGTCACGGTCTTCGCCGTTAAATATCGTGCGGGAAACAACAACGCAACTAGTCGCATGGAAGATGCCACGCAGTTCGGAACTCTCTGATTTCGAGAAAGATGTAATCGTCGGGTATCACAGAAATGGTAGATCCATAGGTGCAATATCCAGCGAGTTGAAGTACCCAAAATTGACAGTGGCCTACGTGATTGTCAAATGGAAGATGAGAGGTGACTGTCGGAATGTGCACCGACCCGCCAGATCCACAAAACTGGGAGTTAGACACCGACGGGTGCTGGCCAGAGAAATTCGGAAGAACCGCACCAAATCGATGGGCCACATCCGCGAGGAGTTTCAACCGGCACCCGGGAGTGTTCTTTCGATGAATACAATCCGTAAGAAAGCCCATCTGCTCGTTATCATGGACGTGCTGACTCCCACAAGCCTTTGATCACCAAGTCCAATAGCGCTGCTCGGCTAACGTGGTGCAAAGAACGTCGACACTGGACCGTTGAATAGTGGAAACAGGTTCTTTGGAGCGAGGAATCAAGGTTCATCCTCTACCGTTCGGATGGCAGGGTCTGGGTTTGGCGTCTGCCTGGAGAACACTTCCTGCCGGAATGTATTGTGCCAACTGTGAAGTTCGGCGGCGAGGGAATTATGCTAAGGGGGTGTTTCTCCTGGTAGGGCACGGGACCCTTGGTCGCAATTCCTGGTAGACTCAACGCCGAGATCTACTGCATCATTTTGGATGACCATACGCTTCCTACGTTGTGGCAGTTTTACGGGGTGGACCCATGTTACTTTCAGGATGACAATGCCACCTGTTATGTTGCGAGGTCCACCATGGCTTGGTATGGTGACAATGGGGTTAATCGAATGGACTGGCCTGCGCAGAGCCCGGACCTTAACCCTATCGAGCACCTCTGGGACGAGTTGAAGCGTCGACTTAAGGGGTGTCCCCACCGTCCGAAATCAGTGAAAGGAACTGACCTGTCTTCTCCAAGCCGAGTGGAAGAAAATACCGCTAACCGTCGTACAACGCCTTGTTGAAAGTATGTCCCGGAGGGTCGCAGCTGTAATCGTCGCTCGTGGTGGCTTCGCCAACTACTGAAGGTGAATAAACTTTGTTTTCCTTCGCTATCACAGGTGTCCAATTACTTGTTGGTAGATAGTGTAGGTATGTGACATCACTGAACTCAAGAAGACTGTAATTCGATGTCAGAATGAATAAATGTCTTGAGTTAACAGGATTCGAAAGATAATAGTGGGTACCCGACAGTGCTGAGACGGGCTGAGCTGAGCCCGAGCCCTAAACCCAGGAGCAGAGGCCGGACCCGAACCAGAGATGGAAACGAGTCATCATGTCGACAATTTCTGGCTGGCCCAACAGTTCTGGTCAAGATGTTCCTGAACTGACTCGACCTAGGTTTACTTCCGTTATATTTTTGATAAGTAAAAAAAATATTTCACAGAAAAATGCCTACGGTGGAATTTCGTGCACAATACTGTTGCCAGTGGAGTGAAAAATGGTCTTTCATACACAAAAATTGCCGTCTCTTTCGTAAAACGACGAAGATTTCCACCGACCGGCGATACGACGCAGACGTTAGACTCATCGATACCATATCCTAAAAAAATATTACCTTTGCGTGTGCTTACAGAGCGATTGTCCGGAGCAAGATACAAGAGAAGACCTGTTATTTGCTTCTCCGGGACCGACCCCGCGTTTCACATTGTAAGACTAATAGTTACTTTTCACATCGCATGCTTTGCATTGAGCACTCAGAGTTTTTGTTTGATGTGCTAACATCCCGTTCCATTGCATGTCGTGTCGGAATGAATGCCTTATTTGTTAATATGGATGAATTTAATATTAAGGCGATTGAAAAAGGCTTCGAGGCCAACAAATACCTTCTTGTTGAAAACAAAAAGGGGTAGAGTGAATGCTGAAAGTTCTTTCGTCCCATTTAAGAAACTAGAATATATTTCACAGCAACACCAATATTCACAAGCTTGTAATGAGTTGAACGTTACCAAAATGTGAATGTTGATTTATGTGTGTTCCTGCCTTTTGAGGGGCAATCATGAAGTCAACGTACACATTTCGGAAACATTAAATTCATCAGAAGCTTGTGAAAATTTGTGTTGCTATAAAATATATTCTGAAGCTTGATATGTTATCAAGGAAACAGCAGAAACTGAAATTAAACATACAACAAATTACTTAATTCAAAAATGTTTACTGTGCCACATCAAAATTAAGTGGAACAGACTTAAAATTACTGCGGAGGGACTTTTTGACTCCCGCAGATGTGTTTGAAAACATGTGTAAAACAGTTACGTTTTGTGAAGGACGACAGTTTCAACACTTTCTGTAAGTAAGTAAGTAAATTATACGTTCCCGTAATACGCTTGTATGATTTCTATATAACCTACGATACCTACTGCGAAGAGACTTTTTTGAACACCCTGTGTATATTTATATGATTATGAATAATTATAAATTGAGTTTTGAATTTGTAGTTCAAGGTATATTTTTCCGGGACAGGTCCGGATCGGGATAGATTATGTGACGTCCCAGTCGGGTCAGGGTCCAAACTCTGACCCGTTTCCAACTCTGGCCCGAAAGGGGCTCGGGCTGCATAATACACTGCCGGACAACTGCTAAGGACGGATGACAATAGCAACGTGCCGCCCCGGTGGCGCAGTGGTCTAAGCGATGGCCTCTGATCATTCGTCGGAACGGGGTCCGGGTTCGAATCCCGGTGAGGCATGGATGTTGTGTTTGTCTTACGGCACTGGTTCTCTCCCTTCCCTGGAACCAGTGACCCTAAATTAGGGACGGGCGACTGCTTATAGTTCATTGAGTTGCTCACGGTGGTCGTTAAACATCCAATCAAAAAAAAAAAAAATAGCAACGATAGCAACCATAAAATGGAAGGCAGGAAAATGTGAAAATTAGCATAAGTGCGGGATACAGTAAGACGTGTTGTGCGTATGCAAATTTTGGATTGCCGAACTTGTTGGTGACGTCATAGCGCTGATAAGAGATATAAAGGGTTTGACGCGTATTGACCGTTGTTGTTCAAACGCAAAGTTGAAAGGGAAAGAATCAACTGACGAACTTGCAATTTTCAGTATGTCTTCCCGACATCACCTAGATGATTTTACGCGTGGCCGTATTATTGGCAAGATCGAAGAAGGGCGAAAAATAACAGATGTTGCCAGGGAGTTCGACGTCAGCCACAGTGTTGTTTCAAGGCTTTGGAAATCATTTCAAACAAATGGAGAGTGTAGCAAACGTCACGGGGGAGGTCGTGTTCTCAGTACGTCACCTGCAGGAGATCGGTACATAGTGCTATCAACAAAAAGACACCGGCGCAGCACAGCTAGTGAGATAGCAAATCAGTTTATGGCTGCTACTGGCAAGCGGATCTCCCAAAAAACTGTCGCCAGACGTTTGCAGGAAGGAGGACTATACGCCTGCTGTCCTGTTGTGTGCATCCCATTGTCCAGACGTCACCGTACCGCCCGTTTTCAATGTTGCCATCAATACCACAATTGAACTGATAACGACTGGTCTGCTGTCCTCTTCTAAGATGAGAGTAGATACAGTATATCGTCTGATTGTCGACGACAACTGATCTGGCGTGATAGTGGTACTGTATATTGTCCAGCAAACATACAGGAAAGGGACCGATATCCGACATGTAGTGTCATGGTATGGGCTGGCATCATGATCAATGGCCGTACGTCCCTCTATGTGCTTCCAACTGGGACTATGACTGGCCAACGATACATTGATGATGTTCTGCTACCTCATGTTCGCATGTTCCGTGGTGCTGTCGGTGATATATTCATTTTCATGGACGACAACGCAACATGTCATCGAACATTCGCTGTCCAGGAGTGTCTTGAGAGCAAGGATATCCAACGCCTCGTATGGCCAGCACGTTCTCCTGATCTGAATCCCATTGAAAATGTGTGGGATGCTTTGGGGAAGAGTCTTGCTGGTCGCCAATGCCCTCCAGTAAGCAAGGACACCCTCATCCGTGCACTGACAGAGGAATGGGATAAATTGCCCCAACAGCTGCTTGATAATGTTGTGCGAAGCTTGACACGACGTGTGGAATCTTGCATCACCCTCCATGGTGGCCATATCCCGAATTGACATCTTACACCGGAACGCCTGCGGACGGTAATTGCATTTTTTTCACGTTTACGTATTCTACACAAAAGGGCCTGTTTGTCCCTTGAACACGTTCCAAAGCCTCTGGATTTCAGAGCACAATAAATTGTCTTTCTTGTAATGTCCTGGCATTCTGAAATTATTTTATTTCAGTTGGCATCCAGCCACACTTAATTTTTTATGCGCTATATAGGCGTTTTTGATCTGTCCTTAGCATATGTCCAGCAGTGTATTTACTGCTGTTGGGGCTCCGACTCTGAGACAGAAAAAGATAATCTTTTTTTAAGGTAATTTTAAATGTTTCAACATACGAGTCTTTTCATGCACTCTCTAGCTAATAAGGAGAATTCTTTGGCAACTGGGTCTGAGCGGGACATGAGGACTCGGAAGGGCTATTTATTCCGAGTATAGGTATAAAACTACATATGCCACGTATTAGTAGGGTAAGAAGGAAGAGCGTCTTCAACAACTTTAAATACTGGATAGTAGATAGCACACCGACGAAATGTTGTCCCTTCCTCCACGCAGCAGCTCCTTGCTTATTCTATTGAGCAAACTAGATAGATTGCAGCGCCGCCCGAGAGATTTCAGGAAGAAACAAATGGTATACAAAAATTCTGCAATTATACTATAGAAACAGTTATAGAGGTCTCTTCTCCACAGGTTGAGAAAGACATCGGTTAATTGCAGAGGGAAGAGACTGGGAATCTAGAAGAGATTATTTTTCATCAATGCCTTAAGAGGTTAGTCATAGTTTTCGGGCCCGTTTGGTCCCGGGCTCTATCTTACAATATAAAATTCGGGATTGGGCTGACTTATTTCGGGCTCGGACTGACATACTTCAAGCCGCACGAGCTCGGGTTGATATACTTCGGGCCTGGACGGGCTCAAGCTGACATACGTCGGTCTCGGAAGAGCTCGGGCTGATATACTTTGGGCTCAGGCTGACATACTTTGCGCTCGGACGGGCTCGGGATGAAATACTTCAGGCTCGGACGGGGCCCGGCTGACATACGTCGGGCAAAGACGGGCTCGGGCTGAAATACGTAGTGCAAGGACGGGCTGGAGCTGATATATTTTGGGCTCGGACAAGCTCGGGCGGGCTGGAGCTGATATATTTTGGGCTCGGACAAGCTCGGACGGGCTGGAGCTGATATATTTTGGGCTCGGACAAGCTCGGACGGACAGACTTCGGATCGTCCGGGCTCGGGATGAGAAACTTCGAGCTCGGACGTGCTCGAGGCGACACATTTCGGGATCCGACGGGCTCAGGACGATATACTTAGGGGAAGGATGGCCTCGGGCTGACATACGTCGGGCAAGGATGGCCTCGGGCTGAAATACCTCGGGCAAGGACGGCCTCGGGCTGACATACGTCGGGCAAGGACGGCCTCGGTCTGACATACGTCGGAAAAGGACGGCCTCGGGCTGACATACGTCGGGTAAAGACATGCTATGGATGACATACTTTGGGCTCGGGATGACGTACTTCGGGCTCGTGCTGGCTCGGGATGACGTACTTCGGGCTCGTACTGGCTCGGGATGACATATTTCCGGATCGGACGAGCTCGGGATAATATATTTCTGGCTCGTAAGGCATCGGGTTCTTAAAATTGAGCCCGAACTGAGCACTAGTGCTCGACGCATGGGTCACTCTATTGAGGACGTGGTACAGGAATTGCAGCGTTCCCGTTCGACAATATCAAGAGTGAATCGGGAATACGCCATTTCCGGAATAACATCGCATCGTGGACAGCTGTGTGGGCGGAGAAAGATGGTGGAGGAACGTTGCCGTCTGCCTCTCATAGTTTCTACCAACCGGAGAGCGACATTGGCAAGAATCACCCCCGAATTTAAGTAGGGAAGTACCAGAAACAACTCCACCAAGCAATCATTCGCCGCAATTGGTTATGGGAGCCTCCGATTCACCAGAGTCTAATTGCTATCGCTTCATCACCAGAATCTACACCTCAGCTAGTCGGAAGAACATCGACACGGACCTTGGATGATCGGAGACTTGTCTCTTGGTCCGATGAGTCCCTTTTCCAATTATTTAACGCAGACGGGGGCTGCGAATCTGGCGGAAACTGCATGAAGGGAAGGACCTGGCTGGTCAGCAAGGAAGGTTCGGTTATGGTGTGAGGAATGCTCAATTGACATTCTTTCGGAAATGTCTTTTGATGTAGAATTAATCAAAGCTGTGCATAAAAATCCACGTTTGTACAATCATTGGTCATATGTATTATTACAACAGTGTAATGAAACAAGACGTGTGGAGGTAAATTGCAGTAAATTTCACTGAATCTGGTAAGTGAAATATGACCCTTTGGTCCTTTTCAGATTTAATAAAAATATATTTAATTAAAAAATATATACACAAGTAAAATAGCGTTCGTAAGTCATTACATATCGCTGCAATTGGATAATCTTTTCATATTCTATGTTTTTTATATTGTAGAATTTAATAATCAGACTCGGCCTGCACAACTAGCGCTGCTTCTTTCTCATCCCATACAGCACAAAACGTTTCAGATACGTATCTATAATGTTACAATCCCTCATCTTCGTTACGCTTTCAGAGATATCTTACAATTATGTTTCAGCAACATCTACTTTGGAACATTACTCTTTGTACATTACGGTTACGTTAAAAGTAGCATTCACCGATACTACTGTTTTATAGTTTCCATTGTGCATAATTTCTACCTTCATGTTACATTCCGACGATATTTAAGATTTTTGGTTTGGCAACTGCGTGGATGCGCATGCGCATTTATGCCATTTCACCGAAGCACTCTCGTAGTCGTATTTCCACGTGCTACTGGGATATTCTTTGGTGATACTGTCGTACTCGAGTTAGCTAGTTAGTTGATTTCATATTCCATCCTCTTTGTTTTGTGATTCAAGATCATCTGAAAATAAGTAATTGTTCTGATTATTATAATTTTTAAATTCTAAAAAGCATTTTATAAATACTAAGCAGATGGCTATGTCGTTGTATATTGCTATTACCACTCAACGTGAGAATTATACCAGTTAAGTTAATAAAATAATATAACACTTGTATAATTACACTACACGCAACACTACTTTCAACGATGCCATCTTCTGAAGGAATGATGCAGATTCCGTCTGCGTAGCTCCGACCAAGTGCGTGGACAAACTTCGCTTCCATTCCGAAGTGTTCAGATGTAAAATTCTGCTTGTGTTCAAATGTAAAAAAATCCGTTTACGTTCCGTAATATTCCGATGTGAAAATTCCGTTTACGTGTCGTCAAAGAACTTTGTCGAGAGATTGAAAGGTCTCAAGCTGTCAACCATGGATGCGATAGGAAGTTTTGTTGCGGAAGCATAATACCCATCAATCTCTGTGGCCGAAACGACCGATAATCTAAAGAGATTGCTAGAAGCTTCCATCAACGCCGTTGCCAAAATTCTGGACCTTTTTAACGAATCGAACTATTTTATTTTCGATTCCAAAATTTATCGGCAAACGAAAGGAGCCCCTATGGGATCTGCTCTTTCCGCTGTGTTGACTAAAGCTATACTACGACATTTAGATTATTCACTACAGTCGTCAGGACCATCCCCAAAATTATGGCTTCGTTACGCAGATGATATCTTTTTCATATGGTGTTATGGTTTAGCGGCCTTAAAAAAGTTTCTTACTGATTTGAACGCTGCCCAGCGAGACTTACGTTTCACTGTGGAATACGAAGTGAATGGAGCCCTCTCGTTCCTGGATGTTCTGGTATCAAGGAGTCCCACAAGAGAGCTGTACACTAAGGGGTTTTATAAAGCTTCTGACGTGCAAAACCCTATCTTACCTGGTTCAGCTGGACCTCTTGAGCACAAATACGCGCTATTCAGACACCGAGCGAACAGGGCCTATAACCTCACGTCTACCTGCGATGATTTTGAAGATGAGCTGTGCAGTCTTAGGGTCCTAGCATACAACGCTGGGTACGACATGAGACGTATTGAGCAAATCATTTGCAATGCAGCTAGAAAAGATCCGAGAAGATCCCTGACTTGTCTGAAGCAGGAAAGAAAGTTCGATGGGCCCATCCCGTATATTCCTGGACTTACTTACACCATCAAAAATGCTTTAAAAGGTAAACCTGGACGTTAGAATTCAGTCTCCGAAGCCTATCGCTGCACTACTTGCACCAGACTATCGTAACATAGGTGACGGGAATCAAGCGGGAGGGTACGCCGTACCTCTCCAATGCCCGGACTCATCTAGGAAAGTTTATATTGGTATGACCAAGAGGTCATTCAAGGTCCGTATGAAAGAGCACCAGCGTGACGTGAGAAATAACAAATGGAGCACGGCTCTAGCTCGGCATGCTAACAACCTGGGAGCTTTACCCATTTGGTCTGATCTGCGCGTGGACCAAGATCTACGGCTGTACGCGAAACAATTGAAATCCTTACGCACCATGAATCCTGAAACATTGACTTCACGGTGGAACTGTCTCCGATTTGGAATAAAATTCTTGGCATACAGCGTGCGCGCCCGTCTTGAGCAACATGGCCATTGTGAGCTTGTGAGCACTCAAGCACCTGTTTGATTATTGTCATATTTGAATTGCATTCGCGCTCTGATTCTGTTTAATTTACTTCTATTTATATTTTCCGTTGCCTGGCGAAGCTTCCCATTCGAAGAGAAAGTTTTCATTACGTTAAAATACAGTTTTTACGCCCAATAACGGACTGTTGAGTTTTTGTTCGTATTTAATTTCGTTTACGTACTCTTAGGCGTGTTCTTACCTCCTGGAGGTGTCACTTTTGCCTCCATTGGTTCCTGGGTGGTTTACCCCTCATCCACTCTGAGTTCCTTCTCCGATGGACGATGACCACTGACTATTTCGAGCAGATGTTCTTCTGGCTAGCTGACCATCTACCGAGCTAAACCTTTTAAACATTTATTTGGCCCTAACAGTCACCCTTTTTCGGAGTACTACTATTAAAATTTCTGGAAAACATTTCCAAATTTTTAAGTACGATCGAATGCACGCCCGCCCGCCTGAGTTACATTCCCTGACACAGAAACTGGGTGACAGAGTTATTAAGTAAGTTTTACGTTCTGATCGGATTTAGGTAGTGCATCTATTGCGGACTCGAGCCGCATAGTTGCTACAGTGACCTACTCTTAGCTAAGGCTATAGCATCTAACCCAAAGTTGCACTGCCGTGCTTGTTCTTCTTTGCAAATGCCAGACATGAAAATAACTTTTATTTCGTTTTCAGAATTTTTAACCTGAACTGGCGTCGACGTTCTGATCTTCCGTTACACGCGAAGGAAAAAAATAAAACAGCAAAATTGTTATGCGACCTAGGGCGTGAAACTGCTCCTACAAACCCAATCAGGAATTATTCTACTTAAAATGGTTAATTAATTAACATAATTAGGCAATTAAAAAATCCCGAATTTGGGTATTAACTTGCTTGAAGCAATGTACCCGAAATTAGAAGAATTTCCGCGGCAACATTCGTTCTGAGGTCTTTCCGATGTAAAAATTTCGTTTCCATTCCGAAGTGTCCCGATATGAAAATTTCATTTCCGTTCTGAAGTATTCCGATGCGAAGATTTTGTATCCATTCCGAAATAGTGTGGGATGACCTTACTTCGTATTCCTATGCCCTCAATAAGCTGCCTTACCACGTTTCGTGGGAATCTCCATTTCTTGCTTTTCCCGAGAATAAGGATACCTATTTTATTACCTTCGTAAAAGTGAATATTATTTAATTTTTATCAAAGTTGTTAAAACGTGAAGAGAAAACATCAGATTTCTAAAGGTTATCATCTCGCAGGTCTTTTAAATTTAAATCTTTTTCCGGGAGGAGAGGAAATAAAAACACACTTTACCTGGAATGTACGGAACGCGCAGTGCGCCTGTTATTTTTCAGTGCTTTTGTTTTATTACAAACCTTCAGTGCCATTAAAACGAAAAGCATCACGTAAAAATGTCATTCCCCGGCTAGTGAATTCGTTCTGAAGGGCAACAGAGCCTTAATTCTGGAATGTCCCGTGCTGCATGCAGAGTCATGATTTTAATGGATGAGCGTCATGTCTTCTATCGTCTTTGTGTCACTCCGTTGTTTTATTAGACGGTGGATCAAAGTGAATTACGCAGCCGTGTCATCAAGAAATGACGAAAGAAAGCAAGAACCTTATTTCGAGCGGAACCGGAATGAGACAATGTGGATTCGCATAAAAAATGAAGAATATTAGAATCTAAAAATCCGAGTTTCATTTAACGCAAAATAAAACGGGAACGTAATTACAGTGAAAAAAAAAAAAGGTATAATAGTAGTGCGAATTGTCCTTATAAATGGAAATAAAATTTCGAAAAACAATTCTGTAAACTTCAAGGGTAGGAAATTCAAAATAGTGTGTATAATAAACTCAGATGGAAAAACAAATAATGGGTGAACGGAGGACTTATTTTTTCTTTCTTTTTTTTTTTTTTTTTTTATGCAGCGAACAAAATTCAGTCCTTACGAAGAAGCTCAATTTCATTTCCGCTCTTATTCATGACATATTTGCTCAGATTTATTTTTAGCTTAAGGTATTCAGCTTTATCGTTTTGGAATGCTTTTATAAAACGGTGAATTTTAGTATTCAATATATTTGATATTAAACCTATGGTTAATATGTTCAAATAGCAAAAATACCTGATATTGTTTCATTGAAGATTGTAGAATGCATTTCATACTATTATTTTATTCATTTATCCACGTTATAGAGAGGATTATCAGACAATTTCGAACGATTTTCTAGTAATATAATCACTATTTAAAATAAAATTACTTCTTTCTTAAATGCTCTACACACGATAGCCTTTTCTCTGGTCTGACTATGAATCTGCATCTAGATTGATTTTCAAGATAACAGAGAATTTCTTAAAATTGGTAGTGGCATTTCATTCCACTCCTCTTTTACTGCTTTTCAGAGTCCATTCATTGTTGTAGTTCTGCGTTTAGAAAGCGCTCTTTTCCATAGTCCAAAAGCACAATAGCCCATTACTGACACGTGGTGCCACGTCAATTCGTCGCCAGCATCAATTCGTCGCCAGCATCAATTCGTCGCCTGCGTCAATTCGTCGATTCTTCGCGGACAAATTCGTCGCGTTTACAAATTTTGGTTACATACAAAATGCAAGCAGGAAAACGTACGATTTCGAACTATAACGAAGTGAATTTCTCCGTCATTTCTGTCCACGCCAGGATTCGAACCCGGATCCCCTCATTCCGGAATAAGTCACTCTATCAATTGAGCTACGCGGACGTTTGTTCTGACTACTATCTGCCTTTATGTCATTTGCGTCCTGCTGGCAGGTACGTCACAAAACGTCTTCCGCCGTGATCATATTTATAAGGTTTGGACACTCAAACAGGTTAGGAATACTACGCTTTTTCTTTGGCACTAAAAATAAATTAATATGTCTATGCCTTATTCCGTCGTGCTCATATTCACAAAGTTTACACACCAAGTCAAGTTAGTGTTATTGCGATTTTGCTTAGGCATTAAATATTTATAACTTGGCCTAGGCTAAGGCCTAAGCCAAAGTATTAATATTTAATGTCTAAGTAAATGCACAATAATACTAACTTTACGGGGTGTCTAGACCTTATACATATGAACACGACGGAATAACAACTGTTAAAAACACATATGCCTAGACCAAGGTATTAATATTTAATGCCTAAGTAAAAGCGCAATATTACTAACTTGGCTTGGTGCCTAAACCTTATAAATATGAACACAATGGAATAAAAACTGTTACAAAAGGCCTAGGCCAAGGTGTTAATATTTAATACCTAAGTAAAAGCGCAATAATACTAAATTGACTTGGTGACTGAACCTTATGAATATGAAAACTATGGAATAAAAACTGTAAAAAGGCCGAGAGCCAAGGTATTAATATTTAATGCCTAAGTAAAAGCGCAATAATACTAACTTGATATGGTGTCTAAACCTTATGAATATGAAAACTATGGAAGAGAAACTGTTAAAAAGGCCTAGGCCTTGGCCAAGTTATTAATATTTAATGCCTAAGCAAAATTGCAATAATACTAACTGGACTTCTTGTGTAAACTTTATGAATATGAGCACTCTGGAATTAAAACTGTTAAAAAGGCACAAGCTTAGGCGTTAGGCATAGACATATTAATTTATTTTTAGTGCCAAAGAAAAAGCGTAATATTCCTAACCTGGCTGAGTGTCCAAACCTTATAAATGTGATCACGACGGAAGACGTTCGAAATCATACGTTTTCGTGCATGCGTTTTGTATGTAACCGAAATTTGTAAACGCGACGAATTTGTCCGCGACGAATTGACGTATAACCGGTTACACATCAGTGGACTTGGAAGGAATATAAACAAAATTTATAGACTTGATACCCGTCAGTATTTTTCAGTTTTCAGGAAATGTAGTGGTAGAATTGGATGTATGACTGGTAGCCTTATCCTGATGGAGTGCTACTCTCTGAAAGCTCTGGGGATAAAGGAATAGTATTTCCTCGTTAAATATAAAAATTAAAACTTTATTTCGGTAATATATAGAATTAACTTTAAAATTATTTTCAACTTTTCCTAACTTTAATTTCCCATTGTACGATAAACCAGCAATAATCATAAATCCTTTACTGAAACTTTCTTTGGATTCTTGGAACCAAGTTTTGTAAGTCTTTTTTTGCTCTCTTGCGATAGTAAATTGACATTTGTTTTGCTTCATTCGTTTAGGTAGATCCATGCTTCATCAATAGTCACAATAATTTTTTATCTGTCTCCAGGTAAGTGATTGTCATAAAGAAGTCTACACCGTTTTCTGCGCTCAGCCAAGTGCTTAGGAAAAAGCTGGTGAACAATTACGTTCTCTTTTTTTTCAGATTCAAATCTCTGTTTATCACTTTGTTTACAGTTGGTACAGAGATTTTTGACTACTTAGCGATTGCCCATTGGGTCGGTGATTTCCTTATAAGACCACAGACCTTACTTTTGAAATACTCGTAAAAGTACGTACCTTCTTTGGATATATCAATTTGGAGGTCTTTTTCTTGATATTAAGCGTTGTTTGACGATTTTCCCCCTATTATTTATAATATTTCTTATTTTATTTTGGAAATGTTAATTTAATGAATTACAGAATACGAATATCTCATCGTAAAAAGCAAAAGCATATCTGCTGCCAACAGCTTCTTTACCTGCGCCATTTTTTTATCAGACGGTACTTAACTGCAGGAGGTGTTTCTTTTGTGTTCATCTAAACACGCAGTTGCCAGTCTTAATTCTTAAAAGTTCTTTTATTTTCTGTTATTTCTTATCAAAGACGTTCTAAAAATGTGTGAACGTCCTCTGTTTTTCTTTTGGGAAAAAAGCCGTAACATTTCAAATGTAGCGCCTTTTAGTATTGGAATAATTCTATTTATAACACTGCAAAACAGCTAAAAGTTTTAGGTTAGGCCTACCTAGTTTCTTGAGCATGAGTTGATTTTCCTTCTTGATATCCTTGCACATTATACAAAATAATTCGAATGATCGCAGATATTCGTATGAGATGAATAAAATGCATTTTTGCTTCGTAAATTGAAGGTATATATATATATACCAGAGACAGTGACAGATGAACTTTTGAATAAATAAACCACATTCTTTTTAATCTATTAAACGTGCAGTTATCTCAATTATACATGATCCATAAACACATAAAAGTCCTTTAAATTGTGAACGAGGAAGTACTTGCATTCTATTCCAAGTGAAGTGAAATTAAGTTAGTTAGAAGCTGTTACACTATAAAAAACCTTGTTCCTCTGGCTTCGGATGAACTCTCCGCATTTGATATCAGGCATCACAGTAGGTGTTCCAGTCTCTTGTTCAATAGGTAATCCGTGAATTGTATTCGTATAGTTGAAGTTTATTGAAGAAATAAAGTTACACACTATCACCGACACTACCGTATCACTCCGTCACAAACACATTCATGTGGTCTGCCTGACACGCGCGACGCATGTTGGTATGTCTGCTATACCATTATCAAGCGGTTCTTAAAATTGCTATTGCAGCGTTTGGGTATTTATAACCTCTCGACGCATATCATTGGCTGTCATGTCCTGTCAACGCCGCTTGTGATGTCATAAGCTGATTCGTCATAGTGAGGAACTTCGTTGACAATTTGCTGTAAGCCGACTGGTGAACTTAATTCAGAATTATAGTTGAGCGCATAGGTCCCAATTTTTCTATTATTTCTTAAGTTATATTGAAACTATTTTTTTTTTGGTTTATTTTGAGTCTCCTTTTTTAAGATAAATTAATATCAGTATGGAACTTCAACATGGTTGCCCTTATTACAATTGTCTTTCCATGTTTTCTCAAAGACGAGGGTTTCAGAAAAATATGACAGCCAATGATATGCGTCGAGAGGTTATAAATACCCAAATACTTCAATAGCAATATTAAGAACCACTTGATAATGTTATAGCAGACATACCGAAATGCATCGGACGTGGCAGACAGACCACACGAATATGTTTGTGACGGAGTGATACGGTACTGTCGGTGATAATGTGTAACTTTATTTCTTCAATAGACTTCAACTACACGAATAAAATTCTCGGATTATTCGTAAAGTCACAAACAGCCGCCCCGGTGGCGCAGTGGTCTAAGGCGTTGGCCTCTGATCATTCGTCCGTAAGGGGTCCGGGTTCGAATCCCGGTCAGGCATGGATTTTTTGTTCGTCTTACGGCACTGGCTCTCTCCCTTCCCTGGAACCAGTGACCCTAAATTAGGAACAGGGGTCTGCTTATAGCCCATTGAGTTGCTCACGGTGGTCGTTAAACCTCCAATCAAAAAAAAAAAAAAAAAAAAAGTCACAAACAATAAGAATAATCCGTAAAGTCCCAAACTATAACAAGAGATTGGAACACCTACTGTGATGTAACATAATAAATGTGGAGGGTTCATCGGAAGCCATAGAAACAATGTTTTTTAAAGTTTAATAGCTTCTAACTAACTTTTATGTTTCAATGAAACAGAATAGATTGATATACTGCAATAACATGTGCAATTTATTTCACTTCACTTGGAATATAATGCAAGAACATTACTTCATAGTTCACAATTTAAATGACTTGTATATATGTGTTTATGGATCATGTATAATTGAGATAACTGCACGTTTCACAGATTAAAAGGAAGTTGGTTCATTTATTCAAAAGTTCATTTGTCACTGTCACTAGTGTAATACCTTCATCATGCCGCAAGTGATGAAAATGCGCATTGAGTTTTAAAGTATATTTACATACAGTCAATTTAGATATCTTTCAGCACATTAACTTCGGCAAATATTAAATTTTTTTGGTCTTAAAATTCTTAGTTCGTGTTTAAAACGAAGATTAAATTCCAACGAATTGTTGGAAAGTTTGGGCTTAGTAAACGATAATCACAGTGTTTTAGAGTATTGCAATTATTGCATTTCAAGTAACCGTCTGTAATATTAAATCCAATTCAGAAATACACAATCTACCAACCAGTTATTGGACACCTGTGATAGCAAAGGGAAACGAAGTTTATTCACCTTCAATAGTTGGTGGAGCCTCCACGACCGGCTATTAAAGCTGCGACCCTCCGGGCATACTCTCGACCAGGCGTTGTACGACGGCCAGCGGTATTTCCTTCCACTCGGCTTGGAGAAGACAGGTCAGTTATTTCACCGATTTCGGGAGGTGGGGTCACCCCTTAAGTCGACGCTCCAACTCTTCTCAGAGGTGCTCGATAGGGTTAAGGTCCTGGCTCTGCACCAGCCAGTCCATTCGATTAACCCCATTGTCACCATACCAAGCCATGGTGGACCTCGCAACATGACAGGTGGCATAGTCATCCTGAAAGTAACATGGGTCCACCCCGTAAAACTGCCACAATGTAGGAAGCGCATGGTCATCCAAAATGGTGCAGTAGGTCTCGGCGTTGAGTCTACCAGAAATTGCGACCAAGGGTCCCGTGCCATACCCGGAGAAACACCTCCATAGCATAATTCCACTGCCGCCGAACTTCACAGGTGGCACAATACATTCCGGCTAGGCGTTCTCCAGGCAGACGCCAAACCCAGACCCTGCCATCCGAACGATAAAGAGCGAACCTTGATTCGTCGCTCCAGAGAACCTGTTTCCACTGTTCAACGGTCCACTGTCGACGTTCTTTGCACCACGTTAGCCGAGCAGCGCTATTGGACTTGGTGATCCAAAGCCTTGTGGGCGGCAGCACGTCCATGATAACCGAGAAGATGGGATTCCTTACGGATGGCATTCACCTAAAAAATCACTCCCGGATGTCTGTTGAAACTCCTCGCGGATGTGGCCCATCGATTTGGTGCGGTTCTTCCGAATTTCTCTGGCCAGCACCCGTCGGTCTCTAACTCCCAGTTTTGTGGGTCTTCCGGGTCGGGGCACATTCCGAGTGTCACCTCTCATCTTCCACTTGCCAATCACGTAAGCCACTGTCGATTTTGGGTACTTCAACTCGTTGGATATGTCACGTATGGATCTGCCATTTCTGTGATACCCGACGATTACACTTTTCTCGAAATCAGAGAGCTCCGAACTGCGTGGCATCTCACATGCGACTGGTTGCGTTGTTGTTTCCCATACGATATTTAACGGCGGCGGCCGTGACGTGTATCAGGACGGCAGATATCGTCGATTGCAGGGGTGTCCAATTACTTATTGGTAGATAGTGTATATACATAGAAAAATAAAAAATAAAAACATTCGTCCAGACCCGGTTTCAACTGCATGGAACATAAAGGTGTTCCATGGAGTTGAGATCAGGACTGTGTGCAGGACACTTTTTCAACACCCATCTCATCAAACTATTATTTAATGGACCTTGCTTTGAAGATGGTGGTGTGTGCCATTGGTAAAGAGTAGGGCTTTCACCCAACAGTTGTCGTAATTTTTGGAGAACGGAATTGTCAAGAATGTCATTATATGTAAACCACAGCGTTAAGATTCTTAGGCCCTGGAACTAAAGAGCCCAACCCAAATATGGTAAATAACCTCGGACTATGACATCTCCTACATCGAACTTCATAGTTGGCAAAATGCAATCAGGCAGGTAGTGTTTACTGGGAATTCTCCAAACCCAGGCACGATCGTCGGACTGCCAGACGGTAAAGCCTGATTCTTCTCTCCATAAAACGTGTTTCCTCTGCAACACTGTCCACTAAGCCTTACAACACTGTAACTGACGATTGGCGGTGATCTTTTTGGTAGAATTCTGTGCGGATGATCAGCCATAGAAACACATTCTCTTCAGCTTTCATAAATATTAAGTAAAATCTAGTAGAACCAGTTATAATCTTTATTTTGGCAGACGAGCTTTCTTTTAGGAGCTAACTTCTGAATCTCAGACAACAACCTAATGATATGTAATGTATAGAGGGTGAATCGAACGTTTCGCAATATTTGGATCACTTTATGTCGTCATACGTACCTTTACGACGAAAGCTGGCTAACATTCAAAGTATAGGCTATCGTGTTGCATAGTCTTTTGTCATCTGTTGGCCAGTTTTTCGATTCCGCGGCGGAACCAGTTCTTGTCCTTCAAGGCGAAGAACTCCTTTACCCTAGTTGTCACCTCCTCCTGGTTGTGTAAGTACCGCCCGCGAAGAACGTTGGCTATGGACCGGAACAGGTAATTATGCGACGGGACAAGGTTCCGCACTATATGCTGGTTGTGACATCAGTTTGATGCCCTCAAATTCCTGGAGTTTTTCCCGCGTCGTTTGCGCGGTATGAGGCTGAACGTCGTCCTGGTATAGGAGAGCGCGCTTTCTGTACACCAGTGTAACCGTGGCTTCCGTATTTATCAGAAGCGAGATTCTGTAGCTATTTTTAGAAATAGTGAATTGTAGTCATTTTCTTTCATTTCCCGCCATTTGGATGGGAATCGCAGCGAAAGGCAAAGTATTTCCTTTCCCACGGGTCACAGCAAAGTGTAAGCAATTAAGAACATAAGAGTTTTTGAGAGTGAAGGCGTGGTTGCGCTGTCTTGGAATTAGACGGACGGACCAAAGGGGGTTTTCTCTCTCAGGGCATGAGAGGGGAATACACGGTGGCAAAAAGTCGAAAGAGGAGGTGAGTATTTTTAGGAAGCTCAGAAAAACCTCGGGAGTTTTTTGGAACGGATGAAGGAAGAAGTTTGGATGGACGGAAAGAGATAAAGGGATTTTCGGCGGTGTAGAATACTGAGGGAGAACTAAAAGAATAAAAGCACGAAAATGACAGACAAAAGCTTGATGAGATTCCCCGTAACATCTGAATAAAATGTTTTCCTCACTGCAAAATTTAGCCTCAGTCGATTCACTCTTCTGTACTTTGTATTGTATTTATCTGATCCAGTTGGGAGAATTACGGATTATAACACCGATACAGAACTTACTGCAAAGGAAGCATCAAACAAACCCTCCACACAGGGCGATGTAACAGAACTCAGCACCAAGCCCTGTAACACCAGTACCGGGTAGATTTCCTCCAAAACGACATATGTATATCCTCTACAGCTGTTCAGAGTAGAGGTTAGAGTTGATGGTCCGACGTTCTGGAACAAATTTGTAATGGATTATCATCTCAAAATTTCACCGGACGCAGAGCATCACATTGTGCTCGAAGCCCCCACGTTTGGCATCATGTTCAGGAAACTGGCCCTGGCTCAACCACTACTTTTGTGTGTTAGGAATACGGTAATAGACCCACTTTTCATCGCGCGTAACAATTCTCTTGTTGAAGCGTACATCGCGCGGGTTTTCTAGGAGTTTCGTGCACACTTCCACTCGGCGATTTGCTTCAGCTGGCGTCAGTTCGTGAGGGACAATGCGGCAGTTCCAATAGACTTCGCCTAGGTCCTGAAGGTGACGAACCACTGTGATCTGTGATATGCCCCGCTCGCCTGAAAATCTCCTAGTGCTGGTTGTCGGATTTGCCTCAAAAGGCCTGGCGCAAGGCCTGCGAATCCACGATGATTCGCGGCCTACCTGACCTTGGCTGATCGTCTAGGTTTCTTTCACCTGTGCGAAATTTCTTGAACCATCTGGTTGCAGCGCTGTGGTCCACGGAACCTTCCCTTTCAGCATGGCAAATATTTCGTGTTGCTTGAGCAGAGTTATGTTCGAGTACAAACTCGTAAAGTTCCCTAATTAGCCGGTTGTGGCTGTTCATCATTTAGGCGTCCCAACCACAGACAGAAAGATGACATACAATGCTGTTGTTCACAGCAAGGCCTACCATTTTATATGCTTTTCGACTGAGCGCAGTGGGCTACTTGAACTAGTTTAAACACGTGACATACCCGCCGCAGCTCATGCGTTTATGCAATATAACGTAATTGTCTCTTTCGTGCAGAGATATTGTCCTTACGCTAAGTCTAAAACCATTAGATAAGGATACGATGTAATAGTTCCTAATTAAGTTTTTACTGCCCGACGAAACATAAAACAGAAGTCAGACTTACTGTATAATTCATTCTTTATTCCAGCACTTAATTCAAAGAAACAACATCGCACTTCAAAATATAACGTAGTTCACATCCGCCACACCAGCAACTGTTATCTCGTCCTTTCATTTATCGTTTTTATCCCATACATTCATACGTCACGTTCACTCTGACCTCAAATGTGTTGTCAACAGTATTCTCGTGAGAGAGAAGATGTTACGTTAAGTTTGGAAGTATAACGGAGAACAAACTCAAATTTACTTACGAAAAGGAACTAAAAAAGAAAGTTATATTAGAATATACGTCACATCAAATATTGCAAAGCTTTCGACTCACCCTCTGTATGTATGCAATGTATTTTAAACAAATTACAAAATAATGTTTCAAGAAGTTCATCAAAAGGCATTATACTTTAAAATAAAAGATTGCAGCACAAAAGAACAACAAAATGACGAAATTACTTAAATTTGTAAACTGGTAAGCTTTAAAAAGAATGTTAATTAGAGATCCTACGGAACATTCGTCCAGCTAATTTTTTTTTCAATATAATTTTGCCTAAAACATTTTTATAATCTCATTGTTATTCATCGAAAACCACGATCTCGAAGTCATTTTGGGTACTTCGTTCTTTTGGTTTAATTTGTCGTTATATCACTAAGCTCGAAGTTTATCTCCCAAGATGCAGTTAATTATAATACAAAAAAAAAGCAATCCTTTTTGCGAAACTAAAGAAAAAATTGTAATCAAAGCAAAATGAAAGGAACTGCATTTAACTTGGCTTGAATTAAAATCTTATAATTACGAAACGCTCCTTCGACCATTGTTTTTAAAAGTAATCCAGAAATGGCCAAAAGTTAAACACTAGCAACTCCCTTTCTGAGCCTCTGTTCACATCGCGAGGAGTTTTACAACAAATTAAAACTCCGTCGAATTCTAAGTTCCATTCATGCTTAATTTCCCGCAGAAAATCACCATCGCTGGCTTTCGTCGCGCGTAATTACTTCTTCATTATCAATTAACTCTGCAGTTTAGCTCATGTGCGTCTGATTAGCTGAAGCCTTTCTTACTGTTTGTGTAGCCTTTGTGATGAAAGACCGGTTACGAAAGCAGAACACTGGGATTATAGAAAGCAATCCAAGTTTTAAAACTAAGATCAGATTTTTTTTTTGTCAGACCTTTGGGAAAAAAAATAATTATATTCTATATTGCTCTGAAGACTACTCAAGTTTTAAGGCGATGGGTAAATAGAAATTAGTCTGCTCATTTAATTCTTTGTCTAGTTCAAGGCAAAAAGCTCATTCATTTAGGTTTTATTCTTAATGTTTACGTAGCTCATGGAATTCCACCCAAAATGGAGAACGCTTTTGACTTTTGATTCCAACTAATCAGTCTTTTTAGAAAAAGAATATGCTATACCCTCAAACGTCATCGAAAACATACCAAGTTTTTCAATATCGTTCGTATGGATAGGTTATTTTAGTATTGAACGTTTGATGAAAGAAAATATTTCCGCTCTAGACTTTAGTTCTATGGTGAGGCATTTTTGTCATACCTGTTCTAACGTACGAGTCTGCTGTGTTCCCTTTGAATTAAGGATAGATGGCAAAAAGTGTTCCTGTAAATATGCACATACACCGGCAACTGAATTAGAAAAATTTATTCAATACTACGATAGACCGCCTATAGCCCTAATTACAGCACTTTAGCGGTTTGGCATAGATTTAATAAAGTGTTGTAGTGCATCAACGTCTGCAGCATACCAGGCTGTCCATTTTCAGAATTGACGGATGGTGCCTTTGCTCTGAGATCTGTTTTTCCAACACGTTCCATACATTCCCAAAGAGGTTCAGATCCGGGCTTTGTGGTGGCCAGGGACGATAATTTAAGCTGCTGTCATACTCACTGAACCAGGCCCGTAGCCAAAGAAGCAAGTTGGGACGGGCGGCTCATGATTGAGATCTGGCGAAGGATGTAAAGTGGTCGGGCAAAACATATGAAAAAGGTCGGGCCCTATACTGTTGTGTGAGTCGCTAGAACAGGCAAAACGAAACACAGGTCGGGCTTCGCCCGGTCTTGCCCTCCTCTGGCTACGGCCCTGACCTGAACACATCGTGTGCGATTGAGAGTATCATTGTCGTCCATCAAGCAGCCGTAACCTACTGGATAAGTAAACTTTGCACGATGGTTTTGATCGGTAACAATGTTCAGATAGTCCTTGGGGGACACTCGATCTTCCAGCAATATCAGGAGAGCCATTTCGAAACAACAGAACATGGCCGACACCATGACGCCACCATAAACTTGAAGTGTGCATACACTGTAAAAAGTTTTCTGAAATTCATGAGCATCTGTTCAGTCGCCTCGGCGGCTGAGGATTCATTGTTAAATTCGTAGAGGAGCAGATGTCGGCAATGCTCATTCCTCTCTACGACACTCCAAACTTCCGGACGTGAAAATAAAAAAAACCATTGGCCACAATCACACAATGCAATATGATTTAGATACACGATATTACTGGCTACATTTTGATATACAACTGGTCATCTACACCGTCACTACTAACCTAGGAAACACGCGTCAAATAAGACGGCATAAACGTATATGTATCAACCCAATATTGCCGCCCCGGTGGCGCAATGGTCTAAGCGATGGCCTCTGATCATTCGGTCCGGGTTCGAATCCCGGTGAGGCATGGATGTTGTGTTTGTCTTACGGCACTGGTTCTCTCCCTTCCCTGGAACCAGTGACACTAAATTAGGGACGGGCGACGGCTTATAGCCCATTGAGTTGCTCACGGTGGTCGTTAAACCTCCAATCAAAAAAAAAAAAAAAAAAAAAAAACAATATTTGTAAATTGTAGCACAAAACGCTACACGGGGGCCGAAAAAGGAATATATTGATTAATATAAAGCTTGAAGCATCAAAGCCGTTCTCCTGTGTTATATGACAGTTTCTACACTGTAAAACGTTTTCTGAAATCCACGGGCAACTTTACGTCATTTCTTTTTTTTTTTTTTTTTTTAAATTGGAGGTTTAACGACCACCGTGAGCAACTCAATGGGCTATAAGCAGTCGCCCGTCCCTAATTTAGGGTCACTGGTTCCAGGGAAGGGAGAGAGCCAGTGCCGTAAGACAAACACAACATCCATGCCTAACCGGGATTCGAACCCGGACCCCTTTCGGACGAGTGATCAGAGGCCATCGCTTAGACCACTGCGCCACCGGGGCGGCATTACGTCATTTCTTTCGTGAATTAACGAAGCATATTTCTGATACAACTCTTTCCGTGAAATACCCGAAAGAATCCTGAATTTCACGGATTTTTCGCACCACGGGAAAATTCTGAATTTTCAGAAACCTTTCAGCAGTTTCTTCCTTATATTGGAGGTAAATTGCCACTTTAGAGATGTGTTAACGGAAAATTCTGAATTCTCAGAAACCTTTCCGCAGTTCCTTTCGTATATTAACAGAAAATCTCCGTTCTCACTTTTTTTGTTATCCGTATGACGAGAAATTACCGGAAGTAGAAGCGATTGGTGAGAATACTTGAGGTTTGATTAACTTTTAAGTTTCAATCGTCTGTCGAATTTTGAAGTTCTGTAGCGACATCGGATATTGCGGATAGCGTATCGCATGAATTTTGTTTATTGTGGCACAGGATATTTCTTTTTCTCTCCACTAATTTGTGCAATAGCTATTTATTACATGTATTGTGTTACTGTAAGAAACCGGGCACTTAACTTATTGTACAGATGGTTATAGATGGCAATGTATCAGTCTGTGGACAACTTAAGACAAAAGCTATTATAGCCATCAAGTGTAAATTTTATATTTAGGTTTTTTTGTGAAATAATACTACAAAAAAGTACATTTCACCTTTTTTTGAAGATAACTGAAAGTCACAGTCAGTTTTAAAAAATCGAGTTGCAAATCATTTTGTTGCTTCGAAAAATCAGGATGAAAAATGCTTAATTTGTGAAAAGTCCTCCTACAGAAAAAAAGATAAAAAATTGAAAACCGATTCAGAAAAATAATAATCTCCAACAGAAATAAAATATTTAAATCACTCGTATTAATGACGAAAGGAAATTCATTGTCGAGCAATTAATTTTACGATGTACGTGATTCGAATTTCCGAGTGTCTGTGGCTCAGTGGCTAAAGGCGCGCTTTACCTGTTCATCAACCCAAGCGGCGTGGGTTGGATCCTGACTGGAGTGGAAGGATTATTATTTGTGGAAAGGGCTGAACAACGCAGGGTCGTCGGTTTTGCGGAATTTCAGTTTAAATGAGGAAAAACCTGAAATGGTTTTTTTTTCTGAAATAAACGGACGGAAAAATCTGTGGAAATTCGGAGGTTAAAATAAACGGGCACTTTCAAAAACGGAAATTTCTGGAAAAGACGGACACCTACCGGCAATTTTGCTGCACGTCATTTTCAGAAAATTTCCGTGAATTCACAGCACTTATTTTCTACGCTTTCTAACCGTAGGTTGAAGAAGCGTATATGCTCCAGATTTGTCTGTCCGTCCCTCTGTCTGTCGGCACGATAACTCGCGTAAAAATGGTTCGATTTCGATGAAATTTTAATATGTGGTAGGACGAACCATATTGAACATGGACGAAATGGGGATAAAGGTCAGGACATAGGAGCCGGATGAATTCCATCGCTCTTATGCGCCATAATTTGCGTAAATATGGTTCGATGTCGATGAAATTGTAGTATGTCGTAGGGGACCACCTGAGGACGAACCCTATTGAAAATGGACAAAATGGGGTCAAAGGTCAGGACATAGGTTCGGGATCCATTCCATCGCCCTTATCCCATACTATTAAAGGAGCACTTCTTGTATGTATGTAAATTTTATTTTGAAAATGGCTCTAAGGATTTTGATGAAAGTCGTTAACCTACCGTTTTATGGTACTAGAAATCGATTTAGTTTGATCTCGACATTAGGAAAATTCGTTTAGTGTGTTACATAACCACCCCGAATTATAACGTTTTTAGTGTCATGGCGTCGTCCCATTAATGTTACCCATGCTTAGTTAGAAATCTTATGACGTCACAATCTCGCGATTGACAATGTTGCGGCGCGGTCAGGCCCTCTGTCTCATTACGTCACGCGTTGTGTGTGGATCCTATTAAAGTTTTATGAGGTCACACTCTTTCGAGCAGATGCTCGCGATTCCCATCTTCCTCATTACGTCACACGTTGTGTGTGTATGTCCATCCGCACGATAACTCACGTGAAATCGTTCGATTTCGATGACATTTTAGTATGTGGTAGGGGAACACCTGGGAAGGAACCCTATTGAAAGTAAACGAAATGGGGTCAAAAGTCAGGACATAGGAGCGGAATCACTTCCATCGCTATTAAGCGTCATAACTTACGTAAACATTCTTCGATTTGGATGAAATGTTAGTATGTTGTATGGGCCTGCCTGGTGACAAATCCTATTGAAAATGGGCGAAATGGGATCAAAGGTTAGGACACAGGAGCGGGATCTATTACATTACATAGCACTTATGCATCATAACTTACGTAAAAATGCTTCGATTGCGACAAAACTTTGTCATGCTATATTTCGGAGGCATACCGAACCGGTTCTGTTGAATATAATCGAAATGAGATCAAAGGTCAGGGCACTGGACCGAGATTTATTCCACAGCCATTATCCTCATAATTGGGTGGCAACTTGAGTAATGATTTCTGGTATGTTGGAAAGCGTATTATAATCAATGCATTGCATAATTTTACTAACTTGTTTACAGTGTAGAAGGAAAGCTGAGTCCATTACTTCATGGGGCTCACGCCAAACTTTCCGCCTACCGTCGGTAAAGAAAAACGTGTACCGCGACTCGTCGGACTACGTGATTTTTGCCAATTATCCAACGCCCAGTTGCGGCGTTCCTGTCATCACTGTAGACGAACTTTTGAGTTCTTCGCAGAAATCAGTTGCTTCCGTACGGGCATGCGACTGCTAATGCCCATCCACTTCATTTGCCTGAGCACAGCTGTCTGACATATGGGTCGGAATCAGTCTTCATTGAATGCTTCGATCAATTGCTACATACAGAAAGTCCTGTTTCTCCGTACAAGACTTCTCAGACGACGGCGGGAGATCTCGTCCTTGGAAGATTGCTGTCGCGCCACAGTTGTGCGTCTTAGACAAGTACATCTTATCTTTTGAGGAACAAGTCAGCTCTGCTGTTTCTAAAACTTTGCTCGGGCCGGACAGGCACCCACAAGAATCCCTTTATCGAACTCCGAAATATCCTTTGATTTTGCTTTAGGATAAACACTACTGATGAGAAATAGTCTTAAATGGTTGCCTAGATCACGGGACGACGCACGTGCCCGCGTATTTTGCATATACGCTGTTTAAGTGATATTTACGTACAATTGCATAAAGGTTTCTAATTCAGTGGCTGGTGTGTGTGTATACATAACACTCAGGCTACATGCGCTGGCTCAGTGGCAGAGTAATTACAGGAATGGACATATGGCTGTGTTATGCTGTGTTCGGGGTCGAATCTCGGATTTAGTATGGGTATTGTGTGCTTGCCTAATGGCGCTGGCTGCGTCGTCACTCCCTGTAAAACTGGCGATTCGATATTAGGAGCAGGCGAATTTTTATAGTGTTTGGTGCTCACGACGGTCGTTAAACCCCATCGAAAAATGGAAGATGGGCGCCTCGGTGGCGCAGTGGTCTCACCGATGGCCTCTGTTCATTCGTTCGAAAGATGAACGGGTTCGAATCCCGGTGAGGCATAGATGATGTGTTTGTCTTACGGCATTGGTTCTCTCCCTTCCCTGGAACCAGTGACCCTAAATTAGGGACGGGAGACTGCTTATAGCACATTGAGTGGCTCACGGTGGTCGTTAAACATTAAAAAAAATAAATAAATAGTGTATGACGCAGCAATAGCAGTTCGGGCCCCCTACATGACTCTTAGCCACGTGTTTCATGTAAGTGACAGGTGTTTAATAGCTTATGACGTTACACAAGAAAAAGGAATGATTTATCGTTGACCAATAGTCTTCAACACGCATGTCGCGGCCCATTAATAGGCCCGAAAGATTTTTTCCACATAAGAAATTCAAAATGGAAAAAAATTATATAACAAATATTTTTTCATTCATTTCATTTACTAATAGTTTCTTGTTTCACATTAGTTTCGATTGCACTTCGATTAATAAATCTTATATTTCTATATTTCTTAACTATAATCTCCAAATTTAACCCTTTAACGACCATAACGCCCGTACGTACAAACGGACATAGCCACCCAAAACGCCTGTCTAAAGTAAGTCAGATTTCCTACCGTTGCTTGTTCTTCAAAGTATTTCGACCTATGAGGGACAAGGAGAAGTCACCCTGAGTCAATATTGTTGTTATTAAACAAACAAGTTAACCAACAGACAGTTTCGGGTGTTATATTATTTAGAGTGATACAAGATCTTTGGGTCATAGTCGTTAAAGGGTTAAGAGCAATTATTATTTTATATCTCTGTGCAACTTTTGAAGATGGATATTTGAGCAGGTACTTTGTGTCCATGTACTTTAAATCTCTAAATCTGCGATGAGCTGTGTTCGGATAACTTATTCATTTAAATTTTTTAAAGATTGCGAAAATGTAGAAGAGTCAGTTAACTACTTCGAACCTTTTTGCTATTTAGGTACCAAGTTAACTACAGAGTTTTTGTACCAAGTTAACTAGAGTTAGAATTCCAAATCTCTCTGAAGTAATAGATTTTCTTACTAAATGCTGGGACTTTTGTTCTTCTTTTTCATGCGGCCCGACAGTCGTATTCCATTTTGTCATTTGGCCTGCTAGTCCTATTGTATTTTGTCATGCAATCCGCTAGTTTTATTATATTTTGTTATGCGACTCGCTAGTCTTATTCTATTTTGTCACGTGGATCGCTAGTGCTATTCCATTCCATCATTTGGCCCATTAGTCCTGTTGTACTTTCTCATGCGGACAATAGTCCTATTCTATTTTGTTCCGTGACCCACTAGTCCTATTCTGTTTCGTTATTTAGCCTGCTAGTCCTATTCTACTTTGCCATGCAGCCCGCTAATCTATTCTATTTAGCCATGCGGCCTGCTAGTTTTATTTTATGTTGTCACTCGACGCGTTGAAGCTATAACATTATGTCATGCGTGCAGCCATTCCCATTTCGTTTTGTCATGTGGCCCGCGATTGAGAAAACGTTGAAGACCCCTTGGCTTAGACAAAGAAACGAACGCTTGTCTTGAGTGTTTAATAGACGCACCCGAACTTTTAAAAAGCTAATGACTGAAGTTACACCAGACTTCAGAGAATAGATTTATAGTACATATCTTTCTCCTTTGCAAGTTCAGATAAAGATACCATCTGTACATGAACTTCCAGAATATATAAACAGATTTATCATATATGTATTCAGTATTACACGCTTGACTAACACATGCGTGTACTACGATATGAACAGCTGTCACACTTTCTAAAGCTGATCATTTATTTTAGCTAATGTAGTGCCCGAAAACAAAACTGAAAACAAATGACTGCTGCGTATCGTCTTTATTTAAAAAACCTCGATTCAAAAAAAAAAAAAAAAAATTCAGTTATTTCTGTATATTTAGAAGCTGCTGCATCGACGTATTTGCCTGATACATGTTAATAAATACGTAAAATTTCTAAAGCACAGTTCATATTTTGATTATCAGATCTTAGTGCAGACTAGTTTTAAAGCCCAAGTTGTGATATCTTGCATCTCATTCGGTTGCTGAATGTCCAACTCACGTTTTTTAAATACAAATCTTTCTTGTCACATACCAGACGCAACCATATCAGGTATTTTGCGGCAAAATTTTGCAGAAAAATTGAATAGTGGGTAGTATATACTATCACTGAATCGGGGTCTTTAACCCCAGTCCCGTGACACTTTTTCCGTAACAGAAATATTAAATTAGAAAAACAATACATATATTCAAAACACTTTAGAAATGGTAAAATGAACTCCCTTGAGTCATTGGAGTTTGAATTCTCAATTGCGCTATATACTGTGGTGAGATAAAATTTATTATTTAAAATATTGAAAGAGTGCTGAAAATGTAGACCGATCAGTTATCAACATAGACCTTTTTTAGAAGATATATCATGTTAAGTGTATCATTTCTTTACCCGAAAGTTAAATTTTGGTATTCGAAACATCTCTGAAATAATCGATATTCATAAAAATCATATGAATTTTTATGCTTCTTTTTCATGTCGGCCGCTAATTCTAATATTTTTGTCATGTGACCCCCGATTCAGGAAAGAGTGATGACCCCTGCACTAGACAGAAGTCGCATCTGGATGTGAAGCAGTGAGTCGTTCGAGTGTGGAAAGAGTACTATCGCCTTTAAGATAGCCAAAGGCTTTTACGCTTTTACAAGGACCGCGCTTTGCAGACGGTTTTTGTTTTGTTCACTCAATGAATAAGTAGCAGGATCGTAATTTAGTGGGGTACCATGATTTTCATTACTCTACAATGCAAGCGAGCATTTAAGATTTACAATGCAAGCGAGCATTGAAGATTTACAATGCATAAAATTAGAAGAAACGTTTTGGTAAGCCTGGAAGATCTACATTTGTGATTTCTATCTCACCGTCCCCGGTGGCGCAGGCTTCTACCCATTCATCCGAGAAGGGTCCGAGTTCGAATCTCGGTCAGGAATCAATGAAAAACCAGAGGTTCTAAATTAGAGACGGACGACAGCTTATGAGCCATCGAGTTGCTCACGGTGGTCGTTAAACAGCTAAAGAAAAACTTTCAAAACTCAGCAGCCATTATATCTTTCTTCCGCTTTAGCTCCATATTTTACCGAATGTGAGTCACAAATCTAAAGGGTATTTAGAATATTCTTTCTGTGGTGCACACACGACAGAAAGAATATTGAATTAGAAGGACAAGGGAGAGAGAGAAAGAGAGAGAGAGAGAGAGAGAGAGAGAGAGATAGAGCATGTCGAATGTGTATCAAGAAATTAAAGCATGATCGTCATATCGTCATTTTTTCTTTCGTTTCACTTGTTTTCCTGGTCCTACCAGAAAAGGAGCAAACAGGACACCCGATGCGTATCAACAAGATTAGCAGTCACAATTATTGCTTTCCTTTTCTATTAGCAGAGAGAGAGAGGAAGCATATCGAATGTGTATCGAAAAATTAAAGCACGATCGGCATCCTTTCTTTCGTTTCGTTTCTTTCCTGTCCCGACAAGAAGAGGAGCAAGAAAGGCACCGGATGGAAGTTAACAGTCATCATTATTGCTTTCTTTTTCTATTAGCAGAGAGAGAGAGTGAGAGAGAGAGAGAGAGAGAGAGAGAGTCAGACAGACAGAGAGAGACAGACAGACAGAGAGAGACAGACAGACAGACAGAGACAGACAGCCAGGCAGAGAGATAGAGAGAGAGAGAGAGAGAGTATATCGAATGTGTATCAATAATTAAAGCATGATCGTCATCCTTTCTTTCGCTTCGTTTGTTTTCCTGTCCCGACCAGAAGAGGAAAAAGAAGCACACCTGATGCGTATCAACAAAATTGACAGTCATCTCTATTGCTTGCTATTTCTATTAGCAGAGAGAGAGAGAGAGAGAGAGAGAGAGAGTATATCGAAGTGTATCAAGAAATTAAAACATGATCGTCATCCTTTCTTTCGCTTCGTTTGTTTTCCTGTCCCGACCAGAAGAGGAAAAAGAAGCACACCTGATGCGTATCAACAAAATTGACGGGCATCTCTATTGCTTGCTATTTCTATTAGCAGAGAGAGAGAGAGAGAGAGTATATCGAATGTGTATCAAGAAATTAAAACATGATCGTCATCCTTTCTTTCGCTTCGTTTGTTTTCCTGTCCCGACCAGAAGAGGAAAAAGAAGCACACCTGATGCGTATCAACAAAATTGACGGGCATCTCTATTGCTTGCTATTTCTATTAGCAGAGAGAGAGAGAGAGAGAGAGAGTATATCGAAGTGTATCAAGAAATTAAAACATGATCGTCATCCTTTCTTTCGCTTCGTTTGTTTTCCTGTCCCGACCAGAAGAGGAAAAAGAAGCACACCTGATGCGTATCAACAAAATTGACGGGCATCTCTATTGCTTGCTATTTCTATTAGCAGAGAGAGAGAGAGAGAGAGAGAGAGAGTATATCGAAGTGTATCAAGAAATTAAAACATGATCGTCATCCTTTCTTTCGCTTCGTTTGTTTTCCTGTCCCGACCAGAAGAAGAAAAAGAAGCACACCTGATGCGTATCAACAAAATTGACGGCCATCTCTATTGCTTGCTATTTCTATTAGCAGAGAGAGAGAGAGAGAGAGAGAGAGAGAGAGAGAGAGAGAGAGCATATCTAATGAATATGAAGAAATTAAAACATAATCGTCAACAGGAAAAAGAAGCACACCGGATGCGTATCAACAAAATTAACAGTCATTATAATTGCTTTCTTTTTCTGTTAGCACAGAAAGAGAGAGAGAGAGAGAGAGAGAGAGAGAGACGGACAGGCAGACAGACAGAGAGCGTTAGGAATCTGTTCCAGGAAATTTTACCGTCATCACTACTCTCTTACCGTCTTTCTGCCTCAATCAAAACAAAGAGAAAGTTTCAACCGGGACATACATACATGTACATGGTAAGAAGTTATCATTATCGCGTTCATTATTTTTAGCTCCAAATAAGAGACTGAAAGAAGTTTTGATGAATAGATTAACTTTCCTTTTATAATACTTTTGTTAAACTGGTTAAAGTCTTGAACTGTTACATGAACTTCAACAATACGTAAATGTTGCATTTGCTTTACTGTAGAACATTAAATGCTGTGCCTTGTTAGGTTATCATTACTGTACCTTTCGTTGAGCCCGAATGTCTTAAATGGTAGATATATTTCAAAGTTATTAACTAGACATACAAAATAACCTCCTTTTAGTTAGATCGAGTAAAAACATCAACAAGTAGTCGGCCCCAGAATAAATTTATCATCTCGGAATAATTGGAACACACACATGTTCGGTCACTCGCTAATTAATGGTATATCAATATTCAACAAAAGGTTAACTGTCACACTTTACTAACGGAAATTAGTTTTAACATCATACCATAAACGTGTCATCAATAACATTGAACAGAGGGCATACCCTAATACACTGGTTGATAACACACTGCCTACAGTAAGATAGCTTACAATAACAGAAATAGCATTGACTCTCAAAGACGGAACACATCCTTTAATTTTCGATTACGTAATTGCACTTCAACCTATTGTCACTTATAGCCAAAAATTAAAATCGTCGAGAGAAAGAGAGAATGTGGCATTAAGATTAGAAAAACATTTCATGAGAAAAAATCAAATTTACATAAGAATACAAGAAAGTTAAATAACTGTAATATACCTTACACTACAAGGTGATTATTCATGAGAAATGTCAAAATTGACTAGTTGATGGTCATATGGTCCATTCAAAGAGAACATTCAGTTTGTTGTCATTGCACTGTTAAACCTGTTGTGCTACCTAGAAGATAATGCTATCATTGAAAATTTAAATGTACTCAGTTAATACACAGAATTGACGTAGATTAGGAACATCAAACAGAAGATATCGCTCTTTATACGTTTATAAGTGAGTCACGGAAAATTCTCAACGGCCGCCACCGGGAATCGAACCCAGGGTCTTCCAGTTACGCGTCGGACATACTACCACTGCACCACAGATGTCTTCTGTTTGATGTTTCTAATCCACGTCAATTGTGTGTATTAATTATTCATTCGCCTCCTAGTTTTTTGTTCAGTTGCTACTTACAATCTTTGGTGAATCCCCAGCACTATGCGGGGCTCTAAGAAGCAACCTGCCATGTGGTTTGGTAGTTATTCGCATATGAGTCTGGAGAAATTCGAGGCTGCTGTGGTGCAGTGTTAGCATGTTAGGCGCGTAACTGAAAGACACTAGGTTCGATTCCTGGTGGCGGACGTTGATAAGTTTTTCCGTGACTCTTTTATAAACGTGGAAAGAGCGATGACTTCTGTTTGATGTTCCTAATCCACGTCAGTTGTGTGTATTAATTATTCATTCGCCTCCTAGTTATTTGTTCAGCTGCTGCTTATCATCTTTGGTGAATCCCCAGCATTGTACGGGGCTCCAAGAAACAACCTGCCATGTGGTTTGGCAGTTAGTCGTATGTGAGTCTGGAGAAATTAGAGTCCGCTGTGGTGCAGTGGTAGCATGTCCGGCGCGTAACTGGAAGACCCTAGGTTCGATTCCCCGGTGGCGACTGTTAATCATTTTTCCGTGACTCACTTATAAACGTGGAAGAGCGATGACTTCTGTTTGATAAATGTACTCAGGTTTGATACATGCACATTTTCTGTTTTATTATGTATAATGCGAGTTTCCGCCATTATAATCTTAATTAATATTTGAATGTTTATTGAGCATAGTTCTAGGTCTTCTTAGTGGTAATCTAACAAGAGGAGTAATGTCTATTATCACATACAAGATATATTTTGTATTAAAAAAATATATATATAATGATCAAGTTCATTTCTAAACTATGACTTACTTACAATCTTGAATAACTCCAGGAACGCAAATGTCAGCTAAGACTTGTCGAGCTCCGTGAACCACATGATTAAATACTTTTCGCTGTGTGGGAGTGAAGCATAGGTTCATATGGTTGTCCACACATAACACACTTTCCTTCAACGTGCTGTAAAACGGGAAAAAAATACACAATCTCAATATACACAAAGTTTCTTCTCGAAGTTCGAATTTTATGCAAAACAGTAAGTAGTAAAAACTAAAATCTAGGAATAACGAAAACGACATTTGCGAAATTACGAGAAAATTAAAACTAAAAGAACAGAAGATAGCAAAATTAACCATGTGAAAATATTAACGTGGCCTAAGTTATGAGACTTCTCTAAAAAAAAAAAAAGAGCTCTCACAGTCTAGAGGACTCTTCTCGTACAGATCAAAGTGCGTTTTTCACAACAATCATTAAAATACAGGGTAATTCATTCGGGACTGAACATTTTTTTTAACTCAAGATTGCAAAGGCACATTTGAATGAAATTAATGTAAAGCATACTTTTATCCATGACAAAAATGAATGTCTCATTGAAGACGCTGGAAGTGCCCACCGGCATATATTCATCCGATGCTCCATATTGGCGAATGTGCGTTGCAGCGTAGCTACGTCGATGGCGGCAATTTCACATGTGATGTTCTCTTTCAGTTCCTCAATCGACCTGGGCTGGTTGAAATAAACCTTGCTTTTTAAAAGTGTCCCTAGAGAAAGAAATCTGGGGGTGTCAGGCCTAGAAACCAAGGCGGCCACAAGTCTTTGCAGAAAATCCTATGCTGGAAAAAGCTGCGAAATTCTGCCATGCTCTTACTGGAGGTGTGCCACGCTGTAGCTTCCTGTTGAAAGTAGCCATCCGCAAGTTCCTGGTCATACAGCTGGTTCACAAACTCATTAAATATTTCTAAGTATTAGTCGGTATTTACCGTGTCTATAAAAAAGATTGATCCAATGATACGGCGTAGGGACATCGCACACTAGACACCGATATTCACTGGACACAATGGCAATTCATGGATGGCGTGGGAATTATCACTGACCCAAACCCGTGTATTTTTCGAGTTTACATAGCCGGACAAATGGAACCATGCTTCGTCAGTAAACCATGTTATGTCCAACAGGGCGGAGCTTTCGGTGAAAAATTTAGCAAACCTTTGACAATATGCCCAATCACTTTGCAAAATTCGGTGGTTGTAACTCGTTTGTAGCCGTTTTAAGGTACGAATTAATCTTCGCCTGTTTGGCTGCTCATTGACATGTCGAATACGATCTTCCAGTCTCTCGGGATAACCGCCGAATTAATTTTCGTGAGGATGCCAATAACCGTTGCTCGACATCCTCTATTGTGTCCTCCGCCATCCGCGGTATATCCGCCCGTATGCAGATCCACCAAGTTTCCCGTTCTCTCCTAGCTTCTTTGCCGATTTCGAAATGATGGCTCTGTTGTGTGGTTTACACCTACCAAATTTCTTCAGAAATTCCTTCTGACATCGCTTGAAGAAACCGCTTTCCCAGTGCTGAAGCACAACACGCTTTTCAATTGAGTACACCATCTTCATTTCACCTCCCCGCTTAAACTGTCTGCGGAAGCACGCTATTCCTCCACCACTACTATGAGACAGATAGCGCGTTAGTGGGGCGTCACCCAGCAGCCGGGGATGCATTTTATTCACAGATAATGCATGTCGACTGCTTCGTCAGGTAATAAAATACCGCTCCGTTTGGGTTGCACACTTATCGTATACAGCCCATCTCATATATTCCGCATAATAAGTGAATAACCCTGTGTCCCGAGTGAATAACTCTGTACAATATACAAATATCTTTTTTTACTGGTTTACTTTTTTTGTTGTCTAATTTGATGATATTTTTTTCATTTGATCAAGCATACTGATGTTTTAGAACAGTGCTTACTTGAGAGTGTCTTGAAATTTTGTTTGTCGATGTTTGAGCAATCCATAGAAAAGTACATTCAAACGAAACCAGTCAAAATAAATTTAAAAATGAAATTTAACAACCCAAGAACAAAACATAGATAAAGCTGCACTACGCACTCTTTATTTTTTAGGACGTTTTCTGTTATTTCACAAAGCTATAAAAACTTGTTTGGGATTTTTCGAGAAGAACAGAAGTAAAGCTTTACTAAACAGTATTTAGTTTTCAGGACGTTTCCTCCTACGTCACAAAGCAATCTACATAAGAACTTAAATGAAGATTAGACGTGTTTTTACTGGGGTTTAACGACAACTCAGTGGGCTGTAAGCAGTCGCCCGTCCCTAGTTTAGGGTCACTGGTTCCAGAGAAGGGTTAGAGCCAGTGCCGTAAGACAAACACAACATCCATTCCTCACCGGGATTCGAACACGGACCCATCTCGGATGAGTGATCAGAAGCCATCACTTAGACCACTGCGCCACGTTGCTTTTTTTTTCTTTTTTCACGTCGCAGTGTGACTTATTAGTTGCACAGGTAAAGATCTAAACAGTTGTGGGCAAAAGTGATTAATTACGGTTCTCACCTAGTTAATATTCGTAGTGAACTTACATATATTCAAACTTCTTGAGTAATTAAGCAACTGCTAAGGACCAGTAAACGGAAACAGCGTATGACACTTAACAATATCAACTGCTGTCTTCTTCATTAATTGCAAATCTAAGTTGTTTTTTTATAGGTTTAACGACCACAGTGACCAAATCAATGGACTACAGGCAGTCGGCCGTCCTTAATTTATGGCCACTAGTTCCAGGGAGGAGAGTGAGCCTGTGCCGTAAGACGTTTAAGAATCTTCTCGCAGTCTCTCGCCATCTGCACCCACTATCTCCATACTCTTTTTTTTTTTTTTTTTTTTTTGATTGAAGGTTTAACGACCACCGTGAGCAACTCAATGGGCTATAAGCAGTCGCCCGTCCCTAATTTAGGCTCACTGGTTCCAGGGAAGGGAGAGAGCCAGTGCCGTAAGACAAACACAACATCCATGCCTGACCGGGATTCGAACCCGGACCCCTTACGGACGAATGATCAGAGGCCAACGCCTTAGACCACTGCGCCACCGGGGCGGCCCATACTCTTTACATTGAATGTAGTAAATGTATTGTATTCTGACTCACTGCCAGTGTTGCCAAATTGTAAAAGTTGTTCGGCGAAGTAATGTGTCGTTCAGTTAGAAATAATTTTAACCAGGTGACGTGATTAAGAAAACAGAAACTCCAAGGGAAAGTTGTACGTCACACATTCACATACTGAAAGTCCTGAAAAACAAAATATCGCAACAGTTCATGACGGATTTCCGTTTAATCGTCAAAAAAATAATCAATACCCGCACATGTTCCATTTTCAGTATTGGAGAAAGGGTATTTAGATAGATAGCATAGCTGCTTGCTTTAATTGAATATTCATCTCACTGTTTTTAAAGCTCTTACGTCACGATAAGAAGAACAGGGTACCATTTTTTAAATCGGAAGCTGAGTGATCACGTATTTTTTAGTGAGAACTTCGCGTTCATCTCGTGACAAACCAATTTCAGTAACTGTTCACCTGGATATATTACCAGCACAAATTCTTACGAGGAATGATCAGAATTTGCCCCATATACGTGAACTGTAAACGACCATATAAGTCAGCAGTGCTGACGTATATGGTCGTTTACAGTTCACCCAGTGGACCTGTGTTATTACAGAACGTACTCTTCTTAAAGTAGGTCCACCGAAGATTTCTGACTAATCTCTCCAGCTGAGGCATGGGTGGTGTGATTGTCTTACGGCAGTAGCTCTCTCGTTTCTCTGGGGCTGAAATAAAGCCTTGGTGTGCCTTTATGCTAAGTCATTTAAGTGGACCCTAAGGTTAAGGCATCTGAGTGCGACCCCAAAATAATTATGACAGGAATCATTATGAAGTCAGTTAAAACACGAAACTCTAGCAATATGCCTATGATAATTAATACGTAGCGCATTCTTCAAACTAATATGTTATCTGCAGTTTTCATAATAAGTCACAGTACCTTCCATTGTTCTCAAAAGAGCATGAGTTAACCTTTTAACTACCATGACCCTAAAATCTAGTACCACTCTAAATACCATAAAGCCCGAAACTGTCTGTTGTTTCACTTCTTTGTTTAGTAAAAACAATGGAAAGTGCAGGTGACTTCTGCTGTTCTCTCATATGTCGTGCAGATTTTAAGAACAGGTAAGGGTAGCAAATCTGACTCACTTTGACAGGCGTTTCGGACGGCTATGGCCGTTTGTATGTACGGGCGTTTTTTGGCGTTATGGTCGTTAAAGGGTTAAAACCTTAAGATTCCTAAATTTTGTCTTGTATTTTCTAATGATTTAGCACTATATACTTTCTCAGTGTATCTGTTTTGTTGCGCAATGTGAAGCCCCATGGGAATTCGACTATGAACGGTTCCAAGTGCAAATTGGGAGGTGTGGGTGGATTACGTGAAATAGCTAACACTCTCTCGCCGACCCCGCTGTACACAGCAACATGAAGCCTTTAGCCTTCCTTGGTGAGAAACTGGCTTGGAATCTGTTCGTCTTCTAGCCTCTGTTTCTGACCAAGTTGAAATCAGAAGAGACAAAAGTAAAACTACTTTATAAATCTCTCTCTCTCTCTCTCTCTCTCTCTCTCTCTCTTTCTTTCTCTCTATTATTTGACCAAGCATCCCTCCTGGGCCCTCGGTCATGGTGGGCCCCAAGACCATAGCCCCTATAACCCTCCCCCTTAATTCGGCCCTGGCAAGAGGCCCTAAATTTGGGATAGATGATGGTTTATAACGCTTAGAGTTGCTCATAGTGGTAGCCAAATTCCACACGAAAAAAAAATCTAATGACAAATCATGGACATTGGCTGCCATTGTACTTTCGAAATTATTCAATCACCAAAGGAAAGGGATATTTTGCATATTGTCGTCTTCGCAAATGTAATATCCTGAGCCATCCTGCTCAAACCATTCTTCAGCAGTTTCGTTTCTAATGAGTGTCCAAGATCTTCGTGAACTTCACTGATCGACATAGAAAATGGCACACCCTAAAGAAGTGCCAAACACGGGACAAAACTTACCACTCATTTACACAAGTGAAACAAAAGGGATTTAATTTCTGAGGGATAACGCGAATGCGATGGGTGAAAAGACAGATGAGGATATTCACACGTTTTCAGAATGTTTCTGATAAGAAATTACTGAAAATCAAAGAAGTTCAAACAATGGAAACTGGCAACAGCGTGTTAGATGACACGAAAAAAAATCTGCTGCAGTTAATTTTCGTCTGCTGAGAAAAAATGCTCACGTAAACAACTTGAGGTTAGGAGGTGATGTATTTTACGCTTTCCAACCGTAGGTTGAAAAAGCGTTCATGCTCCAGCTTTGTCTGTCTGTCTGTCGGTCCGCACGATAACTCGAGTAAAAATGGTTCGATTTCGATGAAATTTTAGTATGTGGCAGGGGACAACCTGGGGAACGAACCCTATTGAAAATGGATGAAATAAGATCAAAGGTCAGGGCATAATAGCGGGATCCATTCCATCGCCCTCATGCGTCATAACTTATGTAAAAATTCTTATTATGTTTAACAAACCTTTATCATGTTGTACCGGAGATATACTGAACCGGTTCTGTTGAATATCATCGAAATGGGGTCAAAGGTCAGGACACAGGAGCGAGACATGTTCCACAGCCATTATCCTCATAACTTGAGTAATGATTTCTGGTATGTTGGAAAGGGTATCGTAATCAATGCATAGCATGATTTTACTAACTTGTTGCTCTTTACGAAGGGACATATTCGTATTCTGTAATTAAGAAACACTGTGAAAATCTTTGAATTCGCACTCATAAATGTAAAATAAGCAATTGTATCAATAATAGAGGGGAAAATTATCAAGCATTGCTTTTAATACGGAAAAGAACACCAAACGAATATCCAAAGAAGGTACTACTTTTACGACTGTTTTGAAAGCAAGGATCCGTGGTCTTAACAGAAACACCATGGACCCAAAGAGCAATCTCTAAGTCGTAAAAAATATCTGCTTTAACTGTAAACAAAGTAATAAGCAAAGATTTTAATCTAAAAAAAACAACAGAGGATGCAATGTTCCCCGTCATTTGCCTAGGCACTTGGCTGAGCGCAGAGCACGGTGCAGACTTCCTTATAAAAATCACTTATCGGATGACAAATTATAATTTATTATGACTATTAATGAAGCATGCGTCTACCTAAACGACCGTAACAAACAAAAGTCGATTTACTATCGCAAAAGAGCAGAAAAAGACTTACAAACTTGGTTCCAAGAATCTAAAGAAAGTTTTAGTAAAGATTTCATGATTATTGCTGCTTCTCGTACAATGGAAAATTAAAGTTAAGAAAAATTGAAAATAATGTTAAAATCAATTCTACTTATTACCGAAACAATGTTTTGAGTCCTATATTTAAAGAGGAAATACTATTCAGTTTTCCACAGAGCCTTCAAAGAGTATCTAGATGATCTACCAGTCACACAGCCAAACCTACCATTCTGTGTCTTGAAAAAATGAAACAAGAGACCGGTATGAAGACGATACCTTTTGCTCCCATTACTTTGATGTCCCCTAAGCGTCACCAATGGACTATTGTGCCTTCGGCCTGCTACAAAGACTGGTATCATGTCTAAACCATTTGCTCATATTCCTTTAAAGTCCCCTGATGTGTCACCAATAGACAATTGCGCGTCAGAACTGCTAAAAAGACTGGTAAAAAAAGACTGGTGTCAAGTCTATACATTTTGCTCATATTCCTTCAAAGTCCCCTGATATGTCACCAATGTACAACTGTGCGTTAGAACTGCTAAAAAGACTGGTATAAAAAGGCTGGTATAAAAATACTGGTATCAAGTCTATACCTTTCGCTCATATTTCTTCAAAGTCCCCTGATGTGTCACCAATGGACTATTGTGCCTTCAGGCTGCTAAAAAGACTAGTGTCGAGTCTATACCTTTTGCTCATATTCCTTCAAAGTCCCCTGATGTGTCACCAATGGACTATTGTGCTATCGGACTGCTAAAAAGAGCGTTTTCTAAACGCAGACCTAAAACAATGATTGGACTATGGAAAGCAGTGCAAGAAGAGTGGAATAAAATACCACTACCAATTTTAAGAAAAACCTTGGAAATCTAGATTAGGTTCATAGTCCGAAGAAAGTTCTATCTCATAAAATATTTAAGAAAGAAATAATTTTATTTTAAACATTAATTACATTGCTGGAAAATCGTTCTAAAAAATATGTGAACATCCTCTGTATAAGGAGGCCTGAATAGATAAGTCATATGAGAACTAGGTGGGGCTACACATTCGGCAACGTTGCGGGAAATCGAGAGGAAAAATTGCGTCGTTGACATGCGTCCATAGTTCATCGACATTGCAAGACGGTGTTAAAACATCTGCCGCTGACGTCTCAGATTATCTCCATTTCAAAATTTCCAGGTTCTGATCTGGAGTCGAGGAAGCACTGGCACACCTTGCAGGAACTACACTGAAGAGCAATTGAATTAGAGATACCTGTTTAGTAACGTGTAGAAGAGCAATTGAATTAGAGATACCTGTCTAGTAACCTTTCGCCCTGATGACGGCGGCGATTCGTCTCGGCATGGACTCGACAAGACACCAAAAGCGTTGGGAAGCCATACGGATACACGACCCTTGAACAAGCTGCCACAGTTCACGAAGATTTCATGGAGGGGGTCATCACTCTCGATGGCATCCTAGATGTGTTCGATTGGATTGAGGTCAGGTGACCTAGCTGGCCAAGGAAGCGAGGCCACATCGGTGGAGTGTTCATCCAACCATTCGGATACAATTCGGGAGCGATGGCACGGTGCATTGTCTTGTTGCAGGAAGAGGTCCCCAGTGGGATGTTGAAAACGTACAAACGGGAGCAAATGGTCGTCCAGGATATCCAGGTAACGTCGACCTGTGAGGGACGACGTCACACGTAAGAGGGGTCCCGTTTCAGTCCACGTAAACAGTCCTTAGACGAGAATGCCACGCCCACTAGCTTGAAGAGTACCCTGCTGGCAATAAGGATCCATCGCTTCATGTGGTTTGCACCGTACTCGTATCTTGCCATCCGCATGTACCAACGTGAATCTTGACTCATCAGTCCAGGCAACATTTTCCCACATGCCTAGGGTCCAGTGGCGACTCATCCCTGAATACGACACGGTTCCCTTTGTCAAGCTATGCATCACTCGTACTGTACCACTGTAACCATAAATGATGATGTGCTGCAGTGAGGCGCAGTCGTCGCAACGGTTGGCGTGGGGGCCAAACTGCCACAGACAATCTGCGTTTCACAGTCCGTGTAGACCTAGGGATATTTGTAAATGCTTCTACACCTTGTCCAAAATAAACCAATGAGCCATTAACATTACATTACGACAAAATACGTAATACGCTGTAGGCCCCCTTTAGCCCACAAAACAGCTGCCTCTTCGCGAGGCATTGATTCGATTAGGTGGCGATAGGTATCCTGGGGTATCTGGTACCATAATGCCAACAGCAGGTCCTCCGCTTCCCATACATTTCTGTGTGGTGGTGATTTCGCGCTAACCCGCTTTTTCAAGTCGAACCACAAATGTTCGATTGCGTTCATGTCAGGTGAATTTAGAGGTCAGGTCATTAACAGAAAGCCACCAGCATGTTCCTCGAACCACCCCTGACGATTCCGGCAGTGTGGCATGACACACTATACTCTTGGAAATGGCCATCACCTGAAGGGAACACTGTTGCCATGAATGGGTGAACTTGGTCCGCAACGATGTTCAGATACCTGTCAGCTATCAGGGATCGTGCTATTGCGATAATTAAGACTAAAATGTCCCAAGACAACATCGCCCACAACATAACACCGCCGGCCTGTTTCCACCCAAGACTGCATCCAGGTGCTATAGCCTACGTTAATAATCGGCGTATCCACACTCGGCCGTCTACGTAGTGCACCAGGAATCTTGATTCGACAGAAAAGGCTACTTTTTTCCAATCATCCACGGTCCAATCTTGATTATCTTTGGCGCATTTCATGCGTTGTTGGGGATGACGTGCGGTAATCATGGGGACCCGGCTGGTTCTTCGGCGGCGCAGGCCCATGTGCAGGAGGCTGAGATGAACTGTGTGCTGTGACACGTTTCCTTGATTATCACTGTTGTACCTGCTGGTGATTTGTCCCAACTGTTGCCCTGAGGTCGCTGTTAACAGTGCACGACAATCTCCGCTCCCCTCTGGCATCAATGAGCTGCGGACGATACACGGCATTACGACGGTTCGTCGTTTGGCAATCTGTGCACCACTTTTGATACGTACTCACTACAGCGGCACGTGAACAACCCACAAGCCGCGCCGTTTTCGAGATCGTAGTTCCGAGGAGCCGTGACATCACAATTTGCCTTTTACTAAACTCCGACAAATCGATAGCTTTTCCCATTCTGACTCCGAGCACTCTATGAAATGAAAGCCGTTTTTTGGGTTGTATATACACTAAGTGGCCAAATTATTATGACTAGTAGACCAGTTTAAGCAAAGTAGCTATCCAGAAGATGCTCCTGAAGTAAGATGGCTGAATCGGTATAAAAATAGAACACTGAGGGATTGCAGAGATTAATAAAATGCATTGCGTAAGAAATAATATGTAAACGATGCGATCCGACGGAATTTGATCGTGGAATGATCCTGGGTACTCGAAGCATTGGTACGAACATTCGCAGAACGGCTGTACTTGGGAAATGTTCCAGGGCCGCAGTTGCTAAGGTTTACAGCGAGTAGGCCACCAATGAAAAAACCGGGGCTGAGCGTAAGGCGTGTGGTCGTTAACGTCTACTGGATACTCGAGCTGAGCTGAGAGTAAGCACATTTGTTCATTCCAACATGCAGGCAACACTGGATCAAATTACAGACAGTCTGAATCAAAGACCAAGTACAATGATCTCTCAGAGTACAATTCGCTGCACATTACGTCGTATGGGATACAGAAGCAGATTGCCTGTCCGTAAGCCATTGCTATCTGCAGCGAACAAAAAGAAACGACTCCAGTTCGCTCGGAAAAACGAGAATCGGACAGTAAATGAGTGGGAAAATGTAATGCAGTCCGACAAATCACGTTTTCAACTACACCATTCAAATGGAAGGGTGAGGATATGGAGACAGCTGCACGAAAGCATGGATCCATCTTGCATCGTCACTACTTTTCAAATTGGGGGGGGAGGCAACGTTATCGTCTGGCGCACGTTTTCGTGGGAATGTTTGGGCACTTTAATATCGTGTGGAGCAACATTTGATTGCCCAAAGGTATTTAAACATCGTTGCCAACAAACTCCACACAGTTATGTTGATGGTTTATCCGAATGGAGATGGAAACTTCCAGTAGGCAGTGCTCCGTGTGATTGTGCTCACATTGTACGGGAATGGTTTGAAGAGCATCACAGAGACTTCTCCCTGCTACATTGGCTTCCTCAATCACCGGATCTCAACCGAAGGGAGCATTTGTGGGATGAAATCGAAAGCAGGCAGATGAATCCGCTACCATCAAATCCTCAAAAGCTTTAGGCAGCAATATATCACATTTGGGCTAACATTTCCCAAGCCGCTTACAGACATTTCCATACGTTGTTGTAGTCCACGGTAAGACAACTTCTAGCACTATTAAGGTCAAATAATGGCCAAATAGCGTCCTAATCAGGTGGTCATAATAATTTGGCCACTCAGTGTATACTGATCTGTGAACTTCACTTGCGTCACCGTTCGGTCTCCAGGCACCCTCATTTCTCTAGGCTGGAGGTGGTCATAATGAAATGGCTCACCGGTGTAGTCTTGTGTGGACTGCTGTTAGGAATAATAAACAACTTTTACTTCGCATGTGGAAACAATGTTTCGTGACTGCTGTGAGACGTAGTTATGACTTCTTTTTTGCAACTGTCCCAATATGGAGACGTTCGTTACTTTCGTCCAACCGCCAGCGTTGGCGCATTTGGGCGACATATGTTACATCCCCTAGCATTTCCGCAGCGATTCGATGAAGAAACCAACCAGCCGGTACGTACCTAGACATATTTTGAAACCTCTAATAAAAGTATTCCGTTCCTGAGTCCTCTGGAATAGGCTTCAGGCAAGGCTTTTACCCATTCACGCCCTTTTTCTCGATGAGTTATCTTCCGGACATTACGGTTAGGTGACAGTTATTACTGCACTTTTGCTTTAAGAATTTACAGAACCTTAAGTTGTCGTTAGTACGGATGCCTCAAGCAGAGAAGCTGAGGTTTTGGTTTTTTGTTACCAAAGGCTGTATAACTAATATTTAATTTCCTCCGCCTTGCTTACCCCGTTTGTAGACGGTTTCCTATTCTTATCTAGCACTCTTCCCACGGTGTGGGAGCGACTTGCAAAAAATATCTTTTATGTTGTGGTTTCAGATATGTACGGTTGGTCCGCTGTGCGGGTTCCGATCCAAACGGGAAGCACTACGTTGAAGGAGAGAGGGGTAGTTTGAAAAACGAAATGAAATTTTACGGTTAACTGGAGTGGGACGAGGCCCATGAAAAAGCAATCATGAAGTGCCGAAACTAAAATAAATAAACAAATATTAATATTAAAATTATTAATCAAATAACAGAGGTTTGTGATGGAAAAATTGCCTGAAAGGTGTTCATACTTTTCATAGACTCTTGGGTGCTGATTTTTCAAAAATATAGAAAAAAGTTCAATCGAATATCATTTTCCCATGAACGTTTAATTTCGCTATCTTTTAATTCGTTTGATCTCACAATTGGCCGCCCCCGTGGCGCAGTGTTCTAAGCGATGGCCTCTGATCATTCGTCCCAAAGGTGTCCGGGTTCGAATCCCGGTGAGGCATGGATGTTGTGTTTGTCTTTCGGCACTGGCTCTTTCCCTTCCCTGGAACCAGTGGCCCTAAATTAAGATCGGGAGACTGCTTATAGCCCATTGAGTTGCTCACGGTGGTCGTTAAACCTCCAATAAAAAAAAAAAGAAATCTCACAATTGTTTTAATTTTTGATCCTTTGTATGTTGAATTTACCATTATTTGAAAACAATCTACTGTAAAAATGATTATACAACAAAAACGAATACTCTCGGGTCTTTAAAACCTTGTTCACCCTCCTAAAAGCTAATTAGTTTGAACAAAGAATGCTATGAAAATGCAAATTTAGTTCTCAAGGAGCTCAGCTACACTGATTACAGATGAACGGCATGTGGGGATCTCAAAATACTGTTCATGAATTTTGGACAGCAAGAAAAAAACGCAAAATACCCATGTTTTTTGTGTGAATAGAACATTCGAGAGATGGGCTAACACTAGATCAAAAAACAGGACCCAAGCAGGGCTTCTTTAAACCAGGAAACACAAACGTTACCCGGGAAAGTTTGGTTAATCCCATAAAATTCGACCTTCTTCCTCTTCATATGAACTTGGACTAATGAAGCAATTTGCAAAAGCTTTGCAAACATCAGAGTATCTTAAGCATCTGTGTTGGTTGGTTGGTTTGTAAGTAGATTTTAATGGCGCAAGAGCCAGGGTTGGCCAAAGAGCGCCAAACATAAGACATCAAAAGAGAACAAAATCAATAAAACACGTACACAAGGTTAAAAACAGGATGAAGCGGTAAAAGTGAAAGATGGAAATGAACACGGTAAAACTAGATGAGGTTAAAAAAGTCAATTTCCTTAAAAAAGGAGAACACTGCGGTCAGGTCGCAGTCCTCACCAATGAGTCTGCAGCGCAGCTGCTCCTTCGTCCAATAAATGAGAATGAAAATAACGAAAACGATGATCACAAAAACGAACACAAGTACACAAAACATGAAGGACGGTGAGACGACAGTGGCACGCCTCACACATCGGGGCACTGTCGCCACACAGCAAAAAGCGGTGAGTAAAACTACAGTGCCCAATGCGGAGACGCGCAAGAACAACTTCCTCACGACGGTTCTTCCGCAAACTAGACGTCCATAGTCCGATCTGTGGTTTGATGGCATAGAGTTTATTGCTGCCCTGCTGGGACCACAGGGACTGCCACTCATCCATAACAAATTTCCGGATCAATGGCCGATAATCTCGGAAAGACAGTGGCAGCCGAGCTGGCAACATGGAGGAAACAGACCTAGCAGAGAGATCTGCCAGCTCGTTACTCCGGATCCCAACATGGCCAGAAACCCAACAGAATCGGACCAGGAAGTCATCACCCTCCAAAGTTCCAAGAAGACGACGGACAACACGGATGACAGGTGAGTCCGTGTCCTCTGGAGAAGATAAAACTTGGATGATGGACTGGGAATCAGAGCAAACCATAGCGCGACGATGTGATCGAGACTGTATGTGGCACAAAGCGAGGTGTACCGCACGTATCTCTGCCGAAAAGACAGTGGATTCAGGCGGAAGCCTCTCAGCATGGGAGGCATCGCCACACACGAATGTGGATCCAACAACCTCACCGGATTTCGACCCGTCAGTAAATACAGGCACGAAATCCGGGAAGAGAGACTGTATCTCGGCAAAGAGCTGCTGGTACACCAGAGCAGGAGTGGAAGACTTTGGCCACACACAAAGGGAAAGGTTAGCCGCTGCTTGAACCGGCTGCCAAGGTGGTTCATTGTAGAACCGGGTCAAACCAATCCTTGACAAGTCTAGACCAGCATCGCGCACTAAGTTCGACAACCGAATCCCAAACGTCGGAACACAGGAAAGCCGGTGTGAGAATAGGCGGACACATTGCGGTTGGAAAATGGAACCATGCAGTGGATGATCAGGAAGAGACTTCAACTTGGTGAAGAATTGAAGAGACAGCTGCTCACGTCGCATGCACAACGGCGGTTCATGGGCCTCGGCATACAGGCTATGCACGGGAGAGGTACGGAAAGCACCAGTGCATAGCCGCAGAGCCTGGTGATGGACAGGATCCAGAGGCCGTAACACGGAAGGACGTGCGGAACCGTACGATATGCATCCGAAGTCTAACTTTGACCGAATCAGAGAATGGTAAATGCGAAGCATCGAGCACCTGTCAGCCCCCCCCCCCCCCAAGATGTTCGAGAGAGGACCTTCAGGATACTCAATGACTTCGTGCAAGACACCATTAAAGACTGGATGGGAGGTCGGAAGGTGAGGGCTTGGTCAAAAGTTAGCCCAAGGAACTTGCCTTCTGACACTACAGGAATGGTGGTACCATCCAGACGGAGACTGGGGTCTGGGTGTAGGCCCCGTTTGCGGCAAAAATGCACGCAAACGGTCTTCTGGGTCGAGAAGCCAAATCCATTGTGGGAGGCCCAGGTAGAAATCTTATTAATAGCCGACTGCAGCTGTCGCTCAATAGTGCGCATGCTGACAGATGCACAAGAGATCTGCAGATCATCCACGTACATGGAGCCACGAACCGTCGGAGGAAGTAGAGTGAAAATATGATTTACACGAAAGATGAACAATGTCACAGAAAGAATGGAGCCTTGAGGGACACCCTGCTCTTGTGGGTATAACGCAGAGAGGGTCGATCCGACGCGCACATGGAACATCCGGTTCTGGAGAAATCCGGCAATGAAGGTTGGCAAATTTCCCCGCAATCCGCAGTCATGCAGATCACGGAGAATGCCGTATCTCCAGGTTCGATAGTAGGCTTTTTCCATATCGAAGAACACGGAGACCAAGTGCTGACGCGGGACAAACGCCCCCTGACAGATGTCTCAAGGCGAAGATGATGATCTGAGGTGGATCGAAATTTCCGAAATCCACTCTGATGAGGTGAAAGAGGTGACGTGATTCCAAATAAAAAACCAAACGAAAATTGATGATGCGCTCGAGGACTTTGCAGAGGCAGCTCGTCATAGCAATTGGTCGGTAGTTCAACGGGTTAGCGGGATCTTTACCAGGTTTGAGAACAGGAACGACAATGGCAGTGCGCCAAGATTCGGGAAAATCACGCTCGTGCCAGATCCTGGTAAACAGGACCAGCAAACATTCAAGAGAGGACGGAGAAAGGTGCTTCAGCATTTCATAATGGATGTTATCCGGTCCGACAGATGTTCGGCCGGACCGATTCAGGGCAATCTTCAGTTCGACGGCAGTCAGCGGGCTGTTATAATCGGCAGCGGAAAACGGTCCAAAGGAAACCTTGGACCGTTCAAGCCGCGGCTGTAACTGCCGGAACGAAGCAGGGTAATTGCGGCTGCTGGACACCGAAGAAAATGCGGCGCCCAGACAGTCAGCAATACCCTGAGCGTCAGCAACCGTTCCTCCAGCACTCTCAAGAATGGAGATTTCCCCAGAAGGGTACTTAGCCCGAATCTTGCGGATCCTGTCCCAAACGATCTTAGAGCTGGTAGTGGTGTTAATCCCGGATACGTAGCGTATCCAAGATTCCCGTTGGCTACGACAACGTACCAAACGCGCGTAAGATTTGGCTTTCTTGAAAGCAAGGAGGTTCGCGTCGGTGGGGTACCGACGAAACCTACCCCAAGCCCGATGGTGGGCCTGACGAGCTGCCTTGCAAGTGGAATTCCACCAAGGTCGCGGGCAACGTGGAAGTTTAGTCGAAGTCTTAGGGATGGTAAAGTCTGCCGCTTGCACAATACAATCCGTTATCGCCGCAACAGCGTCATTGACCGTTCCTGAGGACGCCATAGCTGGAGTAATAATTGCTGAAGCCGTGAATGTGTCCCACTTGGCTCGATCAATATTCCATCTAGCAGGGCGAGTAGGGTAACGGTACCCGACACCTGCTAGACGGAGAAAGATGGGAAAGTGATCACTGCCAAGGGGATCATCAGACACGCTCCAGGACCAGTCAGGATATAACGATGGCGAACTCAAGGACAGATCAATGGCTGAATACGAGCGGGTGGGTTCATGAAAATAAGTGACTGCCCCGGTGTTGTGGGGACAGAGGGACGTGTTGGAGAGAAGGGACTCAACAACACGGCCCCTGGAGTCTCGAGTGGTATAACCCCACAACGGATTGTGTGCATTGAAATCTCCTAAGATGAAGAAAGGAGGCGGCAGCTGGTCAACTAAATCTTTTAGATCAGAAAGGCTTACAGCTTGATCAGGTGGTATATAGATGGAACACACCGTGAACAGAGTGTTCACAGATAGTCTCACTGCCACTGCCTGCAAAGTCGTCCGAAGGCCACTCCTCCGCAGGCGATAACGCCGTCCAGGTGATCTTTGCGGAAAAGGGAATGTCTCCGCAGCGAAGGAGTGTCCGTCATGCGAAGCTTTGTCTCCTGAAGACATATGCACACAGGGGTGTGCGAAGAGAGTAAGCCTTTTAAATCATCAATGCGTGAACGCAGACCACGGCAATTCCACTGAATGAGCGTGGCCATAATGAAAAAATGAAATGAAAGGATGAAGACAGACGACTAGAAAGTCTCCATGTCGTCCGTCACCTCCAATCCATAGGCAGTGTCTGGAGGTAACACAGGGCTGTGTTTACCCCCTGTGTTGAGAGGTGGTTTTTGCTTGCTCTGTTTCGGTGAGGATGCGCCGGGTTTCACCTTTTCTGGCTTCTTCTTTGCAGTGCCCTGGACCTATGTCGCTGTGATGGCCGAAGATGTTTTCGGCGTAGAAGAAGGTTTAGGCGACGATGTTGATGTCGCTTTGGATGCAATGCGGCGAGACTTCAGTGCTTCCAGCCCAGCAGCAACGATGTCCTCAAAATCAGAAGGACAACGCGCCGGGATGGTCACCTCCGTCTGGACCGCAACAGTAGCCTTCTGCACCACAACCGAGGCATAGGAGCGCCGGCCGGGTGGAAGAGCAGCTATCCGCCACCTTGCCTCAGGGTATGACAGATGTTCAGTGGTCTTTAGTCGTTGGATAGCCTGCTCCTCGATCCACTTGGGATACTGCTTAAAAGACGCAGAGTGGGAGCCCTCACAATTCACACAATGATCCGACTCAGCGGAGCAGCCCACCAAAGAGTGTTCAGTGGAACCACAGCGCCCACACTTTGCTACATTACGGCAAGACTGCTGGGAGTGACCGTAATGCTGGCACTTGAAACATCTCAAGGGGTTCGGTACGTATGGCCGAACATCTAGACGCAAGTACCCCGCCTTGATGGAAGTTGGCAAGGTAGGTGAGTCGAAGGTCAGGACGATGTTCCGGGAGGGAATAGACTTCCCATCCCGCCTGAAAAGGATACGCCGAACCGCAGTGACATGTTGGTCCCCAAGTTCTTCCAACAATTCCTCTTCACTGCACTCGAGCAGATCGCGGGAGTTGATGACACCGCGAGAGGAATTGAGGTAGCCATGGGGCGAGATCTGTACAGGAATGTCCAGCAGAACGGTCGTCTCCAGCAAGGTGGCACTGTGACGTGGATGAGATGTCTCCACAAGAAGATCCCCTGACGGGAGCTTCTTAACACTCTTTGGAGAGCCCGCAACGGCCTGAAGAGCCTTATTAATCCAGAAAGGACTCTTCGAACTGAGAGACTGAGCAGAATCAACTGAATGAATGAGAAGAAACAGAGCATTGCAGTTTGTAGTTAGTAGTTTCTTAGTGGAGGAGGGTGTCCCTTCCTCCTCACGGCGCTTCAGATTAACAGCATGGGAAACACTTTGTGTTGCCATGAGGGAGAAAAAAAGATTCGTCCGCCAACCTCCCCACCCACTACCGAGCCCAACGAGGGAGAGCCGGAGGTCCGCAAGCCCAAGAGGACGCAGGACACGGCTATAGGGATAGTCAGCGGATATAGCAAGTTCGTAGGGCAGACACACGCTCGGCGTGCACCAAGACTTGCCCGTGCCCGGAGAACACCCCTTTGGCATGCCCACCCTACCCACAAACTCACCCAGCCGAACAGAACGACAAGCCGCTAGAAGTCTGGACGCCACTCGGCCACAGACTTCCTGACTATGAGTGGGTTAGCTCCCAGCCTCCCGTTTAGGGTGAAGCAGAGGGCAAAGAGGAGTGTTGGCATCTGGAGACACTACAACCCGGCCCCCAAATACTTCAGCCTCCAGCATCCTCATTTCCACCTGTACGGGTCACCGCACACGGCAAACATGCAGGTAGGTCTAAGCTAACCAGCTCCGGAAAACCAGAAAATGTAACATAAAAGAGAAAAGACAGGGAAGGGAACGAGGAACAAAACCCGGAGCTGGCGCCTCATCACAACCTCAGCAGCCTACAACTGAGGCGGGTACATGTCAATAAATGAACGAAAGACGAAAAAGCAAAATGTTAAGAGCAAATCGGCTCGGTCCGTGGGGACGCCATCCCCCATCAGCTGGATGAATAGCTGTCCCTTCGGTGATGTTATCGTTCCAGAGTAAACGAAATGTATTCCGTCACAGGGTGAGCTCGAGCCGTGGGGGCGCCGCTCCCCAAATAACTGGAGAACCAGTTATCCCCGTGCGGGCTAAGCATCTGTGTAAAATGCTTCAGGGATTGTCAGATACTAAATTGAAAGCAGGCATTTTGGTTGGCCTAGACTTTTGAAAATTAAAAAAAACAATAGTTTGAAACAAGAAGTTAGTAAAGTCATGCAATGCATTGATTATTATACGCCTTCCAACATACCAAAAATCATTACTCAAGTTATGAGGATGATAGCTGTAGAATAACTCTCGCGCCTATACCCTAACCTTTGACTCCATTTCGATGATATTAAACAGAACTGGTTAAGTATACCTCCGGAATACCATGATAAAGTTTTGTCTCAATCGAAGCATTTTTACCTAATTTATGACGCATAAGAGCGAGGAAATGGATCCCGTTCCTATGTCCTGACCTTTAACCCCATTTCGTTCATTTTCAATAGGATTTGTCCTCAGGTGGTCACCTTCCACATACCAAAATTTCACAAGTTATGACGCATAAAGACAACGCAATGGATCCCGCTCCTATGTCCTGATCTTTGACCCTATGTAGTCCATTTTCAATAGGGTTTGTCCCCAGGTGGTCCCCTACAACATACTAAATTTCATCGAAATCGAACTATCTTTACGCGAGTTATCGAGCGGGCGGAAAAAGCTGGAGCTCATTTTTTACGCTTTCCAACCATAGGTTAAAGAAGCGTATATGCTCCAGCTTTGTCCGTCTGTCTGTCTGTCTGTCCGGATGTCCGCCTGTCCGTCCGCTCGATAACTCGCGTAAAAATGGTTCGATTTCCATGAAATTTTAGTATGTGGTAGGGTCAACCTGGGGACGAACCCTTTTGAAAATGGGTGAAATGGGGTTAAAGGTCAGGAGCGGGATCCATTCCATTGCTCTTATACGTCACAACGTACGTAAAAATGCTTTGATTGCGACAAAACGTTATCATGTTGTTCAGGAGGTTATAATGAATATAATTGCTCTCACTAGCTAATTATAATGAATATAGCTTCCTTCAATTATAATGTAATGAATTCAGCTTCTTCTAATGGTTGTTGTGTTATTAATTATGAATAAAGTCTTATGCTGGTTGTTACTAATAACACTAAATGAAATAAACCTATCAGCCAGACAGAGATCTGACAAAAACTATGAACTGAGAAAAACGTACTTACAACAAATTCTTTATTAGTGAGACTTCTGGCTCTCACATAAACGAACTCTCTTTATACAGCACCAGCTTTCTGACACATAAACCACAGCTCACTTCGTACAACAACAAACGCTCTCTCTATACAACAACAAACGCTCTCTTTCACATAAACCAACGCTCTTCTTAGGTATCGTTGAACGCGCCTATTTATACTGACTACCACCACGTCATGACTTACACTCATTGCCAGATCTCATTCAGCGGGTGAAATAACATCTCGTTCAGTAAGAAGATAATTTACATAGTAAAATAAAATAACCAGAGATAGTAAAAATCAAAAGGAAAGTGAATATAGAGTATACGTTATATTATCTCCAGCTTAATTTTTTTTCTTTTTTCTTTTTTTTTCCGAAGAACCTATCAATTTTGGAGTGTAAGTCTTACACTTCGTTGATTGACGTTTATCGACCACTTTGACCACTTTGTTTTGTTGTTTGGTGGCAGCAGTATTTACAATATCAAACTTGGCATGACAAAATCAAGAAATCTGTATTCGTCTGTGAAACACTTTGTATACTTGAACAAAACAAACCTGCATCGGCTCAACTTCCTTTTATTCTGCCTAGCAGGAATCACTTTTTTAATTTCAAATTACGTTCTCATTATTCGTTGAATACACACCAACTTTATCAGCAGGGAAGATTTCCTGGAGCTGCCTAACAGTAACAATTTTATTATTTTACCCCTAAGCACATAGATATAAAAAAAATTTGGATTAGTAGATGGACATAGAAGAAATATATAAAAAAAACACATATATACACAAAAAATAATGCATAGGCCCACACGAAAATAAGAAATTCTGACACGCCAACTGGTCGTGCAGGAAAAACAACAAACGGAGAAAAGAACCTGTCCACGAGAACTTACTTATCTCGAGGACGCATAAAAAACTCTAGTACGATAACGTTTTCCAAGCCTAATCGGACTGGTAAATTCAGGTGGCGTAGTGCGTTTCAACGATTTGAATGGATCTGGAACATCTGTATTCTGTCGGTCAAGAAATCCCGGCGGCTGACCGGAACGGTCAGGAACGGCTGAAATCCGTCGGACAGGAACGGCTGAAGTCTGGCGGTCCGGAAATCCCTGCGGCTGACAGGAACGGTCAGGAACGGCTGAAGTCCGTCGATCAGGAACGGCAGAAGTCTGGCGGTCCGGAAATCCCTGCGGCTGACAGGAACGGGCTCCCCAGGCTTTTGATATGTAGTCCCTTTGTGCTGGGGCCCGTGTTGTCCTTCCATCATTCTTTTGGACGGACGTGGCTCCGGCCACATCGTTTGTTTTCGTTTTCGCCCTCGTGGCATGAGAGTAGCAGCAGGCATCGGCCCTGTTTGCCCTGAGCGTAGGTTCCAGGGGCGAAACCCGGGCGGATGCAAGGATCTCTGCCTTCGTCGCTGTCGCGGCGAAGCAGATTGGGGAGACAAGTTACGTTTTCGCCCAGCTTTTGGTGGTTCTGGACGGTTTGTAATTGGTGTTTGACGTTTAGGAATAGTCAATATTGTTCATAACTGATAAATCAGAAATATCTGAAGCCTCTGAGTCGCTGCTGTAATTTAGTGGTCGTGCAGGGCGATGTTTATTTCTGCCTATAGGAATACTCTCTGACGAGGTATTCAAGGAAGTAGGAGCTTGTGTTGGTGCAGAGTTATCAGGAAACGGCGCAGCAATAGTCTTGGCAATGGTTGGAGGGAAAGGAACGATACTAGTATTTGAAGAACTTGATTCGAGCCTTCGTCTCATGGGAGAATCAGGTTGCGTGTTTAGAAACCCGTCTTGAGGAGGGGAGGGTGAATAAAAAATCACTGGAGATTCTTCAAAAATGTTTGTTGGTTCGTCCAAAATTTCTGGAGGTTGATCGTGAGATATAGACTCTTGAGTCTGTGGAACAGAAGGTTGAGTAGGGTTGATTATAAAATCGATATGTCGTTCATGATACTTGCGACACTGAGCAACGTGTACGTATTGAAATTGATTGTCAGGTTTTTCAAGAACAATGTTATTTTCAAACACATTTGCCACCCGATATGGACCTTCGTAGCTGGGTGCAAATGTTTTCACTAAAGTATGAGAAACAGAAGACTGGAAGTGCGTTTCCACGAGAGTGAGATCTCCAACGACAAGATCTGGTTCCCTACGCCTAGTATTATAATATCTTGCTTGAGCCGCTTGTGCTCCTAGCATTGCAACACGAGCTTTTTCTGCCATGATTCGTACTGATTGCGGAGTTGGTCGCTGGTTTAGTTCGTCGATAATCCCCGTTAAATTTTCAAAAGGGGTTTTAATTTTGCGACCCAGAAAAGGTTCTGCAGGAGTAATTTTAGTAGATTCGTGAACAGACGAGCGGAGGGCGAACGAAAAAAGCTCTAGATGGTCATCCCATCGCTCATGATGATCCATGACAAATGTAGCAATAATTTTCACTAACGTGCGGTTTACTCGTTCCGCAGGATTACTCTGGGGATGATATGGGGAAATGAATTTATGTTTAATGTGTAGTCTCGCACACATTCTTTCAAAAATGTCAGAAATAAATTGTGGACCATTATCCGAAACTACTTTATTAGGTGCACCATATCTAGAGAATACTTCATTAATTAATACATTACAAATAACTTCTGCCGTAACGGCTTTAATGGGAAAAACTTCAACCCATTTAGAAAAATTATCAGTTAATACTAACACGTAACGAGCTTTGTTTTTAACAGATAAAGGATAAGGTCCCAATAAATCTATTGAAATAATATCAAAAACATGAGAACTTGAACTAGATTTCAAGTGACCCGGCCGGTCTTACATTACGGTAATTATTAAACTGACACAAGTGACATGATTGAACGTATGCGAGCACACTTTGGTACATGCCAGGCCAATAGGCAACATCCCGCAATTTACAACGGGTCTTGCGAATACCTAAATGGCCTGCCAGAGGTTTGTCATGAAATTCGTTTAAAAGGGCCATTCTAAGGGTTCGCGGAATACATGGGCGAAACTCTGCTCTAGTAGTCCTAGATTTCGTATAGTAAAGAAGACCCTCTATGACTTCAAATTGTTGTGACCTTCCAGCCAGAGAAGGATCACTTTGTAGGGGCGAACCCGCAAGCAAAAGATTATAGATATCCCCAAAATCTGGATCATTTATTAATTCTGCCATTATCTGCTCTCTGGATGTTATATCAGCTATTAGAAGTAAAGGCTGACATCCAGGAGTAGTTTCTGTGGGGACCCCACTAACCGGAACGCGAGACAATGCGTCCGGTAATTGATTCTTATGACCTGGCTGATACGAAATTTTGATATTGCTCTCTTGTAACTTCAGAGCCCACTTCATAAGTCTTTGAGATAGGTGCTTAGCAGAATTCAAATACTGAAGTGCAGAATGATCCGTAATTATGTTAACTGTCAATTCGTTAAGATAACATTGAAACTTATCAAGAGCATATACTACAGCAAGACATTCACGTTCCGTAGCTGAATAATTGCGTTCAGCTTTGGCTAAAGTACGAGACGCAAAAGCTATTGGATGCCCAGCTTGTGACAAAACGCAACCAAGACCAACTCCGGATGCGTCAGTATAAATATCAAATTCCTTAGTATGATCCGGGAAAGCCAACACAGGAGGCTTAGTCAACGCAGACTTCAAAGTTTCAAATGCAGCGTTAGCCTCAGGTGTCCAAACAAACTTCTTGTATTTACGTTTCAAAGCATACAATGGCTCACAGATTGTAGCATAAGCGGGGACGAACTGCTGATACCATCCGGTCATTCCCAGAAAGCATGATAGTTCTTTTGCTGTTTTAGGCCGAGGAACGTCAACAATAGGCCTAATTTTTTCATTATCCGTAAATAAACTGTGGGGAGTGATTTTCAACCCCATATATACAATCTCGTCCCTCGCTATCTGGCATTTACTAGGTTTTAACGTCAAGCCAGCATTGTATATGAGTTGGAACACCTGTTTGAGCAGAGAAAGGTGCTCGTCAAAAGTCTCGGATGTAATAATAATGTCATCCAAATATACATGCACATGGGGACCCAGAACAGGTCTGAGAACCGTATCCATAAGCTTTTGGAAAGTAGCAGGTGCAGAAGCTAGTCCAAAGGGCATACGTAGGTATTCATAAGCCCCAAAAGGAGTCACAAAGCCTGTTTTATCGACAGAGTCCGGATGTACCGCCACCTGCCAATATCCACTCGCCAAATCCAAGGTTGACATCCATTTGGTTGATGACAGGTCATGCAAAATATGCGACATGACAGGTAGTGGATAATTGATCGTTTTTGTGACTTGGTTGAGCTTGCCGAAATCTGTCACGAAACGAAATTCATTGGGTTGTTTCTTTGGAACCAAAAAGGCAGGAGCAGCCCAGGCGCTTGTTGATTCCCTTATTATGCCCTGTTTAATCATTTCAGAAATTTGACGTTGCATTTCCTGTTTCTTATGTGGAGCACAAGGGTAAGGTTTCGTCGCTATCGGTTTCGAACCATCAGTGTCAATGACATGATAAACCACCTGTGTGAAACCAGGTTGATCAGAAAATAAACCAGGGCTTTCCTGCAAAAGTAGAGAAAGCTGGTTTCGTTGCCTCTCATTCAATTGGTTACTCAATAACAAACTCGTTATATCCATAGGAACCGTAGGAATCATTTCGACAGGTTCCGGAAAGGAAATCACATGTTGTACGAAATTCAAAGTTATTTGAAACGTATGAATAAAGTCCATTCCCATTAGACATTTCACAGGTAGTTCGTCTATAAGCAGGAAAGAATGCGTAAAACGAGCCGTTCCCAGCCCTAGAGATAATGTGACAGTTCCTGTGATACTGAAGATTTCGTTGCCTCTCATTCAATTGGTTACTCAATAACAAACTCGTTATATCCATAGGAACCGTAGGAATCATTTCGACAGGTTCCGGAAAGGAAATCACATGTTGTACGAAATTCAAAGTTATTTGAAACGTATGAATAAAGTCCATTCCCATTAGACATTTCACAGGTAGTTCGTCTATAAGCAGGAAAGAATGCGTAAAACGAGCCGTTCCCAGCCCTAGAGATAATGTGACAGTTCCTGTGATACTGAAGATTTCGTTATTTGCACCTCGCAAATACTGCGTCGCAGGCTGAACGAGGACTGCAGGAAAATTGTCAGTGCAAAACTTCGTATTTAGGGCTGATATTTCAGCACTAGTGTCGAACTTTGTCTCGACAATAATATCTTCAATTGTCAAGAATACATCAGGCAACTGAGGAGTTTGGACAGTCACTAATACTGTTTTAGGGTCAGAATGCTTGGTATCAGGAAGCAGGACCGACCCTTGGTCTACTTCCTTTGGAAGTTTAAAGGATTCCTGGTTGGATTATCATGCAGTCTGAAACCTCGACCCTGCCGGGCGTCGGGAAAATTTTCACGATGAGGAAAACTGCGTGAAACCTGCGTCGGGAACTCCGCGTGTCTCTTGACATTGTCATATCTATTACTTCTTCCCTCAGCACGGGCAGAAAAATCATCATTGCCCTGAGCATGAAAACGTTCCGAATGCTGCGGATTGGAACGGGGTCGAGCATACTGTGCATTTGTACGATATCCCGAAGATTGTTTAGAAATTCGCGGTTGGTTTGCCACTCTTCTGTGTGGTGGAACGTATGAAGCTTGGGCGTGCACTTGTGTAAGCCCGCGTTGAAAGTTATTATGCCTATTATGCCGCTGAGGGTTTTCGTAATAAGCCTCGAGGGTGCCCGAGCATGGTGAGTTGAACCATGTTTGCCATGTCGCTCTTCATACGTTCTTATGAGGCGAAGGCATTCATGAATTGTAGCAGGGTGTCGAACCTCAAGAAAATCTTGTAAAAATGGGTCGAGCTGCTGCAAGAGGGTATCCAACATGTCGACATGACTGGCATGTGGATCCCATAAGTTATATAAGCGTGTTGTTTCCAACGCAAATGCAACAGGGCTATCGTTGGGTCCTTGCTGACGAGAAAAAAGTTGTTGTGCAAGGCTAGCTCGACTGAGGCCGAAAGGAAAGACCTCCAAAAATTCTGCTCGGAAATTCTCATAATGAGAATCTGGGTTCGACACTCTCCACTGCCGATACCAGGTCTTAGCGGTATCCTTCAAGCAGGCGCCTGCGATTTGTACTTTGCAGTCTTCAGGAATATTGTATAGATCAAAATGATCTTCCAAATCTTCGAGGAACTTTAAGGACCCCTCCAAACCATTAAAAAGAATTGTTCCTGCATTCGGCACGAAATGGGTAAGCATTCTGCTTCGCTTAGAGGATTGAACTCCCTCAGGTACGACCCGCGACTCAGGATAATAGGAAGCTGGTGAATTACGAAATTGTGAAGAATGCCTGGGTACGTGTAGATCATTCATATCAAAGTGAGACCCACAGGCTTCTTGCAGATGGTCGAGATTAATCCCATCACCACCGAAACTTGTCTTAGGGTGAAATATTGAAGTTGTCTCAGGTAGTGAAGACATGGGTAATAATTGTCAAGATCTCGTGTTCGAGAAAAGTTCGGGCGCCAATTATAATGAATATAATTGCTTTCACTAGCTAATTATAATGAATATAGATTCCTTCAATTATAATGTAATGAATTCAGCTTCTTCTAATGGTTGTTGTGTTATTAATTATGAATACAGTCTTATGCTGGTTGTTACTAATAACACTAAATGAAATAAACCTAACAGCCAGACAGAGATCTGACAAAAATTATGAACTGAGAAAAACGTACTTACAACAAATTCTTTATTAGTGAGACTTCTGGCTCTCACATAAACGAACTCTCTTTATACAGCACCAACTTTCTGACACATAAACCACAGCTCACTTCGTACAACAACAAACGCTCTCTCTATACAACAACAAACGCTCTCTTTCACATAAACCAACGCTCTTCTTAGGTATCGTTGAACGCGCCTATTTATACTGACTACCACCACGTCATGACTTACACTCATTGCCAGATCTCATTCAGCGGGTGAAATAACATCTCGTTCAGTAAGAAGATAATTTACATAGTAAAATAAAATAACCAGAGATAGTAAAAATCAAAAGGAAAGTGAATATAGAGTATACGTTACAAGGTATACTGAACCAATTCTGTTTAGTATAATCATAGTGCGGTCAAAGGTCAAGGCACAGGAGCGAGATTTATTCCACAGCTATTATCCTCATAACTTGAGTAATGGTTTCTGGTATGCTGGAAAACGTATCATAATCAATGGATTGCATGATTTTACTAACTTGTTTTACGGAAAGCGTAAAAAAATGGAAACTACTGAAAGAGCGGCGTATAACGCTTTTAAAGAAGTTGCAAAGATGTTTTTTACAAGCAAATAGTAGAAGGCACTTTTGAAAATTCAAAGCATTAGGTTGTTCATTGAGCACGAAGATGCACTTTCTGAACGCTCACTTTAACTACTTTATCGAAAAAGGAGAAAGTTTTCTCCTTTTGAGGAACTAGGAGAAAGATTTCATCTAGATATAAATAACATAGAATCACGATAGTATGGAAGATGCAGCGTCAAAATGATAACACACTACTGTTGGATGCTGCACAGAGAAGACCGACGAGCTGCGAATAGAAGAAAGATTTCGAAATGGGACACTGAAAAGAAAAAAATATATATATAGGGATTTATAAATATAAATAACATTTTAAAACGGTGTTTTGTAACATTTTTTTACAAAAAATATTTTCTAACTTTTTGAATGGAACAAGCCTTTCATCAGAATATATGTCAAAAAAGCTGTTTTCAAATTACGTTCTCATTAAAAATCCTTACGTCAGAGAAAAATTGTAATCATTTCTGGAATCAGCACACCAATTACCTATGGGTAACAGCCAAAAACTTGCAGACAATTTTCAGTGATTAAAATTTTGAAAGCCAGTGTTTTTAATTCCGAAATTTGGCCATTTATAAGCCCGTTGCAATGTGCTCGAAGGTAGGAAAATTTCGTGAAAACAATCCGTGAAGCAATGGGCACGGCAAACCTTGTGAACACAATCCGCGAAGCATTGGGCACGGTATACCTTGTGAACACTATGTGCAGGTGTCACCATACTGTAGAGGGTGTTCTCTTGATACACACTCGATTCGCTGATACCAGAGAACGGTCAAATGACAACCAAGGTACACCAAGTATGTGCACTACAATGTCTAACTTCTTTCGTGCATATGATGACTAGTTTATTAATGGAAATGCAACATCACATCGTGCGAGTCTTGCAATAAGGGTTTGATGAGGACAGGGAAAACTTCCACCATCTCACATGGCCTAGCCTCTTGATTTCAATACCACTGGAAATGTGTGTGACGTATTGGAAAGAGTAACGTCTTCTCTCGTCAACACCGACAGTGTTTCTACATATGTTTCTCAAGAATTCGTGATTCAGATCAAAACGAGCATCACAGAGTCTATACCTCCCGCATACTTGTTGTCAATCGCAAGGAAGATGCTCCTATTCTATACTAAATAAAGGTTCTTATTTTTTTTTGCCCGGTGTAGGCATATGCCAGGGTTTTTCAAAATGAAAACAAGAAAGAGACAAGAAAGATGACGCCGAATTCTTGGATGTAATGAGCACGTCTTTTGATCTGATCTGATCATATGAAGAAGATTTTAAGAAGGGAGTATCTGACCCCAGGTCTTAAGCAACCCTTAGAAATAGAAAACTAGGAGATTTGGGCTAGCGCCCGATAAGAAAGTGACACGGAAGCGAAGTAGAAAGGGGGAGGAAGACGCCCTTATTTATTACCGGGGGCCAGTACCCGAGGTCCGACGGCTTAACGTGTCCATCCGACGCACGGCGGATATTTAGTGGATCGAGCGTTCGTACGTGCCTGAGATCGAACCTGAGGTCTTTTCCGTGGCAGTCACACGTCTTTTGAATCCGTTCTGACGCGAATTAAATTTACCAAAGCTAATCAAAATCAATGGAACCGGTTTGGAAAACAATCAACTGGTTCTAACAATCGATAAAACATCCAGAATTAGAAACAACTAATTAGTTCTACCAGCGGCTAAAACGCATCTTAGAAAATTAACAAATGACGAACAAAAAGTTTCACATACTACAAGGAAGGTACCAGAGACAAAGAGATTTTCAAATCGGACAGTTAAAAGGAGAAATATAGAAGGAAACATGACAGAAGTCTACGTCTGCTAGAGGAAAAAATTTGCATAACGGAAATGCTGAAAATAGGCGAAAAATTTTCGTCGTGGAAAAGCTATGCTAAGGGAAAAGAACCTTTCAAATACGTCTCCCGGTAGCAGATATAGCGAAACAAAACGGTTCCGACCATTACGTAGCTAGCAGGAAATCGTCGCGTTATTTAAAGAGGATAATGATCCACATCTCTGTTGTAGCGAATGGTATACAGTAAAGAAGAAATTTCTCAATAGCGTTTTTAGAAGCGGCGATACAGCTGCAAATTGCCGAAGCACCACCTACCGACAGAACTAACTGCGAACTATAAAGTTCTTCATATACTAGCCTAAAGTGTTCTACAAGGAAAATGGCATCCGGTGTTGAAATTTTTTTTTTAAATCGTACACGTAAAAGCAGTGATATTGACAAAAGCAGAATAAGCATTTGCTCCCCTAGCGGCGAAAGTGTGCACTATTTTGGAAAGAAAATACACAGAGTTTGCATAGTTAGTGGTATCTGACCGAAGGACGAAGTTTTTAAATAATTTTTTCGATATTGTTGTACGGAAACGTGAACTTACGCCCTCTGGTGGTAGACTTGTGCGCTAAGAAAAGTTTGAAGTTATATGAGAAACATAACGGACTCTTAGTATCAGAGATATCGACAAAAACAAGATATGACTTTACGCAACCTGGTCGAAAAACTATGCATTATTTTAAGAAGAGAGTACTGCCAAAAGGTTTTTCGATGTGAGCGATATCGGTCCACGGAAGAATTTTTTCAATCGAGTTTTCAGGAGCTCAGATTTTGCTGCACATACTTCAGACGCAGAAATTAAGACTTACGTCCCCTGGTGGCCAGACCATTCCTTATCAAATATAAGAAATGATACGCAAATAATTTCCTATCAGGACCTGTATCAGGTGCAGAAAGAATTTATCAAATCGGAGTTTAAGAAGCAGAGATATCGAGGAAGACGCAATTTACCGTTACGACCCATAGCAGGAAATCTATGCTTTACTTGAAAATTCTGAAATTATATGAGAAGCATTTTACATCGGAAACGCTATCTCACAAAGAAAGAATTTTTGAAATCCCCATTTTAGAAGTAGATATATTGACAGAAATAAGATATACGTCTAAGCCCCCTCGCGGAGAAACCATACATTATTTTAAGAAGGAAATATTCTCAAATGTTTATCGACATGAGCGGTATCGGTTCACCAAATAATTTTTTCAATCCAGCTTTTCGAAGCTCAGATTTTGCTGTAAATACCTACGAAGCAGAAAATAACGCTTACGCCCCCTGGTGGCCAAACCATACTTTACAAAAAAATTAGAAATTTCAATCAAAACATTTTCCAGCAGCAGCTGTATCCGATGCAGAAATAATTTTTCATATCGCAGCTTTAGAAGTAGAGAAACGGGGAAAGCGCAATGTACCTATACTCCCCCTAGCGGAAAGTCAATGAATGACTTGAAAATTTCGAAATTATATGAAAAACCTTTCGCACTGGGAACTCTACCCAACAAAGAAGAATTTTTTCAAATCGGACCATTAGAAGCAATGTTGACCAACATAAGATATACATCTACGTCCCCTGGCGGAGAAACCCTGGATTATTTTAAGAAGAAAATATTCCGAAAAGGTTTGTCGACGAGAGTAGTATCGGTCCACAGAAAAAAAATTTCAATCGAGATTTTAGGAACTCAGATTTTGCTGGAAATACATCAGAAGCAGAAATCAACACTTACGCCTCCTGGTGGCCAAACCGTTTTACAGCAAAAAGTAGAATTCACATGGAAAATATTTCGCATCAGGAGCTGTATCCGCTGCAGAAAAAAAAAATTCAAATCAAAACTGTAGAAGCACAGATATCGGTGGAAACGCAATTTAATTTTACGCCTTTCGGCGGAGAATCTATGCCTAACTTGAAAAAGTGACTATACCTAAAATAGTCTTCGACATGAACGGAATCGAAAGGTAAAATAATTTTTGAACTGGATGTTTAGAAGCAAATATATAGAACAAAATGTTTTTTGAATTTCGTATTATCTGAATTTACACCCTCTAGCGACGAAATTGTGCATCGTAAAACAAAGAAAACGAAATAAAGGATCATCATTCGCATATTTCAAGCTTTCTAATGCAAAAAGAATTTTTCAAATAGGACTATTAGTTGCACAGATATCGTATCTACAGACGGACGGACGGACAAACCGATAATATAAGCACGCTCTTTTTTTACAAAAGACGTGCTAAAAATGTTTTATTCATAGCTTGACAGCAGACCTCACTTTTCTGCACTGTAACAAACGCAGGCGACGCACGTTCGCCATTGTGAAATAATGCATCGCTTCATCGGTAATGAAAAAGATTATATTAGGTTCCGTGCACAGCTCCCTTTCCACCACTTATTGCATCACGCAATCCGAAAAAAATGTGTTAGCCTCGCACAAATTTCTTTCCTCCGTCTAGCGGGCTCTGAATCTCTGGTGCTAGTGGAATCTGGGATTTAGTCCTGCTGAAAGGTCAGGGGCCGTAATTAAACTCCTCGTATCCTGGGATCACCCATTCCCACTGTGCGCACTAGAGGTCTGCACGGGCCTTAATTTTCATAATAACTATGGAAGAGCATTTATCAGCAACACTGGACTGAGCATATGCTAAGGGAAACCAACGACAGACTGCCCAGCTAAACAGTGTCACAGAAGTTTTGAAAACAGCTGCCTGATAATACAAGTGGGGAAAATACGGCACAGATTTAAACACAGAAGTAAGTTTCTCCCAGCGCTTTTCTCCCGTGCCATTTAAGGCAACTTAAAAGTCTTTCACACATCTAAAGAACAAAGTGCTGCCGACCAGAACAATAAAAAAGATCGTCTGCGACAGCTCTGGTCTGCGAGCTGGTGGCTCGGTTTAGAAAATGCTGCAGTTAATAGCCTACCCTGAAGCATAAGAGGAGGGTGAAAGTTAGGGAGAGAGAGAGAGAAGGGACCACAATCACATTGAAAAACTAAGGGAGCTGACCCACTCCAATTGTTTTGTAGGAAGGCAGGATGTAGTAAAACTTCTATTTTTTTCCATCAGCGGAAATTATTCAATCTTATCCTGCTGCTGCATGTTGCGAGTTTTCCAAACGAGAAAGGCACCGTACAGGGATTGTTTTGCTCATAAAAAAAAAAAAAACCCTGCTCGCCCCGTGTCTGTTTTACATTAAATATTGAAGGCCCGGCCCTACCAGTTTTCCCAACTTAGAGATAAGCGCCCGACCCGGCCCGCGGGCCCGTTCAGACCTCTAGTGCGCACCCCTGAAAAAGCAATCTCCAGGTGATGGTGAGCTCACTGTACACTGTAAAAAAATTTGTGATGTGAATTCGCGGAAAATTTCTGAAAATAAAATGCAGCAAAAATGCCCGTATTTCAACGAAGTTTCCGTTTCCTTTTAATTTCAGTATTTTGACAGAATATCCCGTAGACAGAGTAATTCCGTTAACTTCAGAAAAATCCGTTTCGGGTTTTTACGTATTTTTACTGAAATTTCGCAGTACTGACTTTTTCTTTTCCCGGTGAACCGACTCAACGAGATATTATTTATTCTTTCCTGGTGGGTTGCGATGTGAGGTGAAAACATGTGTCAAGGCGACAAATCTGCAGCTAGACATTATGTCCGTCAGTTGTGAGAGTGACTTACTCCGACCTGGATTCGGTGCTCGGCGCGAAAAAACTTGTACGATATATTAGCGCCCAAACTTCCAGGATGACCCGGCTGTTAAGTTTTTTTCGCCTTGATGTGATGTTCTTTCCACACGGCGAGACAGGAAAAATGAGAATCCTTTCTTCAGTGCTACTAAAAAATAAACCAGTGTGATGTTACGTTCCACACACCAAACTGTCTGGGATTTCTCAAATGCACGTTCTTCAGCGAATGACTGCCTACAGCGACACATGGTATCGGCTGACCAGTGGCCATGCCCCCCCCGGGGGGGTGATGTGACGTTCCTGCACCGCAGGACGCACATGAGATAAAGGCAGATAGTAGTAAGAGCACATGCCCGTGTAGCTTAGTTGGGAGAGCGACTTACTGCGGAGGGAGGAGGACACGGATTCAATGCTCACAGCGGAAAAAATTGTGTTTTCACATTGGCGCCCGATTGTGCAAAATGGATCCACTGGCCGTTGGGTTCTTCGAAAGATCTGTGACGTTTGTCCCACACACTGTTTGGAATTAATGAAAAATTCCTACTTCGCTTCAAAGACAAAAAAAAAAGAAAAAAGCAAAAAAAAAAAAAAAACCAAAAAATTAAGAGGCAGATGATGTGATGTACTACAGAGGTGAAAACATGTAACGCAAAATCTGCAGAGAGACATTCTGTCCGCGTAGCTCAGTTGGGAGAGCGACTTACTCCGGAGTTAGGGGAGACGAATTCGATGCCGTCGCGGACAAACTTGTGTTTTTACAGGGTCTTTTTTTTTTTTTTTTTTGATTGGAGGTTTAACGACCACCGTGAGCAACTCAATGGGCTATAAGCAGTCGCCCGTCCCTAATTTAGGGTCACTGGTTCCAGGGAAGGGAGAGAGCCAGTGCCGTAAGACAAACACAACATGCATGCCTGACTGGGATTCGAACCCGGACCCCTTACGGACGAATGATCAGAGGCCAGCGCCTTAGACCACTGCACCACCGGGGCGGCACAGGGTCTTAAGCCAGCAACCTTCGAAGCGAAATGCGCGTGTCTTCCTACTGAGCCAGAAATTTTCGTTCAAACTTCTCGAGTGTAAGGCTGAACTATAATTGCACGATGATTACTTTTTTTTTTTTATTAATGCCGGTTAACTAGTCATTTTATTTTCTCTTGCAGCTTATTATTTTTCTGAATAGTTTTGCAATAATTTTACTTTTTCTGTAGGATGGCTTATTGCAAATTATTCAGTTTTTTCATCGTGAATTTTCGAAGTAATAGAATGCTTCGAAACTCGAGAGTTTTTTAAACTGACAACGATTTCCTATTATTATTAAGAAACGGTCAAACGTAGTGCTTTATAGAATTATTTCACAAAACTCCTAAATATAAAATTTACTATTGGTAGCTATAATAGCTCTTGTCTTAACGGGTCTACAGACTGGCATATAGATATTTTACAATGAATTTAATAGTTAATCAAACCTCAAGCATTACCACGAATCGTTTCTATTACCGGAATTTTCCGTAATAGCGATACGGAACAAGGGAAAACAGAATTTTCTGTTAATAGACTTTTCCGAAATACAAAAGCAACTGCAAATGGTTTCTGAAATTCAGAAGTTTCCGTTAATACCTCTTAGAAACGACAATTTACTGTCAATTTAAGAAAGAAATTGTGGAAATATTTCTGAAAATTCAGAATTTTCCTGGTATACGAAACATCCCTGAAATTCAGGGTTTTTTTCCTCATTTCATGGAAAAGGTTGCGTACCAGAGATATGCTTCGTTAATGTACGCAAGAAATAACAGAATGGCTTGTGAATTTCACGTGGCTTGGTATGGGAAACGGAAAAAAATGTTTTTTGTTTATCCCTAAAAGTCGATCATCACTCAAAGGCAAGTCCGAGGAGTAAGTGGAGAGGTGATGTGATCGCGATCCAAAACTCTATTTCTGAAAGGCTGCAGAACTCTCACGAAAACAGAGTCATGTTTTCTCCAATACCGAAAATCATGGAAATTTTTAGCACGTCTTTTGAAAAAAGAAATTAAGTATTTATCTTATCACTATGTTTGCAACAAAAGTTGCAATAATCAGTATATATTGTATTTTCCCCGAAATCTCTGCTTCTAAAAATCCGATAATTAAAAATTCCTCTTTCGTTAGATTGAGATCACGACAATGAGCATTTTGCATTCATTTTACAATATTTCGTAACAAAATACTTTGTCACTAAGGGCCAAAGTGTATGTTTCTGTTTTAGCATGTTTGCAATCGTGTATCTTCGCTTCTAGAAGTCTAACTGTAGAAATTCTTCTGTCAGATGCACTCACCCAGGATATTGAGAGCTTCTTTTCTGAAAGTGACGTTTGGTTTTCCGGTGAGGGCTATCAATATAAATATCTGTAAAAATGATATCGCTGCTTCTAAAAGTCGCATTTAGCAATATTTTTCGCTACCGATAGCGTTTGTAGCGAGAAATAGTTTTCATTATTTGTCAATTTTTGAAACATACGGTTTTGCCATTAGAGGGTGTGAGTGTTCATTTGTATTTATACATATATAAATAATCTTTGCCTTGGACATCGTCCGCTATCAAAAATGTTTTGTGCACAATTTTTTATTTTTGGTTGCACATGTTTCAGCCGCTGTAGTTTGAAGTTAGTAACTATTTCTATTTGTGGACTTTTTACTTATTACGTAGAAAGTAGAAATCCGGTTGATATAGATGTGTGTGTGTGTGTGTGTATGTGTGTGTGTGTGTGTGTGTGTATGTGTGTGTGTGTGTTTGTGTGATAACAGCGGTTTCGGGATCATTTTTCTTGTTTTGGATGTCAACAAGAAAACTGGCTATACTGTAGTACAGTAATTCATTATAATAAAGTGATTTCCAAAGGCAAATTCTCTTTCGACGACTTTTGTCGCATTGAAGCGAAGTTTTTTAAATACTGAAGTGAAATTTGTGTAACAACTTTTATACTTTTTCTTTATTTACCTAGTATTATTTTAAGTTAGCAATCCAGATCACGGCAAATCAAGTTTCTGACGCTTAAACGATAAACGGAAGTTATGTACACTGAAGAGCAATTGAATTAGAGAAACCTGTCTAGTAACGTGTAGCACCACCTTTCGCCCCGATGACGACTCGACAAGACACCGGAAGCGATGGGGAGCCATACGGATCCACGATCCCTGAACAAGCTCTCACAGTTCACGAAGATTTGATGGAGAGGGGTCAGAGCCTCGAACATCTCTCTCGATGGCATCGCAGATGTGCTTGATGGGATTGAGATCAGGTGACCTAGCTGGCCAAGGAAGCACGGTCACGTCGGTGGAGTGTTCATCCAACCATTCGGATACAATTCGGGAGCGATGGCACGGTGCATTGTTTTGTTTCAGGATGAGGTCCCCAGTTAGATGTTGAAGACGCACAAACGGGAGCAAATGGTCGTACAGGATATCCCGGTAACGTTGACCTGTAAGGGACGATGTGACATGTACCAAGGTTTCCATTCCGGTCCACGTAAACAGTCCCCAGACGAGAATGTCACCCCCACCAGCTAGAAGAGTATACCCTCCTGGCAAGAAGGATCCATCGCTTCATGTGGTTTGCGCCGTACTCGTATCCTGCCATCCGCATGTACCAACCTGAATCTCGACTGATCCGTCCAGGCAACATTTTTCCACATGTCTAGGGTCCATTGGCGATGTTCCCGCGCCCTGTGATGTGCGGTCAGCAGCGGTACCCCCGTGGGACGATGGCTTCTGTACCCCATAGCGAGGAGATGGTTCTGGATGGTGTGGCTGCTTACACATTTTTGTGCACCAGCGTTAAATTGCCGAGTAATTTCTTGCAATGTGGCCCGTCTATCCGCTGTTACAATGCGAGCTAGCCGACGATGACCCCGCTCATCCACACGCTGTTGTCTACGGCAGTTGGCCCTTGCATGGATGGTTTTACCGGATTCGATGTACTCATGGTGCAGCCGTGACACAGCGGCTCATGAAAATCCCAATGCCTGCACGACTTCCGAGATGGAGTGACCCATTCGTCGGGTCCCGACAATTTGCCTACGATCAAATGCTCTTAGATCTTTTGTCTTACCCATACTGCTTCCGACCCTTACTGATTCCCTTCGCATCACTCCTTATATTGTCGGATCGCTGCATACGTCATGTCGTTTCCGTTTACAGGGACGCCCACAGCGCCACCTTTGCATAACGCCAGCGGTCTGTTTTTCAATTGCTCTTCAGTGTATTTTCCGATTTAACTGAGAGAGCATATCAGTTAGTGAAAATACGTGTAAGAATGGGATAATTCAGTCTGCTGAAACATTGGCAGAGGGTAGATGTGTAGTCGAATGTTTATACATACAGAAGTAAAGTTCATCTTCCTATAGTAGAATACTAAGAGTTCTGAATCCCATTATGGGGGGGGAGAGGTATATCAATTTAAAATATTAGAATACCTTGTAATACTTGACATAGACGTTTTTGAAGGATTTAAGAGAAAGCAACATTGGAATAAGACTTCATTTCTAAAGAAAAAATTTACCCTCACTAATTACCGTCATTTCTTACCCAACCAACCGTTCCTATTCGGTTTGCTGATAGTATCGAATTGGGTATTTCAGGGATCTTTATCTTATAACTAAACCTCAAATCAAAATATGCGTGACCTTGAAATACTTCTTGATCAATCATAACGGGTTAGAAGCCTCGGCTTCATCAACAGCGCCAGTATCGTTTTTTTTTCTTTTGATTCAAACAAGTCGCCCTTATCAGTAAAAAAACTGTAAGACAGAAATCCTTATAATAACCCGTAAGAATAGGATGGAACGTTTTAGGATTGATACAGTTGTTCATACAGTTATAAAACTAACCCTGATATGTCAGTGCTTAAATATGAAGGTAAGGAAGACCAAATAGAAGTTTAAAAAATAGTTAAAAATATTTTCTGACGATTCTAAAGTATCTTAAAACGTTTTAAAGATCTCTTTACTTGTGATACTAGGATTTTCTCCGAAATTCTCATCATTTTAATTAAGAGCATAATTTTTCAATTAATGTGTGACTTCTTGTGAATCAAAATTTAATTTCGATTTTGAATTTTTAGGATCATTTATCCTTATTGTTTCTACAAGGCTTTTTGTGAATCAAAATTTAATTTGGATTTTGTACTTCTAGGATCATTTATCCTTATTGTTTCTACAAGGCTTTTTGTGAATCAAAATTTAAGTTCGATTTTGTACTTCTAGGATCATTTATCCTTATTGTTTCTACAAGGCTTTCTGTGAATCAAAATTTAATTTTGATTTTGTACTTCTAGGATCATTTACCCTTATTGTTTCTACAAGGCTTTTTGTGAATCAAAATTTAATTTCGATTTTGTACTTCTAGGATCATTTATCCTTATTGTTTCTACAAGGTTTTTTGTGAATCAAAATTTAATTTCGATTTTGTACTTCTAGGATCATTTTTATCCTTATTGTTTCTACAAGGCTTTTTGTGAATCAAAATTTAATTTCGATTTTGTACTTTTAGGATCCTTTATCCTTATTGTTTCTACAAGGCTTTTTTGTGAATCAAAATTTAATTTCGATTTTGTACTTCTAGGATCATTTATCCTTATTGTTTCTACAAGGCTACAACACTAGAATTTAACTGCATGAAATAACAAAGAAGAATAAATAACCATAGCTTTGGTCGAGGGAACTTCTGTACTGTTGAACCACTTGCTGAATATTTTTTAGATGTCTCTTAAAGATAAAAGATTTAGCTTCAGTTTGCTAATAAAAGTTCAATTCATCTTTTATTGTTGAGACCAGTTCCTCCACTAACTTATCGTGGATCTTTCGGGGTTGAAATATCCGTTGAATTAAGTCAGGAGATATTCGTAAAATCCTTTATTTCACTTCATATTCTTTCTCCTCTTTATTTGACTTGATTTTCTCTTCTTTCCCGTTCTCTCCAGTTAACTCTTTGGCATCAGAACAAATAAATGCCTTTAGTACTCCCCCTCCATATCAGCAAAAGCTTTCCTTCCGATCAGACGACCGAGCTGAACGATGTTTTTGATTTCGTCGTGCAGTGATGGAGAGCTATTGAGGTCCCTCGCAACCCCGGGCCATAATTTCCTGCTACACACACACACACACAAACACACACACGTACAAGACATGCATTATAGGAGATGGCAGTATCTTGCCCATAGTTCTTTATGTAGTGCCTGCTTCGTATGGGTTTTTTCAATGCTGTTTAACGTCAAACGCTGTATCGTTTTATTGGGCAACAGAAACACATTTATTGCTGTGGGATTTTAAAACTCGGAATTTCTAAGCATTGGCGAATTATTGAGTATACTTTTGTACAAATTAAAAATTCTCAAGCAGAATTTTTAATTTAATATTTTCGTCTGCATACGGAAAAGATTTAACAGTGTTAACCGGGAAGGTTTACTCTTTCTATTCCTAGTCTCCTACAAGATTAAACGAAAAATATGAAGTAATGCCACAACAAATGTTGAAAAAGGAAGGATTGCTACAGAAAGCACATACAGTGATTAATAAAAGAATCTAAAACAATTAAATAATCATTTAATACAATATTAGTCACACAAAACGGTACTGTTTTCGTAGTTTAAAGAAATCCATGAATAGTAGAAGTTAGGAAGATCTGTTTAATCTCCCAAATTTAAAGGTTTAGTAAGCGAAACTCCTTAAACAATAAAAGAATGACAACGCTCGAGTCCTACCAGGGCAAAATCCAAGGCTCAATAATACAAGAAACGGATAACCAACTTTTAAAGAACTGCATTTTGCTTGGGATCGCATCTCAGATATGAGGAAAACATTGCTTTCTCATCTGGAAACACCTTGTCGAAGATTTTTCATTTGGAATAAATGTCCAAGCACTGGACAGATCACAACTAATGTAATTTTTGTTAAGTTCAGAAATTGCGAAGAGATTTCTGTACTGATTGTCTCATTTCAAAATTTTGTGACTTGTTTTGTACATTGCAGGTTTGTAATTCGACCGTTTTCTGCCCATTTCTTGGCAAATAATTCCTCAAAGTTTTCTCCATACTAAGTTATCTTCTCCTCCATTTGTGATTGGGCTGTTGAACTATCTAACTTCAGTTTCTCATCATATTCCGGATTTTCTTAGTTTTTGTTTCTCCTTTAGGTCTCAAAACGGTTTCGAAAACATTAATTGATGTTGTGATCATTAATATTTTCTGCTCAGAGATATTTCCGAAAGAAGGCCCAAAATCGTCTTTGGAAGGTAAATACCTCAAATATCTAGACTAACGTCGTTCGCTACGCTATTCCCAACTTTCTGCATATTGGTTAACCTTTCATTCAGCACTGTAGTCTGACTTCGATAAGTCATTACAAAAACCTGCACAAACCCTACGTTTCCTGAAAGACAGTTTAAAGAACTTTACATTAAAGTGGTCTAAGCGATGACCTCTAATCATTCCTCCGAAAGAGGTCCGGGTTTGAATCCCGGTGTGGCATGGAATTGTGTTTGTCTTAAGGCACTAGCTCTCTCCCTTCCCTTTAACCAGTGACCATAAATTAGGAACGGGTGACTGTTTATAGCCCATCGATTTGCTCACGCTGGTCGTTAAACCTCCGATAAAAAAAAAGCTGTTCTCACTGCTTTCCATTTCCACATTACGAAAATTTCTGGCGAGCGGTCGTAGTGAGCGATGGGTTTGCCTCCACGGGGTGCTCTGTGGTAACAATGGCACACACAACAGCAACGAGGGCCTCTGTGAATCTTGGAGAAGTGCCAGCTAGTTCTGTGTGACATTGGCGAAATAACCTTAACTCACTGGGTTTTGTTCCAGAATCCTTAGTTTGAACGACCAACTGGAACCCTCAGCTGTGGGCTAATCCCCCACACTGATGTACTTACCTGATTAAAAAGACAAAAATAAATCAATACCCGGACTTACGTGTGCGATATGGTGGACCTACCACACTTGAGAAGGACGGTCCACCACGGAATCGACCTGGACTTTCAAATCGGCGTAAGAGAAAGAGATCTCGGCTGAGTGAATGTAAGATTGGTGTATGGAATACTAGAGGTAAAAATAACTAGATTAAGTAGGTGATTGAGGAGATGAATAAGTATAGATTGATGTAGTGTGTGTAAGTGAAACCAAAAAGAAGGAAATTGGGGTAGAAGAAGTGAATGGCACGGTGAGTGGTGGAGGTGTGATTTTAAGTGAAAAGATGAAGTACAACGTGATTCACTATAGTTGGGTAAGTGAGAGAATTATCTCGATTCGTTTGAAAGTGAATCTTTTGATAATTGTAATTGTTGTAGTGTATGCTCCTTGTGGCTCGGAACATTCTGATAAGAAGGAAGATTTCTGGAATGAGCTAAAAGCGGCTTTGAGTCAGTTTGGTGCTAAAGAAAAAGTTATAATAGCAAGGGATTTCAATGCTACAGTAGGAGTGCAGAATGCAATTTCTGACAATGTTCTGGGCAAGTTTAATGATCCTTGTGTGAATGATAACGGTGAAAGATTAATTAAACTCTGCATTGAGAATTGTTTGTGTGTATCTAATATGTTTTTCAACCACAAGTATATCCACACATACACTTCGGAAAATCGTACTCTTGGTCACAAGAGTGTGATAGATTTTGTTGTCTACGATCAGCGTCTGAAACACTTAGTTGTTGACACTCGTGTGATGAGAGGTGCGGATGTTGGTTCTGATCATTACTTGGTAGTGTCACGAGTGAAACTTAATGTTGATTGGAGGAAAGGTAATAGGAAGAGACCCAGGGTAGAAAGAATAAAGGTTGACAGGCTCCTTGAAAATCATCAGCGTTATTCTGACTTACTCAGAGAACGACCGGCCGTTGTCAGAGGCTGGTTGAGTGAGTACTGTGTGATTGATTGCGAATCAAATCGACTGCTGTTCCAATAGACTCTGTTAGCAGAGCGAGGGGAGTTGTTTCTCCCCTCAAAAACTTGATTTTTCTTCTCTTTCGTTTTTCAAAACGAAGGGAAGAAAATTTTTTTCATTAATTTGAAAAAAGTGTTTTGGTGCAGTCAGTTCGGACTTAGAAAAACTGTCCTTGTCAGGGCAAAGTCCGAGCTGCGGTCAAAGCACGGTGCGCAACTCTGACACACGAGCGGGTACGTCGTCGTCGTGCCGGTCCCCCTGATCTACGGATCAGGCCAAATCCCGCACTCAACCAGGGTCAAGTGCAGGTTACAGCGGAAGAACCCGAGGGTACCGCTGAGCACTTGACTGTCGAACGTACTAAGTCTGACCGACCAGGGACACAGGTCCCAGGGCTTACACTCGGTTAGCAACCCGAGTAGAGAGATGGCAGAGGATGCGGGGGCTTCAACCCCGGTCCAAGTGAGCCCGTTGAGGCAGACTGCGGCGTAAAAATTCCGTCGGAATTCGCAAGCGCAGTCAACTCCTTCTTTCAAGAGTTGGAGAGGATTCTAGAGAATCCATCAAATAAGGTTCTGGTTAACACCAGAACCAAGATAAGAAAGGTAGCGAACTCGCTACAGGCAGCTTGCACCAAGCAAGTGATTGAAATGAGTCTCATCCAAGGGAGACTACAGGAAAGAAGTGAGCACGCTAGCGCGTCTCCAAAAACATATGCCGAAGCGGCTCGAGCGAAGCCCGGCAAGGGGAACACAGCCCCTAAGCAAAAAACGGCTAAGAAGGAAGTAGCCAAGAAGGTGGTAGCCAAGAGGGTCGAGAAGAGGCACGTGCTTCTCGTTTACCCCGCAACAGACAAGGGTACTCCCTCGTCAGAAGACGTTAAGGCGGTTCTGCAAACTCAGATTTGCCCCGCCAAACTCCAGATTGGGGTTAAGGGAGTTAGAAAGGTCAATGGGGGAGGAGTAATGGTGGAATGCTCCTCCGCCAAAGAAATAGAGAAACTGGATTCGGAGCTAAAGAGCAATGCAGTGACGAAGGAGAACCTTCGGTCCAGATTGCCAGCTAAAAGGAATCCAAGGTTTATCGTCTACGGGATAGACGGAAACCTGTCAAGGGAAGAGGTCGAGCAATGTCTCGCGGAACAGAACCCAGAGTTGGAGGAGAGCAGCCTCCAGCTCAAGTTCTCATTGAAGGTGAAGGGTGGGAAACGCCACTGGGTAGCAGAGGCGGACCCACTGACCTTCAAAAAAGTGATGAAGCGAGGCAAGCTCGGAGTGGGATGGACCGTCCACTCAGTAAGGGAATATCTGAGGGAGGTCCGTTGCTACAGGTGTAACGGGTTCGGGCACTTTAGGTCAAGGTGCACCGAAGAGCAGGATAGGTGTGCCCGGTGTGGGGAAACCGGGCACAAGCGCCAGGAGTGCAGCAATAGCCCGGTCTGCACAAACTGCTTGGCAAACAACAAGAGATTCAGGCGTCGAGTGGATGTAGGCCACTCGAGTCTAGACAAGGAATGCCCAAGCCTTGTCAGAGAACTGGCTCTGCTAAAAGAACGCACTCATTATGGATAATAAACCAAAGAGAGGCGTTAAGGTGCTTCAAATCAATCTGCACCACTCACGGGCAGCAACAACACAGGCCCTGGTGACAGCCACTGAGCAAAAAGCTCATATTCTGCTATTGCAGGAACCATTCGAACAGGGGGAAGAGTGGTGGGCTTCCCTAACTCCTACCGGATCTACCACCCTAGGGTGGCAAAGCCCAGGGTGGCCACGGTCGTGAAAGACCCGTCCCTAGCGGTTCTCGAGATAAAATGCTCCGAGAACGTGGTCGCCCTGGGCGTGGAATGTGGTGATGCGAAATTTTTAATGGTGAACGTATACAGTTCTCCAGCAGGCAATTTGAGAGAAACGCTGAATGAGCTAATGGCTCTATTAGGGGAATTCCCCAGTCATGAGATAATAATAGCAGGCGACTTCAACGCGAAGAGTCCTCTCTGGGGCAATCAGAACGAGGACGAACGCGGCCAGCTACTAGTGGACTTTGCCAACGCGGCAGACCTGAGTTTCTTGAACGATCCAGAGAGCACCCCGACCTTCCAAGGGGCGAGGGGCTCCTCTTGGATCGACGTGACTCTCGTCAGAGTCTCTAAGCGCAGCCTTGTCCAGGATTGGCAAGTACTGGACGACGAGAGCTGCAGTGACCACCTAGCGCTATCTTTCGTTTTGGGATCGGAAAAGCCCATCCGACCCAAGCGAAAAAGGTTCTTAATGAAGAATCTAGACTGGTGGGCTTTTAAAGCCAAGTTAACTACCTTGTTGGGGGTAGGAGGGAAGAAGAGGTCGCAGAAGTGTCGGACCTCAACTCCCTCTTTGAAGAACTTACCAGTCAAATAACAACGCTATGCGAGAGTAGTAGGGAAAATAAAAGGGGAGCCAAGGACCCCCACCCCTGGTGGTCGGAGAAACTAAAAGCTCTAAGGGCGAGAGCTAGGCGGAGTAGGAAAGCTCTGCAAAAAGCAAAAGCTACTCCGCAAGACAGGGAGTGCACAGAAGTGCATAAGAAGGCTCGTTCAGCATACAGGAGAGAACTGAATCTCTCGAAAATCTCCTACTGGAGAAAACTGTGTGAGTTTCAAACTCCGGCTGACCCTTTCGGGATCCCCTATAAGATCTCGAGGGGATCCATAACCGAACCGCTAAAACTGGCAGCGGTAGAAAGGGCAGACGGTAGCCTATCAAAGACTCTTGATAGTACCGTAGAAAGTCTCTTGGATTACCACTTCCAAGGAGACGAGGGAGAAGAGGAATCCCCTGAACAAAAAGAAATAAGGGAAGAAAGTCGGATCCCGCCGGACACTGGTGAGGAACCCCCTTCACGAGAGACGAAGTGGAGAATGCCCTCTCCAGTCTAAACACGGGCAAAGCACCAGGCAAGGATGGGTTCGACCTCAGCATAGTCAGAGAAATCTACTATGCAAATCCCGGGTATTTTGTGGCGCTCCTAAACGAATGCCTCGGGAGGGAATCTTCCCAGACTAGTGGAAAACAGCGGTGCTAGTTCTTTTCAACAAGACCGGAAAGAACAAAAATGATCCCGCAGCCTATAGGCCCATCTGCCTCCTCTCGGCGTGGAGCAAGGTGCTGGATAAGCTCATAACGAACAGAGCGCTTGGCTTTCTCATGGAGCAGGGAAAGCTAAACAGGAACCAATTTGGTTTCCTTCCGGGGAGTTGCGCAACGCAAGCAATTCGCAGCCTCCGAGAGAGGGCATAGAGGAACAAAGCGGAGGGGCTCCATACCTGCTTCATCTCACTAGACGTGAGGGGGCATTCAACAGTGTCTGGTGGCCAATGGTTTTAACCAGACTTAAAGAACTTGGCTGTCCAAGGAACCTGTTCAAACTGATCAGCAGCTACCTGTCTGAAAGAAGAGTCGAGTTGGAAGCGGGGAATGGGCAATCCTCGCGTTCGTACCATAGAGGGTGTCCGCAAGGATCCAACTCCGGGCCGCTCTGGTGGAATATAGTTGCTGATTCAGCACTGAACCTAGACCTGGGGCCCGCAGTGGAGATTCAAGCCTATGCGGACGATTTCGTTCTCGTGGTCTCCGCCTCAGGGAGACACGTGATCGAAAGAGAAGCACATAGGGCCTTGGATGTGCTAGAAAATTGGAGCAGAGAAAGCAAACTGTGCTTCGCTCCTGAGAAGACCACTCTGCTAGCAATAGCTAAGAGAGGAGTAATGAAAACACCACCCCAGTGCAGATTCCAAGGGTGCACTATCAAGGCGGTGCGTGAAATGAAATACTTGGGTGTGGTCCTGGATCAGAGTCTATCAGGGCTGCCACACCTGAGGCACCTTAGAACAAGGTGCACGGTGATTCTCAATAGATTGAATGGCATGAGGTTAACGGGCAAAACCAAGAAGGCCATCTATCAGAGAGGAATTGAAAGAATTCTGACGTATGCAAGTGGAGCTTGGTGGACTCCCACAGTCAGAATGAAGAAGAGGATAAACCAAATCCAAAGGTTGGCCCTACTAGGGATAACCGGTTGTTTTCGCACAACGTCGACCCTAGCACTCCAAGTGCTGGCGGGGTGCGAGCCGGCAGACCTAGTAGTGGAAAGGGAGGCAGCAATGCACTGCCTAAGGTCAGGCGAGGACGCCTACCTTCTCGGTGCGCCACATCGAGCCTCCGACATGGAGATGGAAAGCGTGGACTGGCAGATCCACCCTGCCGAGGAAATTTGCCCACCGTGGGACAAGGAGAAACCCACGGGAGTTGGGCATGAGCTGTTCACGGACGGCTCAAAGTTGAAGGGACAAGTGGGGGCAGGCTTCTGTGCGTTCTCGGACGGGAACGAAGCCACTGCAGGAAGCGTGAAATTATCGCAGAACGCTTCTGTCTTCCAGGCAGAACTTCTGGCGATAGAGATGGCACTTACCTGGGCACTCCCCAGGCGTAGTGAAGAAAGAATAAAACTCTACTCGGACAGTGAGGCAGCTCTGCAGGCTCTGAGTAGATTCAGGGGAAGAAACCCCATCGTCCAGAGGATCAAAACCCTCTTGAGGGCAGAGGGAGATGGGGCAGTTAGTTTCCACTGGGTACGAAGCCATGTCGGAACCCTAGGAAACGAAAGGGCAGATCAGCTGGCGAAGGCAGCCACGCTGAAAGAGACGGTCGACGTGCAATGCAGAACGCCGCGAAGGTGTACTCGCGCAGCATTAGCACGTCGGACCATGACCGAATGGCAGGTCAGATGGGACACGGGAGAGACAGGGCGGAAGACACACAGAGTGTTTCCGAAGGTCTCGACCAAACGAGCACAGACAAATAAGTTCCTGAATCAAGTACTCAGTGGCCATGGCATCAGCCCTGAATACCTAGGCAGATTTGCCATCAGGAACTGCACTTGTCCCTGTGGAAAGAGAACGGCAAGCATAGAACACTGCGTACTTGAATGCAGTGGCTTCGCCGAATGGAGAAACACACTGATCCCAGGTGTGCAAAGAACGCGACGATTGGATCTGCTCATCCAATCTTCCGTTAACAGGAGGGGGATAATAGCCTTGGTTGAAAGGCTAACCCTCCAGCAACATACCATCTTCCCCAATCAAACGGGGACCGAAACGCAGGAGGTGAACGTCAACACCGAAAGCGATTCGGAACATGAATGAGGGTAGAAGTCTGTGGGAAAGCAGACGAAGAGACCACCAATGTAAATATTCTGTAAATAAATTTTTTGCTATCTCTTGATGTTCTAAGTCCTAAGCATGAGGACAGTGCATACATGTGTGCAGATGTTTTGAAAAAGAAAATAAAGGGAAATTATTCCCCAAAAAAAGTTCGAGGGCAAGGAATCTTCCAGTCAACGATAAAGTAAGAAACGACCTATCCCGCCAGACAGAGCGGGAACCCAGACAAGGTATACTAGGTCGCCTGCCAGCACGTCACCACGGGCTGGTCTCTGGGCCATTGGGGTGGCCAGGGTCCGAACCGGCGTCTCAAGGCAGGATAATTGTCGCAACATGTCAAAATAACATCCAAGGTGCTCAATAAGTCCCCGTGGAGCCAAGACAGATTGGCGGAACGGGACAATGAAATCAGTATATTACTCAGAGAACGACTGAAGGAGCTGAAACCTGGTGAAAGGGATGTAGAAAATAATTGGGAATGTTTTAAGAACTGTTTTGTCACTGCTGCTAAAGAGGTCGGTGGCACCACATAAGTAGGTAACAATAGAAGTGATGCTTGGTGGAATAGTGAGATTGAAGAGGCAGTAAAGAGAAAGAAGGAAGCCTATTTGTGGATGTTGCAAGGTAGAGTTTCTGTGGATGAATATTGCTGTAAGAAGCGTGAAGCTACTAAGCTGGTTCGCCAGAGAGAGAGAGAGAGGCAAAAGATAGGAAGGAAAATGTGGAAAGGCTTGAAATGGCGTTTTGGAAAGATAGGAAGTATTTCTGGAGGTACATGAGACTCAGGAAAAATAGGGGAAATAAAGTTGTAAGTTGTGTGAAGAATAAGATCGGGGAAATGATATGGGAGCCCAATGAGTTAAGTGAAAGATGGGGTGAATACGGCTGTGAGTTATTAGATCAGGAAAGCAAAGATGATTATGAGACAGGCGCTCTTGATGTCACAGTGAGAGATGGAAGCATAGGAGGGATCTCAAGAGAAGAAGTGTGTAAAGCTCTAAAATCTCTTCAGAATGGTAAGGCTCCGGGAGTTCATGGTATAACTGCCGAGATGTTGAAATATGGTGGTGACTCTGCAATTGGTTAACTGAAATTTGCCAGTTTTGCTGGGCGGTAGGACTGCTCTCTCGGGATTGGAAGGATGCTATCATTGTTCCCTTGTATAAGGAAGAAAAGGCGATCAGACTGAATGCAGGAACTGTCGTGGTTTTAGCCTACTAAGTGCGCCAGGTAAAGTATTTGGTAAGGTTGTTATTGAAAAAGTACGGTCTCTTACATCAGAGAAAGAGTGGGATGTTTAAAGTGGTTTTATGCCTGGTAAAGGCTGCACTAACCAAACTTTGCATTCTACGTGATGATTGAAAAGTATCTCGCTGTTGGTAAGACATTGTTTGTTGCCTTCATAGATTTAGAGAAAGCTTACGACCGAGTAAATAGTACCCTTTTGTGGAAGGTATTGAATGAAAATGGTGTTACTGGGAATCTACGTAATAGTGTAAAAGCCATGTATGCTGGTAGTAGAGCTTCTGTACGAGTGAATGGTGTTTTATCAAAACGGTTTTCTATTGGTGCAGGAGTCAGACAAGGTTGTGTAATGTCACCATGTCTGTTTACTATATTTATGGATGCGTGCATGCGTGATGCCAAAACAGATAATATTGGTTTATGTCTTGGTGGTATCCGTGTGTGCAGATTACTGTATGCTGATGACACTGTACTGTTGGCAGAGAGCAAAAGGGATTTACAGAGTATGTTGTCCCGGATGTACGAAGTTTGCATGAAATTCAAACTGAGTATAAATAAGGAAAAACCAAAGTTATGGTCTTTGAGAGAGGAACTGGTAGCACTGAATGTAATATAAATATAAATAGTACTGTGATTGACCAGGTGAGTGAGTTTGTGTATTTAGGAAGCATGTTTGTCAGAGAGAACAAATTGGATGGTGAAATTAGTAGGCGAGTGAATTCTTCATTGAAAGTCATAGCTCCTCTGGGAGGTTTTCACAGGAATGATGGGTTCTCTAGAGAGTCCCGCACGGCAACTGTGTATGAAACTGTAATTGTTCCTACTCTGATGTATGGTAGTGAAACCTGGGTACTATAGCGAAAAACATAGAAGTCGCTTGTGTGCTGAAGAAATGCGTTACTTACGAAGGGTTTGTGACAAGACACGGTCTGATTGTGTGAGGAATGAAGATGTGTTGCAGTTGTGTGATGTGAAGCAAAATGTTGTTAGCAAGGTGGAGACTAATATGCTTCGGTGGTTTGGCCATATTGAAAGAATGAGTGATGAGATGCTTACTAAGAAAATCTTTTTAGTCCAAGTGGCAGGAAAGAAAGGCAGAGGAAGGCCAAGGAAGACATGGTGGATCAGATTCAGGAGTGTTTGCATGAGAAAAAGATTATGAATATGAAGTATAAAAGGTCTTGTGTACGGCGTGTAATGGATATCAGTGAAGCCCGAGTTGTATGTCAAGATCGTTGTAAATGGAGAAGTTTGGTACGACAGCAGCAAGTAAAAATATCTGGTAGTTTGTATTTCCTTTTGGAGCTAACCACTGAATATCAGAGAAAAGCTTAGTGATATGTATGTATGTATGAAATTATTTGGTTATTGGAGCGATTTGTGGGAATACTTGAGGTTTGATTAATTATTAAATTTCAATCATCTGTCGGAGGATATGATTTTGAAGTTCCTTAGTGAAATCGGATATTGTAGATAGCATATTGCGTGCAATTGTGGGTATTGTGGAACATATATTTCTTTCCCTCTCTCTCCTACTTTGTTCACCAGCCATTATATGTTATATTACCGTCACAAACTGCATACTTAAATTATTGCACATGTCTTTGTCTATGTATCAGACTGTAGACACTTTAAGAGATAAGCTATTATACAAGAATATATCAAGAGTAAATTTTATATTTAGGAGTTTTACGAAATAATAGCATAAAGCATTACATTTCCATTTTTCTTAAAAATAATTGAAAGTCATCATTAGTTTTGTAAGAATTCAAGTTCCAAAGCATTCTGTTGCTTTGAAAAATGACGATGAACAGAATACGTAATCTATATAATAATGCTATATTTTTTTTTACTGTGAGTCCTATTTTGAGAGAACGGCTAAACGTAAAGATATGGTTGAGGTATCAAAATAAAGGTCTTACATGTAGATGTGCCAGTCGAAGAGAAAAATTAGATTGGGGCAACGGTTCGGGCGTTGTGGGTGGTCAAAGTTCCCATGTAAAGTCTAAGGGAGAAGGGTGCGGTTGACATTCGATCGCCTGCGGTTGACTCACACACTGTTGAAGGTGGAAGCATGGAGGGACGGAGATAGTCCAAAGTACGAAGTCTTTTCTTTTCTGAGCATGCTCTTCTCATTGGAACAGCGAACTCTCTCGAAGACCTCATTGCGTAATCCGATAGGACACTTTTTGGATGAGCAGGGGCGACGGATACGAAATATACTACAATGACGGTCTTTGCTCTCCACTCCGGCAGCAGCTTTGCAGGGTCAGGGCGATTGGCGAGCCATTCCTGCCGAGACCTACGGGATATTGGTTGATAGTATGCCCCCGACGTGTTGCTGCTGTCTTACAAGCAAAAGGTGAACCGACTATCAACTAATTGTGATAATAAAACCCTGTGGTATACAAATACGTTTGTTAATACAGTGTATTGCTGGGAAAAGTGACTCCATGGACAACTGAAACAAATTGGAAAATATGGGATTTGAAAAAGAATCAAAACAACTTCACGCAAGAGATGAGTGGATAAGATTCCGGCTGACATGAAAAGGAATCGTTAAAACAGATTTCTGGAAGAGACTTGAGAGATCTAGGAAGTGGATTGAAAATGGGTAATGATGGTGACGATTAATCATCAATGCTTGTATTTCACAACGCGAGGTAACAGATTTTCACTCATTTGCTCAACAAATAAATATTTTGCTGTTGTTAGAAACATATCGATAAAGTACCCTGTTGTTCTTTGTAGATAATTTATGATATACATCTTTCGCATGCCGAGAACATGTGGATGTGAAATAAAACGGATAATTATTCGATAGTATACATTTATTTACGTACAACTCACTAACAAACACAACGAGGTACAACACTCCGGTGCATACTATAAGTGGAATTAAATCATAACAACAGACAGAGTAAATCAAGCCTTTAGTTTACTAATTCCTGATGTTGAACGGTACTTAGGTACGTAGATTGATAAAAGTTATTGTGGAAAAACCAATGAAAGACGATATGTCAGTCATAAAATTAAATATTTTCTACAAAACGGCGGCGGCCATAGTAACTACTTCGACTGCTTAGTTTTCCAAAAAATATTTATTTTCATATTATTATGTATTATTTACATTTCGACGGAAGTAAGGAAACGACCATGATACCGATATAATGCGAAGTAGCAATGAAAGTCCATCTGCGGGTGCGCAAGTTAAGATCTGATTTCTAGATAGAAAAAAATGCTGAATCACTAGTGTGGTGTGAGGGGATTCGTAACTTTTGGTCTAGGATATCTACCGGTTACACCCCGTCGTTTTATGTACCATTGTCAAGCTCTCTTCAATATCTGGTAAAAAACTCTCCCCCTTGGAAGCAAGTGGGGGTCGTGAGGAAGCAAAAGTTTCGTACGAAGCACCTGTTCTGATATCATCAAAATGAATTTTTGTAATAGCTTTTACCACATTTAGCATCAGGTTCTCGTAATTTGCGCAGATTGCAATGAGAAATTGTTAAATTCATGTAAAACGTGAAATAATCTTCGGCGATAAAATATATTTTTGAATAGCAATGAAACTAACTATTGTTGCGCCACTTTATGGAGCAGCATATAAAAATAAATCAGATTTCAGCAGTGGTTTTGACTACTTCCGTTACTTATTTCCGTTACATCGAAATTTTATGCATGCTATTTACTGCTGTCGGGAAGACATTTGTGAAAGAAAAAACATTTGTTCTGTGAGAAGTGATCAAAAAAAAATCTACGAAGAAAGATCAGTGGTAGAAGATCGAACTCGCGTCTCGAAAGCGAAGTAAGAATATTTTCGTTTCATCAATTTTAAAATTTCATTTTTTCATCGCACTTTGAACTTTATGGTCAATGAATCATGGAAAATATTCTACAAATTCAGTTACCTAAATCCCCGAAGAAAAAAACAACACACATTTCCAGTTCGATTTGAGAAAAAATGGATTCACCAAAGTATAAACATTTCGAGCAATCCCGGAATTGTTTACAAACAACGAATTGCCTGGAACCACCTCAACCATGGGGATGAGAGTTTTTCTCGACTCATACGAACCAAACTTGAAAACATTCCTCTTTTATCTACCTTTGTTCATAGTAAGTCAAAGAAAGAAACTCTCCCGTGACCTGATCACCTCCTTTTTTCAGTCGACATCCTTCTGTTCCCTGTCTGTAACAATCTCGGAGATGAAGACAGCAAAAGTTCCCATCAGTAGCGCTTCCACTCTTTTCTCATTTCCTCGTCAGATAGAGCCATGGATAGAGAAAAGGTCAGATTGGCTCCGGGCCAAATCTGTCAAGGGATAATGTTTTCCTTGTTTCGCTTGAAAAAAACATGCCTTTTTTTATCTGTTTACCTTGTCAACTGCGTGTGTCTTTGTGATTATCAGTCTAACAGTTCTCTGCGTGTTGGAGAGGGGATCTGCATCTCGTAATGCCTTATTTACGGTGTAAGGGACACTATCAGGAAATAAATTTAAACTTACTTTTCCAAGTTCTCTTGCACTGCAGGAAGGAAAACCAATGTTTTATCATGTGCTGTGGTATAAACTATGGTGTTATTCAAACGGAAGTAACATTGTAATTATTTGATAACGTTTTTCTTGTAAAAAGGTTATGAGGTTAGCAGACGAGGACAAACCAGGACAAGTATATTAAATCTACTAAATCTTTTTGTTAAAACCAACAAGAATACTTAAGTTGATTCTCCACTTGTAACAACACTGTAAAAATATTCTGAAATTCACGAGCACTTTTCCGTGTTTCCTTTCGTGAATTAGCAAATTACACTCCTTACACAACCTTTTCCATGAAATAACGGCAAACAACTTGAATTTTGTACGCCAACGGAATTCTGAATTTTCAGAAACCTTTCTGCATTTGTTTTCGTATATCAACAATATATTTTCGTTTTCAAGAAGGTTTTAACAGAAAATTATTAACTTTCAGGAACCGATATCCGCAATTCCTTTAGTATGTTGCCGGTAAAGTGCCGTTTTTAAGAGGCTTTAAATAAAAATTCTGAATTTCCGGAAACCTATCTGCAATTCCTTTACTGTATTAACGGCAAACTGCCGTTTTTGAGACGCGTTAACAGAACATTCATATGACCGAAAAATATTCCGGTAATCGGAGCGATTCGTTGGAGTACTTGAGGTTTGATTATTAAATTTCAGTCGTCTGTCGGAGGATCTAAATTTGAAATTCTGTAGGAAGATTAGATATATTGGATGGCATATTGCATAAAATTTTGGTTGTTGTGGCACAGGATATTTATTTCCCTGTACCATATTTTTGCACTAGCTATTGTATATTTTGTTACCGTAAGATACCGGGTACTTAAATTATTGTATAGAATCTAAACGATTCGGAGTTGGCGTCTCGGGTGTCGCGTCGATTTGTCGCGATAATCAATTTGTTGCCTGAGTTAATTGATCGCTTACGTCAATCCGTCGCGTTCCTAAATTTTAGTTACAAATCGTATGCAGAAACGCATACGATTTTGGTTGTCCTTCCTTTCGTTTCTCTCTCCTGCAAGAATGCTACTGAAATTTCCAAATATTGATCTTCTGGTATTTTTATTTCTCATGGATGGTAATAACTGTGTAAGTTTTCATACATCACTATTTCCGTTCTTTCCCACGGCAGCTTCCCCAATTGTTTGCCCATCCGCCGAAATTATGTTTTTACTTCTAACTGCCAGTGAAGAAATTCATTACGTGAATGAGAGAGGTAGGCATGCGTACAAGATTATTGGTGTATATGCTTATGTCCGTCTGCCAGCAGAAATTGTATCTCCCTCTTTACGATCAGATTGAAGAAATGCTTTTTTGTGATTGATTGATAGAGACAGGGTAAGATTGTCGATGTCTGTCCTTCCGCTCATCCTCCTGTCTCTCCGTCCACAGAAACGATACTTCCTCTAAGAAATGTTGATTAGAAAAATTCATTCTTTATGCTAAAGAAGGAAACATGAACGTAAGATTTCAGTAATATCTCCTTCCAACCATCTATTCCTCTTTTTCGGTAGCAATACTTCAACTACGTGGGACTACGGCTGGAACACAACTTTTATCATAAAATTAAGTATCTACTAGGATTTATTTCCCCATAGGAAGTTCACACACACTCCGTAGGAAAGTGTGTTATTCCTATAAAAAGCACACATTCCCAAGGAATGTGTGATAAAAAAAATTCCACGAATCACACACAAAAAAAACACACGCAAAAATTTTTTCACGAATCACATTCCTACGAATGTGTGTGTGTGAACACTTCAGACATGATCCACACTGGCACAGTTAATGAGCATCAAATTACTCCGATAGCTTAACTTCTAGCTTTTTTTCAGAATTTCACTATTTGACACAAAATAAATCTTTAGTTCTCACTATGGCCTGGATATCGTCAGTGAATGCAGAGAATGTTAAAAATCGCTTTACGACATTCCTACGAGCCACATGAGATCTTTAAAAAGCAGGGTGTCTAAAGTTCCTTTTGAACAAGATAAATTATTTTCCCAACTGGATTTACAACAGCGCAGTTGAAGTATTATACTGAACAAGGTGTTCTCAAAAGGTCTACTCGGATTTTGTGAATGAGTTGATCTACGCATAACGATAAAAAGAGTCCCTATGAGCATTTGGCCGGAAAGGCTTCACGGCTGAGTTGTATCATATTTTGAGAGGACAAATAAGAAATTCTGCGAAGTTGGTTTCTATTTCTGTTTTATTACAGCACAGTGCAAATGATGGAAAGGTGATATTAAATAATTCACATTACAATAAGTGTTTGAAATGGAATCCTTGAGCAGAAATGCGTTTATTTTTGGAGGCTGAACTAACTACTAATAAAAGAGGCTTAATTCGCAGCATGCTATCACAGGTGGTTTATACATGAAATGGGGCTTCAGAGAGTTTAGTCTCACTGCTCAACGATGTCCCTCGGGCATATATTCTGCCCGTTGGTTTTGGTACAGAATGACAAATTTCATGGTCTTCGCGCTGTCCAGATTTGAATTCTTTATTTTTTTTTATTGGAGGTTTAACGACCACCGTGAGCAACTCAATGGGCTATAAGCAGTCACCCGTCCCTAATTTATGGCCACTGGTTCCAAGGGAGGAAGAGAGCCAGTGCCGTAAGACAAACACAACATCCATGCCTCACCGGAATTCGAACCCGGACCCCTTTTTGAAATTTGAATTCACTGGATTTCTTTTTATAGAGAACAAAAACCTAACACTGATAATTACATTCTCCCGAATCCTAATACACAAGCTCTCTATAAATGGATCATTGTTAAGTTCCAACGAGTCGTGTTCGACTCCAAGTCACTGTATGAACAAAAGCCCGCTATATCGATCTGTTCACAAATAGATCTCGCGACTCTTCTGTGGTTATTCTACGAGCGTCTTTGATTCCATTCAACTATCTTGTTTTTTGTATTCACCTTCTTCTGATTTTTCCAAATTTGCCAAGCCTGATCAATCCTTCAAACCCATTATTGGTACGCATCACATGCCCAATATATGTGAGATTTTGCTTACAAATCATTGCCTCAAGGAGCAGCTGGGCTTGATTTTGTCAAGTACTGATTGATTAATTTCTTTTTACCGCACATGGAATTCTAAGCAGCCACCTCCAGGCCCGTAATTGAAAAGCATCTATCTTTTTATACTCACTCTTTCTCAGTGACCTGCTTTCACAACCATATGTTGTCACAGGAAAAACCACTGCGTTAACTATTCCGATCTTTGTTGTCATTGAGTTGTCTTTATACTTTACAATCTTCTCCAAATCTGTCATTGCCTTCCTCCGTAGGGTTGATCTCCTCCTTACAGCTCCATCACATTACCCCTCATAATTTATTCTGGAACCCAAGAGAACAAAACAGCCCACGACCTTCATTTCCTCTCCGTTATTTATAAAATCTGGAAGGTTGGAAGTTGACATGAATTTTGTCTTCTTAATGTTTAATAATAAGCGAGATTTTGCACTCGCCACTTTTACTTTCTTGATGAAGTCCACTAAAGTTTTCTCTATTTTCTGCCAAAAGAGAGATATCAGCTGCAGTTGTTGGTCATTTGACCTTTAATGAGAACACCAGCTGTCATTTCATCCAGGACTCCCATTTTAAAAATGTATTCTCTGTACAGTTAAACCGATATCGATACAGAATGCAACCTAGTTGCACTCCATTTTTATTTTAAACCATTCATTCTCAGCACATTCAGTCCTCACAATGGCTTCTTGCTCATCATAAAGATTCATCGAAAGAATGATTAGGGGACTCTATCAGTCCCAGGAATCTAAAAACATTGCACAATCTTGCATGATCTACACAGTCAAAATTTTTGCTAGAATCAATGAAACAATGGTATATATCCTTCTGGAACTTTAAGACCAAAAATCATTTGGTTAACTTAATGCGTTGGAAGATATTTAAATTGAAGGGTACAAAGTATACCTTAAAACTCTATGCGCGTTCTTATCACTTGCGACGAACACACGAATATATTTGTGTCGAGGTCATATGGTGTTGTCGGTGACAGTGTGTAATGTGTTTCTCCAATTCAATATACGGATTAACTTTTTGGGCAAAAGACTGGAACACCTTCCGGAATGAGGAAAGTTCATCTGAAACCAAAGGAACATGGCTTTTATAATTTAATACCTTTTTTATTAACTTTTGTTTCAGCGAAATAGACTAGTACGGATTACTGCAATAGCGTGTGCAATTTCATTTACCTCACTCAGAATATGGTGCAGTTACTTCTTAAATTCAAAATTTCAAATACTTGTATAAATTTATTTGCGAATCACTTGTAATTGAAATAACTGTGTGTTTCATAGATTAAAAGGAAATTAAGCTCGTTATTCAAGGAGTTTTATTTGCCGCTGTCGCTGATATTATACCTTTGTTTTCGTCGCAAGTGATAAGAATGCGCATAGAGTTTTAAGGTATACTTTGTACCCTTCAATTTAAATCCTTCTGGAACTCTCCTGCTCTCTCCGTTATACGTCTAATATTGGCATTTTGAGCTTGTGTTCCTCTTCCAAAGCTTGCTTGTTTTACTAATAATTAAATCGCTCGTAGATAATATCGAATAATTCAGAACACTCCGTGGATTTTGCTACGTGTTCCACAATCAATCGAAATACCCTGTATGATGTTTCAAAATTTTCAGATTTTATGTGCAGGTAGTTTTGTTGTTGAACAGCCAGTTATGTACTAAGCATTTAGACAAATAATCTAAATAATCTAACCGGCAAAGTTTATTCGACTAAGAAATAACTTGCATTAAGTATCCAATTGGTACTTTATTCTTTTTTACTTGTCGAATAACAGCCGGTAGACTTGCAAATCCACGATAACATGAATAACGTATCTATTATCACGAGATAACGCTTTTACACTTCTGTCATTTAAATAGCTGACTGGAGGTGTCTAGCATAGGTATTTCTTTTCGTCGTACAGATCATCTCTCACTCTAGTTATACCGAAGATAGCATCGGTCTTACAATATCTCGTCTTATTTGCATACATACTACTTTTATTCTAGATGCTTAGGTAGCAGAGGCGTATATGCTCCAGATTTGTCCGCCTGTCTGTCTGCCCGTCCGCACGATAACTAGCGTAAAAATGATTCGATTTCCATGAAAATTTAGTGTGTGGTAGGGGACCAGCTGGGGACGAACGCTATTGGAAATGGGCGAAATGGGGGTCAAAGTTCAGAACAGAGGAGCGGGATCCATTCCATTGCCCTTATGCATCAAAACGTATGTAAAAATGCTTCGATTGCGACAAAACGTTCACATGTTGTTCCGGAGATATATTGAACCGGTTATGGTGAAAAGCATCGAAATGGGGTCAGAGGTCAGGACAGAGCTGCGATATTTATTCCACAGCCTTTATCCTCATAACTTGAGTAATGATTTCTGGTACGTCGGAAAGCCTATCATAATCAATGCATTGCATGATTTTACTAACTTGTTATTTACTCTGACTCAGTGGAAGCCGTTGCCAAATGGCATAAAAAACTCGGAGGTTTTGGTCTATATAATAACAGAAATTCGAAAAAGGAAGGCTAATTTAGAGGCATCCCACCTGTAAGGCACCTACTGCTGTTCCGAGAGACCAATTTTAATACTTTCTCTGATGTGGAATAATATAATTGTTTTCATCGATCAATTACAATGCGATACCTTAACTGAAATAAAATCAGATTAAATTCATAGGCTTTCCTACTTGAGCTGTTAAAACATGGTATGACTGAGATGAGAAGCATTCGCGCCCTAGTGACCATCGGAATATTTTTTAACACTATGTTCCGTGGAATGAATTTCTAAAGTTTGACTGGACTTCTTGAACACACTTTGTATACCTGGGTTTGAAAAAGTGGAATTCTAGTAGCCCTAACTGCGTTTTATAAATGCAAAATAGTAACTTCTTTTCGAGAGTGTTCGTCACTCTATTGCTAGGATTTTCAACAAAGGTTTTCCCATCCAGGCCATATCGAAGGCTGCTTAGTTCAAGTCTTAAAGCCGCCCAGAAAGGCGAGTGGTCTGAGGAGTTGGCTTCTAATCACTCGTCTGAGATGTTCCGGATGAGGAATGGGTGGAATACTCGAGAGACGCATATAGGCTATTAAATCCGTTTATTTTTGTGGCGTAGTAAGCACAAAGATTTGCCAAGCTTTCGCACTCCATTGGGAGGCTTTTTCAAGGCAATGGTAGACATAAAAATGCAAGGAATTGGAACACGTAAAGAACGAAGGTGATTTATGAAAATAACGTGGGTGACATCACGAGTATATTACACAAATTTTTATCACGCAATTATACGGTTTGTCGCGATGTGTTTCCATTTGTTAATGACGCATGTCAAGCACTTGGTAGTTCAGTAGAGACTATATCATTGCACGCTAGTTTGCTGGATAGGATTTGGACTGTTTCCCTGATGATAATCACTTTAAAGTTCGTATATGTGGTAATTCTTTTAATACTATTCCAGAGAGGAGCGACCGATGAATGCATGACTTTCCTGACGAGGGCTGTATTCTGCATGTCCAGGTTGACACTTCGGACGTGCTCTTTACCTCTTCAAAAAAGCCTCCCACTGGAGTGCGAAAGCTTAGTGTGCTTACTACGCCATAAAAAACGGATTTAATAAGCTGTATGCGTCACTTGAGTGTTCACAGTGTGGTGTATTTATAATTACGAATGGGTGGAATGTTTTTTAAACGGCGCTGACTATTTGTCTTCCCTGAAGCCTGTCTCTCTGAATTAGAGACGAACTACTACTTATAGGCGTCCGAGCTGCGCATAATGGTCGTTGACCATTTAATGGCCACACAGACCGACCGAAACGTTCGTACGTGAAGACAAACTCAGCCAACCGAATATTCTGTCTAGATTATTTTCTGCCCGCAAATGTTTTTCGAATTTGCATGGCATTTGCCAGGTAAGGAGGAGTCATACTCACAAGGGAAGCTATCGGACCTCTCGACGACATTCGTCACGGAACGTTCTGTAGTGGACAAGCATGACACCAAAGTACGATGTGTGAAGTACGGCATTTCGCAATTAGCCCGCAAACCCTAGAACATATATTATAAAAGTGGGACGCTCGCCTGTAATGCAAGCAGGCATAAAGTGTCTAACAACATGTCAATGTGGATGTGATGTGATTGAGTGATACTGCGCATGCCTGGAAGGTATCCTGCGTTGTGTACGTCAGTGGCTGTTAAACGTGAGTTGTGTGAGACAGCGCACGGGCCTGTTCGTCCGCATGGACATATTATGTTGTGTGTTTTAAGACAATGGCTGGTAACCCTCATGCTGTAGTACAGATACTGGTGAAAGAGGTGACGCAGAAATACCAAGCGGACGACACGGCTCCAACGTACATCGACAGGCGAATTGCAAGGCAGTTGTATAGCGTTTTGGAGCAACATGTCATTGGAGGAGCTGACATGTTTGAATGGCAGAAATTGTGGCGTTATAGTGATGAAACGTCCGACACGTTGTCTGAACATAGTAATACACCAGGAACTCCAGCACACAAAGTGCCAAGCAGTTCGAGGTGCTATGTACCATCACCACCCAAAGTGAAACGGAAAAGCATTCAGGAACCGTTTTCCTGACCAAACCATGCAGAGTGTCTATGACAATATGAAGGTCGCAAAGAAATGCGTTGCAGCACTGCCTTCTCTCAACACATTACCATGACGTGTAGTGAGGTATGCATATAACATTTGCAACTTAATGGTGTTGTACGTGGTCTCTCTCGACATTTAGGTGCCTCATATCTAACAGGTAAATGTTGCTTGACACTTTATGGCTACGTACATTACAGGCGGGCGTCCCACTTTTATAAGCCATGTTCTAGGGGTTGCGGGCGATTTCGAAATGCCGTACTTCACACCTGTTACTTTGGTGTCATGCTTGTCCACCAGAGAGCGTTCCGTGACGATTGTCGTCGGGAGGTCCCATAGTTTCCCTTATCAGTCACCATTGTTACCTCTAAACAAAGAGTTACACCAAAAGTTGGGTTTTCCTGGTGTTATTATTCACTCTCATGATACTGAATCTCTTCTTCCTGGAAGAATGCAGCGATCCCCCTCCCAAGGAAACATCCGTAGGTCAATGCATATCAAACCTACAGGTCGGACGTTTCGTCTAGTGACTCAGAACTAATCCTTCATTCTTTAACCTGTGAAAGAGGGAAACAGAAATTCGAAAAGTGGTAACAAACAGTTTCGGAAGTTGTATTCTGAGAAATACAGGATTTTAGTGTGATTGTCGTTAAAGGATTAAACTCCGAATCAAATAACAACAAAGACTGGATCCGGATAACTAAGATGGATTTTAAAGATTGAATTTGCATAACAAGGACTAGATTCCGATAACTAATACTGGATTGGGATAACTAAAATTGTTATGGTATTCTGGGAAACACAGGATTTTAGTGTGATTGTCGTTAAAGGATTAAACTCCGAATCAAATAACAACAAAGACTGGATCCGGATAACTAAGATGGATTTCAAAGACTGAATTCGCATAACAAGGACTAGATTCCGATAACTAATACTGGATTGGGATCACTAAAATTGTTATGGTATTCTGGGAAACACACGATTTTAGTGTCCTACTCTGTAATGTAAAAGATTTTCTGAAATCCAGGATCCACTTTCCGTGATTCCTTTCGTGAATTAACCAAACATATTCCTGATACAACCTTTTCCGTGAAATGACGGAAAGAAACCTGAACTTCCCGGATTTTTGGTGAAAAAATTCTGAATTTAAAGAAATCTCTCCATAATGTCATTCTTATATTGACGGTAAATTGGCGCTTTTAAGATGTGTTAACGAAAATTCTGAATTTTTAGAAACCTTTCCACAATTCCTTTCGCATATTTACGGAAAAACTCCGTTTTCACTTTTTCCGTATCCGTATGACGAAATCATTCCGGTAATAGGAGCGATTCACGGGAATACTTGAGGCTTTATTAACTGTTCAATTTCAATCGTTTGTCAAAGGAATCGATTATGAAGTTCTGTAGCGAGAATGCATATGCGTATTGCATGAAATTTGGTTATTGTATGTACAGGATATTTCTTCTCCCTTCTCACATTTTGAGCACAAGTTATTATAAATATTACGTTACCGTAAGAAACCGGGCATTTAAATTATTGTACAGGTGATTGTTCGGTGTCTATGTATCGTTCTGTGAAATCCTTAAAACAAAAGCTATTACAGCTATCAAGAGTAAATTTTATACAAATTTTGAAGATGACAGTCCTTTTTTTTTGGTGCAAATATGACCAGGATGAAAAGTCAGATAATATCCGAAAACTTGAAAATTTCCTCGTCCTGGAGATAGAATCGAACCCGCGTCTCCCAGATAGCGCTAGGGTATGCTAACCACAACACCGCCCAGAACGACCAAGTCTCAAGTTTCCGATTAATTTGAATAAAACCATCCCAGGATTCGCTAGTCGAAGCAACCAGCATTCGGATTGTCATCTTCAAAATTTGTATTGTATGGTGTAATCCCGTATTCTATTCGTGAGTAAAGTTTGTGAAATAATAATATAACTGAAAGTTTATTTTGAGTTCAAAAATATGATCTCAAGTTTCAAAGCACTCGGCGCTGGCTCTCTCCCTTCCCTGGAACCAGTGACTCTAAATTAGGGACGGGCGACTATTTATAGCCCATGGAGTTGCTCACGGTGGTCTTTAAACATCCAATAAAAAAACGGAAAATCTGTCAAAATAGTGAAGTTAAAAAAATCGGGCACTTTTAAAAACGAAAATTTCGTTAAAAGACTGACACTTAACGGCAACTTTGCTGCACGTTATTTTCAGAAATTTTACGCGAATTCACACCACTTATTTTGTTACAGTACAGTCTTTAAATTATTAAGTCCCGAACTAAACAACAGGATGGATTCCGATAACACGACGCAATGCTATCTGAAAATTCTACACAATCTCGCGTCTCATGAAACGAATCTGCAACTCCCAACTCTGGACATCTCAGTGATCTACGAAACCATTCAAAATAGTGTTATGCAAGAGTTACGCACAGCTTCATGTTCTGCCGCAGGTTTCAAGGGTCTTGAGTCTTTTTAGGCTTTCCAACTTTAAGTTGAAGAAGCGTATATGCTCCAGCTTTGTCCGTCTGTCTGTCTGTCCGCACGATAAATCGCGAAAAATTGTTCGATTTCGACGAAATTTTAATATGTGTATGGGGACCACATAGGGACAAAACCTGTTGAAAATGGGCGAAATGGGGTCAAAGGTCAGGACATAGGAGCGGGATCCATTCTATAGCCCTTATGCGTCATAACTTGCGTAAAAATTGTTCGATTTCGATTAAATTTTAATATGTGGTAAGGGACCACTTTGGGACGAACCCTATTGAAAATGGGTGAAATGCGGTCAAAGATCAGGACATAGGAGCGGTATTCATTGCATCACCCTTATGCGTCATAACTTATGTAAAAATGCTTCTATTGTGACCAAACTTTTGTATGTTGTTCCGGAGGTATACTAAACCGGATGTGTTGATAATAATCAAAATGGGGTCAAAGGTTTGGGCACAGGAGCAAAATTTATTGCACAGCCATTATCTTCATAACTTGAGTAATGATTTCTGGTATGTTGGAAAGTGTATCACAATCAATGTATTGTTTAATTTTACTAACTTGTTAATATCAGTCAATGGCTAAAACAATTCTATATATACACGCACAATAAAAACTTCATATATCGTGTGCAACCTTTGAAGATAGGTCACGCTCATTGGTGGTGATAGAAACGTTTCCAATTCAGTTGCAGTGAACGGCTGAAATCCATTCTTGTAAGAGACTCTTAGACAATACGTTCACTGAATATTCAATGTTGGAATACACCCAGAGCAGTGCCTGATGCGTTCTTGTAACAACACATAACTGTTACTATGAATGGGAGGGAAATTTAATTCGTAATCGCTTAGACACACTTCGGTATTTTGCTTATGATTTGCAGGCGACAAACGTACGGGTTCGGAGTTGGAAATAGTGGAATCACGTTTTACGTCAGTCGTGACCTAAGCCACCCCTGAACAGCCCGCTGCCTTTGATTACTGCAGAGAGTGGCAGAAGTCCAGAAATCGATCTTTTCATATATATATCCCCACACGGGAAAACTTGTAAAATGTTTCAGAAATGCCGTTTGCCCTTCACATCGAAATCAGCCAAGCGATTAGCAGGGAGAAGAAATGGACGATCACGGTGACACTTTCCTTCCTGAAATATTTCGGATGTGTATTCAGACTATCACACTAACCACCATCTAGTTTAAAAGTTTTACAAGTATGTTTATTCAAATACAATCTACGACGACTCTCGTAATTTCTTCTCAATGTTTCCTGCAGATAATAGCTTGCGTAGGCTTCTATAGGATGTTTAGAAACACAGTTTGCAGATTTTGAAATGTCAGCGTTAAATATTGTGCAGCCTACAAAACATCAAACACACATACTTTTTTCAACTGAGTTATAAATTTTATTAAAAAACAGACTATACAATGTGCTGGTATAAAATACATGAAAAATATCTCCTTCCCTTGACTGAGTGGTAAGAAACCTAGTTTTCTGGTTCAGCTGAGCTCGTGTTCAAGCCTCGAATGAAGCATATGTGTTGTGTTTGTCTTTCGAAGCTCGGTCTTCTTCCTCTTCTGGAATCAGTGGCCTTAAATCAGGCATTGCTGACTGCTTAAAGGAGGATCATTTTTCTTCTTGGAGCAACACTGCTGTGAGTAGTGCAGATTGAAATGGAAAATACCCCGTAACTTAAACTCTAATTTAACTTCACCCTCTCGATCTTGTTCTGTTGTGTAAATTTCGATTCGTTCTTCTTAAGCAGTTTCTAATCTTAACGCTACACTTTCCCTCTCGGTGAACGTTGGTTTGTGAACCTGACGCTAGGTCAACAAGTTAGTAAAATCATGCAATGCATTGATTATGATACGCTTTCCAACATACCAAAAATTATTACTCAAGTTATGTGGATAATGGCTGTGGAATAGATCTCGCTCCTGTGCAATGACCTTTGACCCCATTTCGTTGATATTCAACAGAACTGGTTCACCATACCTCCGGAACAACATGATAAAGTTTGTCGCAATCCAAGTATTTTAGGTAAGTTATGATGCACAAGGGCAATGGAATGGATCACACTCCAGTGTCCTGACCTTTGACCCCATTTCGCCCATTTTCAATAGGGTTCGTGCCCAGGTGGTTCCCTACCAGATACTAAACTTTCATCGAAATTGAACCATTTTAACGCAAGTTATGACGCATAGAGGCAATGGAATGGATCCCGCTCCTATGTCCTCACCTTTGACCCTGCTTCGCCCATTTCCAATAGGGCTCGTCTCCAGGTGGTCCCCTACTACATACTAAAATTTCGTCGAAATCGAACCATTTTCACGTGAGTTATCGTGCGGAAGGACTGACGGACGGGCAAAGCTTGAGCATATACGGTTCTTCAACCTACGGTTGGAAAGCGTAAATAAAAAATGAGTGACAGACTAATTAGAGTGCTGTTTACAATTTTATCAGAGACAGAGAGGCTGGGAGAGCCCTCGATAGTGTTCGTTGTAATATCTTTGGTGAGAGATTTTTGAGATAACTGAAATTGCTTTGACGTTAGGCGATTAGCGATTGATCTTATATGAATTGATTAATTCTTTCACGCTGAGTATAAGGCTTGTTTGATTTCTGGAGTCAAATTCGTGTTGACCAGTGAGCTGTGAAGAATACTCTGTGTTAAGAGAGTGTCGCATTTGGATATTGAAGCAAACGACTATTTGAATACCTAGTTCGAGTTGTACTCCACATGTGACATTGTGCTGATGTTTAAATGCCTTAAATAGACCGCATTAACAAATTGATTACTGCAGGTACTCGTAGAAGAGTATTTATTTACCTGGCCGTTAATGCCATTTCGTGCCTAATTATTAGTGTTTAAGTGCTTTAATTAAACTGTACGGAGCACGGTTCGCAGAGACTACGTTTAAATTAGGAAATGCTTTACAGTGAAGTAATGTTAATGCCTTGGTGTAACAAAAAATTTTTTAAAAAATGACTTCACAACCATTTAAACACCAAAAATATTACCTCGTCGTCATTACCACTCTCCTAGATGGCCCACCTCTTCTGGCGTAGAACACAGTCAGCCAGGTCGTTTTGGACCGACGTCCACAGAGAACGCAGAAATGATGATGTCGATAATCCAGAAACGTTTCCCTCTAAGGGCTTCCTTCAGTTTCCAGAACGAGTGAAAATCTCCTGGACCCGCGCATAATGAACAAGATGGATATTCCAAACTTTTACATTGTTCATGCGTTCCCAAAATATCAAAATGTAGTCCCTGCTTCTTTGTCAACAAGGCGTACACAGTCCAAGGTGCAATGTTGACTTTAGCCATTAATTCTTAGCATGTCCATCGACGATCATGTGACCCATCTGTTGTTCCTCGTGGATTTCATCTATCCCAGTCATAGGATCCTGTCGTCTAGTTCGATTTTCCTCCGTCCTCTAATTCGATTTTATCTCCTCAACGACAAAAAGGATCCATTCATCTTGCGACAGTCTATATAACAACGCATCATCGTCACATGCTTCTCGTTGTCCTTTGTGTCCCTCACGGGTATGTCGCCCTCGTTAAAATTATAATAAAACTACGTTACTATTCTAAAGAGAAGATAACTTAGAGGGGTGGTTACAAGAAGTCTTGATATTTTTGAGCTTCTCCAGCGTTCAAGTGGTAACATCAGTAACACCAATGACTACTTGGCAAGCAAAGAAACTCGAACACACTGGCAAACATTTGACCGCTCGCGTCTGAATTCCCTATTTCTTGCGATGATGTTAATGCAAGAGAAATGATACTCAATGATGTTAATGTAAGAGAAATGATACTCGATGATGTTAAGGCAAGAAAAATGATACTCAATGATGTTAATGCAAGAGAAATGATACTCAATGATGTGAATAATAATCGAAGATTTAATGCAAGAGAAATGATACTCGATGATGTTAATGATACTCAATGATTTAATGCAAGAGAAATGATACTCAATGATTTAATGCAAGAGAAATGATACTCAATGATGTTAATGATACTCGATGAAGTTAATGATACTCGATGATCTTAATGCAAGGGAAATGATACTCAATGATGTTAATGATACTCGATGATGTTAAGACAAGAAAAATGATACTCGATGATGTTAATGTAAGAGAAATGATACTCAATGATGTTAATGATACTCGATGATGTTAATTATACTCGATGATGTTAATGATACTCGATAATGTTAATGCAAGAGAAATGATACTCAATGATGTTAATGATACTCGATGATAATGCAAGAGAAATGATACTCAATGATGTTAATGAGACTCGAAGATCTTAATGCAAGAGAAATGATACCCAGATACTCAAAGGAGACACTGTAACGGTGTGCGCTACTGTAAGGAGCTAATCCTTTCCTATGTTGGTCTGTTCCGAGGTGCCATTGGCCCACAGTTTGTGTTTATGGATGTTAACGCCACACACTAGTATCGTACGGTGGCTGTTGATGAGCTGTTGGAAAGTGAAGACATTCAGCAGATGGATTGGCCAGCACGTTTCTCTGACCTAAGTTCCATAGAACAAGTTTGGGACGTTGTGGAGAGATACGTTGCAACACGTCAACACACACCGGAAACTGTCCAACAGCTGAAAGCGGCGCTGACGGAAGTATGGACGATATCGCAGGAACTCATCAGTAGCCTAGTGAGAAGTATGGACAGAGGGTGCAAATCATGCAACGACGTTAATGGGGATCATATCCTCTACTGAGGACCTCCTTTCCCGTCGTACCGTCTTTCGCAGTGATACATCTGTATCATGGCACCCAGTGCTACGTAGCCAATTCTGAATAAACTTCCACTATATCCTTCAGTATTTGCAATTGTGCCGGTGTTGTTTCCGTTATCATTTCCACAAGTAATAGAGTTTCTGTGGTTTAAATTTCACGTCTCCAGACCAATTCTGTTCAGCGTTACAGGATAAAACCTAGCTCGTCTGTACGTCTTGCACACCAGCGTATTTTAAGATACGAAACCGTTTTATTACTCACAGTGACAAAATAACTCTCGTAGATGCTGTGATGGCTATGATAAAGGAGCGTTTAATTAAAATACCTTGTTGGAAATTTTCCAAAATACTGCCAAACAGTTTTCTTTTTACTAGCTCGTGAGTAGTATCTGAGCATCGCTAATTGTTGTCTTTTTAACAGAAGATAAAGATGCTAACATCAAATTTTTAACCTATAGCTCTCGTGGTGAACTTTCTCATGTTTTCTTAGTTTAACTTTCTTGAAAGTCTGTTTTGTACCTATGACCCTTGGCGTCTCGTGATTGAGAAAGCAGGTGGATCACATGCAATGAAGTGTAGTTATCTTCGCTAAAGTAAAGATAACTACAATTCCAGAGCAGTTGGGTCATTTATTCGGATAAACCAGCTACACGCGTGGAACAAGTCAATACATTGTAGTGCTACCTCTGGTGAAAGTTAATGAATGAAAAAGCTATTTCTGTAAATTTCCAGTAAACCTATTTTAAATTTTTTGATTTAGTTAATTTAATTATACGAAACAAAAAAGAATTCGCATTATTTACATTACATTGTATTTCTGCCTGATAAGGCACCCGTTGGTGATGAAAGCTAACGTTTATTAATGTGTGTTTTTAATACGACATTAACCGGTTATTTTTGCACTTTATTATTGTTATCTACGGCCTCTAACTTAGACCGCAGATGGAGTCTTCGAGTGCTGAATTGAGCTGCAGTTCTTAAGAGTACAAACTGTATTTTTTACGAAAATTTTGAATTGGGCCCCTTCACCCCGGGCCCCGACTCCTTCCGCTTGCGGTCTAAATTAGAGTACAATGAGGTAGTATACCAAATTGGAAACTGTACATTTTACGAAAATTTTGTATAGGGGCTCTGACTCCCGGGCTCCGCCCACTTCGAAAAACCGCCTACCGTCTAAGTTACAGTACCATGAGATAGTATACCAAATTTGGTTGTTTTAAATTGAAAACAAGTAAGAGTTTCATGAGGTAGTATATCAAATTTGGTGGTTCTAAATTGAAAACTGTAGATTTTACGGACATTTCGTATAGGGGCTCTGACCCCTAGTCCCCTTCCGTTTCAAATACCGTCTACCGTCTACGTTAGAGTACCATGAGATAGTATACCAAATTTGGTGGTTCTAAATTGAAAACTCTAGAATTTACGAAATTCTACAGCTTTTGGAAGGGGTTGGAGCCCGGGGGACCCTGACCCCGGGCTCCGACCCCTTCCTAAAAACGTCTACAGTCTAAGTTAGAGTTTCATGATTTTGTATAAACATGGCTACAAATTTTGTATAATCTGTTGCAAAATTAATTCTATGTGTAATTTCCGACTTGTGTAATTTTTTCTTCGTGTAATTTCTTCCTTGTGTAATTTTTGCTGTGTAATTTCATTCCGTGTAATATTTTCCTGTGTTATTTTATCATGTAACCGTTGTGCTGTTGTTTTGTTTTCCAACCGTAGTTTGAAGAAGCGTATATGCCCCAGCTTTGTCTGTCTGTCTGTCTATCCGCACGATAACTCACGGAAAAATGGTTCGATTTCCATGAAATTTTAGTAAGTGGTAGGAGACCACCTTGGGAACGAACCCTATTGAAAATATGTGAAACGAGGTCAAAGGTCAGGACATATGAGCGGGATCCATTCAATCGCCCTTATGAGTGATAACTTACGTAAAAATTATTTGAATTCGACAAAACGTTATCATGTTATTCCGGAGGTATACTGAAACGGTTCTGTTGAATATCATCAAAATGTTGTCAAAGGTTAGAGCAAAGGAGCAAGATTTATTCTACAGCCATTATCCTCATAACTTAATAAAAAATTCTGTGATTGCGACGAAATACAAACGTTGTTCCGTAACGACCTCGGAAGCAGTTCCGCCAAAAATGTTTTTGTGGGCAATTGCGAGTAGTGAGCATGCGCGAGATTCGTTAGACGTTATTTTTGCATGATAACGTCGGTGAAAATTGCCCTATTTAGATGGGATTTTTAATTATAAAATGGCTTATGTGTGGTAGCTCTTGATAATAGATATAAGTAACATGGGTACAAGAGATTTAATTTTGATATGTGAACCTCAAACGTTATACCATGTTTTAGTCTCCTCAAAACCAAGGCCTTTTCCTATGATTTCTGGTATATTGGAAAGCGTATCATATTCAATGCATTGCATGATTTTACTAACTCATTTTTTCTATGAATAAGTCACGGTTCTGTTGCTTCTGTGACTATGCTATGGTGCTTTTGTTTCTGTGAATACGTCATGGTCCTGTTGTTTCTGTGACTATTTTATGGTGCTATTGTTTCTGTGAATATGCTTTTGTTTCAGTGACTATGCTGTTGTGCTGTTGCTTCTGTGACTATGCTATGGTGCTTTTGTCTCTGTGAATATGTAATGATCATGTTGTTTTTGTAACTATTTTATGGTGCTGTTGGTTCTGTGACTATTTTATGGTGTTGTTGGTGCTGTGACTATTTTAAGGTGCTATTGTTTCTGTGAATTTGCTTTTGTTTCAGTGACTATGCAGTTGTGCTGTTGCTCCTGTGACTATGCTATGATGCTTTTGTCTCTGTGAATATGTAATGATCCTGTTGTTTTTGTGACTATTTTATGGTGCTGTTGGTTCTGTGACTATTTTATGGTGCTGTTGGTTCTGTGACTATTTTATGGTGCTATTGTTTCTGTGAATATGCTTTTGTTTCAGTGACTATGCCGTTGTGCTGTTGCTTCTGTGACTATGCTATGGTGCTTTTGTCTCTGTGAATATGTAATGATCCTGTTGTTTTTGTGACTATTTTATGGTGCTCTTGGTTCTGTGAATAAATATGTTTTTGTTTCAGTGACTATGCCGTTGTGCTGTTGCTTCTGTGACTATGCTATGGTGCTTTTGTCTTTGTGAATGTGTCATGATCCTGTTGTTTTTGTGACTATTTTATGGCACTGTTGGTTCAGTACCTATACTATTGTGCAGTTGTTTCTGTGACTATGCTATGGTTTTGTTGCTTCTGTTACTATTCTACGGTGCTGTTGCTTCTGTCATAATGCTACCTACGAAGCACAGCCTTGCAATTTAACTTAGGCCAAACACTGAGTCACAGTCTTTTAGGAATAAGAAACGGTGGCTCAGTTTTGGGCCTACGTTAAATTTCAAGGCTACGCTATCTGGATAATGGTGCTGTTGTTTCTGTGACTATGCTATGGTGTGCTGTTCCGGTCATTATACCTATAATCGAAATATCAGTTGATTAGAAAATTGCTGTACCAGTATTAGTAGTGTGTGTGGTGTCGTCGTTATGAAAGTTTTAATGCTAGGATTTAAGCAGTTCCTACGTATCAATAAATCTCTCTCCATTTCAACGAAATAAATTCATTGCTCTTTCTTTTGTGTTTTTATGGATTCTTTTGTCTCATATCATAAGTTATTCCTGCTTAGCTTTTTCTTAAAACATAATTGTGAAGCCTATTTCTCGTCGGAATGTCAAAAACTTTGTTTAGCTTTTTATTTACTCATTTATTTTTTGCATACCCAAGTCCTTCATTATTCCTAAACCATTGTTTCTCTTGTGACAGAAGGCTGCCGTTTGTTCTTTAATAAATATTTTAATCCTTTTTTTTTTTTTGCGTGGAGGCCATTTAAAGGAAGTTCATTTGTTGAGTTTATTTTTCTGGTAATGAGATTGAGACAGGAAATGCCATATCCATCAGTTATTCATTTCACTGTACACTTTTACGCAGGCAATGAAGTAATTACACCCTGCACAGTCGATAAATCACTTGGTCTTTCTCCCACCACTCTGGTGAACAACAACATTTTTTCTCCTACTTCCAGATACTCACAATTGCTTTATTTTGTTTCTTTCCTTGTCTTGAGAAACTCCACTTTTACGGAAAAAGATGAGGAATGCGATGAATAACGTAAGAAAAGAAACGAAAGACTTTATTAACTCCGAAAGGGAAGTAAAGGAGACGGAGGTGGCGAAAGGCGAATAAAAAATTGCGTGACTGCAATATATCGTAATTCATAGAAAAGCTGTGTTTTAAAATAAGGCGAAACCCACTCACAAAGAGCGAAGATTCAACCTCATCACGGAGATAGGGAGTAAATATTAACTTTCAGTTTTATCCACGGATATCTACGAGAAAATATTCACATTTGTTTCGATGAAATTCACGAATTTATTGAGCAATATATATTTGGGCAAATTATTAAAGGTCAAAAACAAAGGGTCACGTGAGTTTCTTCGGTGTAGTGAACACGACTCTTGCCAAACGTCACACCCAGTAATTCACAGGTATTTCAAGAATTATTTTATGTATACGTAGGTACATACACTTTCTAGTCAAAAGTATCAGGACACTTCTCGATCCATAAACTCCAGGAATATGATAGGAATTAACACCTGGTTGGCCGCGCTGGTGGCGCAGTAATCTAAGCGCTGGCTTCTGACCATTCGTCCGAGATGGTACGGGTTCGGATCCCGGTGAGTCATGGATGTTGTGTTGGTCTTACGGCACTGGCTTTCTCCCTTCCCTGGAAAGAGTGACCCTAAATTAGGGACAGCCGACTGCTTATGGCCCATTGAGTTGCTTATGGTGGTCGTTAAACCCCCAATTAAAAAAAAAAAAAACCTGGTCGATCCATTCTTTGCTGCTCCACTCTGTGGGAGAAAACTTTACACTAGATTTCAATACAAGGATCGTTCAAAACGTAACAAGACTAATTTCCCATGGGGCAGAAGTGCAACGCAGTAAACATAATTTAGTGCAACGCAATAAACATACTTACATAATTTGGTGCAACGCAATAAACATACTTACATAATTTGGTGCAACGCAATAAACATACATAATTTGGTGCAACGCAATAAACATACTTACATAATTTGGTGCAACCCAGTAAACATAATTGCATAATCTACCTAAATGCAGAGGTCCCACTTTTCAATCCATTTTCCAAAGGTGTGTTCGAAGACCTTCCTGGACATGTGGTTCCCGATACCCATCACAGCATTGTTCAGTTCAGTTTTGATGCAAACCGACGCCCACGAAGTTTGTTTTTTTTCACTTCAGGGAATAGGTGGAAATCACACGGCGTCAGATCTGGTGAATATGGAGAGTCCGCCATCATGTCGTAGCTGGCACGTTTATTGCCGACAAGTAATAACAAGATTTTCCTTGTGTTCATCCGCGAAAAAGTGCGGAATTCAGCGACTTTTCATTGCCTCAACCGGCTTCTCATAATGTCATGAACGAACCAATGGACATCAGCATCACAATAACAACCTCCTCAATCGTCATTCGGCGGTCGAGTAGGTACCTCTATGGTATTGACATTAACTTCCGTAGTCGATGTTGAAGACCTACCAGAGCAACCAGTGTGGCGCTGTAACAACGCGTCGTCACGTGACTGAAGTTGCAGGTGTTCCGACACAGGCAGCTGCATTTTCCTGTGTGGGTTTTGTGATGTGCCTGCCCAGCAGGACGCACACGACATAAAGGCAGATAGCAGTCAGAACGAACGTCCGCGTAGCTCAATTGCTAGAGCGACTCATTCCGGAATGAGGGGACCCGGGTTTGAGCCCCGTGTTGGACAAAAATGACGGAGAAATTTACTTCGTTATAATGGCGCCCGAACTACCCAGATGACCCGGCCGTTCAAGATCTCGCAATGGTGTGATGTTCTTACCACACCGCGAGAGAGGAAAAATAAGAGAATCCCTTCTCCAGCGCTTCGAAAAATAAATGTGTGTGACGTTGCAGTTAACACACCAGATTGACTGGGAGTTCTCAAGTACGTTCTACAGCAGATGGCTGCTTGCGAAGATTCATGGTCACGGCTGACCCGTGGGCCATGGCTCCTGCCCTCGTTCGGAGGGGGAGGGAGATGTGACGTACCTGCCGTGCAAGACGCACACGACGTAAAGGCAGATAGCAGCAACAACGAATGTCCGCGTAGCTCAGTTGGTAGAGTGACTTATTCCGGAATCAGGGGACCCGGGTTCGTGCCCCGGCGTGGACAAAAATTACGGAGAAATTTACTTTATTATACAGGGTGATTCAGATTAACTATTCAATATTTTGCATGGCGGTCAGGAACACAAAACCAAACAATAATAACATAGGAACATGGGGTCGCAAATGCAAAACAGAGACGCTACACGGTCACAAAGACAGAGCCAGTTATCACAACGTTGGATGAGCAAAATGATTTAATTCTAAGGCTGCCGTGCAACGTTGCTGCAGCGTCAACATATGGGCAGGTATGGTTACCGACTGTCTGATCTGGCCCTACGTATTGCCATCGAGACCGGATGGACACAATTACCTCATCTTCCTGCAAGAGGTCCTGCCGAAATTGCTGAGTGATGTACCCGTCCAAGTGTGACAGCACATGTGGTTTCAACACGACGGAGCTCCTGGGCATTTTTCCAGCAATGTTCGCCAGTATATGGACGCAACATTTCCGGGGCGATGGATTGGTCGTGGTAGACCCGTTCCATGGCCACCCCGTTCACCTAATCTGTCCCCCATTGACTTTTTTGTGGAGTTATTTGAAAGGCATGGTGCGTGATACCCTGTTGATTCCGACATGGACGTGGTGGCACGAATCGTTGCAGCAGCTGGAGTTGTTAGTGATACACCAGGCATGTTCGCCCACGTCCGCCGGTCGATGCGCCGTCGCTGTGAAGCGTGTGTTACTGCGCAAGGCCGCAACTTCGGGCACTTCCTGTAATGGTACTGTGAAATGTTAATTGCTGTCCAAAAGTCTGTTAAAATCTTGTCTTATATTTTGTAGCCTTAGAATTAAATCATTTCGCTCACCCAACGTTGTGATAACTGTCTCTGTCTTTGTGACCGTGTATCACCCTTGTTTTGCATTTGCGACCCCATGTTCCTTTGTTATTATTGCTTGGTTTTGTGTTCCTGACCTCCCTGCAAATTATTGAACGGTTATTCTGAATCACCCTGTAGTTTGTTTTGGCTCTATGACGCGAGCCTTGTTACTTTTTGAACGACCTATGTACGTTACTGTGGGAATTCTTTTGAATTATGCCACAAGAGCATTAGTCAAATGGATGTCGGGCGTATCGGCCCAGCTCGCAGTCGGCGTTCCTGTTCATCCCAAATAGTTCCATGGGGTTGAGTTTAGGACCCTGTGCAGTGTAGTCAAGTTCTTCAACACCCATTTCATCTAGCCATTACTTGACAAGACTAGATTTGTGAAATGGGACATTGTGCTGTTGATAAAGGAAAGGGCCTTCGTTGTACTGTTTCCAATGTCAGTATAACAGAAGTTTCGAGGGTATCATTATATGTGGCAGCGCTAAGATTTCCAAACATTAGAACTAAGGAATGCAGCCCAAACCATGAAAAAGAGTCACGGAGCATGGTGCCTCCTCTACCAAACTTCACAGTTGGCACACAACACAGTCGCGAACGTAACGTTCACCTGGCATTCTCTACACCTAGACTCTTTTGTCTGACTGACAGATGGTTAAGCGCGATTCGTCATTTCAGAGAACGCGTTTCCACTGCTTAAGAGTCCATCGGCGCCGAGTTTTATACTACTCTCAGAGATACTTGCCGTTGATCATGCAGTTGTTAGGCTTGTGTGTAAAGTCTCGACCATGGAAGCGTATCCCCTTCGGGTCTCGCATTTTATGGCGCTGGAGTTACTTTCAGTGGCATTTTGGAACTCGGTGGTAAGTGTTGCAATCAAGGACAGGCGAAATTCTCGCAGCACCCACCTCAGCACATGGAGGTCCCACTCTCACACTTTACGTGTCATAACAGGTCGCGATTCCGCTATTGTTGCTCCTGAGCGCTTCCAATTCAGCGTGGCATCACTCAGAGTTCATCGCGGCAGCTTCAGCATGGCGGAAATTTTCCGAACTAGCTATTTGCTAAGATGACATCGTATGACCATGCCACGTTGAAAGTCACAAAGCACTACCGTACGGCCTGTTATACTGTTCATGTTGGGCCATGATGTTTGCCAGGCCACGTTTTTTTATACCTGTATGGGTCATGGCTGTTAAGTATATGGGCAATTTCACTACTCAAAATGGACGCTCGGAAAAATTTGAACATACCATGCCTTTACACTATGGATCTTCCTAACATATGAAACAGAACGTGATGCGTGGTATAAATAATACAGAACATCTCGCCAAGCATAAGTCAGAGTCCAATTGAGAGTCGGAAGGAGCAAAACGAGTGAGTGATCTGAGAGCCTTTGAACATGCCATTACAGTTTACAGTAAAAGTGACGTTTTGAGCATCTTTCGGAAGACCGTAGGCCTACTCGTGACCAATTCACGCACAAACCGTGCAACGATTGTGCGTGAAAATGTCAACCCTAGCAAGTATTTACCGTGAATGGTGCAATACGAAAATACCTTTATAGCGTAAAACCCCATTTGCTGGTAGTGGAACTCGAACCCACATCTCCATGTTTTGGAGCCAGTTGTCCTCCAAAACAAACTACACCAACGAAGCTTGTCGCTGCAACTTCGCAGTCTTGAGATGTGTGTCACCTCATGAGTTACGTAGGTCACATACATCCCACACTTGAGAAAGAGCTGGGACGGAATCGCAGGCTTCTGGTTCAGCCAGCAAACCGTGCTGGAAGAAGCTGACTGTAGAGGGAAGAATTCTGATTCATTCCAGACGATGTGTGAGCAAAGTATCACACATTTTTCGAAACACTGAACAAGGAATTTTCATTAATTCCAGACGACGTGGGGAAGATACATCACACGTTTCTTATTAACCTAACGGTCCAGGTTTCGAGTCTCTGTTCGGACTCCAATACAGCATGAAAGCCCATTTGCCGATGATGAAATTCGAACCCACGGCTTCTCGTTCCGGAACCAGTTGTTCTCTCAGGTAAACCACACCGACTAAGTTTGTCGCTGTGCCTTTGCCGTCTTGAATATCAGTTACCACTGAGGTGGGTACGTCAAAACTTCAAGCAATTGGAGATCCTTCGGAGGAAAACAGCTGTTGAATCAGAGATTGATAATGAAACTGACGTCATGGTAGTCTAATGTTGTAGCCTATTAGCGTCATGGGCCGATATGTGGTGCGTTCGTAGATTACATTCGGCATACCAATGTTGAATTATGCAGTGTTTCTTCAGGAAGTCGCCTGTTAGTTCGCTATCACGATTTAGATTCACCCGATGTTTTCGTACTCAGAATCGCCGATTTATGGACGCTTTTGCCTGACGCACCAATTACAGTTGACCTTTGGTAGGGTTGCACGTGAAATAGCCAGCCGGGAGTATGGCCGTCTGGGAGATACTACCTTTGTTACTGTTATTTGTGAAAGCCTAAGAAATCAGACGTTTCTAAGATTTTGGTACCTGCACACGTTTCGTCAATTATCATGCCACGTTCAGTGTTGCTCAGATCACTCGTTTTGCACTCCGAGTGGAGATGAAAAGCTTATGACCAGCAGCACGACCGCGGTTACTCGTGGAATGAAATTCTCTGCGGATGGTGCGTGTACATACCGAGGTTCCAGCATTTTTATTCACCTGTACAGTGAGGTCTTTAGCAGTACTCCGTCGATTAGCTGTAACGACTCTCCTGAGGCTTCGACGTCCTCTATTACTGATTTTCTTTGGTCTGCCGGCACGTTTTGCTGCTTCAGGCACGCCATGTGTCTTCCACTTATTCAACACATTCAAAACAGTTGACTTGAGTATGTTTAAACGCCTCTCGGTTTCTCTTATGGACAACCCATTAATATAACACCCAGCAATATTTCCTTTCTCTAAGTCAGTTCTCTTCCGCCGCGACATTTTCACTCAACCTCACAGTGCGATAATCGCGGTCAGCTGCAGGCTTGTGTTTATACCGTTTGCAGCTGTACCGCGCATCTTAACAGCGCAACGGATCATTTCATTGTTTTTGGAAGGGTGTCTGGTGACCGTTGTCAATATAGTGTATATCAACATGCACACACACAAAATACTACTTTATTGCGTACGTGGGTCATAACAAAAGTTCTGCACGTTGTCCATTTTTGAGAAAAGTGTGAAGTAACCGATAAAACTTACTTTATTGCCGTTCAATGTACTCCTCCGATGCTAATCACAGCTTGCCGGCGGTGAGGTAGGTCCTGGTTAACCCGTAGTACGCCATCTTTGTTCAACTGTCGTGTTACTCGGGTCATATCCAATGACAGTTCGTACAGCGATTCGTATCGGATGCAATGGAGCCGATTTTTTAACTCTCGAAAAGGATCGAAGTCGGGTTGGACTGAGATCAGGGCTATATGGTGGGTAGGACAAAGTTTCCCGTACTGAAGGTGCACCATGACACATTGCGTTGTCGTTCAGTAAGATTGCTCCTGCTTCCAACAAAGGTGGGACGATGTTGACGAATTTTCGGTCTCAACTTTGTCCTTCAGAAAGAAAGTGTGCTTCGAACAAGAGTCCCTTCCCCACAAACGTCTTGTAAGGCAGTGTGGAATCTCTGCCTGCGTTTTCTCCCAAAGAGTTCCTATTTTCAGGTACGAGCGCTGGTCTTACGCTGTGACTCGACCTGAGGAGCGGCACGCTTCCATTTCAAAACTATCCCACGTCCATACAGGAAAAGATAGCACGTTGTTCTGGCACCACTGCGTTTCTGAGAGTGCGAACTTGACATGACCCAATTATTTTCCTTATTGTGTCTTCCGTTTTAGATTAACGTGTGCAGAACTGTTGTTATGACCTTCGTACACCTGTCCCCGTCATATTAATGTGTCACTCCAACACGTAAGATGCCATGTGATCGAAGCGTGCTGTATAAATCAGGAAGACTAGCTCGTCACGCGCCAGTTAGCGTCCTACCGAAGGTCGGATGGCCGTGTGTGGGTATGGCGTAAATCGAGAGAACACTATTTACCACATAATACTGTTCCTACGGTCAAGTCTGGAGCTGGCAGTGTTCTCGTGTGGGGGTGTTTTTCGTGGTGTGGTCCCGGCCCATTTGTTATCGTGGACAAACCTGTTAACCAGCACGTCATCCTCAATATTCTGGACAATTATGCCCTACCAACTCTGTGGCAATAGTATGAAACCGAACCTTTTTGGTATCAGTAGAATAATTCACCGAGCCATAAAGCAAGGACTATTACGGCGTGCTTTGACGATAATTCCGTATCGTGTGTGGACTGGCCAGCACAGAACCGTGATCTTAATCACAAAGAGCACCTATGGGATGAATTAGAGCACCCATGGGATGAATTAGAGCACCCATGGGATGAATTAGAGTACTCATGGGATGAATTAGAACGCCGCATCAGAAGTTTAGAACCAAGGCCTACTACTAAGCAACAGTTAGACGCAGAATTATGTACTGAATGGAAGCGCATACCTATCGCTGTGTTCCAAAACCTTGTCGAGAGCATGTCTTGAAGGGTCAGTGCATACATTAAAGCCAAAGGTAGACCGGCACTGTAGTAATGTATGTCAATAAATCCTATGTTGTGTTTCTCGTGTAGGTGTCCGGTGACTTTTGTCAGTATAGTGTATATACTGTGGGTGTGTGTGTGTGTGTGTGTCATCATCATCATCATTGTCAACCATTATCGATCCAAGGATTATCAACCATTATCAACCATTATCAACCATTATCCTCCCCAAGCTTCCTCCACAACGGTCTGTCTTGTGCCAGTCTCATCCATGTCACTCCCGCATGCGGGAGTGACAAATATATATATATATATATATATATATAACACAGGTAGTGACCATAGATTGGTGAGATGTAAGATGCACCTCAACAATAAACTCGAACGTGTCAAGCTCATAAGACAAACAAAATGTTTTGACATAACCAACCTAAAAAAACACCATAATACCTTCAAGTTGGAACTGAAGAACAGATTCTCTGCTTTAGAAGGCCTAACATTGGAAGAAGTGGATATTTCTGAAGTTAACAGAAAAGTAACCAAAGCTCTTATGGAAACAGCTACAAAATTAGCTGGGTCTAAGAACAAGTTGCATGTGAACAAATTATGAGGAAAAACCAAAATGTTGATGCAAAAAAGTAGAGAGATGAGGACAACTAAGGAAGGTGTGACTTCCAAAGTGGAATATATAGAGCTATGCAAGACAGTACGAAAAAGTATCACTGCAGACGTAAGGAAATTCAACTGTGAACTAGTGAGGAAAGCAATTGAAAACAACCAAAGCCTAAAGATAGCAAAGGGACATCTCAGTAAGGGAAGAAAACGGATTATGGCACTGAGAAATAAAGATGGTTCTGTAACAAGAAATAGAGGCGAAATTTCGACAAGAGTGAAAGATTTCTACTCCAAATTATATGAAAGGGATGATACATGTACTCCAGACATCGTGAAAGGTACCAGTACCAGAGTTCTTCCAGTCCTCCCAGCAGAAGTTGCACATGCAATCAAGAACATGAAGCGGGGAAAAGCTCCAGGAGAAGATGGAATTACTGTAGACATCATACAAGAAGCAAGTGGAGAAATCGAAACAGTACTCGCCCAAATTTTCACGCGATGCCTTAATGAAGGGAAGATTCCTGAGGATTGGAACAACGCTACAATGATCCTGCTACATAAATAAGTTGACATTGAGGATCGCAGAATCTACAGACCTATCAGCCTCCTCTCAGTGGTTTATAAAATCTTCACTAAAGTTCTTTCACACCGCTTGAAGGTAACACTGGACATGGCTCAACCGAGAGAACAAGCTGGATTCAGGAGTGGCTACAGCTCAATAGATCACATCCACGTACTGAGAGAACTAATTGAAAGAGCGAGGGAATATGAACTTCCATTGTGCATGGCTTTTATCGATTATGAAAAAGCCTTTGATTCGGTGAAACCATCAGCAGTTACAATGGCTCTGAAGTCCTGCGGTATTGAAGATGCATACATTAATATTACTAATAACATCTATGAAAATGCAAGTGCAAAGATTCGGCTGTTTGAAAATACAACACACATGAAAATTCGAAAGGGAGTGAGACAAGGTGACACCATATCTCCGAAGCTCTTTAATGCCCCATTGGATAATGTCTTTCAATCACTGAACTGGGAAAACAAAGGGATAAAGATAAATGGAGATTATCTAACCCACGTTCGTTTTGCTGATTACATAGTCATTTTTGCAACTACCCCATCAGAGCTGCAGAGTATGATCCAGGAACTTGCTGACAAGAGTAAAGAAGTGGGATTAAAAATGAACTTTCAGAAGAGAAAAGTGATGTTCAATGCTTTTACAAGAAATGAAGATTTATCGATGGATGAAGAAAAGCTGGGGATAACAGACACGTACGTTTATCTTGGACAACAGATAACAAGTGAGGGTCAGATTGATGAAGAAATTAATCGGCGTACAAAACTTGCGTGGGGAGCTTTTAGAAGAAACAGCATAATTTTTAAGAGCAATATGCCATTATGTCTTAAAAGAAAAGTGTTTTATCAATGCATTCTTAAAGTACATACGTATGGTGCAGAAACGTGGACCTTAACTAAAAGAGACGTACAAAATCTGCAGACAACTCAAAGCAGCATGAAGAGGTGCTTGCTTGGTGTAACCAGGAGAGATAAGAAGAGGAACTCGTGAATCCGAAAAATGACAAGAGTGGAAGACATCGTGATCAGAGTTAAATCCCTGAAATGGCAATGGGCTGGGCATACTGCCAGAAGGACAGACCATCGATGGACAGCTGAAATTTTAGATATTATTCCAAGGGACAGGAAAAGACCCAGAAGAAAACCACATGGAAGATGGGTGAATGAAATTCGAAAGTATGCGGGAGTGACATGGGGGAGACTGGCACAAGACAGACCGTTGTGGAGGGAACTTGGGGAGACCTTCGTCCAGCAGTGGATTGATAATGGTTGACAATGATGATGATGACGAAGATATATATATATATATATATATCAGTAGTAATCCAACAGAAAAATTATATGTTTTCAGTAGTTATCGAACAGAAAAATTATGTTTCACACAACCTACCTGGATTATTTCGAAATATAAAAGCTGGTAAAAGCACCTAAAATTGACATCGCTATCAGTTGCACTAAAGAGTGAATGATTTTAGATGGAAGAACCTTTAGAAGTGCAGAGACCCTGACAAATACAAATACAATATGCTGCCCCCTTAGAAGGGAAATTGTGCATCTAGAAGATCGTAAGGCATCTTAGGGGGAAATAGCGCATTTAGAAAATTGTGAGGAACATTCCTAGTAACACTGCTTATATTGAAGGTGGTCTCCGTTAGAAAAAATATTTTCGTTTATACTCACGTTGAGATATTAATAAACAATTTGCCGTCAAGCATATATATATATATACGTAACAACAGTGACTCCTCACCACGTATGACAATGTTCTTCAGAATGCGATTCTATTGAAGCTATAGCTTGAAGCGATTAATTTGGCGATAGTAGGCATCATTATCACCCGTATTGTTAAGACACCAGCTGCAAGCCAAATCTGGTGCAATAGCTTTGGTTGAATACCTCGGTAAGCTATTCAACGTGACGGACAGGTTCTTAGAAACAGTTGTTAGTTTATAACAACAGTCTCCTAGTCTTTGTTTACCTATTATGAGTAGTTTCTCTTTAAAAGGTGTTCACATTTAACAATGGAAATAAATGTTCAGTAAAATTTGCTATTTTATGTACACAAACGCTGCCTCTCCGTTTTGAAATCAATCCGTGGAAAATAATGAAGAAATTGCTCTCAGGTAGTTGGCGTACACAATGGGTTTCATCGTTTCCTGCATATTTTTCACGATATTTAACAACATAAAAGTTAACTATCATGTATTTTACATTATATGAGAGTCGGACTTGAAAAATGCTAACTGAAACTACAAAGATAACTTGCTTTGTACTGTAAAACTGACATTTTGGAAATTTTAATTTGAAGACAGAAAATAGATTTTGTAAAAAGTATATGTCTCGTCGTTCTGCTCAGGAGTTACACGTAACCTTCGCAAATATGACACACGTAACCCACGAAAATCTGGGAATGGAGAGCACGTCTCTTTTTTTTTTAAAAATTAGCAAGTAAGAAATGTTTCACAACATTGCAGATTTAGCTGTCTGGAAAATTCTTAGCGATTTGCTATTTTTACCCACAGACAGACAATAGTGCGCATGGAAGTTTTGAGAATATTCATGTTTATTCGTATTTCCAATTTAACTAAACGTTTTTAAGACACAAAAAAAGAAATAAAAAAGTTTCTTCGTGATTATCCCTGTTCCATTGAAAAAATAGTTTTCCAATTGCATCCATGGGAACCAGACATGTGGCAAATACAAACACATATTCATATTACCAGAGCTTAAATATCCACGAGGAATAGCGCCAAACTATAATAAACATATTTTTTTTTATTTTGATATTACAGATATCTTTCCATTCCGATTTCTACATAGCTGATATTGGATAGGGTAATTATCACGCTTTTTATCTTAAGAACATGTGCAAAAAGTGTACAGGGCGTTACAATATTATCTTTACAACTTTGACCCTCAATAAAACAGAGACGGAATAAGAGAACAAAAATCGGTTTATTGTATATTGAACAGCACGTTCTAAAGCTTGTTGGGATTCTAGTAGAGTGTGTCAGTGCACCCTCATCGACGAACGAAGTCCGTCTCACTCGGACATCCAAACCCTAGATGCGGGGGATGGAGATACAGAGACACAAGTGAGCGTAGGTTCAGATGAAATTTTGGTACAGTTTAGAGAAATGAACGAGCTCTTGGACAGTCCCAACACCAGAGTGTTGCAAAACGTGAAGGGCCTCATGCGACCAATACTTGATCGAATACTTGAGGCCCACACCAGACAACTGCTGGAGATAGAGCACCTGAAGGGACAACTAAAGTACGAGGAAGGAGTGAGCAAAGCCCAGCAAGACAGCGGACTTCCGCTGATGCAGTCAAAGCAAAGCCGAAGGCCGATGGAAAGAAATTCCAAACAAAGCACACACTTCTGGCGTTTAATACCGAAGCAGAGGTGACTTCAGTCGCCGAACTGAAGGATGCTTCCAGGCAACACTCAACCCGGTAAAGCTGGGAATATGAATTTAGAAGGTGAAAGGAGTGAGCAAGGGAGAAATACTGATCGAATGCTCAAAGGCTTTAGAAGGGGTGGAAAAGCTGATCGAGAGTTACAAGCAGCAAGGTGACTTGGGCCCTTACTATGAATTGAGAAGACCGGTGAAGAAACTACCGAGGATAATCGTGTACGTGGACCAGGACAATGAAATAGAGGCTGTCCACAAGAACTTTCTTCGACAGAATGATTTAAATGACCCCGAGAGGTGCAGGGTGCTCTTCCCCTTCCGGGGTAAAAACAAATCTAAGACACACTGAGTGATTGAACTCGCCCCAGTGGGCTTTACAGCCCTCATTAAAAAAAGCACAGTCACACTGTCCTGGAGGAATCTTCCCTGCCGGGAATTCCCGAGAGAAACCCGTTTCTTTAAATGAAACGGGTTTGGGCACCGCAAGGCCAAGTGTCTCGTCGTTTTAGTGAGCTGCGCCCGCTGCGGCCGAGCGAGCCTTAAACACTTGGAACTGCCGCACCGAGCTCCATAAACACTTGGAACTGCCTCACCGAGTTCCATAAACACTTGGAAATGCCCCACCAAGCTCCATAAACACTTGGAACTGCCCCACCGAGCTCCATAAACACTTGGAACTGCCCCACCGAGCTCCATAAACACTTGGAACTACCCCACCGAGCTCCATAAACACTTGAAACTGCCCCACCGAGTTCCATAAACACTTGGAACTGCCCCACCGAGCTTCATAAGCACTTGTAACTGCCCCACCGAGCTCCATAAACACTTGGAACTGCCCCACCGAGCTCCATAAACACTTGGAACTGCCCCACCGAGCTCCATAAACACTTGGAACTGCCCCACCGAGCTCCATAAACACTTGGAACTGCCCCACCGAGCTCCATAAACACTTGGAACTGCCCCACCGAGCTTCATAAACACTTGGAACTGCCCCACCGAGTTCCATAAACACTGGAACTCGGTGCCACAACTGCCACCGAGCAAACAAGAAATTCCAACTTAAACTGGATTGTTGTCACTCCAGTTTGTACCAGGACTGTCCTAGTCTTAAGCGAGAACTGGATCAAATGCGCAACCGCATAAACTACGGACACAATGAGGGTCGCAACCCCGGCCTAACAGAGCCGGGGTTGCGTCCCTCATTGAATGTCTAACGCTGAATGTGCGTTCTTCTGTGCCTACACTGTGCTGAACCGAAGGTGTCAATCTTTTAATGTGTCTCGTTTTTGTCGGTTGTTTCGATTTGTAATGAAAATGAATTAAATGCCTTGTGCCCAAAAGGACTGTTCGCGCAGCAAACGAATCTCCCAGGGAAGTCTCGGTGGTTACACGGTCCATCGAGTACGACCTCCTCAGTTCGCACCACCTGTAGCTGTGTCCGAACGTGAATAGCGAGTACCATTTAACTCTGCAGAGTCCACATTTGGACGGAGTAGACTGATAGATTCATCTTACTTACCCTCAGCATCATGAAATAATGCACTGTATCAAAGCCTGCTATGTATGCTCCATCTATGCCATGTAGCGTTGTGTCAGTATTTGCGTAGTATGTCACACATAGGGGTGTACAAAGCATCACTATGAATCATCAAGTGATAAATAACACTTCAATATATTAAATTGGACAATCATTCAGGCTCTGGAGTATCAGATGGATAGATATGCCTTGCTGTGGTGTGATTTTATTTGGTTGGTTGGTTGGCTGCTGGTTGTTGTTTAATGGTGCGGGCCTCGTTGTGCCAAAGAGCGAAATGGTCTGCTTCTTAAGACAGTAACGTTGTCTCTATTTCAACGTGTTCCATATAGTAACGTTTCGCTTCACACGGTGTTATGTGGGGATGCAAATCAAGCCTCTTCAGTCTCCATGGAATATTTCACGCTTCACTTCCTGCCATGGAGTGATGTTTCACGTTGCAATATGTATCATAGAACAATGAAGCACAGTTAGCTATGTTAAATAGAGGGACGTTCCGCGCTCCACTACGTAACACAGCTTTATATGTCTCGCGTTTCTATCCTCCACGGAGTACTGCATCATGCTTTTTAAAAAATTATCGAGTCTCTTGTGTGTCTCACCATGTTTCATTTAGTGATACGGTTTCATAGATGTATAATACCTCTATGGTTTCTTATATCAATTGTATTAGGCTTAATGTTGTTCCATTGAGTTTTACATCAAGCATTATTCGATTTCGTACTTCACGGCACACAGTGGAGTGATTTGTCACATTTCACTATTTTCTGTGAAACAGTGTAATGCTTTTCATTATGTTGCAGAATGCAACGGTATAGCGAAGAACATGTTCAGTATGAAACCCGCAGAATGTGAGTTGTGGTATTTCAAAATATCCACAGAATGTCCCCTGGCGCCTAATTCTGCACAATCTGAATGATGTAATTTAGAAGATGCTTTGTTATCCCGTGAGCTTATCCTTCGTGGTTGAGACCAACTCAGAGGTCATTAAATGCAGTAAATTTTTCAGTATTGTTGTCGTCTGTAGCATAGGACTAAAAATTTAAAACTCTATGTACAGCAGTCGAAACTAACATCAGAACACAATATACACCGAAGAGCCAAAATATTATCACCGCCTGCAAAATATGATGTTGGTCCTCCATGTGCAACCAAAACAGCTCTTACCCGGCGAAGCATGGACGCTACAAGATTTCTAAAGGTGTCTTGTGGTATCTGGTACCAATACGTTGCCAGCAGATCCAAAAAAAAAACGTTTTGTTAATTCAACAAAATTTTTTATCGATATACAGTCAACAAATGTTTTTGTTGAATTTGCAAAATTATTTTGTTGAAAATTATTGCTGATTTAACAAAATTAATTGTTATCACGAGAAAACGTGTTGTTCATTTAACAAAATGATTAGGTCGATTTTTGAGAATTTGTTTGACCCAACAAAACATATTGTTATCATGACAAAATGTTTTGTTGTTGCTGAAACAAAACATATTGTTATGGTGACAATAAGTTTTGTTGCTATAACTATATGTTTTGTTGCAGCAACGAAATATTTTGTCAAGATAACAACATGTTTTGTTGGATCAAGCAAATTCCCAAAAATCGACCTAATCATTTTGTTAAATGAACAAAACGTTTTGTCGTGATAACAATAATTTTTTTTTAAGTAAACAATAATTTTCAAGAAAATAATTTTGCAGATTCAACAAAATTTTTTGTTGACTGTATATCGACAAAGTTTTTTGTTGAATTAACAAAACGTTTTTCTCAGTGTGGGAAACGAATTTACCAGAAGAAATAATTTTTCATGGATATATGGTATGCATTGTAATGCTATTATTGGCATATTTTCACTGTATTCCATGTAACAACTTCCTTCAGAAAATTTGAACATTTTCATCGTCCTGGAGCTGGAATCGAACCCGCACCTCACGATTTCCGATCGAGCATGCCAGTCATTATAATACCCAGGAAAAGAAAATTCGAAGCAACTGAACGTAGATATCTGTGAACGCTACGATTACGCTACGACGGGGCAGGAATAGCTTCGACTAGGGCAAACCTGAAGGTTCTCAGATATCTATGTTCTGTTGCTTGGAATTTCCTTGTTCTGGGTAGTGTAATGCCTAGCTTGCTTGACCGTAAATCGGCAGTTGCGGGTTCGATTCCCGCTCCAGGACGATGAAAATTTTCATGTTTTCTGAAGGAAGTGGTTACATGGAATACCATGAAAATATTCCAATAATCGATCCTTTAACACTTGTTGAGCAGCCGCAGATCGGATTCAATATTCCAATACAAATCGCAGTTGCTCAATTGGACTCATGTGTGGGGAATTTGAAGGCTGGAGAAATACCTGGAAATCTTCCTCGTGTTCCGCGAACCATTTTCGCTCAATCTGGGAATTTTAGTATGAGACATTACCGTGCTGGAACAGAGCACTACTAGAGGGTAATATACCATCACTGCAGAACAGGTAACATCCATGAAAGGATGTTACCTGTTCTGCAGTGATGTTTAGGTAGGTTGTGGATGGCAAAGTTTCCTGTACCTGACTGATTGGACCTAGGATTTCTCAGCAGAAATTTACCCAAACCATTATATTTGCTTCACCGGAATGTTTTCGTTTCATGGTGCATCCCATTGCCAACAGTTCGTTAAATAAACGACGCATCCGACCGTTCGATGGTGCAACAAGAAACAAGATTCAGCGGATCAAACGAGGTTTTCCAATTATTCAGTGTCCTGTTCGAGTGCCCATTTTAGGCGCTTTCGGCTGGTTAACCGCGGTTATTATAGACACTTCTGGCAGCCTGAGGTCACGCAGCCCCGTTTTCAGCATTGTTCGATGCACTGCGTGATGCGAAACATTACTCCCATCACCAGTACTCATTATCGGTGAGTTGCGCCATACTGCCTCTTCTGTTGCTTCATGCTATCCTGGATTGTCTTCGCTCACTTGTAGCATCGATAAGCTGTAGTTGTCTCATACCTTGCTGGTGGTTCGCGGTATTTTCTTTCTCGTAGTACTTTTTCCAGATAATAACCACGGATGACCATGAGCACCCCACAAGCTTTGTCGTCTCGGAAATGCTCTGACACAGTTGCCTGGCCATTGCAATTTGGTTTTTGTCAAACTCGCTTAAGTCCCCCAATTTTCCCATCTGAAGAACAAGAACAACACTGATTAACAGAGCTGATCATATGGAGAGGACTTTAGGAAGGGAGTGTCTGACCCCAGGTCGTAAACAACCCTTTGAAATAGGAAGATGGACATTTAGGCTAGAGTGCCCGATAGAAAAGTGACACAGATGCGAGGTAGAAAGGGACAGGAAAACGCCCTTATTTATTACCGGGTGGCCAGTACCCGGGGCCCGACGGCTTAACGTGCTCAACAGACTCACGGTGGTTATTTAGTGGTTCGAGCGTTCGTACCTGCCTGGGATCGAACCTGAGGTTTCTCCGTGGCAGACCAACCATTATATTTGCTTCACAAACTTTGACCACTAAGCTATCCGCGGCCCTCAAGAAAAACGAAGCTGACTTAGTAGTAGTAAAGTAAATGTAACACGGAGAGACCTGCGATTTCTCGTAGAAATTCCTTCCACAGATGCTTAGACATCACAATGTACTTCAGTTAGAAATAATGTAAACGTCTTTCCACTTCTACATTGGAAAGACGGCAGCCCTCTATTTCCAAATATCTAGACAAATACTTCGAACTTCCTCATATCTACAAATTTTGAAGATGACAATCCGATTTTTGGTGTAAATGTGACAAGGATGTATAACGAAGTAAATTTCTCCGTCATTTTTGGTCTACGCCGGGATTCGAACCCGAGGCCGCTTATTCCGGAACAAGTCGCTCTACCAACTGAGCTACGCAGACGTTTTATTCTGATTCCTATCTGCCTTTATGTCGTGTGCGTCCTACTGGCAGGTACGTCACATCTCCCCCCCTCTCCCCTCCGAAAGAGGGCCAGGGGCATGGCACACGGGTCAGCCGTGACCATGAATCGTTGCAGGCAGCCATCCACTGTAGTACGTGCACTTGAGAACTCCCAGTCAATCTGGTGTGTGGAATGCAACGTCACACATTTTTATTTTTCGAAGCGCTGGAGAAGAGATTCTCTGATTTTTCCTATCTCGCGGTGTGGAAATTACATCACACCATTGCGAGATTTTGAACGGTCGGGTCATCCGGATAGTTCGGGCGCCATTATAACGAAATAAATTTCTCCGTCATTTTTGATCTACGCCGGGATTCGAACCCGAGGCCGCTTATTCCGGAACAAGTCGCTCTACCAACTGAGCTACGCAGACGTTTTATTCTGATTCCTATCTGCATTTATGTCGTGTGCGTCCTACTGGCAGGTACGTCACAGATGGTAAGTTCGATAATATCCGAAAACTTGAAAACTCCATCGTCCTGGAGCGGGACATGATTCCAATTTCATGTCCTTGGAGCGGGACACGATTTCTTGGGACACGAGCGGGGCTCGGGTCCTGCTCCAGGACGATGAAATTTTCAAATTTTCGGATATTATCTGACTTACTATCCTTGTCACATTTACACCAAAAATCGAATTGTCATCTTCAAAATTTGTATTATATGGTGTAAAACCGTATTTCTTTCAACACCCCTCATATCTGTTGTATAATAGCAACGAATCCGGCCAGGAGCTCATTTTTGTTTTGGTTTCGTGAAGGTTAAAACTGTTTATGTAAACATTCCGCGGAAATAGAAAAACGCCACGGGTTTCAATCGCTAGAGCCAACAAAGTGAAAACGGAATTTTATTTCAACCTGTAAAGAAATAAACCGTCCCTTTCCAGACCCTTATCCAGGCATGTTGTTTCATTTGTAATTAATCAAAGCATCCGGTGGCAGGTGGAGTTTTTAATTTCACTCGTTGAATTTGGTCATCTGATTATTTAACAAGTCAGTATTCCCTTTTGCGAGACGAGAAGATGTTTTTAATACAGGAGCAAAACCCTAAACCCTCTAGTTCCGGGACGGACCGGCTCCGTGCAGAACTCTAGGATAAATACATCACATACAGTATGTACAAGTATGTCTTATGCGGGACTTAAATCCCGGGACACTCGTACGAATGGTCAAAGTCCAGCCCTTAGAACAATGAGCCACGGAGGCTGCCAGTTTAAAAGTAAATCACCGGTACAGTGATTGTTTCATAACAAACAAATAACAAGAAAAAGAACTTAACATATTGTAATTATACTAGCAATGCGAATTTCTTGGAGTAGATTGTAAATTAAAGCTTCCAAGATTTCGCACATCAACCAGATAGTTTTTTCAAGGAAGATAGACAGCTAACTGCTGTTAGATGTCTGTGTGACGCAGTTAGCTGTCTACCTTCCTCGAAAAATTCCATCTGGTTGTTGTGCGAAAGCTTGGAAAGTTTAATTTATAATCTACGCCAAGAAATTCCGATTACTACTACAGTTAAATAATTTTAAGTAGGGCTGTCGGGTTTGATCGATTAATCAACCGATTAATCGATCCATTTTTTAGTCGCCGATTACATTCTTCAATTTTTTAATCGCCGATTATTTCCTTCTTCCGATTAATCCGTTACTTAAAATTTAGTATAAAAAATAAAATTCATTAGGAACTGTTGAAAAAAAATGCATATAGTTTTGAATTTGTTGAATACACCAATTTGTGCTCGTGTCTTCACTTCTTGGAAACTAGACTTTTCATGGCGATGGGAGTTTAAATCTGGCAGTCATAACTATCAGAATCGTCTGGACACAATTTTCCATATTTACGACATTCAGAAGTCAAGAGTGTTTAATGAATTAAAGAGAACTTCTAATGTGAGTTTAACTGGAGATTTTTGGACCTCGCTTGCCAACGACAGCTACTTAGCAATAACAGTACAATGGATTGACAATGAGTGGCATTATTCTGATGCAACTCTTCAACTGAAATAGGTGATTGAGAAGCATACTGCAAATCAGTGTACAAATGAATTTGAGGAACACGTTGAAAAATTGGAACTAACGGACAAGCTTGTTGCCATCTGCACTGATAATGCCAGAAATATTTTACTTGGCGTTAAAAGATCAAGTTTGACAGTGTAAGATGTTCGGCACATACTTTACAGTTAAGTATAAATAAAGCTTTTACATTCGCATCGATGGAAAACGTTCTAGCTAAATGCCGAAAAATTGTAGAACCTTTCAAACACAGGTCACATTTAGAGGCTACACTCTCGTCTAAGCAAAAAAAAATTGGTCTTTCTGACACTAAGGTGCTACAGGACATCGTGACACGCTGGAATAGTACCTACATCACGGTGGAAAGTCTTGTGGAAGCTAAGAACGCACATTCTGGTAGACAACGCATCGAATACCCCTATACTAACAACAGTTGAGTAGGAAGTGCTTAAGAAGCTAATCAGCGTATTGAAACCTTGCTTGGAAATCACTGAAATACTCGGAGGTCACAAGTACGTAACTGCCAGTGTTGTAATTCCTGCTTTTACTCACCTCAAAAGCGCAATGAGACTGTTCGATACCGACCCAGCATATATTTGCATATTTAAAGCTAAGTTTCTCGATGATCTGAAGGAAAGACTCAGTCAAATGGCCTTTATACGACAAAAGTACGAAGAAGCTACTGCCCTTAACCCTCGATTCAAGAGACTACGCTGTATACCAGAAGAAAAAAACCGAGAGCTAGTGTGGAACATAATTTCATCCAGCAGCACAAATCAGCAGCTGCCCTTACACCAAGAACAAAGTAATGTGCAACAGAAACGAAGAAAACTATGTTTTGAGAATTCGTCGATTGCAGAAACAGAAATAAAGGAATACACAAATGTCAGCACACCGATAGAATTAGAGCTTCAAGTTTATCAGAGCTTGCCTGAACTCTACGACGATTTTACAGAACCACTTCAGTCAGTGATGGAAAACGCATGCATTACAGTTTCCGTTGCTTGCTACTTTAGCAAAACGGTTGTTGTGCATTCCAGCAACGTCTCAGCCAAGTGAAAGAGTGTTTAGTGCCGCTGGTATTGTTGTTAACATACTTCGTACTTCGCTTAAACCATCCAATGTTGACAAGCCCTTGTGCCTAAAATCTTAGCTAAAGCAGTGAGTGCAAACAAGGTTTAAGGTAATTATTATTAATTTGTATTACTGATTTTTTTAATAACGTAGAGCAATGAATACAAATAGATTACCAGGCTACGATACATTCAACGCCCAAACTTTTTAGACAACGGATTTGGTATCCATGTTATTATAGACTAATGCATGATGTAATTTATAGTAGTATGTTTTTTGTGACACTCGACCAAATTACCTATTAATCGATATCAGTGGTAAAATACACTACTGGCCACCGAAAACGCAACATCAAGAAGGAAGCATCCGATTCGCCTGAAATTCGCAGCATGCGTCGCCCGCGAGAGGACATGCAAACGATTAGCATTGCAGGGCATGTGCAAATCATGTGCGCCCGGCACGCCACAGAGAAGCACTATAAGAAGGGTGCACAGAAGGCGGGGTGTAAGTAGTGGAAGTGTGTTGTGCTGCCGGACTTGTGCGTGGGAAGCTTCCTGATGACTCATCGCAGATTACGGCAGTCATTCCAGCACGTTTCGGAGTTCGACACAGGACGAATTGTGGACTGTCGCGACAGCGGTTTATCGTACCGAGACATCGGCGCCGGTGTAGAACGACATCCAGCCCCAGTGATGCGAGTATAGATTCGGTGGGTGCAGAATGAACGGACGGACAGACGTGAACGATTGCCGCAGCCGCGGCACACCACCGAGCTAGAGGACCTGCATGTTGTGCGGCTGGCATTGACGGCTCGCACCGCCACATCACGAACATTAGCGCTTGAATTAGGGTGTGCTGTGCACCAACTCTGTGCACAACGTCGAACGTACCGTTCGACGTCGTCTGCAGGAGCGGAGATTTGTCGCACTGCGCCCATTGCTCCGATTACCATTGACGTTACACCACCGGCGAGTGCAGCGGCAGTGCGCCGTTGAACGCCGCACCTGGACTACGGAATGGCACGACATTGTCTTCTCCAACGAATCCCGCTTCTGCCTTCAACACCACGATGGTCGGATACGTGCGTGGCGGCACCGCGGCGAGGGACAGTATGACGCCTGCACTATGCATCGTCATACCGGTACGTCGCCTGGCGTTATGGTTTGGGGCGCAATTGGATATGACACCCGCACCCCTCTGGTATGCATTGCTGGTACACTGAACAGCCACCGCTACATCTCCAACGTTTTGGAGCCTGTAGTCCTCCCTTACCTGCAAGACCTGCCAGCGGTCACGTTTCAACAGGACAATGCGCGCCCGCACGTGGCCATGCATCGTGCAACAATTCTGAATGGCACACCAGGTGTCACTGCTGCCGTGGCCCGCCCCGCCTGTTCTCCCGATTGGTCGCCCATCGAACACGTCTGGTCGCTGATCAGCAACCGAGTGGCCCGGCCAGCACCACCCGCGGCTACGCCTGATGAACTGTGGTAACGTGTGGAAGCAGCCTGAACCGACATACCCCAAGCCCACATCCAAAGCCCCTTTCGTTCGATGCCGCGGTGTGTAGCGGCCGTTATTGCCAGCCATGGGGGACACACGAACTATTGATGTCTGCGTGTTCCGCAAGACGCACGGGACTGTAAGTTCAATCGTTTCATCTTTGTATCTGTTGCTATGTGTCCAGTAAATCTGGCTTTGCTATCTCGTGTTCTTCTTGGTGTTAGTTTTGTGTGTTACTTTTTCGGCCCTGCCGTAATACAGAACTTGACGGAGACACGTCGCTTTTCAATCTGTGAGAGACAGCCATTTGAGACCAAGAAAAACAAACTGGCGGGTCTTGACATATCTGATTTGGAATTCTCATGTCAAAATATGTCTACGTAAGAACAGATATGTTCACTTTACGTATGTACAAGAACGTCACTTGAACTGTACGTGCATTAAGAAATATGAATAGTCCCGTTTCTCGTAGAACAAAACTTTCATTCTAATTCGTGACGTAACGCAATCAGTTAAAATCGCATGCTGACTTCATAGTTCCCTATTTACAATGATAGCGTGATTCGATGTTGCTTCAGCTAAGCTTCATCGAATGATCTCACAAGTGAATGAACATTGCGTTCCTACCATTTTAGATTTCATAGATAAGATTTACCCTTTAGCGCAGACATGCCGTGCTATTTTAGACGAAAGAACAGCCTAGCTGACAGAAAAACTATTTCCTCGTTAATTGGAAAAAGAAGAACGAAAAATCATGCAAACTAAGTCTTCGCAAGATTAAAGATTCTAGTAGGTACAGGTCTCCACGCCCCCTACCTACCTAAAAGTCGCAGGCGCCAGTTGGGCTAATTTTCCCCAGAGAAATTATACTCTTTCTAAAAGAATGGAGATATCATCCAAGCTTCACGCAACGACGTACTATCTCGTTGCTCCGAGAAGCAACAAACGTGCACGCAACATCCAATGCACACTCGTGATAAACTTCATGTGCCTCCTGTTTATCACGAAATTATTTATTTTTCATGGACCATAATATAAATACGTACGTTGCGACTAAAATATCTGAGTACATGCTGCGAAAAAAACAAAAAGCCATTGCAAACTGAAAAAGCAGCTACTCAACTCTGAATTATTAAATTAGGAGAACAGAAAATAGCGATTTCGCTTGCAAATCGATTTCGAGACACTTTCGAAGTGAGACTATTATTTACAGAGCAGGCAGTCGGAATGCTTTGGAAACGAAAATATCTTTTGACATTTAAAGAGGAAAATGTGTTCTCCAAGAATTTCAGTAGAAAAAAAAACGGAAAAGAAAGATAAAGATAAATGATTTTGCACCAGTTCTGCAAAACTTCAATTGCTTTACAAAAACAAAAGACATCTTAAAGTGGTTATCGAGCGAAGCCATTTGCGAAAATGCCTAGGGTTTTCAGTAAATAATCATAATATTTAAAAAAAACGGCATCTCTATTAATTATCCAGATTTTGATGATTTTTTAAAAATATTATCCATGTGATACAACGCACTTATAGCAAACACTCTCCAAAAACTGAACGGAAGAAATTTTCTGACATGCGTTCGGGAATCATGCCTTTTGTTTTCTTAAAATCTTTATTTGACGAATGTAACCGTTTACACCCCAGCTCCTACTTTAAATTTGGAAATTAAAATAAATCGTAGAAAGCAATGCTAAATTTGTAAGGCGGATGAAGAACACGTTTATTAGGTGTACAAATAAGTTTTAAAGCGTTTCCTGTGTGACGTATACCGCTAATTTACATATCCGAGACACCCCCCCCCCGCCCCCGCGTTATTGTCATGGGACCGTAACTGGTCCAGAGTATAAAATGCGACATTTGCCCAACAGTCAAACGCACAAGCACACCGTTAGATGAAAGATGGCAAGCGATACTGAATTTATTCGACATTGAATTCGTTACGAAATTCATCCAGGAAAAAGTGCTGCAAAAGCATATGCATCGATCTGTTCTATTCTTAGGGAGAATATTGTATCGAAAAGCACGTCTGAGTTTTGGTTTAGACGGTTTAAAGTAGTTTTTTTTTTTTTTTTTTAGCGATCGAGAACGTAGCGGAAGGTTTCACATGAGGAACTGCAAGCACTGCTGGAAGAAGATTCGGCTCAAACGCAACAAAAAAATTTAAAGCTTTAACTAGCTGAACAACTGGGGGTAACTCAAGAAACCATTTCCAATCGTTTACGCACAATGGGAAAGATTCAGAAGAAAGGAAAATTCGTGGCACATGACCTGATCCAGAAGAACAAGGATGAGGGTGTCATGAAGCGATTGAATCTGTTGAGTAAACAACACAGAAAGTCTTTCCTGTAGAAAATCGTTACGGGTGATGAAAAGTGAATATGGTACGACAATATCAAACGCAAAGAACACTGGGTACACCCCGGTGAAGCAACGACTTCGACACCGAAACGCAATATTCACTCCAAGAAAGTTCTGCTGTGCAGCTGGTGGGATATGAAAGGTGTGCTCTATTATAAATTATTAAAACAAGGTCAAACTGTTACTGCTGATCGCTACAAGCAACAAATGCTGCGATTGAACCAGGGAATCTGTCGGGAACGTCCATTCACAGGCAAAGGATTGCGTCCCGTGACATTACTGCATGACAACGCTAAGCCGCTTGTCGCGAAATCGGTCAAGCAAACGTTATACACGCTTCGCTGGGAAGCTTTGGAGCACTTGGCGTATAGTCCCAACATACCCCCTTCAGATTAGTATTTGTTCCGATCGATGCATCATGGTTTTTTGGCTCAGTGGTCTAAGCGATGGCCTCTGATCATTCGTCCGAAAGGGGTCCAGGTTCGAATCCCGGTGAGGCATGAATGTTGTGTTTGTCTTACGGCACTGGCTCTCTCCCTTCCGTGGAACCAGTAGCCCTAAATTAGGGACGGGCGACTGCTTATAGCCCATTGAGTTGCTCACGGTGGTCGTTAAACCTCCAATAAAAAATGGTTTGTCTGTTGCACGGTTCCGGACATGTGACGAACTGCAAAAATGGGTTGACGACTTCAGCGCGTCACACGACGAAGTATTTTTCACTTCTGGAATCCATCAGCTGCCCGACGGATGGCGGAAGGTGATAGATAAGGATGGCGCATAGTTTTATTCGTAAAGGTATTGTTGTTTTCTCTCACTTTACATGTTGTCTTTTCTTAAAACGCTTTAAAACCTATTTGTATACCTAATAACTGTAATTTTGGCTGAATAATTGCATCGTGCATGTCTAATTCAACTTTCCTCTGAGTTTCTGTGTTCCCACGTAAGTGTTTCTCCTATTTAACTACTTTCTCTCTTAACACACATGTTTCCTCTAGACGAGCTTCTCAAAGTTGGCAACCTGACACTGGAACAAAGTTCAATTAAATATAAATAAAAGCAAACACGATATATTCTTATGAAGTAGACTGAGCTGCGTATTAGAATGTTATGGCACACAATAGCTATGTTAATAAGAGATATGCTGTTGGAGGAGCACTATTTGTTATAAACAGATTACAATAAGTATTGCTGATTTGATAAAAGTAGATTATATTTGATGAGACTAGCTATAATTCTCAAATGTATATTAATTCGAAATAGTAGCTTGAAGTCTGTTCACCTTTTTATTACAGGAGAGGTATTACTGATCTGCTAAAAGAAGGAATGAAACGACATTAAACTTTTAAGAAGAACCCTGTGATTCATGAAACCTGGACCATACTGACTTTCCAGTGTTCATGTCATTGTTTAATTAAGCTTTCAGCTATGACTTGTACACCTACTATAAGAATATAGACTAGAATATAATACACTCTATTAGAATTCAAGGCTAAAAGGGTAATTCACATTGTTTAATTCATCTAATTCCTTAAAACTTTTAATCCTAAAGTCATCAAGCCTTTATTATTCCATAATCGACAACGCCATAACCAACATGAAGTTATGATTTTGCTCATTCCGTGGGATTCGGCGTGCATACACCTGTCACATGCAGATGGTCATGAAGAATAGTTTATGTCCCTCCTACAGACAGTTACAAAATCTATGCTAGCTGTCCGTCTGTTACACGTCGGTCCTCTCTCAGAATTGTAGCAATAGTGTTAAAATTTTCCGCAGTAACGGCACATGTTGGAGCACCAGGTCTGCCTTCCATTTGGATTGATTCTCGGCCATCCTTAAACATCTTATACCACCTGCGTGCTGTATTAAAGGGAAGTGCTAATTCACCACGTGCTTGTTTAACCCTTTAAGCGGGCAATGTACCTGAACCAAAAGGTGATCAAAATTTTCTGCGCTCCTCAAACAGAAATGTTCATATAGCGGCCGGCTTTTACGGAAGCTACGCAAAATAATTCTTGTCCTCCTCCTTTCTCAGCAGTACCAAGCATAAACATGTAATCGATGATAAGCGCTATCTTCTGGTCCTATGTTCTCAAGGCAAAATGAGGAAAGGCTAGTTTCCCTGAAAGAAACATTATGCCAAAGGGTAGAAACGGGTTACATAAACATCTTGTCTCACATTTCTTAGGTTTGTTGCCTTTGCCATAACACTTTTGTAGGTATTCTGTCAGAACGGGTTGATTCCAATCCTTCCAAACACCCATTTTGAATAACAAGAAGTTAGTAAAATCATGCGATGCATTGATTATGATACGCTTTCCAAGATACCAGAAATTATTACTCAAGTTATTACTCAAGTTATGAGAGAAATGGCTGTGGAATAAATCTCACTCCTGTTCCATGACCTTTGATCCCATTTCGATGATATTCAGCAGAACTGGTTCAGTATACCTCCGGAACTACATGATAAAGTTTTGTCGCAATTGATGCATTTTTACGTAAGTTATGACACATAAGGGCAATAGACTGAATCCTGCTCCCATGTCCTGACCTTTGACCCCATTTCGCCCTTTTCAAAAGGGTTCGTCCCCGGGTGGTCCCCTACCACATACTAAAAGTTCATCGAAATCGAACCATGTTTACTGATGTTATGACGCATAAAGGCAATGGAATGGATTCCACTTTTATGCCCTGACCTTTGACCCCATTTCGTCCATTTTCAATAGGGTTCGTCCCCAGGTGGTTCCTTTCCACATACCAAAATTTCATCTAAATCGAACCATGTTTACTGATGTTATGACGCATAAAGGCAATGGAATGGATTCCACTTTTATGCCCTGACCTTTGACCCCATTTCGTCCATTTTCAATAGGGTTCGTCCCCAGGTGGTTCCTTTCCACATACCAAAATTTCATCTAAATCGAACCGTTTTTACGCAAGTTATGACGCATAAGGTCAATGGAATAAATCCCGCTCTTATGCCCTGCCTGACCTTTGACCCCAATTTGCCAATTTTCAATAGGGTTTGTGCCCAGGTAGTTCCCTACCACATACTGAAATTTCATCGAAATCGAACCATATTTACGCACGTTATGACGCATAAAGGCAATGAAATCGATCCCACTTTTATGGCGTGACCTTTGCCCACTTCACCCATTTTCAATAGGGTTCGTCCCCTGGTGGTCCTCTACCACATACTAAAATTTCATCGAAATCGAACCATATTTACGCAAGTTATGAGCATAAGGTCAATTCAATGGATCCTGCTCTTATGGCGTGACCTTTGACCCCACTTCATCCATTTTCTAAAGGGTTCGTCCCCTGGTGGTTCCCTACCACATACTAAAATTTCATCGAAATCGAACCATTTTTACGTGAGTTATCGTGCCGACAGACAGACGGATGGAAAAAGCTGGAGCATATACGCTTCTTCAACCTACGGTTGGAAAGCGTAAATAAAAAACAGTGGCTGAAAGACGAACAGATTTCAAGGAAGTGACTCACCAACGGGAAAGGTTTCATGTCGCTGTGGACAGTGACGTCAGCAAGACAGTTTCAGTTTTGTAACTACCATTCAGAGACACACACCTCCCAATTTCCACTTGCAACTTTTAAAGGTAGAAATACCCTATGGCTTCACATTGTATACAAAAATTGATGCACTAAGTATTCAATGCTAAATCTTATATTTACAAGTTAGTAAAATCATGCAATGCATTGATTATAATACGCTTTCCAACATAACAGAAATCATTACTCAAGTTATCATCACTCAAGTTATGAGAATAATGGCTGTGGAATAAATCTCGGTCCTGTGCCCTGACCTTTGATCCCATTTCGATGATATTCAACAGAACCGGTTTGGTATACCTCCGAAATAACATGATAAAGTTTTGTCGCAATCGAAGCATTTTTTCGTAAGTTATGATGCATAAGGGCTATGAAATAGATCCCGCTCCTGTGTCCTAACCTTTGACCCCATTTCGCCAATTTTCAATAAGGTTTGTCGCCAGGTGGTTTTCTACCACATACTAACATTTCATCGAAATCGAGCCTTTTTTACGTTAGTTATGACTCATAATAGCAGTGGAATGGATCCCTCTCCTATGTACTGACCTTTGACCCCATTTCGTTCACTTTAAATAAGGTACCTTCCCAGGTTATTCCCTACCAGATACTAAAATTTCATCGAAATCGAACGATTGTTACGCGAGTTATTGTGCGGATGGACGCAATCACACAACGTCTGACGTAATGAGGCAAATGGGAATCGCGACCATCGCTCGCCACAAGTGTGACGTCTTAAAACTTTAATAGGATCCACACACAACGCGTGACGTAATGAGACAGATGGCGTGACCGCGCGCCAACATTCTCAAACGTGGCGAGATTGTTACGTCATAAGATTTCTAAGCATTGGTAACATTAATGGAATAATGGATCAACGCCATCACTAAAAACATTATAATTCGGGGTGGTTATTTAACCCACTGAACCAATTCTCCAAAAGTCGAGATCAAGCTAAATCGATTTCTAGTACCAGAAAACGGTAGGTTAACGACTTTCATCAAAATTCTTAGAGCTGTTTTCAAAATAAGGTGGACGTCAAGTAATTTTGCTTCCTATATTTCCAATGGAAAAACTTCTGTATACATTTTCTTCACAATTAATGCATTCCCAAAGATGAAAATTTGAACATCGATTAAAATATCTTCATGTTATAACTTGCAATACTTAATATTTTCTAAAACATAACCATAATTATGCAATTCAACATTTGTTTGTCTAGTGACTTCATGAAAACACAGGGCGCGCCATCTTTTTTCTGGACTATTAATGCGTTCACAAGGATGAAAATTTGCACATTGATTAAAATAGCTTCATTTCATAACTTGGAATACTTAATATTTTCTAAACCATAACCGTAATTATGCTATAAACATTTTTTTACCCACGACGTCATCAAAGTACAGGTCGCGCCATCTTTTCTCTGGTTTCAACACAACCAAAGGAAAGGTTATTGATTTTTAATATGATTATGGTTATGTTTTAGAACATATAAAGTTTTCCAAGTTATAATATGAAGTTATTTTAATCGATGTTCAAATTTTCATCCTTTGGAACACATTAATTGTGAAGGAAATGTTTACGAAACTTTTTCCATTGGAAGTGCAGGAAGCAAAATTACTTGACGTCCACCTTAATAATATAGGATAAGGGCAATGGAAGGGATCGCAATCCTATGTCCTGACCTTTGACCGCATTTCGTCCATTTTCAATAGGGTTCGTGCCCAAGTGGTCCCCTACTACATACTGAAATTTCATCGACATCGAACCATTTTTACGCAAGTTATGACGCATAAGGGCAATGGAATGCATCCGGATCTTATGTCCTGACCTTTGACCCCACTTCACCCATGTTGAATAGGGTTTGTACACAGGGTGTCTCCTACCACATAGTAAACTTTCATTGAAATCAAACCATAGTTACGCAAGTTATGACGCATAAGGACAATGGAATGATCCCACTCCTACGTCGTGACCTTTGACCCCATTTGTCCCATTTTCAATAGGGTTCGTCCCTAGGTGGTCCCCTACCACATACTAAAATTTCATTGAAATCGAACCATTTTTACGCCAGTTATCGTGCGGACGGGCGGACGGACAAAGCTGGAGCATATACGCTTCTTCACCTACGGTTGGAAACCGTAAAAAATTAGTAAGGCTTTCTGATGCGCAGGTTCACTCGTTCACGAAGCGTTCGGACCACTTCTTAGGTAGCAAATATATTTGTTCGAGCTGATTCTCATACCATTTTACTAACCACGAATTAATTATTTCCAGCCGGTTGAAGGATTAAGCATTTCATAAGCTTCAGTTGACGTTTTCTTGAGATGGAAGCAGAAACTCAGATCCATATATTGTTCACCGCGTGTCAGTTCCATCATAACGTACGCGAATCTGAGCTAGTGATGCCAATAATTCGAAACGAAATTCCCACACACTTTGTTGAAATTTCCCGCACCAAACATTTGCCTGATAGTTTTGCGTGAGTACCACCAAGACGCAAAATCAGACGACGATGTCAATGATATAAAATTACGGAACATATTATTAACGACCTTCAGTTGTGAATACGCATCCAGTTATATGTAATCGACACTATTTCCACAAAGTTTATTACAACGTATGCGGGCATTTTCATAAACTATAATGAAGTATCAATTTTTAACTGGGAGGTATGAAATGTATAAAATAAACTGAAATTCGGTCAAACATTAACAAATATATTGTATTTTCCACCTCATGGTATACTCTGGGTTTTAGTTTCAACAAAAGAACTTAGTTCGAACAGGGAAACGGGCTTTGGAATAAAATGTTGTTGATTACCAGAAAAGAAAAGTTTGAAACCCGTTTTAATAGTCTTTTGAAACTTCTGGCTTGCATTAAAATTATTACTTACCTTTTGCTTCGTATTTGACAATTGGACTGCATATATGTTAATTCAAAAAATTGAGTTCAAAACAAATAACTTTCAGTGAAAACACTTGTCTCTGAAAGAAGAAAATCCTACTGAAAATTTTTAAATAGGGAATTGTTGCTCGTTAGGACCATACATGAAATTAATACGAATGGTAAGACTACACAGTGCGAACTGTTCTGAGTTTCTACAGAAATTTCAAATTCAGTAAATATAAACAGATCTGGCTAATAATTCAGTGTGCCGTGCCAAAACGTGAAGTGTGTTACACTTCAACTTTTATGGCCTGGAAGCTGGACCTGCTAATTGCTATAGATAGCATTCAATGGACCGTAACCCAATTTTTTTCTCTTTTTTGACTTGACGTTATTCACAATTGAAAAAATGCGTTCAACCACAGCATCAGATTGAGAAGAACGTGTCGGACTGCAATGCTTTTAGGGAGTAAGGTAAAGGTTACTAGTAACAATAAATGATTAAATATTGAGACTAATATGGGCAATATTTATGGAGCTACACGCCAATAAGTGGTGTCTCTCAGTATGGTTCATCGGGCCGCAATGTTTGCTCACACAGCATGCCAGACGTCTCGACATGGAGCTGTACGGATTCCTAATGGTATCCTGCGATAAGCCATCCCATGCAGCTCGAATCTTCTCACGCAATTCCTGCAGATTGTGCGATAGGGGTGGAGTGTGGACAGCGCGTCCAATAGCACTACACGCACTTTCAATCGGCAATGCGGCTGGCAATGGCAGAGTGTTTCAAGAGCTTACCTTTAAGGCAAGCTCTCGAAACAGCAGCAGTATGCGGACGAGCGTTGTCCTGTTGGAAAATCACAGCGGAGTGTGAGTTCAGAAAAGGTAAGGCCACTGGTTGCAGGACCTCATTAACGTAACGTTGGGCTGTGAAAGTGACTGTAATGAACACCAAAGCTGATCTGGCATCCTAGGCAATTGCACCCCACACTACGACACAAGCCTTCTGGACGTGTTCGTCCAGATCAACCAGATGGAAACTTCCATGAAAAAGCCATCTGGCTGATGTCTGAAAGCTTGGAAACGCTTATGTGTCAATAAATCAGAGCACTAGTACAGTGTTACTATTTACTACTTAACCCTTTAACGGCCATGATCCAAAAATATTGTATCACTCTAAATGTCCTAACGTTTGAAACTGTCTGTTGTTTCACTTTTTTGTATAGTAACAACAACAGTGACTGAGGGTGACTCCTGCTGATACCCCATATGTCCAAAACATTTGAAGTAAAGATAAGAAATCCAACACACTCTAGAAAGACGTTTCTGGCGTCTATGGCCGTTTTCACGTACGAGCGTTTTCGGCGTTATATTCGACGTTGTAGGATTCTCCAAACTAAAACAAAAAACGACAAGACCAATTTAAAAAGTTTCCCGTACATGAGATACTTTTACTTAAATATATATTATGTTTTGTGGTTGTTGTTGTTTGTTTTGGGGTTTAACAAATAGCATCAGAAACCCTTGATGCTGTACGGTATCGCTCTTCCCTAATTTAGTACCACTGGTCCCAGGAAGGGGGCAGATACCCCCGCAGACAAGCACATTGTCTCATTCGGAACTCGAACCAGGGCCCATATCGAACAAGTGGTCCGAAGCCACGACTTGAACAACTCGGCCACCGGGATGGCTAGATAGTATGTCGCAGATTTTGTTCTAACAATAACTTCTGCTTCGGAGTTGGATGTCTAGCCAACTACCATAGTGTAAGTTATGTATCGACAGTTGCTACATATTCAAATGCTCTTGTTTACCTTGTCAGTGTAATTTTCATGCAGCCAGTATGATTGAAGATAATAATGTAACAATTCCTTCTCCGGTTTTCGCGTCAGCTCTGCAAGTATCATCATTACCGTATGACAATACTGACCATCAAGATCACTTACCTCCGCCACAACTACCATACATACACTGAAGAGCAATTGAATTAGAGACAGCTGGTGTTATGCAAATGTGGCGCTGTGGGCGGCCCTGTAAACGGAAACGACATGACGTATGCAGTGATCCGACAATATAAGGAGTGATGCGACAAGAATCAGTAAGAGTCGGAAGCAGTATGGGTAAGACGAAGGATCTAAGCGCATTTCATCGTGGGCAAATTGTCGGGCCCAACGAACGGGTCACTCCATCTCGGAAGTCGTGCAGGCACTGGGATTTTCACAAGCCAGTGTGTCACGGATGCACCGTGAGTACATCGGGGCCAACTGCCGTGGACAACAGCGTCTGAATGCAAGGGCCAACTGCCGTGGACAACAGCGTCTGAATGCAAGGGCCAACTGCCGTGGACAACAGAGTCTGAATGAGCGGGGTTATCGTCGGCTAGCTCGCATTGTAACAGCGGATAGACTGGCCACAATGCAAGAACTCAATCGGCATTTTAACGCTGGTACACAAAAACGTGTAAGCAGCCACACCATCCAGAACCATCTCCTCGCTATGGGGTACAGAAGCCATCGTCCCACGAGGGTAACGCTGCTGACCGCACATCACAGGGTGCAAAGATTAGCATGGGCACGAGAACATCGCCACTGAACCTTAGACATGTGGGAAAATGCTGCCTGGACTGATGAGTCGAGATTCACGTTGGTACATGCGGATGGCAGGATACGAGTACCGAGCAAACCACATGAAGCGACGGATCCTTCTTGCCAGCAGGATACTCTTCAAGCTGGTGTGGGGGGTATTCTCGTCTGCGGACTGTTTACGTGGATGGAAATGGGACCCCTGCTACGTGTGACATCGTCCCTCACAGGTCAACCTTGCCGGAATATCCTGGTCGACCATTTGTTCCTGTTTGTGCGTCTTCAACATCCCACTGGGGACCTCATCCTGCAACAAGACAATGCAGCTCCCGAATTGTATCCGAATGGTTGGATGAACACTCCACCGACGTGACCTCGCTTCTTTCGCCAGCTAGGTCACCTGACCTCAATCCCATAGAGCACATCTGGTGATGCCATCGAGAGATATGTTCGAGGCTCTGACCCCCTCCATGAAATCTTCGTGAACTGTGGGAGTTTGTTCAGGGGTCGCGGATCCGTATGGCTTCCCAACACTCCCGGTGTCTTGTCGAATCCATGCCGAAACGAATCGCCGCCGTCATCAGGGCGAAAGGTGGTGCTTCACGTTGCTAGACAGGCATGTCTAATTCAATTGCTCTTCAGTGAATTCCTTTTTCGGTCCCCGTGTAGCGTTTTGTGCTACACTTTACAAATTTTTGGTTCATACGTAAGTTTATGCCGTTTTACTTCCCGAGTATTTCCTAGGTCAGTAGTGACGGTGCAAATGGCCAGTTGTATATAAAAATGTAGCCAGTAATATCGTGTATATAAATCATATTGCATTGAGTGATTGTGACCAATGTTTTTTTTTTTTTTTTTTTTTTTTTGATTGGAGGTTTAACGACCACCGTGAGCAACTCAATGGGCTATAAGCAGTCGCCCGTCCCTAATTTAGGGTCACCGGTTCCAGGGAAGGAGAGAACCAGTGCCGTAAGACAAACAAAACATCCATGCCTCACCGGGATTCGAACCCGGACCCCGTTCGGAAGAATGATCAAAGGCCATCGCTTAGACCACTGCGCCACCGGGGCGGCCAATGGTTTTTTGGGTTTCAGGTAAGGAAACACGGAGTGTCAAGTAGAGAGGAATGAACATTGCCGACATCTACTACTCTACGAGCTTAACAAGGGATCCCCAGCCGCCGAGGCTACTCGACAGATTTGTGCTGTGTATGGGGAGGATGCTATTGCTCCGAGGACAGCCAGCAAATGGTTTGAGCGGTTCCGAGGAGGCAATATTGACCTCAACAACTCTCTACGCTCAGGTCGTCCATCTCACTTTTTGACGATCTTTTGAACCATCTCATCCACTTGGATCCGCGTCTAACCACACGCGAATTGGCCACTGAGATGGACTGTGATCAGGCCATAGTATTGCGACACCTGGAACGTAAGGGAAAGGTCCGGAATTCGGTGTCCTGGGTGCTTCACACTCTCACCGAAGAGAACAGGAATCAGCGTTTTGCCATGCTCCTTTTTTACTCGCCCGTTTTTGCGAATGTTCTCAGCAACACAAACCCTTTCTGTCAGGTGTTGTTACTGGACATGAAAAGTGGTGCCTGTACGTGATTTTCAAACATCAGTGGGAATGGTTAGGCTCAAACAAGACGCCACACCACGACCAGAACATGATCTTCATCCTGCTAAGGTCATGTTTTCTGTCTGGTAAGACATGGAAGGTATCAACGCTGCACTCTATTGCGAGTAACTCCGCCGTGTGGAAGTGGCAATTCAGCAGGAACGGCCACATCGGCGCCGTGTCCTTCTCCAACATGAAAACGCACGTTCTCACAGTGCACACATGACCAAAATGGCCATTCAGGGAATGACATGGGAGATCGTTCCACATTAGGCTTATTCCACAGATGTCGCTCCTTCAAACTATCACCTGTTCCGATCTTTGTCCAATGCACTCCGTGGCAGAACTTTAAACATATATGTTGATCCCCATAATTTCCTTGATAATTGCTTCGCAGCAAAACCTTCAATAATGGCATCTCAATAATAATAATCACACCCATAATTTTTTCAATATGAATAATCACATCCATCCAGACGTTGGGACATAATTGTAAACGATGTGGGATGGGAATATAGAGTTCATTTATTCCGTTGTCCCTCCTGATGCAATACATTCCTGTAGTGCGGTGAAAAAATGGCATAAACTTATGCATCAACCCAACAGATCTTCCTGAGATATTATCACTGCCCTTCACACCATGGATGATCATATATTTTTATGTTATCAGTGATAATGCCACAGCAAGGTCTACTTCTAAAGTTAAGATGACAATCTTGCGAAGCCATAAAATGGAATATACAGTAGCGAACAAAAGTATTTGGCGAAATACTTTTTCGACCATAGTTTTTTTCTGCTGGACCAAATTAGGTCATTTTGGGATATGATATGTGTTATTCAGTTGTAAACATGACCCATATGCAGATGGATCGGAAACCTTAACACAGATCAGGTACCGAGCTTAATCGCAAAGATCATACAAATTGACCAACAAAGTAGGTGTGTATCACATTCATTTAATGCAACGATAACAGTAAACAAGTACGATAAAACGACAAAACAATAACTAATACTTAGTGGGATAACCACGAGACTTAATAACAGCTGCACAACGGGCCGGCATTGAGTCCACTAGCTTCTCGACGGTGACCTGTGGAATTAGCGCCCATTCTGCAGACAGCTGGTCGAACTTCTGGGCCCTATTCCGGCAGGTTTTCTTAGCACATCATCTCTCCTGCTCCTCCCACATGTGCTCGATAGGGTTGAGGTCTGGAGATTGGCTTGGCCAGTCTAGAAGTGTGACCTGTTGCTGCTGGAAGGCTGCATTTGCTACTCTGGAAGTGTGCTTCGGTTCGTTGTCTTGCTACATGATCCATCCGGGTGGCATGTTCTGGTTTGCCCATGGGAAGACAACGTTGATGAGCATGTTGGTGTAGCGCTGGCCTGTCACTATTCCGTCAATCTTGATGATGGGGCCCCATTCCATTGCGAGAGAAGGCGCCGTAAACCATGAGCGATCCTCCTCCGTGCTTGACAGTCGGCTGAATTAACTGGGGGGTGAATCTCTGGCCAAACGGACGTCGTACGTAACGTATGCCATCACTTCTGAACAAGTTGAACTTGCTCTCGTCGGTGAAAAGCACCTTACTCCAGTCCGTCACGGTCTAGTGTCGATGACGACGCGCGAACGCGACTCTGGCTCCTCGATTCTTGACTCCGATGAGTGGTTTCTTGACGGGGCGTCTTCCATTCAATCCACCAGCAATGAGACGACGGGAGATGGTGATTAGCCTGATGTTCAGGTAGTCGTTGTCGCGAAATTCGTGGCGATGTCCACAGCAGTCAAGGTGGGATCAGCACGAGATCGACGGAGGATGCGTCTATCCTGACGCAACGTCGTGGAACGAGGCCTACCACATTGCGGACTGTTCTCGACGGTTTCCGGTCTTCTTATGACGTTGCAGGATAGCTGAAATGGACTGGTGTCGGATCTTCAGGGCCCTTGCAATGTCGGTGACGCGCATTCCGGATTCCATCATGTTCACGGCCGCCGGGCGAGCTTCAACAGGGATCTCCGCCTTTTTACCCATTTCTGAAAACCTAAGATTGACTTATTATTACTCTACACATCACAAAACCTACAAAAATTACAAGAAAATCATTAATACATGCAGCAAACAAATGGATAATAATTGGCGACTCTTGAATATGGCCCATTATGAACGACAAATTCGCTCTGAGCGAAATACAAACTACGCGGTATTGTAACATACGAATCAACGCATGTCATATCCCAAAATGACCCAACTTTGTCCAGCAGAAAAACATTATGGTCGAAAAATTGTTTCGCCAAATACTTTTGTTCTATACTGTATACACTGCTGGCCACCCAAAATGCAACATCAAGAAGGACACGAGATAGCAAAGCCAGATTTACTGGACACATAACAACAGATACAAAGATGAAACGATTGAGCTTACAGGCCCGTGCGACTTGCGGAACACGCAGACACCAATAGTTCGTGTGGCCCGCATGGCTGGCAATAAAGGCCGCTGCACGCCGCGACATCGAACGAAAGGGGCTTTGGATGTGGGCATGGGGTATGTCGGTCCAGGCTGCTTCCATACAGTGCCACAGTTCATCAGGTGTAGCCGCGGGTGGTGCTTGCCGGGTCACTCGGTTGCCGATAAGTGACCAGACTTGTTCGATGGGCGACATATTGGGAGAACAGGCGGGCCACGGCAGCAGTGACACTTGGTGGACCGTGAAGAATTGTTGCACAATGAGCGCCACGTGCGTGCGCGCCTTGCCCTGTTGAAACGTGGCCGCTGGCAGGTCCTGCAGGTAAGGTAGGACTACAGGCTCCGAAACGTCGGAGATATAGCGGTGGCTGTTGAGTGCACCGGCGATGCGTACCAGAGGGGTGATGTCATATCCAATTGCGCCCCAAACCATAACGCAAGGCGAAGAACCGGTATGGCGAAGCATATTGCAGGCGTCACACAGTCTCTCGCCGCGGTGCCGCCACACGCGGATCCGACCATCGTGATGTTGCAGGCAGAAGCGGGATTCGTCGGAGAAGACAATGTCGGGACATTCCGTGGTCCAGCTGAGGCGTCCAACGGCGCACTGCCTCCGCACTGGCCGGTGGTGTAACGTCAATGGTAATCGGAGCAAGTCCCCGCTCCTGCTGACGATGTCGAACGGTACGTGCTGACACAGGTTGCTGCGCAACACACCTTAATTCCTGCGCTAACGTTCGTGATGTGGCGGTGCGAGCCGTCATTGCCCGCCGCACAACATGCCAGTCGTCTAGTTTGTTGGTGTGCCGCGGCTGCGGCAATCGCTCACGTCGGTCCGACCGTCCCTTCTGCACCCACCGAATCCATACTCGCCTCACTGTGGCTGGATGTCGTCCCACACGGGCGCCGATCCAGCCACAGTGAGGCGAGTACGATAAACCGCTGTCTCGGTACGATAAACCGCTGTCGTGATAAGCCACTATTCGTACTCTGTCGAACTCCGAAACGTGCTGCAATGACTGCCGTGTTCTGCGACGAGGCATCAGGAAGCTTCCCACGCACAGTTCCGGCAGCACAACACAATTCCACTACTGACACCCCGCCTTCTGTGCACCCTTCTTAAAGTGCTTCTTGGTTGGGTGCCGGGCGCACATGATTTGCATATGTGTGCAATGCTAATCGTTTGCATGTCCTCTCGCGGGTGACGCATGCTGCGAATTTTAGGCCAATCGGATGCTTCCTTCTTGGTATTGCATTTTGGTTGGCCAGCAGTGTAGATTAGCATATAACTGAAATCGTCACAAGCCAATCTCCTGTCTATATAACATTTATTAAGTTAGCTCAAACTTTTACCCATACACAACTGTGTTTGTTGGCAACAGTAAGTTCTCTGTTGTTTGCAGACGACAGCAGTACAGTGAACACAACATCACGTGCTATTGCATATGGCTGCTGGTAAAGTATCGGGTGAATAGGTACCGATTTTCAAATTTCATTTTAACAAATTTGAACACCAAAAATGCGTGCTCTATTGACTGATATATAAGATCGCAAGGAACCAGAAAATATTCGTTTTATCAAGAAGTTCATGTAAATTGTATGAAGCCGCTAAGGTAAACTATCACTGAGGTGAAAGCAGTGAAGTGGAAGTTTAATCTCGATATGGCTTTTTCTATTTCCTTTTTGTCCATTGATGTATCACTGAAAAGATGAGTGTGAAATAACTTACAAGATCAGCAAAGGGTTTGATGACGGAATTGGTTATTTACAGAGATGTGCACAGTTTCGGAGGTATCTCTGTCTGTCAGATAATCTCAAACCTTAAATTCTCCGCACAGCAAAATGACACTTTGTTAATATTAGTTAAGAATTTTCTTTTTTAGCCTGATGCTAATGCAAAATTCTCAAAAGGCAGAATATTGTTGTGACAAATGATTATTTGGCTCCCTTGCTGTTCCTTGGCTTTCCACACACAAATTCAGAATTTGCCCTATAACAATTCATTTTTTTTTAATTTCTAATAAATGTTTAAAACACACATTTCATTTTTGAAAATAAAATGTCCTATTACATTAATTCCGTGTTCGTTACATTAATTTTAATTATTTTTCAAATGTATCGCATTTCTCCTACAGTATCCATGTTTTGTACGTACTGTACTTCTCATAACATAAATGGTTCCTACACGGTTTGAATGCCCTTTCGAATCGCATAACTTTTGCGCATTCTTTCAATGCCATCGTACTTCTTATAGCATCGCTTTTTCTGGCACTTTTTAAATATGTTTCATGGTTTTCGTTTCTTGATTTTGTCCATTCCATGAACATGCTCTTCACCACCCACGGTTCCTGTTCTTTATTCTCTAAACATCTAGTTTCACCTATTCGTTTTACTCTACTTCACACTCCACATTTTACTCACGTCTTTACTTTCTTAAATATCTCCTTCTTTATCTGTTTCGTTTTTCTTTGAACGTGCTTTATATCATTCTTCCGCTACATCTTTATTTAATAGTTGAACGTGTGAGATAATAGTTATTTTAGGAATTGTATGGTTTATGTTTCCAACTATTACTCTAACATGAAACTTCAATTAGAAGCACTACAGCAATCACAGATTAAGGCTTAACTTACCGAAGTAATAAGCTTGCTTCACCATAAAACTTATTGAATGAGTTTAGATTAATTCCGGATAATGTACAGGGTTATTCAGAAAGAATGATCCTATTTCAAAACTTTATATTTCGAAAAATTAACAACACAGAATGATAAGTAATACATCAATGTAAAGGAAAAGTTTCTAAGTTTTAGATTATGCACAACAGATGGCGATAGCGTGTCTTTTATAAAGCTCTTTTGGTGAAGAAGCAAAATGGCGTCTAGTCAACAGAAAGCTTCTTGTGTGCTCTTGTTTGCAGGGTGTCAGTCGGTAATCACCGGTCAGCGTAAACTTCGTAGAAAGTACCAAATTATTCCATTGACGGCTTAGAGTATTCACAGATGGTATCATCAGTTCGGGGACATTGGACGTCTTGGTAAAGGAAAAAGTCCAGGGCAACCAGGCGTATCTGCAGAGAATGTTGAAAGAGTGAGAGAGACTTTTCTTCGCAGCCCGAAGAAATCGATCATTCGCGCTAGTCGAGAACTGGGAATTCCTAAGCCTACTGTTTGGCGTCTGTTGAGGAAATAATTGTGTTACAAGCCGTACAAATTGCATAACTTGCAAGCACTGACGCCTTGTGATGAGCTACAACGACTGAACTTCTGTCTTTACATGCAAGAGCTACCACGCCGTTGGATTGGTCGGATTGGACCAAATGACTTGGTGTTACACCAAGTCATTTGATCGCCTGATATGACCCCAAGCGACTTCTTCCTTCGGGGATATGTAAAAGATCAGGTGTTTGTGCATCCTTTGCCCACAACTCTATGCGATCAGTTACCAATGACACATTGGACCGTGTTTGGCAGGAATTTTTATATATCGTTGACATTAAATTTGTGACTAAAGGAAGACATATCGAACATTTGTATAAAAAACCTTTTTCCTTTACATTGATTTATTACTTATCATTCTGTATTGTTAATTTTTTGAAATATAAATTTTTGAAATCGGATGATTATTTTTGAATCATCATCATCATTGTCAACCATTATCAATCCACTGCTGCACGAAGGTCTCCACAACGGTCTGTCTTGTGCCAGTCTCCTCCATGTCACTCCCGCATACTTTCGAATTTCATCCACCCATCTCCCATGGGGTCTTCTTCTGGGTCTTTTCCTGTCCCTTGGAATAGAATCTATACTTTCGGCTGTCCATCGACGGTTTGTCCTTCTGGCAGTATGTCAAGCCCATTGCAATTTCAAGGATTTAACTCTGATCATGATGTCTTCCACTCTTGTCATTTTTCGTATCCACGAGTTCCTCTTCTTATCTCTGCTGGTTACACCAAGCATGCACCTCCCCATGCTGCTTTGAGTTGCTTGCAGCCTTTGTATGTCTCTTTTAGTTAAGGTCCACGTTTCTGCACCATACCTAAGCACTGGAAGGATGCATTGATCAAACACTTTTCTTTTAAGACATAATGGCATATTGCTCTTGAAAATTATACTGTTTCTTCCAAATACTCTCCAGGCAAGTTTTGTACGCCGATTAATTTCTTCATCAATGTGACCCTCACTAGACATCTGCTGTTAAAGATAAACGTACGTGTCTGTTATCTTGAGCTTTTCTCCATCAATCGATAAATCTGCATTTCTTGTAAAAGCATTGAACATCACTTTTGTCTTCTGAAAGTTCGTTTTTAATCCCACTTTTTTACTCTTGTCAGCAAGTTCCTGGATCATGCTCTGCAGCTCTGATGGGGTAGTTGCAAAAATGACTACGTCATCAGCAAAACGAAGGTGCGTTAGGTAATCTCCATTAATCTCTATCCCTTTGTTTTCCCAGTTCAGTGATTGAAAGACATTTTCCAATGTGGCATTAAAGAGCTTCGGAGATATGGCGTCACCTTGTCTCACTCCCTTTCCAATTTTTATGAGTGTTGTATTTTCAAACAGCCGAATCTTTGCAGTTGCATTTTCATAGATGTTATTAATAATAATAATAATGTATGCATCTTCAATACCGCTGGATTTTAGAGCCATTGTAGCTGCTGATGGTTTCACCGAATCAAAGGCTTTTTCATAATCGATAAAAGCCATGCACAATGAAAGTTCATATTGCCTCGCTCTTTCAATTAGTTCTCTCAATACGTGGATATGATCTATTGTGCTGTAGCCACTCCTGAATCCATTTTGTTCTCTCAGTTGAGCCATGTCCAGTGTTACCTTCAAACGGTGTGAAAAAACTTTAGGGAAGATTTTTTTTTTTTTTAATTGGAGGTTTAACGACCACCGTGAGCAACCCAATGGGATATAAGCAGTCGCCCGTCCCTAATTTAGGGTCACGGGTTCCAGGGAAGGGAGAGAGCCAGTGCCGTAAGACAAACACAAAATCCATGCCTGACCGGGATTCGAACCCGGACCCCTTACGGACGAATGATCAGAGGCCAACGCCTTAGACCACTGCGCCACCGGGGCGGCGGGATGATTTTGTAAACCACTGATAGGAGGCTGATAGGTCTGTAGTTCCTGAGATCCTCAATGTCACCTTTTGTATGTAGCAGGATCATTGTAGCGTTGTTCCAATCCTCATGAATCTTCCCTTGGTTAAGGCATCGAGTGAAAATTTGGGCGAGTACTGTTTCAATTTCTACAGTTGCTTCTTGTATCATTGTGACGTACCTGCCAGCAGGACGCACACGACATAAAGGCAGATAGGAATCAGAATAAACGTCTGCGTAGCTCAGTTGGTAGAGCGACTTGTTCCGGAATAAGCGGCCTCGGGTTCGAATCCCGGCGTAGAAATGACGGAGAAATTTACTTCGTTTTAATGGCGCCCGAACTTTCCGGATGACCCGGCCGTTCAAAATCTCGCATTGGTGTGATGTTATTTCCACACCGCGAGATAGGAAGAAATAAGAGAATCCCTTCTCCAGCGTTTCGAAAAATAAATGTGTGTGACGTTGCATTCCACACACGAGATTGACTGGGAGTTCTCAAGTGCACGTTCTACAGTAAATGGCTGCCTGCAACGATTCATGGTCACGGCTGACCCGTGGGCCATGCCCCTGGCCCTCTTTCGGGGGGAGATGTGACGTACCTGCCAGCAGGACGCACACGACATAAAGGCAGATAGGAATCAGAATAAACGTCTGCGTAGCTCAGTTGGTAGAGCGACTTGTTCCGGAATAAGCGGCCTCGGGTTCGACTCCCGGCGTAGACCAAAAATGACGGAGAAATTTACTTCGTTATATCATGTCTGCAGTAATTCCATCTTCTGCTGGAGCTTTTCCCCGCTTTATGTTCTTGATTGAATGTGCAACTTCTGCTGGGAGGACTGGAAGAACTCTGGTACTGGTACCTTTCACGATGTCTGGAGTACATGTATCATCCCTTTCATACAATTTGGAGTAGAAATCTTTCACTCTTGTCAAAATTTTGCCTCTATTTCTTGTTACAGTTCCTCTTCCCAATAAATTACGTAGGATCATGGATCCTACGTAATTTAAAAACCGTTTGCTTGAACACTCACGCAACCCTTAGCAGGTACGTAGGATCCAAGAGCTATTTTCCCGGCTGCACCAGCGTTTCAAAACATGCATGTGCCAGGTTTAATGTAAACTTTGGTTTACAAACACGTAATTTGTACATTCTAATTAAACGTGACAGGGATCCCGTTGAAACCAAACACAGGTACGGCGTGTACCTTATCCCCCTGAGAGCTTTAAACCCTAATGAAATAGATCAAGTGTACATAAGCTCAACCCTACGTAATTTAAAAACCCGTTTGCTTGAACACTCACGCGATGTCAGAACAGGCTCACATTCGACAGCCTTAGCCCGATTGGTAGCTAGCGGCACACAGAGACCATTATGGGATGAATGTAAAATCCTCATTACACACATCACCAAAAGCATGACCCTCTTTGCAGAAAGCTTGTATATTCACCATTATAGAGGTATTTGCTGTAATGACAATGTTCCTTCTCTCCTCCCACGAACATGGACTGCTCTACTTGAACATTGCGGAAATAATAATTACAGCTGAATTATTAATACTTGTGTAACATCATTTTGACTCTCCTCGTTCGCAGTCCTGTTACCTGTCTCTCTCTATGTCTCTCTCTCTCTCTCTCTCTCTGTGTGTTCACAACAACTTTCGTGAGCATGTGCTCTACCCATTATTTGGATCATCAAAAATCCCTATATATTGCGTGTCTACGTACCCTGATGCCATTAGGTGGGTGACCTGAGGAAGATCACTAGTGTGATCGAAAGATATAGTGTTTTTATCTATCATATGTTTTAACTTGTAAATACCGTTTTTAATTTGATTGAATGTAGAAGTGGTCTTCATCATTTCGTCAAAGGTGGTTAATGAACAAGTTGCATATCGCCTTATGTATGACGGATGTCTACTTCCATACGAATATTCCCTAGATGTCGTCTAAACTTCCACTGCTATCATTGAAAACAGTCCGTACAACGGTACATCCGTCATAGCAAAATTAGATTAGCAGATGATATTGTCGTATTCACAAAGCATGCTAGGTTTTTCGCTTCGTTAGGTTTTCGCCAAACTCTCTGACGACAATCTCTGCAAAGTGGTGTATAATGCGATTCAATCGACCACAGAATTTTCTTTCATGTTTATTTTCTACATTCACTCCAGGAAACACAACCTAGGAATTTAATGTACGCACAACACTGAGCCACCGTCTTTTAGTAATAGAAGACGGTGGCTCAAAGGCTGGGCTGCCTGGGACGTTACCACTACAGGCGTATTTTCCATTTGTTTTTTGCTGAAACAAATGGCTTACGAACGGGGACTTCCGAAACCAAATTACCGCAGTTCTTAATTTCCACGAATGGTTTTGACTCAGCATTCAGCAGTCAGTTGCTGAACCCTGGAAGATATGTTCTTCAGTACAATCCTCATCACAGACCAATCAGTTGTTTTGATTGGTCAAACTCTTTAGGTTTCGTTTTTCGGTCACATTTTTGCATTGTGTTTCAGTTGCGAAACTCCTTGGAAATGGCTGATACTGAGAAACCAGTAATTTGTTTTGTTAAACGTTGCTCCCAGTAAATGTACGCCTAGGATCAGGCACTTTTTAAATACCGATAGATGGTTTTTTACTGTGTTTACATTAGTGACTGCAACCGAACAGCACAGACGCTCTATACAAAGGAAAGGGTGTGACTTTATCATTCCATGTTACTCTCACATTTTTATAAGTCTTCTTTTTGGTGTTCATTTTCTGTAATTTCTTATTATTAGCTGTACAAATAAGTTTTAAAGCATGAAAGAAATACGGGATTACGCCATATAATACAAATTTTGAAGATGACAATCCGATTTTTGGCGTAAATGTGACAAGGATGGTAAGTCAGATAATTTTTTGAAAACTTGAAAATTTTCATCGTCCTGGAGCGGGACTCGAACCCGCGTCTCCCAGAAAACGCCTAGGTATGCTAACCACTACACCACCCTGGGTGGTGTAGTGGTTAAGCATACCTAGGCGTTTGTTAGCATACCTAGGCGTGGTGTAGTGGTTAGCATACCTAGGCGTTTTCTGGGAGACGCGGGTTCGAGTCCCGCTCCAGGACGATGAAAAATTTGAAGTTTTCAAAAAATTATCTGACTTACCATCCTTGTCACATTTACGCCAAAAATCGGATTGTCATCTTCAAAATTTGTAAGTTTTAAAGCGCTTAAAAACAACGCAACATGTAATTTGAGAGAAAATGACAATTAATTTTACGAATCAAAATATGCGTCGTCATTATCTATCACCAACCGCCATCGGTCGGGTAGCTGACGGATTCCAGCCATGAAAAATACTTCGTCGCGTGACGCGGTGAAGTCGTCAACCCATTTCTGCACTTTGTCACATGTCCGGAACCGTTCAGCAGACAAACCATGTCGCATCGATCAGAGCTAATGATAGTCTGAAGGGGCTATGTCGGGACTATACGCCGCGAGCTCCAAAACTTCCCAGCCAAGCGTCAATAACGTTTCCTTGACCGATTTTGCGACATAGGACCCAAAGTTGTCATGCAGTAATTTCACGGGACGCATTTCTTTATCTGTGAATGGACATTTCCTACAGATTTCCTGATTTAATAGCAGCAATTGTTACGTGTAACTATCGGTATTACCAGTTTGACCTTGTTCCAATAGTTCATAATAGAGCACACCCTTCATATCCCACCAGATGCACAGCAGAACTTTCTTGGAGTGAATATATTGCGCTTCGGTGTCGAAGTCGTTGCTTCACCGGGGTCTACCAAGTGTTTTTTGTGTTTGCAATTGTCGTACCATATCCACTTTTCATCACCCGTAACGATTTTCCACAGGACAGGCTTTTTTGTGTTGTTTATTCAACAGATTCAAACACTTCATGTCACGCTCATCCTTATTCCTCTGGCAAAGATCATGTGGCACCCATTTCCTTTCCTTCTGAATCGTTCCCATTGCGCGTAAACGACTGGAAATGGTTTGTTGAGTTACCCCCAGTTGTTCAGTTAGTTCTTTGAATTTGAAACGAATCTTCATCCAGCAATGCTTGCAGTTCCTCATGTGCAACCTTCTGCGGGGCGCCGCTACGTTCTCGATCGCTAACATCAAAATCACCTGCTTTAAACCGTCTAAACCAAAACTCACACGTTCTTTTCGATACAGTATCCCCCCCCCCAGAACTTAACAGATCGAAGCACATGCTTTTGCAGAACATTTTCTTTCATGAAATTCGTAACGAATGCAGTGTCGAATAAATGCAGTATCTCTTGCCATGTTTCACCTACCGATGTGCAAGTGCGTTTGACTGTTGGGCAAACTTCTGTGTCACATGATAACAAAGCGGGGGAAAGTAAGATATGTAAATTAGCCATATACGTCACACAAAAAGCGCTCTGAAATTTATTTGTACCCTTAATATAAAAGTTCGTCGCAATTTTTGGTCATTGTTTGAATCCACTCGCCATATCATACAACTTTTTTATACCCTCGTCTATATTTATTTGATATTTTGCATATCACCCGCAGTAATATTTTTCTCAGGTTTATTAGACGTTGCTGTCCACTTCCCGTTAACTTTTCTTTTTTTGATTGGAATTTTAACGACCACCGTGAGCAACTCGATGGGCTATAAGCAGTCGCCCGTCCCTAATTTACGGTCACTGGCTCCAGGGAAAGGGAGAGAGCCAGTGCCGTAAGACAAACACAACATTCATGTCTCACCGAGTTTCGAACCCGGACCCCGTTCAGACGAATGATCAGAGGCCATCGCTTAAAACACGGCGCCACCGGAGCGGCCCGTTAACTTTTAGTCTAAATAATATACTTTTGCACCGAAGTACGACGTATTTGTCGCACGAATACTAAATCACCGAAATTTCTCTCTGATCTCTAGCGCTCAGCTGCGTTCCTATTAGGAAACTCAGTTAATTTAATTTTAATTGAAACCATCAGTTTGAAGAGGGCAGGAGTAGAAACCAATCACCCTCTCTCTGTACCACGTTTTCCTATTGAGTTTATCACTTGTCGAAGAAGGCTTAGATCTGTCATTTATTCGCTTAATATTCTGTTAACCGAAGAAAGTTTTATTTTTATCTATTTCCTATGCTACCACGGAGCCTCATTATTTTCATGGGCGGCATTCAGTTTGTTTATTTTGCGCTGAAAATAACCGGATGTCAAATCTTTCGTCTCTCGTAAATCTGTCACATCCGAAGTCCTGATCTTTTCAGTATGTCTTTCGTCACACGAAGTTTAGAAAAATTCGTGGTATTAGTACCAAAAAGGCAGACTGCGGAAACTATGTCTTTGCGTCTATCAGTCTGATTCGAAGAATTATTTTTTCTCTTGAGTGACGTGAACTGCGAGAAAAATGATCCTTACTATTAGATATTTTTCCGATGCACAATGTAGCCGCCGGAGGACGCATATTGCTTCCTATTTCCATCTATGTGTATTTTACTTCATATCACTGCTTCTACAAATCCGATTGAAAGAAATCTTTTTCTTTACTTGGCTCCTCTTTTCATTACGAACAACATTTTACTCACAGTTTTTCCTTCAAAAGAATGATTTCCCTCTGCGAGGCGTAAATGTATACTTTATACATTTTTCCGTTTGAAGTTTGACTTGAAAGCTTACAGCGTCAGATATTTGCCATTCAGAGGAATAATTTGCGTAAACTTTCTATTCTCGTTTTTTCTTTTTCTGTTTTTCTTATAAATTTCATCGTCAGAAAAAGAAGAGTCTGTACATACAGTCCCATGATGAGTTACAAAAACAAAAAAAAAAAAAACAAAAAAAAGAATTAAGAAATAAAGGAGGAGCTAACATATAAAAATAGTGTAAGCGATCAACGAATGAAATACGGGATTACACCATTGTACAGTATAAATTTGTAGAATGTGAATTCAATTATTGGTGAAAATACGACATTGATGTTAAGTCAGATAATAACCGAAAACTTGAAAATTTCGTCGCTCTGGAGCGGGAACCGAACTCGCGTCTCCGGAGAGCGCCTGAGTATGCTAACCACTACACCACCCAAAATGACTAAGTTTCAAGTATTCCGATTAATTTGAATATAACCATCACGGGCTTTACCTCGAGCGCTATCTGCGAGACGTGCGTCGTCCCGCTCCAGGAAGACGAAATTTTCAAGTTTTTGGATAGTATCTGACTTAACACCCATGTCATATTTACACCAATAAACGGATTCACATCTTCCAAATTTTTATTAAGCGATCATTTTTTTTATACTGGAATTCAATTCTATGTAATAGATTACTTAGAGTTAGACTTCCAGTATAAAGCCTAACTCTAAGTAATCTATTACTTACTCTGAGGTACAGGCCCAATTTCACGGAGGCGTAGGTACAAGCTTCCGTTTACGGCCATTTTTCAACAATACTCTGAGTTACAGGACGATTTTCGCGGAGGCTAAGGTACAAGTTCCAGTTTACGGACCATTTTCACGGAGGCTGAGGTACAAGTTCCCGTTTACGGACCATTTTTATGGAGGCTGAGGTACAAGTTCCCGTTTACGGACCCTTTTCACGGAGGCTGAGATACAAGTTCCCGTTTACGGACCCTTTTCACGGAGGCTGAGGTACAAGTTTCCGTTTACGGACCATTTTTATGGAGGCTGAGGTACAAGTTCCCGTTTACGGACCCTTTTCACGGAGGCTGAGGAACAAGTTCCCGTTTACGGACCATTTTTATGGAGGCTGAGGTACAAGTTCCCGTTTACGGACCCTTTTCACGGAGGCTGAGATACAAGTTCCCGTTTACGGACCCTTTTCACGGAGGCTGAGGTACAAGTTCCCGTTTACGGACCCTTTTCACGGAGGCTGAGGTACAAGTTCCCGTTTACGGACAAGTTTTATGGAGGCTGAGGTACAAGTTCCAGTTTACGGACCTTTTTCACGGAGGCTGAGGTACAAGTTCCCGTTTACGGACCATTTTTATGGAGGATGAGGTACAAGTTCCGTTCACGGACCCTTTTCACGGAGGCTGAGGTACAAGTTCCCGTTTACGGACCATTTTTATGGAGACTGAGGTACAAGTTCCCGTTTACGGACAAGTTTTATGGAGGCTGAGGTACAAGTTCCCGTTTACGGACCCTTTTCACAGAGGCTGAGGTACAAGTTCCCGTTTACGGACAATTTTTATGGAGGCTGAGGTACAAGTTCCCGTTTACGGACAATTTTTATGGAGGCTGAGGTACAAGTTCCCGTTTACGGACCCTTTTCACGGAGGCTGAGGTACAAGTTCCCGTTTACGGACCATTTTTATGGAGGATGAGGTACAAGTTCCGTTCACGGACCCTTTTCATAGAGGCTGAGGTACAAGTTCCCGTTTACGGACCCTTTTTATGGAGACTGAGGTACAAGTTCCCGTTTACGGACAAGTTTTATGGTGGCTGGAGGTACAAGTTCCCGTTTACGGACCCTTTTCACAAAGGCTGAGATACAAGTTCCCCTTTACGGACAAGTTTTATGGAGGCTGAGGTACAAGTTTCCGTTTACGGACCCTTTTCACGGAGGCTGAGGTACAAGTTCCCGTTTACGGACCATTTTTATGGAGGCTGAGGTACAAGTTACCGTTTACGGAATCTTTTGCCGGAGGCTGAGGTACAAGTTCCCGTTTACGGAATCTTTTGCCGGAGGCTGATGTACAAGTTCCCGTTTACGGACCTTTTTCATAGAGGTTGAGGTACAAGTTCCCGTTTACGGACCCTTTTCACGGAGGCTGAGGTACAAGTTCGCAGTCACTTACCCTAATTTCAATATTAGGCACACTGCTAATCCGAAATATTTTGAAGTTTGTTGGATAAATAGACTGCCTAGAGAGGCTCGTTGTAATGCTCCTTTTCTTCTCTTCCTCTCTGTTTGTAGATCTTCGCCTTTTTAATCTTAATAAAGGAGGAACTGCTTCATTATTTGATGTACATTGAAATATGTACTGAAACGACATCTCATTACACACGTCCACCTGATAACGTGTGTGCCAACCGTCCTCTCTCACTACAGCAGCAACAGGTCGTGGCATGGACTCTGCCAAGTATTGGAAATGCTCGGATCGCATTTCAGCCCATGATTTCAAGACAGCCGTAAGTAAAACCCCGAGAACTGCCAGTAGTTGGCTTCGGGGTTTGCTGCGTCCCACGGATGCTCGATTGAGTTCAGATCGGGGGACTGGGAAAACCATTCAAGGGTTGCGAATGAGCTCCCAACTTGACAGGTTCATGACTTTGGGTGGTCCACACCATACGTTCACCCTCCCGTCTGTATGTTGTAGCTGAACCCGGGATTAGTAGAAGCAAACTATCTATTTCCAGTTTTCCCTGGTTCAGTGACTCTCTTTCTTCGCCCAATGATGCGTCTTACCATTCTATTATACTTAGAATGGTCTGTGCACAAACCTTCGTTCCTTCGAAGAGACCCACCGTTTCCATAAAAGAAATGCGACACAAACTGGAACATCAGCGGCCCGTTTACGGCCCATTTTCACCGAAATTTTAGTTTTGATATAGTTCTGGTATACACGTGTATAGGTCTTTAGAGGAAACCTCAGAGGCTTCTTTTCCCGCAAAGATAGAGCACCACACATTTCTCACAACGATTCTCTTCCCACGATTGATATGGCTCATGTCGGTGTTTCCCTCTGCACCTACTGTCTGCTCGAACTCGCTAAGATCGCAATGTTGGTCTGCATCGACTATCTGCCCAGAATCGAACTCACTTAGATCGCAGTGTTCCTCTACACCGACTAACTGCGCACTGTCAAACTCTCTCAGGTCGCCGCGTTTACCCATTATTACAATTGCAGTTAAGTATCTGATCTATTTATAGGCAGCGAGGAGTTTTCACTGGTCGCATTATTGTGGCTGGTAAGGGCAATTTTCGTGATGGGGGCGGTGTATGTAATAAATTGTACTTACAGTGTGCAATCTGTACGCTCTTCGCGATATTTTAGGTACCATGTTGACACATCTGAGAGTTTTCGCCACTTTTTTACCAGATATTGGTATTATTCCTGCTCAAACGTTTAATTGCATCAACTGAAATATGTTGCAGCTCATATTCAAATTTCCACAATGCCTGAACCGTTTTCCAGAGGTAAGTGTCGTTATGTGAGCCAATTAAAGCACGTACGAATTAGTCTCTGAAGATGACAGATCGTTCACCATTCCAAATATGCATTTACCTTCTCGCAGTCTTACGAAACACGCAAAAAAACAAAACAACAAAAAAACCTGTCATTTGAGCATTATTCCCCCTTCATAAACGTTTTGCTGCGTTTTAGAAACACCAGTGCAATAGCGTTTTACAAATCGCGAGAGTTCCTTTCCAGAAAATCATTGCAGTTGGAAGATTTTCGTTTCATAAATATAAAATCCTAGGTGAAAATTAGTAGGGAGAAGTGAAAATACAGTTCCTATCACAATCCTTAATATTTGTAGCCAGAACAATTAGAACAAAGGAAAGGGAATAAGTGTTGGAAATAACAATGAATAGATGATTCTACGTATATGAGTTTACTGAAGGTATATTGATGCTTCAACCAGCACGTGCCTAAAGATCTAATACGCACATGTTGTCACTAGAACTGATTTACAAGTTACAACGCGAGGAACAGGCTACTTGGAGAATATATCTTCACCATATCTGCATATTTTTTGTTTCCTTGCTTTTTTTCCTTTACGGGGGTTTAGCGCTATCGCAGTAAGAATTTAAGGCAATAGTCCGCCTACCTTTTTGATAGCAACAGTTGCAAAGAATTTGTATAACGAAGTGAATTTCTCCGTCATTTTTATCCGCGCCAGGATTCGAACCCGGGTCCACTCATTCCGGAATAAGTTGCTCTACCAATTGAGCTACGCGGACATTTTATTCCGATTCCTATCTGCCTTTATGTCGTGTGCGTCCTTCTGGCAGGAACGTCACATCTCCTGGTACGTTACATCATCTCCCCCTTATTATTTTTTTTCGAAGTGCTGGAGAAAGGATTCTCTTATTTTTCCTATCTCGCGGTGTGGAAAGAACATCACACCAATGCGAGATTTTGAACGGTCGGGTCATCCGGATAGTTCGGGCGCCATTATAACGAAGTAAATTTCTCCGTCATTTTTGGTCTACGCCGGGATTCGAACCCGAGGCCGCTTATTCCGGAACAAGTTGCTCTACCAATTGAGCTACGCGGACATTTGTTCTGATTGCTATGTGCCTTTATGTCGTGTGCGTCCTTCTGGCAGGAACTTCACATCTCCTGGTACGTTACATTTGGGGGAAGGGACAGAGCCGTGGGAGAAGAGGTGTCCCTGTATAAGGTGTCCCGTGTTACTTCGTTTGGGCTATTGGTTCCAAAAAAAGGGACGAAGACAGCGCTTACTCCACTACATATGTCCAGTTTGTGTGACTCATCTAGGACTCCAGACTGTCCCATCCCAACTCAGATGATTAGCCTAAGACTGGTGTCTCAGACAATTCAGACACGGAGTTGACATCTTCTTTTCTTTCTTTAAGAGTCTGACAATCATCATGAGCAATGCTAAAAGCTATACACAGGGTGTTCGTAAACTATTTTGACAAAGAAAGAGGGTGATAGTACCCATCAAGACGAACAATATTTACAATGGAACCTAGGGTCGCATTCCACTCTGAGTGTCAAAAAAGAGTAACTTCGAAATACGTCCAACAAGCACAAGTCGTCACCTCAGACGACATTTCTTTCGTGCCGGAGAAGTAGCACATCGCCAGAACATCCCCGTCAAGCATTTACCGTATGCAAATTGCCAGAGAAAAGACGCAGCATCGACAATTGCGGCTGATTGGCTTATCAAGGTGCAGTAGACACTTCCTGAATGCCACATATCCCGCACGATGGATTGGACGTCGCGGACCTGTGGCATCGCCTCCACGCTCAACGGACTTTATCCCACTGGATGTCTTCTTGGGGCACGTGAAATCATTGGTGTACGAGACGCCTGTGGACTCCGTGGAAGATCTCGTCGCGAGAATCGTTGTTGCAGCGGACAGGATAAGTCTTTGAGAGGGTGCGCGCCAGTCTTGCATTCGCCGGTGTGAATTGTGCAACGGCACCCGTGGCCGCCACTTTGAGCATCTACTTTGAGTCTGTCCGTGATCTCCATAAATGTGATTGTGCAACTTATGATGTAGTTGATTCTCGTTCTTTGCACTGTTGAAAGTTCAACTTGGACATCTAACTTTACTCTTTTCTGACACTCAGAGTGGAATGCGACCCTAGGTTCCATTGTAAATATTGTTCGTCTTGATGGGTACTATCAACCCTCTTCTTTTGTCGAAACAGTTTACGAACACCCTGTATAAGGTGTCCCGCGTTACTTCGTTAGGGCAATTGGTTCCAAAAAAAAAAAAGGGACGAAAACAGCGCTTACTCCACTACATATGTCCAGTTTTGATGTTCCCGATGATGAGCAGTCAATAGTGGCACACGAGCATGACGTCAGCTTCCGTGGTCCAGGTTATGCAACGTGCGCAGGACCGTTTGCTTGCTAACGCAGCTTGGGCTTCCGACATTTATACTGGATATGATTTGTTAGTCAGTCTGTACAAACGTCGACCCCGATCATCAATGGCATGTAGTCAGCCACCGTTTTTACAACTAGGGCGATTGAATGACCCATCTGTCTTACTCCTTCGTTTCCTACTAAAATGTATCGGGCAGTCAAGCATTTAGAATTCTCAGGCGGCGCTGGAATCTACGTAGGTTGCATAATAAAATTAGTAGGGAGCTTCAGCATGGAGGAAGAAGAAAAATTTCGTGCGTGTTCTATCTCCTATTTAGTACAGGTAGATCTCAGTATACGCGGTAGATACATTCCTCGAAATCGCCGTGTGTACCGAATACGAGTAAAACGGGATTCATTTTATACGATACATTTAGGGTTAGGCTCTCACTTATTCGCGAATTCAGTTGAAAATAATCGGGTTGTATAGTATTTAGATAACAACAATCAATACTATCTTTCTGAAACTTAATTTTAATGCAGAAAATCAAAATACACTGCTGGCCACCCAAAATGCAACACTAGGAAGGACACGAGACAGAAGCGACAGATTTACTGGACACATAACAACAGATACAAAGATGAAACGATTGAGCTTACAGGCCCATGCGACTTGCGGAACATGCAAACATCAATAGTTCGTGTGGCCCTCATGGCTGGCAATAACGGCCGCGACACGCCGCGGCATCAAACGAAAGAGGCTTTGTATGTGGGCTTGGGGTAAGTCGGTCCAGGCTGCTTCCACACGTTGCCACAGAACATCAGGCGTAGCCGCGGGTGGTGCTTCCCGGGCCACTCGATTGCCGATCAGTGACCAGACGTGTTCGATGGGCGACATATCGGGAGAACAGACAGGCCACGGCAGCAGTGACACCTCGTGGGCCGTGAAGAATTGTTGCACGATGCGTGCTACTTGCGGGCGCGCATTGCCCTGTTGAAACGTGGACGCTGGCAGGTTCTGCAGGTAAGGGAAGACTACAGGCTCCAAAACGTCGGAGATGTAGCGGTGGCTGTTGAGTGTACCAGCGATGCGTACCATGTGGGTGTCATATCCAATTGCGCCGCAAACCATAACGCCATGCGACGGACTGGTGTGGCGATTAATAATGCAGGCGTCACACAGTCTCTCGCCGCGGTGCCGCCACACGCGAACCCGACCATCGTGGCGTTACAGGCAGAAGCGGGATTCGTCGGAGAAGACAATTTCGTGCCATTCCGTAGTCCAGGTGCGGCGTTCAACGGCCCACTGCCGCCGTACTCGCCGGTGGTGTAACGACAATCGTAATCGGAGCAATGGTCGCCGTGCGACAAGTCCCCGCTCCTGCAGATGACGTCGAACGGTACGTGCTGACACAGAGTGTTGCGTAACACACCCTAATTTCTGGGCTAACGTTCGTGATGTGGTGGTGCGAGCAGTCAATGCCCGCCGCACAACATGCCGGTCCTCTCGTTTGGTAGTGTGCCGTGACTGCGGCAATCGCTCACGTCGGTCCGTCTGCTTCACTGCGCCCACCGAATCCATACTCGCCTCACTGTGGCTGGATGTCGTCCCACACGGGCGCCGATGTCTCGGTACGATAAACCGCTGTCGCGATAAGCCACTATTCGTCCTTTGTAGAACTCTGAAACGTGCTGGAATGACTGCCGTATTCTGCGACAAGGCATCAGGAAGCTTCCCACGCACAGGTCAGGCAGCAGAACACACTTCCACTACTTACACCCCGTCTTCTGTGCACCCTTCTTATAGTGCTTCTCGGTGGCGTGCCTGGCGCACATGATTGGCATATGCCTGCAATGCTAATCGTTTGCATGTCCTCTCGCGGGCGACGCATGCTGTGAATTTCAGGCCAATCAGAAGCTTCCTTCTTGGTGTTGCATTTTGGGTGGCCAGGATGTATAATACGTACATACTATGTAAATATGGACGTAGTATTCTGAAAATACAGTGTGTACGTACAGTACTTACTTAATGTTAATGCTGAATAGACGTGTGATATAACAGTCCACTGTAATTTTAGAAAGTCTAATTTGACATCTTAAATATAGTAGTAAGCTTCTGGCTCATCACATCAGAAGATTCGGATGATGTTGCAGTCAGTCCAGTTCCTCTCATGGATTTCTGAAGACAAAAATCAGTTGCAGTTGAAGTGTTCCAGCTCGATGCTTGACGTTCGTTTGAAGTACCAAGCTGTTTTGCAACGCTTTACTGTTGACGTTGGTTTGAAGTGTCAACATGTTTTTGCACGCTGAATGGCAACAATACTCTCACCTTTCTCACAGCGATCCAGAATTTCTTACTTTTTCCAACGAATACGACATTCCTACACGCTTCTTCCTCTCGAATGACGCACTTTGTTTCCTTTTGCGTGGCATCGTAGATAATCTCACACGCAGCTTCACAGCTCTACTGATATGATCTGAGAAAGCACTCACGTCTTGAGAAAAACAACGAAAGATGCGCGTCAGGATGTGCAAACCCATTATTGTAATTATTGTTTCCACGTAGTGTTAATAGATGGCACCACTGGATCGCGAAAATCCGAAAACGCGGATAACGAAACCGCGCATACTTGAACATAATTCTTGAAGAAGCTTTTCCTTCGCCGGATAAATCCACCAATGCGTGGCCAATGACATTTGCTACTCAAGCCTCAAGAAATATCCTTTCCGGGTTCCCAGTCCTCATTCAGAGCAACGCCGTCAAGAAAACACAAGGCCATGACAGTAAGGAGACGAGTTGCCTCTTTTAGTGACGTCACAGAAACCCATGCTTCCTATTGGTTTCCCAACGCTGTCGTGTGGGACTTTAAACACGACATAGACGTATCAGCTCGTGTAACATTAGAGTAACGTCACAAACGGAGGGAACTCATCTCTCTAATGAAATGGCCTTGTGATTTTTACATGGCCTTGTCCAGAGCCAGTTACCAAGGAATTATCTTTACCAACTTAAAACTGTAAGAAAAGTCTCGCGTACTAATTCACACGAAAGCACATTTAAAAGGAAAAGAAGAATTTTCTCTCCCTCTCCCTCTGTCTCTCTGTCTCATTCTCTCTCTGAGTGCCCGAACCCGAACCTTGGTAAATGTTATTCAACTTGAGCCCCTCGGATCCCGGGCTCGACTTCGGACTCGGACTCGGCCCGTCTCAGTTCTGGTGCGCCACCTACAGAATCAACTGCACGTTTACGGCCAGATTTCTCCCGTCATATGGAACTTGTACAGTATTTCACGTAGTCTTGGTATACACGTGCAACGGTTTGTCATGGAAATCGCAACAGTTTATTAGTTGCGGTGATTGAATAACTGGCCTTAATCGCTGCTACTATCTAGCGACATTCAAAATCATTTACATCGTTGCTTTTACCCATGATTACTTTTTCCGGGCAGGTTTCTAATAGGTAGATACATATTCTGTTTATAGGCATTGCAAGTTTCAGTGCCGCCCCGGTTGGCGCAGTGGTCTAAGCGATGTCCTCTGATCATTCGTCCGTAAGGGGTCCGGGTTTGAATCCCGGTGAGGCATGGATGTTGTGTTTGTATTACGGCACTGGCTCTCTCCCTTCCCTGGAACCAGTGACACAAAATTAGGGACGGGCGACTGCTTATAGCCCATTTAGTTGCTCACGGTGGTCGTTGAACCTCCAACCAAAAAAAAAAAAATTTCAGTGTTCGGGCGCAATACTTTCGTTACGGATATTGTTGTCGGAGTGTATATATTAATTTGTCCATTCAGCGTAAACGCAATTGGCTATACGAAAACGTAAAATTTATTCCCCTACTCCAACACGCGCTGGGATAATTGTGCTGCAAGCAACGGCACAAAATATCATTAATATCAGTTCTTCTACGCATTCTAAAAAAATTTCTCAAATTCACGAGTCACTTTCCATGATTTCTTTCGTGAACTAACGAAGCGTATTTCTGACACTACCTTTTCCATGAAATGACAGAAGAAACCTGAACTTCACGGATTTTTTCTAAGGAAAATTTTGAATTTTCAGAAATCTTTACGCAATCCCTTTTTTATATTAATGAACTGCCGTTTTTAAGATGTATTAATGGAAAATTTTGAATTTTCGGAAACCTTTCCCCAATTCCTTTTTTATATTGACGGTAAATTGCCGTTTTTAAGATGCATTAATGGAGAATTTTGAATTTTCAGAAACCTTTACCCAATTCCTTTTTTATATTGACGGTAAATTGCCGTTTTTAAGATGTTTTAATGGAAAAGTTTGAATTTTTAGAAACATTTCCACAATTCCTTTTCTATCATTGATGGTAAATTGCGTTTTTAAGATGCATTAAAGGAAAATTTTGAATTTTCGGAATTTTTCCCCCAATTCCTTTCGTATATTGACGGTAAATTGCCGTTTTTAAGATGTATTAATGGAGAATTTTGAATTTTCAGAAACCTTTCCCCAATTCCTTTTTTATATTGACTTACGGTAAATTTCCGTTTTTAAGATGTATAAATGGAAAAGTTTGCATTTTCGGAAACCTTTCCACAATTCCTTTCTTATATTGATGGTAAATTGCGTTTTTAAGATGTATTAAAGGGAAATTTTGAATTTTCTGAAACTTCTTCCCAATTCCTTTCTTATATTGACGGTAAATTGCCGTTTTTAAGATGTATTAATAAAAAAGTTTGAAGTTTCAGAAACCTTTCTACAATTCCTTCGCATGTATATTAACGAAGAAACTCCGTTCTTACTTTTTCCCTATACATATTCAGAGATGGAAACGGGTCACGGGTCACAGGTCAGCGGACCAACTTGTCGACAATTTCTTACGGGTCAAACGGGTCGGGTCAAGGTGTTCCTCACCCGATTTCGACCGGGCTTTATTTTTGAAAAGCATATATATATATATAAAAAAAATAAATAACTTTTTTTTTTAATTAGCCGTCAAAATTTTATTAACCGTTTCTTCGTATACTGTATATATATATATATATACAGTATACGAAGAAACGGTTAATAAAATTTTGACAACTGATTAAAAAAGTTATTTACCGATTCAGTTGAAATTTGGAGGTCATGTTCTTATTAACGATTTCTGGCGTTCATTAAAATTTCAGCCAGTTTCATAAAATATTCGCAAAGATACGTTTTTAACTTTTTTATCCCATAGATTTACCCCTCAAAGACGTCTGAAACTGAAAGCACGTGATGCATTTAATCGTCGATAACAAATTGTTAACGAATTTTGTTCAGTCAGTGTTGTAATGCTGTGTCTCCTGGACGTGTGTTAAATAATTCGTAACGCTTTTGGTCCGCTTGATTCTACAGATTTCATACATTCTGTACCGGGCCAAGCCGGGTAGTAAAGCTAGTAACGCTATAAAACCATACATTTAATCTTTTCTTAAAGATAATCGAGAGTTACTGTCAGTTAAAAAAAAAGATTTCAAGTTCCAAAGCATTCCGTTGTTTCGAAAAATCACGATGCAAAAACGTACTTAATTTGTGAATAAGTCCTCCTACAGAAAAAATAAAATTATTACGAACGTTTTCAAAAAATAATAAGCTCCGACAGAAAATAAAATGACTAAATCTCTCTCATTAATGGAAACAAAAAAAATGGCGCAAAAAATGGCGCGTGAGTGCGATTCCGAAGACATTCTGGCTCAGTGGATAAGCCGCGCCGCGCCGCTTCTGGAGGCCTAACCCAATCGACCTAGGTTCGATCCCAACTGCCGGCGCGAAAGGATTATTTGGCGTGAGTGCTGAAAAATTCAGGATTTGCGAAATTTCTGTATAAATACGGAACATTTTAAAGGGACTTTTCTGAAATAAATGGGATTACTGACAACGGGAAATATGTGAAAATACGAGTTATAAAAAACGGGTACTTTTAAAAACGGAAATTTCGTTAAAAGACGGACACATACCGGCTGCTTTGCTGCACATTATTTTCAGAATTTCTCCATGACTTTACACCACTTATCTTTTACAGTGTGGTGTACATTTTATGTCCTTAGGTTGTACAGTCGGTTATAATTTTTTCCTACTAAAGACATTTTATTGACAGGAATAAGCAAATGCAATTATTCCGAAGTTGCGTTGTATAAAACAAATTATTCCGTAAATCAGAAAAGATCACAAGCGAAAGGGAGTCATCACGAAGAAGCATAAAAAAACTGCTTGTGAAGGGAGCATCAGTAACGGAACACAGGATAAATCCCTCTCAACATTTCAACATTTCTTATTGAATTCTCACAGGAAACACAAGAGAAATCAATGAGCCGAAAAAAAAGGAAGGAAAGAAAGAAAGCGAAACAAAGGAAAAGGAAAGACTCGGGAAGAGGGGGGGGGGCAGGCTGGTGAAATTCTACAAACAAAATGCTGACATTACGAGCTTCCTTTGGGTCATATAAATCAGCTGCCCATCCTTGGCTTTGCACAATCCTGCTTATATTTCTCAAGAACCTTTTCTGTCGTTTGGGATTCGTTCTGAAGTGGTTTCTTTTCTGTTGGCTGACAGTAGCCATGCGTTTTCTTTCTTTTTTTTAATAAATGCCTATCAACTTATTAATATTTTATAAATACGAGATAAAAGGTCGATGTCTTACTCTGAGTGGCGTCCGATTCAAGAACTATCTTTAGACGATTAAAGTGAATGAACTCATTTGGCGAAATTCCCGCACAGTTATTGAACGCATGCTTTTTTTTTATTTGCCCACTCATGCATAAATAATATAGAATAGTTTCGAAACATCCCTGGAAAAGTCAAAGATCAAAGATTTAGCAGAACTGCGTGCTTTAATGTTTTTCAAAAAGCGTTGTCTGTTTGTTAGCAGAACCCAAAATAGCTGCCAAACGATTAAATGACAGATATTCCAAAACCTGTCTTATACGCAGTCACCATAATGTTACATAATTTCATGGATACTGAAGAAACTGTGTAAAAAGAAATTCTGAGAAGAGTAGGTAGTTTACCAATTTCAACGCGCATGCTTAGCGTTCTTATTTGCACTCACTAAACAAGGCGATCACACAGAGGCGTCTTCCAATTAACGTTTTCGTCTTCATTTCTTTTACTCTGCGCCTCGATAAATTGTGCGTGAAAGCTCGAAGTTGAAAAATTTATTGTCTTAAAAACACCGCTTTCGTTTCATACATGTCGAACATCTTAGCGATGGTAGAGAAAATTTATGAATACCAATACGTTACAGAAACCGGATAATATGCTTCGCTGTATCTCAAATCGATACCTATAATAATAAGAATTTGGCTTACGTAGACATGACTTGCTTCATTTACTGTTATTTTGTGTGGTTGCACCCTTTAATATGCAATTAATTTTTATAGGAAAATGTGATAATATGATGAGTTATGGGCCTTTTTAGAATTGAATGATTTTTGTACAACTGCAGTACTAAAATATGAGAAATGGAAGAAGTTCCTTGAAGTGCTATATTTTTTTTTGAGATGCTACTTTTTTAAGCTTTTATAGGAAATATGTTATGTTTTTGCTATTTTTCATGGCAAACCTTGCTATTTTTCCATCATCTGACCTGGCAACACTTCAACCGTCTGTAGACGACAGCAGGACTCGCATGCAGCCATCTTGCAACTTCTAGTTAACTTGGACCTGCTTCTAATATTCTGATCGCTCAGTTCATTTGTTAAATAATGTCCTCGCAGCCGTTACAACAAATCTTCTCACTCAAAATCCTTTCTTTACATTCCTTCAAACGATGAGATACACACCTCCGCAATAGCCTCTCTTATGCTGCGATCATTTGCATAAACCAGTCACAGCGCCACTCATTTGCATACAATACCCTAACTCCGCTTTACGTTTCACATCACATACCCAAGTTTCAAGCATTTTCAACTCTTCTTTCACAAATACAATCGGAAATTTTCTGTTTTTCCCATAGTTTATGGAAACCGGTGATACTGTATATACTGAAGGTGCAAAACAATCACATTCAACAATGTACGAATACAAATTTTTATCCTTTAATTTTCTGTTTTGAGGTTTAATGCATCGCGTAAAAACCTTAAGCTGTATATAAGAAACCGCTCATACCTAAATTAGGGTCACTTTCCAAGAAGAAAAAATAACAAGAAAGATGACACCAAATTTTCGGGTGTAATAAGCACCTCTTTTGAATCCGTTCTAACGCAAGTAAAATTTATCAAAGCTATTCAAAGGCAATGGAATCGGTATGGAAAACAATACTATCTGACGGAAAAAAGAAGTTTTTTAGTCGGGTCTGTAAGCCCTCAGATATTGGTGTAAACGGAATCTTGAGCTTACGAACTCTTAGAAACAGAGTTATCGACAAAAATAAGATGCAACTTTATGTCCCCTGGTGGGAAAACCATGCATTATTTTAAGAAGAAAGTATTCTCAAAAGGTTTATCCATATGAGCGGTATCGGTCCAAGAAAAAAATTTAATTCGAGATTTCAGGAGCCCAGATTTTGCTACAAATACATCAGAAGCAGAAATTAACACTTATGACCCCTGGTGGCCAAACCATTCTTTACAAAACATTAAGAATTATGTGAAAAATATTTTCCATCAGGTCTTGTATGCATTAGAGGAAGAATTTTTCAAATCGGAGTTTTAGGAGCAAAAAACGCAATTTACCTTTATGCGCCCTAGCGGAAAGTCTTAAATGATTTATGTGAAAATTTTGAATTTATAGGAAAAACATTTCGCATCGGAAACACTATCCAACAACGAAGGAAGTTTTCAAATTGGACTCTTAGAAGTAGAGATATTGACAAAAATAAGATATACATCTACGCCCCCTAGCGTAGAAACCATGCATTATTTCAAGAAGAAAGTGTTCCTAAAAGGTTTGTCAACTTGAGTAGCATCGGTCAACAAAAGACTTTTTTTCAGTCGAGATTTTAGAAGCTCATATTTTGCTGCAAATACATCAGAAGTGGAAATTAAGACTTACGCCACCTGGTGGCCCTACCATTTTTTTTACAAAAGTTAGAAATTATGTGCAAAAGATTTTCCATCAGGAGCTTCAAGGACTCACCGAGTATGGACTTTTCCGGACTCGCTCCTGGATGATCAACAATTTTGTGTTGCTGTGCGTGAGTTCCTCCGAAGTCGTCAGCCCCTTCTTGATACTACGTCGGACGCGATGCAACTGTGGCTCAGTGTCAAACATGACTTGGTCCTTTTTGTACGGCGCTACTCCCATGCCTCTCGGAATGAGAGCGATATGAAAATTGCGAATCTACGTGCTCTATTGTCGATGCTCTCTCTTGATGATCCGCAATACCCCGGCTATCTGGCAGATCTCCACGCTTTGATTCTTCCTCGCGCATCCGATGTAGCCTGCAGGATGCATTTCTTGCATCTCTCCCCTACAGCTGATTCTCACGATTACTTAACCGCCTTGGAATCTCAACATCGTTCTGCTACATCTTTGCGTCATCTTCGCCTCCAGGATGGTTCCATCACTTCGAACCCATCGAAGCTATGCACTTTCACTAAACAGTATTTCACCGCCAAGTACAGTGCGGTAACGCAGTCTTCATCCTCATTAGCTTCTCCTCTTATTTCCTCTCTTCCTCAGGTCCCCTCTACTTTATCTACTTCTTTACTCTCCCCTTTCTCTCTTCGCAAACTCCGCGAGGCGTTCGCTACTCTCAATCCTCTTGCCGCTCCTGGACCTGACGGCCTTCCTCTGTTCTTTTATCGTGCTTTTCTACCGTGCCTTCTGCCTTTTCTGTCTGCGTGTTTCTCGTCTGCTTTTTCCTCTCCTGCGTTACCGCCCGACTTTACTTTGGCACACATCATCCTCCTTCCTAAGAAGGGTGACCTCTTAGATCTTGGAAACTGGCGCCCTATCTCTATCCTAAACACTGACTATAAGTTCTATACAAAACTCTTATCTCGTCGCCTTAATTATGTTCTCTCTTTCGTTATTTCTCCCGACCAGACATACACTGTGCCTGGTCGGACTATTTCCACTAACGTTTCTCTTCTCCTTCATCTTCACTTCCTCGCTCGTTCTTTTGATGAACCTCTTGCCTTTCTCAATCTGGATCAAAAGTCCGCTTTTGATAACGTTTCTCACTTTTATCTCTCTGCTGTCCTTTCACAGTTTGGCTTTCCTCCTGCCTTTTCTTCCGCACTCTTGGCCCTTTATCAGGGCGCCAGTTTCCATGTTCGAGCGGCCACATTTCTAACCGCTCCAATTCCGTTTAAGCGAGGCATCCGGCAAGGATGTCCGCTCTCCGGCCAGCTATTCGCTCTCGCTTTTGAGCCTTTCCTGTTAGCAGCCCGAAGATTACTCCTGGATGTCTTACCGCCGACAGTGGCTAGTACTCGTCATCATCGAATAATTTTCACCGCCTATGCTGATGATGTGACCTTTTGCGTCCGGGATGAATCTCAATTTGATCGCCTGTATTCTGTATATCAACAGTATGTTGCAATATCTGGAGCTGCGCTGAATTCCACTAAAAGTACTGGCTTATGGTGCGGGGCTTGGGCTGCCCGCACCGATGCTTCTTGGGGTGCGCAGTGGACAGCCACTACACAGAAGATCCTCGGTGCGTATGTTGGATTGCCCTTGGCTTCTGCATCCGCCACCTGGACTGCTCTTCTTCCCCGGATACAACGGACTGCTGCCTACTGGAGTAAGGCCCGCCCTTTTCACATCGTTCTGTCAACGAGCAGCCGTTGTTCGTCGACAACTTATCTCCCTATGCGAATACTCTTGAATGTCCACGGTTGTGCCCGTGTCACAAATGATGACCATCACTCGCCTCTCAACTTCCGTCATCTGGTCTTCACATCACTGGGTTAAACCTGCCATGCTTCATCTGCCAGCCTCATTAGGTGGCATCCAGCTTCCTCATCCAGCTGTCCTTTATAAAACACATCGCATTATTCATTTCATTCGCCTTGCCACTTCAACTGTTCCGTCCCTTACCACTACCTTGAATGTTCTAGCTTCTTCCCGTGACCCATCTTTCACCTTCCTACTGTTTCTGAAGATGGATGCATACTCTCTTCTCCCGTCTCACCTCCCTCCTGTCCTGCGAGAGGGCCTTTCTCTCTTTCGTTCGCTTCCTCTTCTCCGTTCATTTCCTTCTTCAACCCTTGATCTCCTAGATGGACCTCTCTTCTTCTCTTCTCTTATTCACCCTCCTAACCTCCCTTACTTTTACTTTTCCTCATTGGATCCGCTCTGGTGTGATAACTGTCCGTTCTCTTGTAAATTCTGATCTAACTTGGAGACCTCTTTCTTCCCTATTTCTATCTCCAACCATTACTCTTGCTAACGAATATCTTCTCCTTCGCACAGCGCTTTGGAGCCTCTTTCCACTCTTCGCTTCACCTGATGGTCTCTTCTCGGTCCCCTCCGCTCCTCTTTCTCTACCGTTCTTTCTCCTCATTCCTAGCTCCCCGGTTCTAGTTACTTCTATCTCCTCCTCTTCTCTTTATTGGCTTCTTCTTTCCCCTCCCGCACTTCCACTTTCTGTGCATTCTGCTCCTCCTTCTCTTCTCCCCGCCATCTGGACAGCCTCCACCTCTCTCCTTTCCTCCCCTCTTGAACTCAATGTCCATTGGCAATTTCTTCACCTTCGTCTCCCCGCCCCATCAGTACTATTTCGCATGACTCTTCTCACCTCTCCACAATGCTCCTTTTGCCCTGAAGTCAGCGACGTCCAACATCAATACCTATTCTTCCCCGTTCTCCAGCCAGTCCTAAACACAGCATTTCGTCTTGCTGATCGAATTTGTGCTCGATCGTTACCCTTTCTTGCATATGCTTGGCTACTCCAAACAAAGCATCCACCTACTCACTTGCATCCTGTGTATCGTTACATTTTTCTTCTTGTGAAGTTCACTGTCTATGCTTTCCATCTTCAACAACGCTTTCCCTGCTCTTATTCCACCTCCTCAGGAGGCAAGTGCTATCATTCGGAGACGCTTCCTAGCACGGTTAACCTCTCGCCTAAAAATGGAGCACTCTCGTGCTGCCTCAACAAACACCGATAGCGTTTTTCAATCCACCTGGGCCAAATCGGCTGGGTGGTTCCATATCCACAATTTGTAGTTACATGTCAACATATAAGTGGGATTTTTGTTGTCGCCCACGTTCACTGTAACAAATCATGTTTTTCGTATTAATTTTGGTGCTTCGCTATTTGTGATTATTCTGTTTTATGTGCCATTGGAGATAGCTCACCATGTTTCCCATGTTCTCTTCGATAATGTTGGATTTTATGTTGTTGTATATAATTCTTCCTTCTGCACCGCTGCCCACGCAATGTCCCCTTCATTATGTTGAATATATTTTTAAAATATTAGTCACTGTGTGTATAATTTAATGTAACAAGATGCCCTTCTGAGTACATTTAGCGTTATTTCCCCTTGTCACTGAATACTTCTGTACATATGTTGTAAATTTTGAATGTAGCATCACTGTTGCATTTCTGTTTCATGAGAAGCTGCCCTTCTGGGTATGTTTAGCGGCTTTCTTCCTTGTCACTGTATTGTTCTGAACATATGATATGAAACTTGTGCATTGCATTACTGTTCGATTTCTGTTTTTTTGTAAAGTTGCTCTCCTGGGTCCGTTTAGCATATTTCTCTCTTGTCACTGCATAATTCTGTACATGTGATTAGTATTTCTGCTTATTTGTTTCTACCATTACTGTCATATCTCCAAATACTGTTGCACCTGTTAGTTCCTTCTCACCCATGGTCTTTTATGTGAATTAGTACCTTGTGCATGTTTAATCTTTAGTATGGTAGTAATGCTTAATTGGAATTTGTGCATAGTATAGAATCATGTCTTTCCCTGTCTACAATGCTGTAGGTAAACATTTTCATTTGTATCGCTCGTGCTTTATTGTCTGCCTCTCCTTCGCCCTACGTGGCGAAATAATTTTATGATTTTAACAATATTTTGTTTTACGTTTCATTGGAACTTTCCACCTGATGTATATACCACTGGATTTATTGCCAGAATTCCATTGTCATGTACATAGAAATGTTATTTTACTGAAGAATAAAGGCAATTTTGAAGTGTATCCGGTGCAGAAGGATTTTTTCAAATCGGTGGTTTAGAAGCAGAGAAATAATAGGAAACGCAATCTACCTTTACGCCCCCTAGAGGAAAGTCTATGAATTACTTGAAAATTTTGAAATTATATGAAGAACATGTCATACTGGAAACACTATCCAACAAAAAAGAAATTATTCAAATCGAACCCCTAGAAGCAGAGATATTGACAAAAATAAGATATACATCTACGCCCCCGGGTGTTGAACCATTCACTATTTCAAGAAGAAAGTGTTCCTGAAAGGTTTGTCGACATTAGTAGCATCGGTCAACAAAAGACTTTTTTTCAATCGAGATTTTAGAAGCACATATTTTGCTGCAAATACATCAGAAGCGGAAATTAAGGTTTACGCCACCTGGTGGCCAAAACATTTTTTTTTCCAAAATAAGAAATTATGTGCAAACGATTTCCCATCAGGAGCTGTATCCGGTGCGGAAAGAATTTTTCAAATCGGAGATTTAGAAGCAGAGATATAGGGAGAAACGCAATTTAGATTTACCACCCTAGCGGAAAATCTATGAATTACTCGAAAATTTTGAAATTATATGAAGCAAATGTCATACTGGAAACGCTATCCAACAAAAAAAGAATTTTTCAAATCGAACCCTTAGAAGTAGAGATATTGACAAAAATATGATATACATCTACGCCCCCTGGCGTAGACACCATGCACTATTTTAAGAAGAAAATGTTCCTTCAAGGTCTGTCTACATGAGTAGTATCGGTCTACAAACGACGTTTTTTTAATCGAAAATTTAGAAGCTCATATTTTGCTGCAAATACATCAGAAGCGGAAATTAAGATTTACGCCCCTGGTGGCCAAACAAACTGTGAGATATTTTAGGAAAAAAATATTCCGAAAAGGTTTATCAATGTGAGTGGCATCAGTCCACGAAATAATTTTTTCAATCGATATTTTAGAAGCTTAGATTTTATGGCAAATACATCAGAAGTGAAATGAGGGTTGAACACTTAGGTCTTGTTTTTTGAAATTCGATTTGCAAATTTTAAATTAATTCATTTATTCTTTAAGGCACCCAAACATTTTTGAAATTTCATCTTCCAATACGCTGTGCCATAACACCGCGCAGCATTCAGTTTATTTTCATTACACGCCGCAGAAACGCAACCATATTGAATTGTACTGTTATGTAAATTGCGACAACACGATAACCTCACACTAAAGGTGATAGAAGCTTTTACAGGAATCTATTTTTTGTTGGAGTAGCTACTAATGCGAGTTAATCTTTCACACACACACCTTTGGATGGCTTTATTCGGGCAGAAAAATACAACAAATCCATAGGGTGAATATCCCTACGAGAAAATAAAAGCGACATTATTAATGCCGTAGATTGTGCCATACTTGGTGCATATTGGTAGTGATACGCGATCCTTTCGTCGCAAATGTTGGCGGTTTTGTGTACGCTTTGGCGTCTTCCACTGTGTTACAACGCAATATTCACTGGCGTGCAAAAATTAAGGACGAGACAGTTTCTCGAATGTAACGTCGTGCAGAAGTGATCCATATCGACTCAAATCATACCATAAGATCCCCAAGACGTAAGAGTATGGGACAAGTGAGCAAAACCGTACAAACAAGGAATCCAAAGGATACAAAGGCACTGGTAGTTTCGAGCACAACTAGACAGAAGACAGAAACGTCCATGTGACAGGCGGCTACCAAAGAAAAATTCAATCTTTAGTAGGGGATATGATCACCCCTGACTGCGTTGCAGGATTTACAACCTCTGTCCATGCTGAGGACGAGGTTGTCAAGAAGCTGTTAAGGCATCGTGGCGCATTCCTCTTGTAGCGCCGATCGCAGCAGCAGAATCGTTGCTGGCGGCTGGTGACGTGCTGCCAAGCGTTTCCCGAGAAGGTCCCACACGTGTTCAATTGGATTTAGGTCCGGGGACCTTGCGTGCCAATACATGCGTTGAATATCTTCACTCTCCAACACCTCTGCGCCAGCCACTATACGATGAGGTGTAGCGTTGTCGTCCATGAAGAGGAAATCAGGACCCACAGCACCTCTAAACTGACGCACGTGAGGCAGGAGAACCTCGGTACAATAACGGACACCAGTGACTGAACCTCCTTGGAAGATGTGGAGGTCAGTACGGCTACCAAGCATGATACCGCCCTAAACGAGAACTCCGCCACCTCCAAACCTGTCCCTCTCGATGATGTTGGAGGTGTGATTACGTGTTCCTTGTTCTCTCCAGATGTGTATAAGTCCAGAATCGCTCGTCAGACTAAAGCGGCTCTCATCCGCAAACAGAACTCGACCCCATTGCTGATGTGTGCAGTTCTTGTGTTCAAGGCACCACGGAAACCACCGTCTCCGACGAGCAGGCGTTAATGGCACACACCGTACTGGTCGTCGTGCAAATAGACCACCTTTGAGCAGCCTCCTGGCCACGGTTAAACGCCATAACGGACGTCCAGTTGCCTGTTACATGTGCCTGGCTATTTCTCCCGCTGTCTGCCGTGTGTCTCTTCTCACCTGTAGGACAATAAACCGGTCGTCCGCCGCCGTGGTTGCTCGTGGATGACTACTGCTAAACTCTCGGACAGCTGTTCCTGTCGTTTAAATTGCTCTCAAAGCTCGTGAAACGATGCTGTGAGCGATCCCGAACTTCTCGGCCACACTAGTCACACTTCGACCTTCTTCCAACTTCCCAATGACGCGACCTCGGGTAAAGTCATCCAGATGTCGTCTACTGGATTGCCTGTTGGCCATATCACACGGTGGCAGCAACTCGACGTCGTTCAAACCGATGTACACCGTGCAATAGCTTTCACCGAATTGCTGAGTGTACACCGCCCGTGTGCTTTATACCCTTCCGACACTCCCCCCACCCCCCGTCATGCTGCATATATGTGCACGCCCTACCGTACCGGACGGTACTCTATCTCCTGAGTGGTCTTTCGGTCTGTTCTGCCTGATCGTTCCGCTGTTATGCTAATTTCTCCTCTTCGTGCTTAATTTTTGCACACCAGTGTATATAGAGTTCTAAGCCATTTTGAATAGGTTTCTCCAACCACTGTTCTGAATTCGGCATGACGCGCGATTAACAATTAGAAATTTCATATTGCTGTTTAATGCGTGACACTTTCAGTGTTACGTGTATCCTGGTATCGCGGTTGTCTACAGGTTTGTTTATATTTCAGAGAGCGGCGTGTGTTACTACGCCCTATAAATAGTTCCAGTATAAAAGAAATAGTTCCGTTATTTTATTAGACAGAAAATATATCAAAGTGAAATTCAAATAGAATATAAGAAATGAAATGCGAGCAAAAATGTAAATTTTCACGCATTCTCGCGCCTCATTTTGCTATGTATTTTATCTTGACATTGTCTGGGTCCACCAACTGTCTATGGAACACGTCTGAGTGTCAAAAAAGTCATGTCAAATGTTCATCAAAGTTATCATCATGACTGTCAAGCTGCAGGAAATCTTATTTTTATTCTACGCATTACTATCACCGACCTAACCTTCCATCTCAGTTTAAAAGCCTTCAGCTTCCTGCTAGTCTCTGTTTTCGCTGTGAGTATGGACTCATCCTGTAAAAACTTATGCTTTTCCCATGGCCAGCTCTACGTTAGTTGCTTCAGAGTTGGCAAATGCGAAAAACGTTTTCATCGTGGATCCAAATGCAAGAATAGTCAGCGTCGTCCACCAAGAAAATCTTCAGGAATAAACTTAGCTGCGATTCAAATTAACTCTACATTACACTGATCACAACACTCTAAAAAAACGTAGATGTTTCAAATTTTATATATTTGCATTTAATAAAAACTGTTAATGTCATCCAAATTGTGTCGGCACAAAAGATGGATTTTATTCTTTAAAAAAAATATTTTTTTTATTACTAGAATATATTTTAATGAAATGTTTCGGTGTAAAATATCTTAATCATAATTTCTGGAAAAGTCGGAAAAAGCTGGCTCAGCAGCTGATTCCTGCGTTTTTTTCTTTCTTTCTTTTTTCGTATATATATAAATTTCAGGAACTACAGACATATCAGCCTCCTATCAGTGGTTTATAGAATCTTCACTAAAGTTCTTTCACACCGCTTGAAGGTGACACTGGACATGGCTCAACCGAGAGAACAAGCTGGATTCAGGAGTGGCTACAGCACAATAGATCATATCCACGTACTGAGAGAACTAATTGAAAGAGCGAGGGAATATGAACTTCCATTGTGCATGGCTTTTATCGATTATGAAAAAGCCTTTGATTCGGTGAAACAATCAGCAGTTGCAATGGCTCTGAAATCCTGCGGTATTGAAGATGCATACATTAATATTATTAATAACATCTATGAAAATGCAAATGCAAAGATTCGACTGTTTGAAAATACAACACACATAAAAATTGGAAAAGGAGTGAGACAAGGTGACACCATATCTCCGAAGCTCTTTAATGCCACATTGGAAAATGTCTTTCAATCACTGAACTGGGAAAACAAAGGGATAAAGATTAATGGAGATTATCTAACCCACCTTCGTTTTGCTGATGACATAGTCATTTTTGCAACTACCCCATCAGAGCTACAGAGTATGATCCAGGAACTTGCTGACAAGAGTAAAGAAGTGGGATTAAAAATGAACTTTCAGAAGACAAAAGTGATGTACAATGCTTTTACAAGAAATGAAGATTTATCGATTGATGGAGAAAAGCTGGAGATAACAGACACGTACGTTTATCTTGGACAGCAGATATCAAGTGAGGGTCACATTGGTGAAGAAATTAATCGGCGTACAAAACTTGCCTGGAGAGTTTTTGAAAGAAACAGCATAATTTTCAAGAGCAATATGCCATTATGTCTTAAAAGAAAAGTGTTTGATCAATGCATCCTTCCAGTGCTTACGTATGGTGCAGAGACGTAGACTTTAGCTAAAAGAGACATACAAAGGCTGCAGACAACTCAAAGCGGCATGGAGAGGTGCATGCTTGGTGTAACCAGGAGAGATAAGAAGAGGAACACGTGGATCCGAAAAATGACAAGAGTGGAAGACATCATGATCAGAGTTAAATATCTGAAATGGCAATGGGCTGGACATACTGCCAGAAGAACAGACCATCGATGGACAGTCGAAATTTTAGATTGGATTCCAAGGGACAGGAAAAGACCCAGAAGAAGACCACATGGAAGATGGGTGGATAAAATTCGAAAGTATGCGGGAGTGACATGGAGGAGACTGGCACAAGACAGACCGTTGTGGAGGAAACTTGGGGAGACCTTCGTCCAGCAGTGGATTGATAATGGTTGACAATGATGATGATGATGATGATGATATCTATATATATACAGTATCTACCAACAAGTAATTGTACACCCCTGCAATCAATGATATCTGCGGTCCTGATACACGTCACGGCCGCCGCCGTTAGATATCGTGTGGGAAACAACAACGCAACCAGTCGCATGCAAGATGCCACGCAGTTCGGAACTCTCTGATTTCGAGAAAGGTGTAATCCTCGGGCATCACAGAAATGGACGATCCATATGTGACATATCCAGCTAGTTGAAGTACCCAAAATCGACAGTGGCCTACGTGATTGGCAAGTGAAAGATGAGAGGTGACTGTCGGAATGTGCTCTGACCCGGCAGACTCACAAAACTGGGAGTTAAAGACCGACAAAACTGGGAGTTAAAGACCTGGCCAGAGAAATTCGGAAGAACCGAATTTCTCTAGCCAGTCTTCTCCAAGCCGAGTGGAAGAAAATACCGCTAGCCGTCGTACAACGCCTGGTTGAGAGGATGTCCCGGTGGGTCGCAGCTGTAATCGCCGCTCGTGGAGGCTCCACCAACTATTGAAGGTGAATATACTTCGTTTTCCTTTGCTATCACAGGTGTCCAATTACTTGTTGGTAGATAGTATATAAGCACACCGGACAAAAAGTTAGTCACTCCGAACAGAAATGGCAGTAGGAAGTTACCGGTTGCGCAGAGGGCGCTGTGATAGCATTAGTGGGAGACAAATAGCACTGACGTGGTCTACAGCTTATTTTCTGTCTCGTGCAGTGGTGAAGAGCAACGCGCGTGTTGAAATTTGTCTGCAATATGGATCGTAAGTCAGACATTACTAAGTGGCAAAATGAAACAATCGTTTTTGGCCATACTCACGGATACAAAGTGAATGAAATAGCCCAATTTTTTTATATGTAGAAGCATACTGTCCAACGGGTCTCTAAATAGTGGTGTAGTTCGCATTCATCTGAAAATCGGTGACATAACTGTGGCCGGAAAACGATTCTCAGCAACAGGGAGCGCCGCCATGTTTCAAGCCCAGTAACTGCAAATCGGTTTCAAACCAGGCAACAGTTGCTACAAACAGTCAATAAACGTTCCCTCCAATCAATTTCTGAAAGGGCATTGCGACGAGAACTGCATGCGATGGACATCTGGAGCAGAGTACTACGGAAGAGGCATCTTTTCACAGCTAGTCACAAAGTCGCACGTTAGCAATGCGCTCAGATGCACCAAACCTTTACTATCGTGGATTGTGTCGAAGGTCTTGCTTAGGCTGCATGGGGGTTCTGTGATGTTTTGAGGATGTTTGTGTGGCGGTGTTGTTCAAGCTGGAGGTGGTTATGTGATGTTTGGGGGATGTTTCCTGTATCACGAAATGGGCCCTCTCTTTGCAGTGACGATGAATTTGAACCATCCTCCGCATTCTGAGTGACGAAGTGTTGCCTTTTGTCCTACATCTCTAGGAGCAGTATCACATTGTCACACCTGTCTTCCAAGACGACAATTGCTGTATGCATAGGGCTAACACTGTGTCTGAGTGGCAAAACGAACAATCAGCAACATTGTCTCACCTCGACTGGCACGCCAAATCCCCAGATTTAAATCCTATTGAAAGTATGTGGGATCATTTGGAACAGAAAGTGAAATGCCGGAATGGATAGCCACGAACTATGGCGGAACTGCGGAACCAATTGATGCACAAGTGGCTGCAAATCAATGTTCAATGCATTCAGAACCTCGTGGATTCTCTACCACACCAGATTCATGCTGTTATCAAGGTAAGAGGCCCCGTCATACACTATTGGGTAAGTTCTGACAGGGGTGACTAATTTTTTTGTCCGTTGAGTATACAAACATGTATATATCTTGATCAGAATAAACTCCCTGAAATGGCAATGGGATGGACATATTGCCAGAAAGACGAACCACTGATGGACAACTGAATTTTTTGACGGGATTCCAAGGGTCCGGAAAACATATATATATATACACTGAGTGGCCACTTTATTACGGCCACCTGACAGTTTTAAACAAATGAGCTATGACTGCACGCTGTTGCCGCCAGAGGGCGAGGCTAGTATAAAAAGGGAAAGGTTAGTGCTTGCGACAGTAGTAGATGTGGTTTTTGGGTGACGAGATGGGTAAAAAATGCGATTTGACGGACTTTCAACGTGGGATGATTGTAGGAGTTCGGAGCCATGGAGCAAGTATCACCGAAACCGCTGCATTCGTGAAATGTCCCAGAGCAGCTGTTGTTAAAGTGTTTAAAGACTGGACTGTCAGCCAAAAATCTGGGTCTCTACGTGCAACGTGTGGTCGTCATCGACTAGTGACTGCTCGGGCGGAACGGAGAGTGTCCTGACCGGTAACAGACAACGAAGGGCAATAGTGCAGCAAATTACAGACCATCTTAATCAAGGATCCCGTCAAATGATCTCTGCTCTTGCTGTTCGCCGTATACTGCCTCGGATGGGATACGGTAGCCGAAGGCCTGTTCGAACATCTTTGCTGTCTGCAGTTAACAAGAGAAAACGTCTCTAGTTCGCACAGGAGCACAAGGATGGATTGGACAGTCGATAATTGGAGACAAATTATGTGGTCCGATGAATCACGTTTTCAGTTGCAACATGCCGATGGCCGAGTGAGAATTTGGCGGAAACAGCACGAAAACATGTACCCCAAATGCATTCCTACAACCCTTCAAGCTGGTGGAGGCAATGTTATGGCTTAGGGAATGTTTTTTTTTTTTTTTTTTGATTGGAGGTTTAACGACCACCGTGAGCAACTCAATGGGCTATAAGCAGTCGCCCGTCCCTAATTTAGGGTCACTGGTTCCAGGGAAGGGAGAGAGCCAGTGCCGTAAGACAAACACAACATCCATGCCTGACCGGGATTCGAACCCGGACCCCTTACGGACGAATGATCAGAGGCCAACGCCTTAGACCGCTGCGCCACCGGGGCGGCGGGAATGTTTTCCTGGCTTGCTTTGGGCCCTTTAATTCGCGTTGATCAACTAAACATCGTTGCGGACCAAGCGCATCCTGTCATGTGGATGGTTTATCCCAATGGCGATGGCTACTTTCAACAAGAGAATGCGTCCTGCCATAATGCTCGTATTGTACGGGATTGGTTTCAGGAACATGCCGGTTAGTTTACTTTGCTTAGGTGGCCCCCACAATCTCCAGATTTCAACCCCATTGAGAATTTGTGAGATGAAGTTGAACGAGCCATCAGACAGCTGGATCCACAACCCTGCAATCTCACACTCCTAGAGAGTGCTATTCATCAAGCATGGTCTCAGATTCCACAAACCACCTATCAACATCTCGTGGAGTCCATGCCACGAAGAATCGACGCAGTAGTAAAGACAAAAGGTGGCCCAACAAAGTACTGAGGGGGTGGTCATAATAAAGAGGCCACTCAGTGTATATGTCACCAGAGAGAACCAGCTTTGGGAGTGGTTTTACCAGTTCTGGAGAGTGGTTTTCGTAGCAATGTCACTCACCCTTGTACCAAAACCAGAAATCAACGATAAGAACTCACAGAAACAACAAAACTTGAATCAAACAAAGAAACGAAACATGATTAAAAGAAGAGCAGGGCAGTAAAGCGAAAAAAAAAAAACCACTGGTCAAAATCAAACGGGAAAACGGAAAAGATCTGTTCTAATGTGTCGATTTCCGTTTATTGAACATCATAATTTCTCAGATACTTAGAATTTTTAAAAATGTGTAGCTGTCAATATTCAATTGATGAGAATACAAACATCCTAACTAATAAATTAAAGTGCAGTAACTGTCCTCACCACTTTATAAAAAATATGTTAAACAGATAACATATTCCCGAAACTGTCCGTCGGAACCTTAAATGTTAAGCTTTATGGGACAATATTAAGTAAGTGCTACTTAGTGAGTCCCTTCTACCTGAAGAACATTTTCACGCAGAGTCTTGCATCTGATCTGACTCACATTTTTGGCCTTGTTACTTTTTTTGTCAGAGTTGATCATGGTGGCTTAACCATGATGATTTTTCCTGTCTTGCACTTTCGTTTCCATCGTCATTTGGGAGGTTGATTTCTCACTGTCTGGTGGAACTTTTTTTTTTTTTTTTTGGTTGGAGGTTTAACGACCACCGTGAGCAACTCAATGGGCCATAAGCAGTCACCCGTCCCTAATTTAGGGTCACTGGTTCCAGGGAAGGGAGAGAGCCAGTGCCGTAAGACAAACACAACATCCATGCCTCACCGGGATTCGGACCGGGACACCTTTCGAACGAATGATCAGAGGCCATCGCTTAGACCACTGCGCCACCGGGGCGGCCTGGTGGCACTTTGATCTTCCAACTCGATGGAATCGTATCTGTGTGTCATCCGGTTTACTATTGACAGTTGGGTCTTCTTTTCTCTTTGTTGACACATCTTTTATTCATGTTTCTTTTCTTTCTTTTATTCAAGTATTTTTTTGCTGGGGTGTTTTATCTTTGCTTTGTGGCTTTGGGAGCATGGGTTACTCAATATTGGTTATCCCGGTCCTTTACTGCCCCAAGAAAATCAGCTCCCCAATGCTGGCGCTCTCCTGAGAAAAGTTCTCTTTGTCCTCCTGGTTCTTATTTGCTTGCACTTTCTTTTTGAATTGATTTGTATGTATTGTTATTATACTGTTTTAGTTCTAATGATTAACTTAAAGATTGAGTTAGCAACTTTCGTATTTTCGTTCCATTAATTCATTATTCAACATACGTGTGTGTGTGTGTGTGTGTGTGTGTGTGCGCGCGCGCGTGTAGAGAGAGAGATAGGAAGGTATGAATGCCAAAAAAAATGCTGCATGCTGTAGAGCTATAAATAACTAGAATTGGTAAGGCATATTCGAGCCTTTCCAGATATATTTCTTCTAGCAGTCGTAATTAGAACTTTATACTCACTATTTTAACTATGTCTGTAGGAGACAGACTGAATTATTGTATTTTGCGTCGCATATATGAAAGCGTAATCAATAATTCTCAGCTGTTCTTAGACAATTATGTCCTATCTCTAATTGAACGAACGAATGCAGGAATATTACTCCTTTATTTTGAAATTTTACTGAAGCCAACATGGTTCTGGAATTGAACATAATGACCTATTTCGCACTGCACTCTTTTCTTTTGGTATTTTACTTTCGCACATAAACGCCGTCGTTACACCAAAATGGCTCAGTATGTTGCGATCTTTCACTCCATACATTATGACATTTTTCAAGAGCGGGTGACTATAAAATTCTTGCTTGCTGTTTAGGTATATGCAATTTGGCGCTTGTGTTGCAATAATATTGTATATTGAAACACTGTTCCCTCTTCTAAGATACAAATTTCGCGGTTGCACTTTGTGGCCGAGATTTACGTTACATTTTTATTCTAAGTCAATTTGAAATTGTGCGCTTGTGCTGCAGTCGACCGTGTCAAAAGCCGCTTTTAAAAAGATTTAGTGTGTCGTGAATTTCTTCAAAGGAATAGGTTGTTCACTCTGCAACTTAGGCAGAAAACTTTACTTGTTATGATGTTTTATTTGATGATGCTGTGATTTTTGTTTTTGTCATTCGACAGATTCTCTGTCAAAGTTACCTGTCGATTCCAATGCAAATTAAGCTCAATTTGTCAACAAAAATTTTGAATTATGTGCTTTAGGCTGACTTTTTTACGAAATTGGATTTGCATATCGTTGTCAGGTAATTTCTGTTCAAAAACTACAGTACAAGAAATAATACCCTATCAAACTGCATTGGAAAATTATTATATGGACCTACCTGATATAAACTGGGCAGGTGTCCCGAATTCTTGAGGACAGTCCCCGAATCTAGTTTACTGTCCCCAAAAACGTCTGATGCCTTAGGGGACGCAAACTGTCCTCGTATTTTTTTTTTTTTTTTTTTTTTTGTCCTCAAATATCCTTCAATTTATACTTCACCGCCAGCTCGTTACACTTTCAATGAACTATGTTTTTAAAATTAGTTTTCGTTTCGACCTGCTTCAGTGGTGCAACGGCTAAAGCACCGGCTTCTAGTCATTCATCCGAGATTGGACCAGGTTCGAATCCAGTGAGGCATTGGATGTCGTGTTTTTTCTTATGGCACTGGTTTTCTCCTGGCTCTGGAAGCAGTGACCCTTAATTAAGGACCGAGGATTGCTCACGGTGATAGTGAAACTTAACAATAAAAAAAATTCCCATTTATATCTTTTTTTTTTTTGGAGTAAACGTCCTCTGTGATTAACTCACAGATATCGTTAAACCCGAAAAAGAGTTACTAACGGTGGTCGTTAAACCTTCAATAAAAAATAAATTCTCGGAAAAACGAAAATAAAAACGGGTAGAGCATTCATTCGACCCTAATTTAGGGACACTAGTTCTAGGCCAGGAGAGAGCCAGTGTCGTAAGTCAAACTCACCACCTATGCCTCATCTGGGTCTCTAACCCGAACTGTCAAAAACCAGAGTTCAGACCACCTCGCTTGCTAAATTTCGACTTTTATAAAATAAGGAAGTTCTCCATGAATTTCGTTCTTCAGAAAAATGTTAGAATCATGCAGCGTACTCTTAATTAAGCACGTGTATCTAAGGTAAAGTACTTTACTTTGGCAGAGTATGTTCTCTCTATCACAGCTCTGCTTCATCAGTACAAGTTACCCATATTTTACATATACAAGATCTGTTCTTTCAATGTTTTTAATGTTCTGGTGTAATATATCACTTGCAGAAACAATACAATTTTGGATTTTGCTTTCTGTCTTTCTTTTTTTTTTTTTTTTTTTTTGCATATTCGGTATTAGTGTATATGTGTCCCCAAATAAGCTGCGGAATTGGGGACGTCGCGCTATTTTGTCCTGAAATGAGTGTTCCGAATAAAATCTTGTTCCACCTTTTGGCGTCACAACAGCAACCAGACATCTTGGTAAGGACTCAGTGAAGTTGTGAAATTCACAAATTCGTAGCTAGTGGAGATAGAACCACGCCTCCTTGCTCCGGAGCCATTTATTGTATCCAACTGAACTACACCGACGGAATGTATCACTGCAGATTTATTGTCTTGACACGTGCTTCACCACTGTAGTATGTCACAAAGTGTTGAAAACACGGAGCTGGTGTTTAAGCCCATGAAATAAGAATTGCCTGCCATAGTACATCCCACAGTTGCCCTAAGGGTTGGCGGGTTCGAACTGATCTTTCCAATCCGCCTCAATGGGGTTGATATCCGGCAATCGGGGAGGCTATTCGAGTTTTGAAAACTCTCTCGAATGCTCTTCGAGTCAGTTACAGACATAAAACTGCCACTGGTGATCAGCGCTACCTTCACGTCCTTTATTCAGTACTCCATGACTCAAGGCATAATGAGGAAGGGCTACTAGCTCCCCTGACACGGACATCATGTGTCTATGGTTGGTGACACGTGACTCAACTATATTTTTTCTCCTTTGTTAGGTTCGTCACCATGGTTATAAACGGTTGTTTTAGCAGGTAATCAGTCAAAAAGGTTTAGTGACAAGCATCCCCCTAAATGATCATTTTGAATAACAAACTTAAGGAAATGCAAAGCTTTCTAATATGCACGTTCACTCACTCCAGCCGCGTTCGTCACACTTTTTAGACAGCATTGTTTTCCTTCAAACTGATATCCGCCCAATTTGCTAACTCATACTTGATTTGTTCAAACTGGTTAACCCTTTACCGACCATGACACCAAAAGCTTGTATCACTCTAAATACCATAACGCCCGAAACTGTCACTTGTTTCACTTCTTTCTTTAATAACAACAATAGTGACTGACGGTGACTCCTGCTGATCCCTTTTAGATCGAGGAAATTTGAAGATACTCATTCCAGACAGGCGTTTCGGGCGGCTATGGCCGTTTGTAGGTACGGGCGTCTTGGGCGCTATGGTCGTAAAGGTTTAATCACGGCTCCTAGATTTTTTTGAGATAGAATAATGACATAAAATTTTATGCATATACGTAAGTATGTCAAAAGTAGAACTGAAAAATTGTAGCTTACCTGCAAACGGAAGACAGTTCGGTTCGCGTTGCTGCAAAAGCAAGATCGTTACTTTGCGTTACAGATTGCAAGGATTGGAGACACCTGTGGAATTCCTCCAACGTGCACTGAGGTTCAGTTGTGGTAGCAGCAATTACTGCAAATGACAGAAATGAAAATTCTGAGCAATTTTCAGACATACATGGGACGACGGAAGCATTTCGAATCATAAAAATAAGGTAGTCTTATTAATATACTAAGTCCATTTATGGGATTTACAGAATTAACATTTTTATTTCCACTCTAAGTAGAAGATGAATACACGAAGAAACATCCATTCAAAAATTTCATAAATTCCGCAGTACAAATGATAAACGACTTAGAATTTTTAAATTCCACATGAAATCGTAATTTCTTGAAGATCTTTTGTAAAAATATCATCATCATCAACGATTATCAATCCACTGCTGGATGAACGTCTCCCCAAATTTTTTCCACAATTGTCTGTCTTGGGCCTGTTTCCTCCATGTCACTCCAGCATACTTTCGAATTTCATCCTTCCATCTCCCATGGGGACTTCTTCTGAGTCTTTTCCTGTCCCTCAGAATCAAGTCAAAAATGTCGGTTGTCCATCGGCGGTCCGTTCTTCTGGCAACATGTCCAGCCCATTGCCATTTCAGTGATTTCACTCTGGTCATGATGTCGTCCACTCCTATCATTTTCCTTATCCACAAGTTCCTCTTCTTATCTTTCCTGGTTACACCAAGCATGCATCTCTCCAAGCTGCTTTGAGTTGTCTGCAGTCTTTGTATGTCTTTTTTAGTTAAGGTCCATGTCTCGGTTCCATTCGTAAGCACTGACAAGATGCATCGATTAAATACTTTTCTTTTGAGACATACTGGCATACTGCTCTCAAAAATTGTACTGTTTCTTCCAAAAGCTCTCCATCCAAGTTTTATACGCCGATTAATTTCTGCATCAGTGTGACCCTCACTCGATATCTTCTGCCCAAGATAAATGTAGGAATCGGTTGTCTGTAAAAGCCATTGTACATCACTTTTGTCTTCTGAAAGTTAATTTTTAATCCCTCTTCTTTACTGTTGCCAGCAAGTTCTTGGATCATACTCTGTAGCTCTGAAGATGTTGTTGCAAAGATGACTACGTCATCGGCAAAACGAAGGTGAGTAAAGTAATCTCCATTAATCTTTATCCCTTTGTTTTCCCAGTTCAAGGATTGAAAGATATTTTGCAATGTGGCGTTAAAGAGCTGGGGAGTTATCGTGTCACCTTGTCTCACTCCCTTTCCAATTCTTATTTGTGCTGTGTCCTCAAATATCCGAACGTTTCTCACTTGCATTTTCACAGATGTTATTAATAATGCTAAATATACGGTGCCAGTAATATTTATCCTTAGCATTACTTCACATTTAAGTTAAATTCCTCCCATCGAGAACGCAAACGATGTGTGACAATTTAATTCCCTGAACGGTCGCGAAGTGTCAGCCTTAGGGCGACGAGGGCAGAATCACGTGACTATGCGTGTCTGGACATGTTTCAAGTAATGCATATGTTAACCGCTGATCAGTACAGCCGTTCGTGAGTCAGCAATAGACCTTTTTCGTGTGACGTCAGAAGGCGGTTTCTTCGGACCAACGTGGCTGTTGATTCAATGTTATCGCTATTGATTACCTCTTACTCTTGGCCAATTTTTAAATTTTTTAACGTCTCGGAGTACGCCAATGGATTAATAGAGCTACAGGGCGAAGAAGATGAAATTAATTTCTCAGAAAAACAAATGAAGGTTGCAAAAATTTACAGTGGCAACCAACAACTAAAAACTTCCCATTGAGCCCGCAAGACAATCTACTTACAAATAAAATGAATTGCATAATATCAAATAAGAGTAAATTATAGACATGTTTCGCTGTTTGGGGAAAGGACGTAGAAGTCAAATCGCAACTTACCGATCTAGATATGCAGATCGTTTTCCCTTTTTCACATTTAATTTGTGGAAATTAAATATAGAAGGAATACTACCAATTTTAATCGTATTCTATTCGCAGTGCCATAATATAATATTCGAGAATGCACATTGGGATAAAAATCATTGCGTTTTATTTTTTATTTAGTTCCTCTGACAGTTTCGGCCTTTTAAAAAAATGGTAAACGTACAGTAAAACTGATGAAAAACACTATATTGACAAAAGTCACCGGACACCCCTTCAAAATAAAGTGAACGGATCCGCTTAGATGTCAAGATGCGCCATACAGCGGCAAACGGTAAAAAATAAGCCTGCAATTGACCGTGATCATATCGCACAGTGAGGTTGAGTGAAAATTTCGCGGCGGGATAGAACTGACTTTGAGAAAAGAAAGATTGTTGGGTGTTATATTAGTGGAATGTCCATATGAGAAACCGAGAGGCGTTTAAATGTACCCAAGTAAACTGTTTTAGATGTACTGAATAAGTAGAAGACACATGGCGTGCCTGAAGCAGCAAAACGTACCGGCAGACCAATGAAAGTCAGTGATAGAGGACGTCGAAGCCTCAGGAGAGTCGTTACAGCTAATCGACGTAGTACTGCACAAGACCTCAGCGTACAGGTGAGTAAAAATGCTGGAACCTCGGTATGTACACGTACCATTCGCAGAGAACTTCATTCCAAGGGTTACCGTGGTCGTGTGGCTGCTCATAAGCCTTACATCTCCACTCGGAACACTACTCGTCGTTTAGCATGGTGTCACTCTTGTGTCTGCTTTTGCTGCCTATACCTTCACTGAGTTGTGCACCGTGTATTTGTACTCTAGGAGCAATACGAGAGGTATTGTCCTGCGAGACTTTGTTCTTTCTGTTTTTTCTTGCTGCATTGTGTTGTATCTTTTAATTTATACTTTATTTCTGTCTTGCATTTTCGCATTCTTTGACGTCATGTATTTCTTGCTCGACCCATGTCATTGTTTTTTTGGACCGATGCAATACTGCACGGCTTGCTGTTTGTATTTTGTGTATCCTTGTGTTTCACTTGGGGAGTTTGCCCAAGTTTTCACTATGTTCTGTAATACTTATCATGTTTTTGTCACATATCTTGTGGTTTCCTCGATTGTGGAAACTTCTGTACCTTTATCGTAGTATATGCTTTTGTTGTGTTTTACATGTTCCCTTCTTTTTGTGCACTGCGTTGTACAACTGTATTCTTGTAAATATATTTACCTGTTGTTTTGTGCTCTGCTTTCACTGTGCACGTCATCGCATGCTTTATTAATTAATCATTACTTCTGCATGTGCATCATCTTCCTCAAGCATGTATTGTTCCTTACTAATGATTTTAACATTTTGTCATCCTTAGTTGACTACCGTATCACATTCACCTGTAATATTTCATCAGTATCGCTCATTGTTTTGTTGTTTATTTTGCCATATGTGGTACGCCTGTATTCCCTATGTTTTTGCCAATAAAGTATATTTTGAAATAAAGAAAATTTATCGTGGAGCGTAGATCAATGGAAATGGGTCCTATGAACTGATGAATCCAGAAACCCGATTTATCAGTCTGATGGCGGTGTGTGTGGGTATTGCGACAGCCTGGGCAACGCTATTTACCACAGTGTACTGTTCCTACGGAGCTGGCAGTGTACTCGTGTGTGGGTGTTATCCGTGGTATGGTCTCGGCCCCATTGGTTATCGAGGACAAACCTGTTAGCCAGCACGTCTACCTCGTCATTCTGGACATTTATGCCCTACCAACTCTGTGGCACTTCTATGGAACCGAGCCTTGTTGGTACCAGCAGGATAATGCACCGAACCATAAAGCAAGTACTGTTACGGCGTGGTTTGACGATAATTCCGTATCGTGTGTGGATGGCAAGCACACAGCCCTAATCTTAATCCCATAGAGCACCTATGGGATGAATTAGAGAGCCGCATAAGTAGTTTGGAACCAAGGCCTACTACTAAGCAACAATTAGCAGTAGCATTATGTACTGAATGGAATCTCATACCTATCGCTGTGTTTCAAAACCTTGTCGAAAGCATGTCTCGAAGGGTCAGTGCGTGCGTTAAGCCCAAAGATGGAGCGACACCGTACTAATGTATGTCAATAAATGCTATGTTGTGTTTCTCTTCTAGGTTTCCGGTGACTTTTGTCAATATAGTGTATATACAAAATCCGTCACATACGTAATCAACTCGAAGCAGCAACTACAGCTGATTCCGTAGTACTAAAAACTTTAATTAAGAGTTAAAAAACATATTACACTCCCGTAAGACCTTTCGGAAACACCGTTTCGGGTCTGCAGAGAAGAACACGGTGTTCCGTAAAGGTCTACCGTGTGACGGTTTTTGTGTATATTTCATCATTTTCGCCCGTTTCAGAGAAAAATATGGAAGGTTATTCCTTCTTCTGTGTACTTTAGGTGACAGGATTTTTTCAGCACAACCGTACGATGAGAAAACTTTAGGCATGTCGTTACGAAAATCGCGATTTTCCTGAACCCCTGCAATGTAACGCCTTGTTAAGCAATGAGAAAACGCATGTGAACAAACTGTTGCTGGTAATCAGACACGGAAAAGTTTTCCCATGATGCAACGCGAAGTGAACAAGGTCCATTGCAAAAGTCATACGAGTCTGTGTGTGAGTTTTTAGGGAAAAATGAATGGTAGAAATTCAGAGCTGCGTATTAACCTTAGAATCTGTGTGAAGATCGTCAAACGTGCTACTGAAACGCTAGATCTATTGAAAGTGGCGCATGGTGAGGATGCTGTGCTGTTTTAGTCTCTTATGCCACTCGAGTCGAGTGTCTTTGAGTGGCATAAGAGTCTAAAATAGCACGCGTGTCCCGCTGTCAGATCAAAAACTTGCTTATCTTGTTTATCGACACCAAGGGGATAGATAGTTCATCACGAATGCATTGAACAGGGACAAACGATCAACTAATAATGCAATTTAGAGGTGTTGAAAAAGTTAGTATTTGAATCACGAAATCTGCCTTTCTGGATTTTCGTTTATTTCGTGATTCAAATGCTAACTCACTGTCCTTTTGTGTCTATCGAATGCCTACTGACTGTAACAGCCTTATCTCGTTTAACTCTTCACACCCAACTCCACAAAAATTTCCTACTATCAATTTCCTTTTTAGAAGAGCCTGTAACGTACCAGGAGATGTGACGTATCTGCCAGAAGGACGCATAAAGGCAGATAGGAATCAGAATAAAACGTCCGCGTAGCTCAATTGGTAGAGTGACTTATTCCGGAATGAGGGATCCGGGTTCGAATCCTGGCGTGGACAGAAATGACGTAGAAATTTACTTCGTTATAATGGCGCCCGAACTATCCGGATGACCCGACCGTTCAAAATCTCGCTATGGTGTGATGTTATTTCCACACCGCGAGATAGGAAAAATAAGAGAATCCCTTCTCCAGCACTTCGAAAAAAAAAATAGAAAAAATAAATAAAGGGGAGATGATGTAACGTACCAGGAGATGTGACGTACCTGCCAGAAGGACACATAAAGGCAGATAGGAATCAGAATAAAACGTCCGCGTAGCTCAATTGGTAGAGTGACTTATTCCGGAATGAGGGGATCCGGGTTCGAATCCTGGCGTGGACAGAAATGACGGAGAAATTTACTTCGTTATAAGCCTTCACACATTCTCCAAATGATAATCATTTCCAGTCTGAGATACAGTTCATTTTTAAATTAGCGGATAAAAATGGATACCCCAGGATGATGATTAATAGATTATACACTAGAACATCAAGTGAACGAACTATTAATCAGAAGCCAGACACAAAGCCTAATAAACGATTCGTAGGAGCATTGGACCAGCACCCCGATATCACTAACACACTATCTCGTATCTGTTCAAAACACAATATACAATTTGGCACCCGCTCGAAGAACCTCCTATCATCATTTAAAAAGGATCAAGCAAAAACAGATATTATGAACAAATGGGGTGTGTATAACATTCCACTGCTGGACCCCTCAACAGGAGAACATGTTAGCAACTACGTGGGCTCGACAAGAAGAAGTTTGGGCATCCGTGTCCAGGAACACAAATACGATATCCGAACCAACAGCAATAACACAGCTTTATCAAGGAATGTGGTAAACGGAATTCTACAACCAGACTGGGAAAACATTAGACTACAGGACACTCCAGCATATATACATTCGCTGCATTTTGTTGAAAGTATGTACATCGAAGCTTTAGGGGACAAATGCTGCAATGACTACTTGCCTGTATACATATCAAGAATTTGGAAAGAACGTATTACAAACCTGAACTTTAAATTATAGTAATATATATTTACAAATTCCAAGAATATATAAATTGATCATAACTTTGTATTTATAACGCAGTTCCTTGTTTTGATATGCTAAACTAATAACTTGTAAAATTACACTCTTCACACTGTTATAATGGCAACGGTGACCCATGCGACGTTTGACTTATACCCATAATTCATTGTTGCACTAATATATAAAGGAATACTACATTGCTTCTGTTCCACCTGATGATGGGGTAAATGTTACCCCGAAAGTACTAGTGGGGTATTTTAATTGTAAATATCTTTCGTATTTTAATTAAATATCGTACATAGACGGTGAGTTTTCTCCTTTCATGAAATATGTTCTTCCATAATGAAAATAATCACCAAAGATTTTTCTTGGTGAATCCCTAGCATTGAAAGATTTTCATTATGAAATATTTTATTTCGTAATGAAAATAATTTCCAAGATTTTTTTGGTGATTCCCCAGCATTAAAATATTTTCATAATGAAAGATTTTCTTTGGTGAATCCCCAGCATTGTGCGGTACTCCAAGAAACAACCTGCCATCTGGTTCGGCAGTTTGTCGTATGTTAGTCTGGAGAGTTCGAGACCGCTGTGGTGTAGTGGTAGCATGCCCGGCGCGTAACTGGAAGACGCTGGGGTCGATTCCCGATGGCGGCAGATGAGAATTTTTTCATGACTCACTTAAAAACGTGGAAAGACCGATGGATTCTGTTTGATGTCTTTAGGTTATATTTTTTCACATTTATTTTAAGATTAGAGTAAGAATTACAATAAAAATTAATGTCAAATATTAAATAATATAAAACGTTTTCCAAGAAGGAATTTACCAGGTTTTTTTCTAAACTTACAGGAATTTAACGCTTATAGTATTATTGTAATAACTAAAAGATGTGTTGAACGGCAACGAAAAACAAAACCCATCAGCATTTTGTTAAGTGTTTTTTGAAAAATCAAGTTTGCTATTAGGTACCCGAGAAAGAAACTTAAAATACTTGGTAAGAATGTTTAACTCCAAGTAACAGCAAGCAATGGACCATTCAGAACATTCGGTACAGAGTGGAGCGGGGGAGCTTCTGGAGAAAATCCAGCCGAAACAGGTTTATACGATTAATTTAGAACCACTCCAGCTGGAAACTCGAACCAAGAACCCAACTGGAGGAAGTTCAGAAAGAAACAAAAACAGGGATACCGTAACTTAACAACCAGAGTTGGAAACGGGCCTAACATTTTGGACAAATCTGCTTTGAATTATAAATTCGAAACTCAATTTATAATGCTTTAGAATATGTTTCACAGCAACACCAATTTTTACCTGCTTCTAATCAGTTGAAAGTTTTGAGGTATGTTGATTTCATCATTACCCCCAAAAAGGAAGGGACACTCATGAAATCAACATTCACATTTTGGAAACTCTCAGCTTATCACAAACATGTGAAAATTATTGGTGTTGTTGTGCAATATATTCTGATTTCCTAATGAGGAAAAACAACTTTCAGCATTGACTCCTCTCCTTTTTTGTTTACGCTTTCCAACCGTAGGTTGAAGAAGCGTATATGCTCCAGCCTTGTCCGTCTGCCTGTCTGACTTTCCGCACGATAACTCACGTAAAAATAGTTCGATTTCCATGAAATTCTAGTTTGTGATAGGGGACAATCTGGTAACGAACCCTATTGAAAATGGGCGAAATAAGGTCAAAGGTCAGGACATAGGAGCGGGATCCATTCCATCGCCCTTATGCGCCATAACTTATGTAAAAATGCTTCGATTGCGACAAAACCTTATTATGTTGTTCTGGAGGTGTACTGAACTGTTTCTGTTTAATATCATCGAAATTGGGTCAAAGTTCAGGGCACAGGAGCGAGATTTATTCCACAGCCATTATCCTCATAACTTGACTTAAAATGCCTCGATTGTGACAAAACTTTAGTATGTTGTTCCGGGGGTAAACTGAAGCAGTTCTGTTGGATATCATCAAAGTAGGGTCAAAGGTCGTGGCATAGAAGAGATATTTATTCCACAGCCATTATTCTCAAAACTTCAGTAATAACTTGAGGGATGATTTCTGGTATGTTGAAAAGCATATCATACTCAATGCACTGCATGATTTTACTAACTTGTTGTCAACAAGAATATATTTGTTGGTCTCGACGCCAGTTTAAATCGCCTTAGTGTTAAATTCATCCAAATTAGCAAATAAGGCATTAATTCCGAAACTATATGCACCGAGAACGGGATATTAAAACGTCAAAGGAAAACCTCTCAATGAAAAAGATGCGATGTGAAAAGTCACTCTCAGTCTTACAATGTGACACCACAGGTGTGATAAAATGTATCACCAGAGAAGCAGGCGGGAAGCGTTTGCCTGTTACTTACTCCTGACAAGCGCTGAAAACAAATGCAAAGGATGTATCGTGTTGCGATATGGTATCGGACAGTCTAGTGTCTGTGCCGAATCGTCAGTCTGTGGAAATCTTCGGTGCTTTAAGAAAGGGACGGCAATATTTTTGTATGACACATCATTTTTCACTCCGCTGGCGCCAGTATGGAGCACGGAATTCCACAGTACGCATTTTTCGAAATATCTTTTTTTTTCTTTTCAAAAATAAAATGGAAATAAAACCGGGTCGAAATCGGGTCAGGAAGACCTTTACCCGATCTGCTTGACCCCACAAGAAATTGTCGACCCGTTGACCCGCTGACGGGTGACGTGTTTTCATCTCTGACAACAACCTGCATGCAAACTTATTTCTGGAGCATGCGCAAATCTTTGATTTCAGGCATAAACTGTAACAAGTTAGTAAAATCATGCAATGCATTGATTGTAATACGCTTTCCAACATACCAGAAATCATTACTCAATGATTATTCAACAGAACCGGTTCAGTATACCTCCGAAATAACATGATAAAGTTTTGTCGCTATCGAATCATTTTTACGTAAGATATGATGCATAAAGGCTATGGAATAGATCCCGGTCCTGTGTCTTAACCTTCGACTCCATTTCGCCCATTTTTAATAGGCTTCGTCCCCATGCAGGCCCTACAACATACTACCATTTCATCCAAATCGAACCTTTTTTACGTTAGTGCCGCATAAGAGCAGTGTACTGGATCCCGCTTCTATGTCCTGACCTTTGATCCCATTTCGTTCACTTTCAATAGGATTCCTTCCCAGGTGTTCCCCTAACACATTCTAAAATTTCATCGAAATGGAACGATTTTTACGCGAGTTATTGTGCGGACGGACATACGCACACAAAGCGTGACGTAATGGGACAAATGGGAATCGCGACCATCTGCTCGAAAGAGTGTGACGTCATAAAACTTTATTAGGGTCCACACACAAAGCGTGACGTAATGAGACAAATGGCCGCCAACATCTCAACGCAGTATTGTGACGTCATAAGATTTCTAAGCATGGGCAACATTAATGGGACGACGCCATGACACTAAAAACGTGGTAATTCGGGGTGGTTAGTTAACTCACTAAACGAATTTTCCTAAAGTCGAGATCAAGCTAAATTGATTTCTAGAACCAGAAAACGGTAGGTTAACGACTTTCATCAAAATCCTTTGAGCCATTTAAAATAAAATTTACATACAAAAAAGAATTGCTCCTTTAATAGCATGGAATATGAGCGATGGAATGTATCCCGATTCTATGTCCTGACCTTTGATCCCATTTCGTCCATTTTTAATAGGGTTCGTCCCCAGGTGGTCCCCTACCACATACTAAAATTTCATCGAAATCGAACCATTTTTACGCGAGTTATCGTGCCGACAGACAGACGGATAGACAAAGCTGGAGCATATCCGCATCTTCAACCTACGGTTGTAAAGCGTAAAAAATAGTAAGAGCACCAGAAGCGAACCAAAACAAAACCTTTTGCGTGCAGTTTTAATCCTTACCCTACGTTTCCCCAAATGACATGTTCAGTGTATAAGATACATGCATATCCGTATAACTTCATAGAAAAGTGTTTTTTCATGGATTCCGGCGGTAAAGGAAAGACACCTTGTACAACAAAACATATATGTTTTAAGCTGTGCCGGGTAAAATTAATGGTTATTCTGAAATCTGAAGGGTGGACTTTTATAATTGTCGTGATTGTTAACAAAAAGCACAAAATTTGAGAAAAAGTAATTAATAGCTTCATTTGATAATCATATTGAGAATTAACGGAAGGACCTTTTTGAACATGACATACCACATTTCGGTAACGGAAGGACATTTTTAGGACATGACATACCACATTTCGCTCTTCTACTCTGAAATTCAGCTAAACCATAAATGAAAAAAAATCGGCAAAAAATAAGTACCATTGGGTATCCCTTTAGTTTATATTTTCAAATCCAGTTTGTAAAAATCTCTTACACATTGCTACAAAAATTGCAATTTATTACGGTAACGGAAGGACAAAATTTCCAGAATTGTTTAAAATCATAAAAATTACAAGTTTAAGTTCCAAATATTAATATAGCTCACTTAAAGATTTTTCATTACATAATTACAAGTATCCATGAACAATGAGAAAATAATTACTGATTACTCTGCACATATAATGTAAGAACATTTAAATCTACAGCGAAGTCTGGAGCAAGGGCCATTCAACAAAATTTCTAGTTTTTCTAATCTTTTCAGAATCTGTGTAGAATGAATCCACCACTTGTCGTCTTTCTCAGGAAAACCAAAAAATAAACACTTTACTGTCTTGTTTTCTTAAACAAGATACCTCCACACCATCACCATCTGCATTTTGCACTTACCCAATATAGTGACATCTCGATATTTTCTCTCGCTATTCAATCAGCAAAAAGGCTCCTACTGCTACGTTATCATGTGTACCATTTGAATCTAAAAGTTCTTCTGCATCATCAGCAGCTACGTTGATGTTTGTGTGTTCGCCTTCTTTTAAGTCGAACTTTTTTTGTTTCTGGGGAAAAGAAATATTCCCGGTACTCAACAACGTATTTGTGAAGTGGTTTTACGTAATGTTTATTGTGGGTGTTAGGAAGAGCTTGAACACCATTCCATCTTTCTTTTAGCTGTTGAGCATACCCATTCATAACATCTGATGGAATAAACTGAACTTTTATATTTCGGCTGTTTTCAGCAGCAACTTATGCAAATTCTTTGGCCGTTGTCACTGATTTTCCACTTAACATATGGCTCAATACCATGCGTTTAACACTCCTGCCCATGCCATCAACAGCCCTTTCCCCGTGACTGGGGGCAAAAAAGCTTCAAGATACCATGATATGGTATTTTTCAAACATAAAACTTAAATTGGGAAACAGATAGCGCTGTTTTATAGTTGGCTTGCGGCTCCATCGTTGAAAAATATAACTTTGGATATGATGCCAATAGGTCAAGGATCAATGCATCAGGAAATGGAAAGATATTTCCGTGATCCATGTGATCACTTACAAACAAATACCCAGTTCCTGTTTTACTTCCACACCAAACATGTGCTGTGAAAATGGTGACTTGGTGGTAATGCCAATTAGCTGCCTGAATTTCAGTTTGCATCTTAATGGAGAAGTTTTCAGCGAAGTCAGCTTGTACAACAAGTGACATAATAGAAGTTTTTTCTTTGCTTTCTTCAAAAAACTTTTGCTGCTGCCTTTTGATGAAAGTGTGCTCCAAACATTGAGCCAATTGTCCCTTTAGAAGGCGAAGGCGGTCTTGTACTGAACCTTCATATCTGCTTTTAACAGCCTTTTGATTTTCTTTGTCCCACTGTTCCCGTTTAACAATTGTAGGGTTTTGTTCACTGCTCGTAATATATTCTACATCAAAATAATTTTTGCATATTTCCTAAACATGCACTTTTCATTTGCTTAGCTACATACAAGAATTGAAATGAAGTCACGGAAATGCTTAGGAAAATCTTCAATTGCTGATTTTTTTTTTTTTTTTTTTTTTTTTTTTTTGGATTGGTGGTTTAACGACCACCGGGAGCAACTCAATGGGCTATAAGCAGTCGCCCGTCCCTAATTTAGGGTCACTGGTTCCAGGGAAGGGAGTGAGCCAGTGCCGTAAGACAAACACAACATCCATGCCTCACGGGATTCGAACCCGGACCCCTTCTGGACGAATGATCAGTAGCCATCGCTTAGACCACTGCGCCACTGGGTGCGGCGCAATTGCTGATGACAGGCATTCAATCAGTAATCTGACATTTTCATGATATTTGCATACACAAACGTTGTGGGGAATATGTTTTCTTAACAAAACAAAAGGAGGTCTCATTTCACAAAATGTTGATAATGACACCATGTTATTACCATTATCCTGCTGAAAAAGTGTGTGCACTTCACTCAAGATCATCACTAAAAATCGCTTTGGATTTTCTCTTTCTTCCCATTTTGAAAAATTATAACACAGTCATTTTTTTTTTTTTTTTGGAGCTTGCCATGAAATACGATATTATCTGTTTTATAAAACTCAATTATGCGATTTTCAATATCTGTAAGTTCTTTTCCATCATTTTCTGGCTTCTCTGCTAAGGGAATGCTCTACTTGGAAGCTATTGTTTCGATAACGTTTATTCTTTTTCGAGGACTTGTATACACGTTTGACTGCTTTACTCAGAGTTTGTGGTGTGGTATAAGGTTTCAGAGCATTTTTAGACTCCATGTCATTACTTTTCTTGAACATTTTTCTATTTTTTTTATTCTCTCTTGCATTTGGGGTATTTTAAGTTACTTGCCATCAGGCTTTTGCGCTTTTTATCTTTTTCTTTCAATTGCTCATGCAAACTTTTCTTACGCTCTCTGTAGAGATGTTGCTTTTAAGCTGCAGGCAGATGCATTTTTTAAAAGTAGTAGCTCACAATCAATATTATATAATAACCTTAAGACCTTTCACAAAGTTCTAACAGACAATAATCCAAATATAGATAAATTAAAGCATCTGCTTATCTTCGGTGAAACATAACAGCATGTAGCACGCGGGTGCATAGATTGACGTTTGCAGTTATGGCCAGTTGGCTGACAGTTACGGTTATGGTACATATCCAGTTAAATAATATTGTGAAACAAAAGCCTTAATATTAATTCAAAACAGAAAAAAATTATGTATGATAACTTATATTTTCCCAAATCGTATTTAATATGCATTATACTGTATATACATACACACACACACACACACACACACACACATATATATATATATTAAATTTGTAAAACTAATATTTTTTTAGTTTAAAATATAATCTAATCTTTGTGCATTTGTAATCTTAAGTCAAAATGAGTTGATTCTGAACTGTCCTTCTTCCGTTACCATATTTAGGGTTCTTCCGTTACCATATTTAGTGTCCTTCCGTTACCATATTTACGGTTCTTCAGTTACCATATTTAGTGTCCTTCCGTTACCATATTTGATGTCCTTCCGTTACCACTAAAAACTATCTGAATAAAAAAGGAAATAAAATGTAATTGTTTCTAATTAAAAAGGACAAAAACCTGCTTTGTAAAACAAATTAAGTTCTAGCCTTAGGTTTATTGTTGATACAGTTGATATGTAGTATTTTGGGAGCGGAAGGACATTAATTAATTATGTTATTAAGCAGTCCTTTTGATCGTCAAAAAAAGCTTTCTGCACAAATTAGTTAATAAACAGCTTAATTGCAACATTAAATGTTAAAAGTTAACATATTAGTAACAGTTATATTAAATTATTAACTCAATGTCTCTATTGTAAAAATTAGTGTTTTTCAATGATGCAGCTGCATGAGAAGAACGAGCGACTTTGACTGTACTTTTATCAAGGCCATTGTATTATCCATCCAAATTATTGACAGATATAAAAAAATTATATTTTTCTTAATAGAATGATATATAACAATATTAACAAAAACGAATTTTAAAATGTAAGTGTCATGTCCACGTTTTCCTGGAATCCACCTATTACGTTTTCCAACCGTAGGTTGAAGAAGCGTATATGCTCCAGCTCTGTCAGTCTGTCCGTCCGCACGATAACTCCCGTAAAAATGGTTTGATTTCTATGAAATTTTAGTATGTGGTAGAAGACAACCTGGGAACGTACCTGATTGAAAATGGGCGAAATGTGGTGAAAGGTTAGGACATAGGAGCACGATCCATTCCATCGCCCTTATGCGTCATAACTTACATAAAAATGCTTCGATTGCGACAAAACTTTATCATGTTGTTCAGGATGTATACTGAACCGGTTCTGCTGAATATCCTCGAAATCGGGTTAAAGGTCAGGAAGAGATTTATTCCACAGTCATTATCCTCATTACTTGACTAAAAATGCTTCTGTTGCGACGAAATCCAATACGTTGTTGCGTAACGACTTTGGAGGCAGTTCCGTAAAAATGTTTTTTCTGTCAGCAATTGCGGGCAGTGCGCATGCGTGAGATTCGTTAGCCATTATTTTCCCACGAGAACTTCCGTAAATATTGCCCGATTTAGATGGTATTTTTAATTATGAAACGGCTTATGCGTAGTAGCTATTGATAATAGAAATAGGTAACACGGGCACAAAGAGATTTTATTTTGATATACGTGAACCGCCAATTTTATACCATAATTTAGTCCTCTCAAAACCATGGCATTTTCCTATGATTTCTGGTATGTTGGAAAGAGTTATCATAAGCAACGCATTGCATGATTTTTCTAACTTGTTAAAAAAGATACATCTACTGAACACAAATATTTACTCAATATTTAAGACCACCTGGAGGAAGTCGAAGAGCTAAAAGCAATTCCGCGTTTCTAATTTTGGGCCACTAGTTCCAGGAAACGGAGAAAGCCAGCGAGGTGAGAGAGGCATACCACCTATGCCTCATGCCTCAGTCGAAGCCCGACTCCGTGTTAGTCACAGACATGCTGGAAATTTTATTTTCTGAACAATCATCTAACGGGGAAGTAAGTCCCATACTGAAAATCGGCACTCTAACAATATTTAGAAGCACTATATGGGAACTTTCATTAATACATTCATTAACCTATAACGTAAAAGCCACTTGCCGGGGGCTAGAATCGAACCCGCATCCTTCTGGTCCTGAGCCGAAAGCTATCCCAATTAAGCTACACCCACGAAGTATGTCGCTGAAACTTTTCCGCCTTGACATGTGCGCCAACTCTGAGGTAGGTACGTCACATATACTCCCCCTTCCAAACACACACACTTGTGAAACGTCTGGGACGGAATCGTAGGTTTCCGAGTCAGCCAGTAAACCACACTAAAAGGAAAGCTCGCTGTAGAAGAAGGAATTGCGACTAATTCCAGACGATGTGTGGAACGAACATAGCACATGTCACGTATATCCTCTCTTGGGAAGGGGATGGGACGGAATCGTAGGTTTCCGGGTCAGCCGGCAAACCACAGTTGAAGGAAAACTCGTTGTAAAAGAAGGAATTCTGTCTAATTCCAGACGATGTGTGGAAGGAACATAGCACATGTCACGTATATCCTCCCTTGGGAAAGGGCTGGGACGGAATCGTAGGTTTCCGGGTCAGCCGCCAAACCACACTTGAAGGATAGCTCATTGTAGAAGAAGGAATTCTAACTAATTCGAGACGATGTGTGGAACGAACATAGTACATGCCACGTACATCCCCGCTTTGAAAAGGGCTGGAACGGAATCATGCGTTTCCAGGTCAGCCGGCAAACCACACTTGAAGGAAAGCTCGCTGTAGAAGAAGGAATTCTGTCTTATTCTACACGATGTGTGGAACGAACATAGCAGATGTCACGTATATCCTCCATTGGGAAAGGGCTGGGGCGGAATCGTAGGTTTCCGGGTCAGCCGGAAAACCACAGTTGAAGGAAAGTTCGCTGTAGAAGAAAGAATTCTGTCTAATTCCAGACAATGTGAGGAAGGAACATAGCACATGTCACGTACATCCCCGCTTTGGAAAGGGCTAGAACGGAATCATACGTTTTCAGGTCAGTCGGCAAACCACACTTGAAGGAAAGCTCACTGTAGAAGAAGGAATTTTGACTGATTCCAGACGATATTTGAAACGAACGTCACGCATTTTCGAAAACCCCAATGGCTAGGAGATTTATTTTACATTCAAGCGCCAATATAGCGGTAAATCCACTTGCCAGGGTGAATTCGAGTCGTTCTGCTCCGGACCCGAAAGTTGTCTCAGTTAAGCTACACCGACGAAGTTTGTCGCTGCAACTTTGCTTGACATGTGCGTCACCTCTGAGGTAAATACGTCACTTACAGCTCTTCCTCCTTGAGAAAGGGCTGGAAGGGAACCTCGGATAAGCAGACAAACTATACTTGAAGGAGAGCTCACTATAGAAGAAGGAATTCTTAATAATTCCACACAATGTGTGGCACAAACATCGCACAATTTTCGAGAAACTCAACGGCCACGAGATTCAGTTTACGTTCGGACGCCAATATAGCGTACAATCTATTTGCCGGTGGCTAGAGTCGAACCTGCATCCTTCTGTTCCGGAGCCGAATATTTTTCCAATTAAGCTACAGCGACGAAATTTGTCGCTGCATATTTTCCGTCTTGAAATGTGCGAGCCGCCCCGGTGGCGCAGTGGTCTAAGGCGTTGGCCTCTGATCATTCGTCCGTAAGGGGTCCGGGTTCGAATCCCGGTCAGGCATGGATGTTGTGTTTGTCTTACGGCACTGGCTCTCTCCCTTCCCTGGAACCAGTGACCCTAAATTAGGGACGGGCGACTGCTCATAGCCCATTGAGTTGCTCACGGTGGTCGTTAAACCTCCAAAAAAAAAAAAAAGTGTGCGAGGCAGGTACGTCACAAACCTTACAACACAGTTCTCCGGAATTTACTTCAATGACAAATTCGGTTCTAGGACTGTTTTTTAAGTGGATCCCGGTGCTTGCGATCTTTTATCAGTAGCAACTGCATAAGAGTGTCATGCCGAATCTCCATGATCTTCAATTATTCCGACTAGAATAATTTCCAGAATAGTTTCTTCGTTCTTTAAAAATTCACTTTCTGCCAGGTGTTCCAGATTGGAAGTTTTCCATACTATTCCTGAATGATTTGGCTGACCTCAGCCGGATAAACTTCAATTGCTGATGCATAGTGGCTGCCTGGTCGCTTTTATTTTGCCAAAGCATGATGCAGTACTGACAAGCGCTGTCAAGATCCAGGGCTGCTTCATCATATTTACCCTCGGAAAGTTTTGATAGTATTTTAATTTAGATAATGATGCAATATTATCTAATTAAACTTGCCGAAAACAGAAAACCGCATGTGCCATTAAACAAACGACCACTAGATTAACAGCTAGAATACAAGGCTTACGTCGGTGTTCGGCGTATTTCATTTCGAATTTCGAAGGACTGCCGACTTGATTTCTCTGCAAATTGAGTAAAACCGTTGCATCCATTCTTACTGTTGCTGTTATTAAATATTCCATGCAATCCTAACTGTCTGATTTTGTTTTTGTCTCTATCGTTTGTGTAGGATAAATACTTAACACTAATTGATGCAAAGTGAAAATAATGAAATGATAAATAAAAAAAGCGTTAAGCATGGACATTCAATGGTATTCGCTAAGAATTCTCAATAAACAGCTGGTAAAATTTCATTGTAATGGAAATTCTAAGGTAAAACCAACGTCTGCATGACGCCAGTCTTTGCCTTCGCAACTAAAACACAACACGACCATTGTAGAAAATAGCAACTTGCCAGACTAAAGTCACTTTTAAAGATGCACTGCCGGACAATTGCTAAGGACGGATGACGATAGCAACGATAGCAACCATAAAATGGAAGGCAGGAAAATGTGGAAATTAGCATAAGTGCCGGATACAGTTAGACGTGTTGTGCGTATGCAAATTTTAGATTGCCGAACTTGTTCGTGACGTCATAGCGCTGATAAGAAATATAAAGGATTTGACGCGTATTGACCGTTGTTGTTCAAACGCAAAGTTGAAAGGGAAAGAATCAATTGACGAACTTGCAATTTTCAGTATGTCTTCCCGAAATCACCTAGATGATTTTACTCATGGCCGTATTATTGGCAAGATTGAAGAAGGGCGAAAAATAACAGATGTTACCAGGGAGTTCGACGTCAGCCCCAGTGTTGTTTCAAGGCTTTGGAAATCATTTCAAACAAATGGAGAGTGTAGCAAACGTCACGGGGGAGGTCGTTTTCGCAGTACGACACCTGCAGAAGATCGGTACATAGTGCTATCAACAAAAAGACACCGGCGCAGCACAGCTAGTGAGGTAGCAAATCAGTTTATGGCTGCTACTGGCAAGCGGATCTACCGAAAAACTGTCGCCAGACGTTTGCATGAAAGAGGACTATACGCCCGCCGTCCTGTTGTGTGTATCCCATTGCCCAGACGTCACCGTACCGCCCGTTTGCAATGGTGCCATCAACATCGCAATTGGACTGACAACGACTTGTCTGCTGTCCTCTTCTCAGATGAGAGTAGATACAGTCTATTGTCTGATTGTCGACGACAACTGATCTGGCGTGATAGTGGTAATGCATATTGTCCAGCAAACATACAGGAAAGGGACCGATATCCGACATGTAGTGTCATGGTATGGGCTGGCATCATGATCAATGGCCGTACGTCCCTTTATGTGCTTCCAACTGGGACTATGACTGGCCAACGATACATTAATGATGTTCTGCTACCTCATGTTTTTCATGTTCCGTGGTGCTGTCGGTGATAGGTTCATTTTCATGGACGACAACGCAACATGTCATCGAACAGTCGCTGTCCAGGAGTGTCTTGAGAGCGAGGATATCCAACGCCTCGTATGGCCAGCACGTTCTCCAGATCTGAATCCCATTGAACATGTTTGGGATGCTTTCGGGAAGAGTCTTGCTTGTCGCCAATGCCCTCCAATAAACAAAGACACCCTCATCCGTGCACTGACAGAGGAATGGGATACATTACCCCAACAGCTGCTTGATAATGTTGTGCAAAGCATGACCCGACGTGTGGAATCTTGCATCGCCCTCCATGGTGGCCATATCCCGTATTGACATCTTACGCCGGAACGCCTGCGGACGGTAATTGCATTTTTTTCACGTTTACGTATTCTGCACAAAATGGCCTGTTTGTCCTTTGAACACGTTCCAAAGCCTTCTGGTTTTCAGAGCACAGTAAATTGTCTTTCTTGTAATGTCCTGGCATTCTGACATTATTTTATTTCACTTGGCATCCAGCCACACTTACTTTTTTATGCGCTATATAGCCGTTTATGATCCGTCCTTAGAAATTGTCTAGCTGTGTATAATAGGGGTAAAAATGTCTTAAATTATTTAACCGTAAATCTCACCAAATAAATACCATGTAGACGCAGTTTTTGTATATTAATTTGGTTTCAGTTTCTGTAAAACAATTTCCTTCAGAGGAACGTCTTCTCTCTTAAATTCTAAACCAAAATTGAATTTTTGGAGCGCGAAAAACAGCATCTTTTGTGTACGACGTTACTTATGACAACGTTGGAATATTTTCATAAGAAATGCGCTTATTGTAAACGAAATTCTGTGATTTTAGTTGGATTCAACTCCTGCCGTGGAAACCGTGAAACCACAGAAAAGCGTAAGTAAACATTTAATCACCTTGTGACTTTTGGAAGGAAAATCAAAATAAGATACATACTTGTGGCGTACGATTAAGGTGACGCATGAGTTAAAACGGCGAGTAGCATCAATAAGCTTTGCCGGCGTAGTTCAGTTGGGAGAATATCCGCTCCGGAGTAGGAGGGCGTGATCTAGAATTTCACCACCGCCAGAAAACGGCTAGTTCGCTATATTCGCCGCCGAACGAAAAAATGAATCTCCTGTGACTGTGAAATTCCAAACCAGATGTGTGATTTTAACACGTCGTCTAGAATTAATAAGAATTCCTTCTTCTACACTGAGCTTCTTCACGCATTGTTTGTCGGCGGACCTGAAACCTGCGTTTCTGTACCCCCGCCTTTAACGGAAGAGGTGAATATATACGTACGTATGTGACGTACTACAAAGGTGACGAAGGAATCAAAACGGCAAGTTGCAGTAATATTCCTTGCCGGTGTAGTTCATACGGGAGAATATCTCATTCGGAGTAGGTAGACGTTGTTTTGAGTTCCACCACCGAAAGAAAAGAGCTCCTTCGCTATACCTTCAGGTTGAATTTCAGAAACCCCTTTCTTAAGAATAGGTGAAAACACTCCACCATTATTTAAGAAATGTGTTGTATTTAAAACTCGTTGACCCCCTCACATTCCTCACGATCGTTTGGCCTTCACCTGACCGAATTACCACCACCGAACTAATATTAGGGTTATTCACACTCATGGCCGTTTTGAAGAGTCGTCCTGTGTCAGGTAATTACTCGATGCGCATGCATTATGCAGGTAAGAACAACGCATGACCGAAAAACCGGTATCGTCTAGTTGGAATAAATAGGAGCTCCCGCTGCTGTGATTTAAAAGAAACATTTCTGCTGTCAAAAGCTATGGATGAGAAATGCTCAATGAGAGTGCTGTTATGTTTTTTCTTTAAAAAAATGGCCGTCGCAGCTGCAGCGAGGATAATTTGTGCCGTGAAAAGTGAAGGAGCAGTGCATGAAACAAAGGACAAGATTTTGGTTTTAGCGATTAAAAAATGGGAACTGCAGTCTTGAAAACAAAACACCCGCTGGAAGACCTTCAACGGTGAATTCTGAAGCTCTACGCCAAGCCGTAATGTTAAATCCATACACAAGCACTAAACATCAGTCAAATGAGCTGGTAATACTTCAGCTTACAATTGTTCGTGGAATGCATAAGCTGGGCAAGAATCACAGAAGCTGTCGACTAGTACCCAATGAACTGACTGATGCTCAAGCTCAGCCACGTGTGCATGTGTGTCGCCAATTGCTGTAAAATTCCCAGGATGACCGTTACTTTACGCAAATTGTGACATGTGATGAAAAGTAGATATTTTTTGGGAATCCTGGTATGAGAAAACAGTGGTTAGATCCTTAAAAGCCGGCTGAACCATTCCCCCAAGAAGGGGACAATTTGAGCACAAAGTTATGCTATGCAAATAGCGGAACTCTGAGGACCCCGCTAATTGGGAATTGGTTCCAAATGGCCGAGGCATCAATCCTCAGCTGTACTGCGGCTAGGTGGAGCGGATGTATACCGCTGTAAGGCGAGTGAACCATAAACGAGTTATCCCGCAACACGATAATGTTGCTGCTCATCATGCCCGGTCAGTTAGGGAAAAGTACTAGAACTAGAGGCTTTTGTGCTAATGCCCCACCCTATTGTCCGGAGCTTGTGCCTTCAGACTACCACTTTTTCCGGTCCAAGTCAGATTTTTTACGCGGGAAACACTTCCAAAAACATCTACGATATTGAATTTGGGATTAAAAGGTTTACGCCTCGAAACCGAACGAATGTTTTTGCGGAGGGATTTAAGACATGGCATCACGATAGTGTACGGCCATCGAGGACAATGGACTCTATTTCAAATATTAAACTTTTACGTTTATGCATTTATACATGTGTTTAACAACTGTCAGAAAACGGTAATAACTTTTGAATCACACTAGCATTTTGTGGGCCCTCCTTTGACCAGGACAACGGCAACTACCCGATGTGCCATCGACGCCACGAGGTATATGTTTGTATATATGTGTAGGGATATGCAACTGAGCTGTTCGCATTGCATACCATATTTTTCATGGAGAAGATTGGTGTATCTTACTGCATCACCTCGCGTTTCGCATCATACCACCAATGTACAAAGACCGTTCCATGAAATCTGAGAGTTATTTTTTTGGAGTCGGCAACAATGCAGAGGGGGAAATAGCCACGCCGGCGACTAATTGAATTAACAATGTATGTGTGGCAACAGGTATTAGCCGTAGCAGACGACTCGTTTTTTTGCTATTGCGCAGTTCTTTAAGGTACGTCCGCATTTCGCCATAACGCTATGGAGGTGAGTGATTCAGAGTTAAGAAGTGCAATGCGTTGTGCGATAAAACTTTGCTGTCGTTTGGGTAAAACGGCTCCAGAAACAATTGATTTAATGAACAAATCTTACAAAGATTAATATTTGGGTAAAACAACGATTTTTAGATGGCACCATGATTTAAAAAAAGCTGGTTTGTCGGCAGAACTCGCTCTTAGGCCTGGTCGACTTGAAAGTGTTGTTACGGAGCGTTTTGTTAACCCTGTTTGGGCAATTTTTGCAAGACGATGTACGAATGACGTGTGAAGACATAGCGTCGTCAACTAATATTTCAAAAACGTCGGCATTCCGCATTCTACGCGACAAATTACGGCTGCATCGTATGTGTTCCAGATGGGTACCTCATCACCTGACGGGAGAACAATTGTCAGCCAGAATTCAGGTGTTTCATGAGTAGAAACAAATGATTACAAAGCATCCAAACTTTCTAAACCCAGTAATAACTGCCGATGAAACATGGGTCCAATATTTCGACCCCCTCACGAAGCGCGGAAAGAGTGTCTGGAAACACACAGGCTCACCTCCTCCGAAAAAATTCCGCCAGACCAAAACAGCTGGGAAAGTGATGATGATAATTCTCTTTAATTATAAAGGAGTAGTCTACCAGCATGCCGTTCCCCCCAAAATTACTGCCAATGTATTACATTTCAGTCTTGAAGCGTCTGCGACGACACACATCGATTAAGCGAGACCAGAACTGTTGGGCAAGTTGTCCGCTACATCATGAAAACGCCCGCCCATATGTGGCTGCTTGTTTTCAATTGTTTCTCACGAAATGCAGTATTGAAATCATGCCACAGCCTGCCTACAGTCCCGAATTCGCCCCGTGCGATTTCTGGTTGTTTCCAACAATGAAGGAGAAGTTCCGTAACGCAGCATTCAACACAGATACTGACGTTGTTCAAGCTGTACAGGGGTCGCTAAAGCAGCTTCCACAAAATGCCTTCGCCACATGCTTTGAAAAGTGGACTGAACGATGGAACCGTTGCATATCGTCCGAGGAAATATACTTTGAATTATAATAATACATATTTTGCTGTACCTATATTTCTTCATTTTGTGTGATTTTACTCTCAGTTTTTACGGAAAGGCCTTTGTACATTAGCGTTGAGATCAGGTCAATTTATGGAGCCATGCCTCATATCAGGACTGTGTCCTTCAAACCATTTCTGCAAGAAGTGGGCCCGATGACAAGGGATATTATTGTCCTCTAAGATTGTCCTCTAAGTACCCATCCCCGCTCTGAGTGGAGGCACAACATTGTGCAGTGAACATGGTCCGCAAGCACTCCCTACCTTCCTCAGCACGCACCAGGGGTCGTAGTTCATGTTTGCTAAACATGCTCCACATCAGACACTCACGCAGACATGCCTCGATGGTCAACACAATGCGTGAGAGATCTGTAATTGGATACTGCTGACGTGAAATACGGATTCCACTGTCGGAAAAATGAAGTACATATAGTGATTCATCTGACCAGAAAACCCGCTTCCTTTTCTTCTAACTGAAAATCCGCATGATTTTTGCAACAGGAAATTCATCTGTCGACGGTGTGAAAGTAGGACAGAGTGGAGTGTATGGTATCTGCTCTTGTAGTCCACATATGCCACAGTGCCACGCATAGTTGCATTGGATATCGTTGCTGGTTAACGCATATGTTATTGAACAATCAACTGCGAAACTGTGCTGCGCGGACTGTCATGTACAAGTCAACGCATTCCTTGTTCGCCACTGGAATCTACTTTTCGCTACCCTTTACAGTTGTGTCCTCAGTTCGTTGTTTCGCTATTTTAGTATCCTTCATGATTCACATTAGTTACTGAAACTCTTAAACATGCCACAAATTTTAACCGTTTCTGAAATAGGCGCACCAAACTTTATCGCGTCCACGGTTTTGCCATTTAAAAACGCCAACAAGCCCTTAGTTTTACCCATCACGTCCGTAATTTCGCTCTCATCCGAACCTCCAACTCCACATATACGCCTTTTTTACCTACAGGCCTCGCTTTCCTTGTTACGCAAGATTCGAATGTTACTCATTTTGCATAGGAATGCTCATAATTCAGTGAGCATTCAGTATATGATAACTACACTGGCTTTCAAAAATTAGGTAATAAATGGACACATCTTTATAACTTAAAACGTATGTAATCGATTCGGATGAAATTTGGTGGTAAGCTTTATCAGACCAAATGCAACAAAAAACCGTAAGAACATGTGATACAAAGTATTTACATTTTGTATGAGTGATGCAAATATGAAAATGTAGAAATACAGGTATTAAGATGAAATAGGAAAAGGCACTTCAATACGCAGTGTGGTTACCCCGAACAGCAATACAGGCCCGATAGTGATGTTGGATGCTATTAATTATGTCGTCGAGTAGTTACGTGGGTAGCTGCGGCCATTGTTTGAGAAAAGCAGTGCGGAGCCCGTGCAGGGTTCGGGGAGGGGGCTGGAGGCCAGCAACACGCCTCCTGGTAGCATCCCAGACATGCTCAATGGGATTCAGATCAGGATAGCGTGCTAACCACTCCATTCGGCCTATAGTCTCCTGTTCCAGGTACTGGCAAAGGAGGCGAGCTGTGTGAGGGCGAACGTTATCGGCATGCAGTACAAATGCATCGCCAATTGCTGCCGTATGCGGACGAACAATAGGGTCCAGGATATCGTTTCTATACCTATGAGCATTGAGGTTTTCATGTAGCAACACATAGAGGTCGGCACGGTCGCCTAAATATATTCCTGTCCAACACTACGACAACCATAGGTGTTGCTTTCCTGGATATTAGAGGGAAGATAGCAACTACCGGTCCTTCTCCAGATGTAAACTAGGTGAGAAACACTCTGTAAACAGTATCGCGACATATACGTGAACAGAACGTACCTCCGCTGATTTTGAGTCCAGTTCACATGCATTCGTGCGCAATTGAAACGTTCCCTCCGGTGGTACGGGGTGAAGGGTACGCTTAATACCGGTCGCCGAGCATACCGTCCTCCTGCATGTAACCTTCTGCGTACCGTCGAAACTCATTACGCCCGTCCGGCGGCACAGATCTGAGATGAGTCAGTGTAGCCGTCTTGTTCCGCCGTGCCGGAAGCCGAAAATACCGGTTATCCGTGGAGGTCGTCGCCCTTGGACTACCTTTGCTGAACCTTCTGGAAGCTGCACCCGTGGCTTGGAACTGCTGCCACATCCTGCTGACGACGGAACGATCGATATTGAGCCAACGTGCGACGTCCGCCTATCGTTGTTGTGTTTCGAGTCCGCCTATCGCTCTGTATCGTAACTCCGTTGGTAAATGAGTCCTCGAAGCCATGGTAACAAAATCGTTATCTCAAAATCTTGTCATTCACCGTCGCACATGAATCGGTGACTCCCTCCGAAACAGCTGGTTTTAAGCTCTTGCGGATTTGCATAAAGCGCTGCCAGAGCCACTCATTTGGTTTCCGTACATGGATGCTGTATGCGTTTGCCCGTAACATATGCAAATGTTGTGCAATTTGAACTCAATTTCGCCCAATTATAGCGATTTTTCGGTTTGTTGCTTAATTTATGAAAACCAGTGTACTTCGAGGAAATTATTCGTACCAGCGAATTTGCAGGATAAAAACTGTATGGCAAATTTTCACTATTTTTTTTTCCTGAAACTGGTTCGAAATGGTGTCCTAAAAGTTGTTGGTAAAGGTTTGATCTCTAATTTTATGTAATCTAGTTCCAGGAACTTTTCCTGGAATATTTTAGAACGTTGGAGTTTGATGCTTTGCTACCTAGAAGCATCTTTATGTAGATAGTTAAAAGCCGCTTGAGCTCCGTAGGTTAACACGATTCAGATAGTTGAAAGACGCTTGAGCTTAATTTGTTGAATAAGTATAATGGATCCCTCTAAGTTTATTACGAGGAACTTAATGCGTTAGTTTGAAATTTGTTTCAGAAACCATCTCTGCGATCATCACATCTGTTTCTAAGGCCGCTTGAGTTTAATTTACTTTAGCCTGTTTCGGGAATCTAAACAGGAAGGAAATTAATCTTGAGCAATTAGGATCTATTTGAATTTAATTTGGATTAGCTTTTCGACGCAACAAAGTCATTACAGATCGCTGAAACTTTTACCTTTTGATCCTATTAAAACACCAAACAGATGAAATCCGTGAAAATCGCACGTTTCGTTGATACTCTGACGTGAAACCAGGTTGTTTGGACTGCATGCTGGTAACCGAGAGTGCAGTACTGCCACCTTTAAAAAATTTACTTCTTATTTTAATGTTTTCTAAGATTTTTTTTTTTGATTGGAGGTTTAACGACCACCGTGAGCTACTCAATGGGCTATAAGCAGTCGCCCGTCCCTAATTTAGGGTCACTGGTTCCAGGGAAGGGAGAGAGCCAGTGCCGTAAGACAAACACAACATCCATGCCTCACCGGGATTCGAACCCGGACCCCGTTCGGACGAATGATCAGAGGTCATCGCTTAGACCACTGCGCCACCGGGGCGGCGTTTTCTAAGATCATCGGATTCTAACTGAAGTGTCGCAAGCCTAAATTAAAACTGCTCGCTTGGGAAACGATACATCTATATCAAACCCAGGATACATTTAAGCTGTAGATGACCCTGAACCAAATGGTGTCCAACATTTTAGGCTCTCTCCAAATAGTAATGGGCACCTGTAGGCAGGGTTTCACGAAACTGCGACAAAGCAACCCCCCCCTCTCTCATCTGAGCTGTATTTTCCATAAACCTGGCACAGGTTGCTCTGACTTTTTTTTAGGTTTTCGTCAACCTATTCGCCAAATTAAATTGTTTTTCGCCAAATGTAATCTGATGTCTACAATTATTTTTCACTAAAATATGAAAACCATAAAATGTTATACACAGCACAGCATAAACACAAGTGTTGGGTCACTTCCGGCTGAAATCAGCCGCTTACGGGCCGATAGCGGTGGGTTGGAGGCAGCGCCATCAGTAGGCAGCCATTGATGGCCTTGCAGCATCGCCGTGAATTGCGTGCCTCCAAGCAAGTGCCCTACTGTCCCGTAGCTGGCAACTGAAGCAACCCCAACACGAGCTGGAAGCAATGGGACTGCGCATGTGTAGAAGCAACACGTGCTGTGTCTCTTGTGGTACCAGTTAATTAAAGACGACGCTATCGCCATTGTGTTATTTTAGTGGATGTTAAGAAAACAAAAAACATGTGTAGGAAGTCGAATTTATTTCCTAATGAAATGCCACGTTGACGAAGATTACCGTTGGAAGAAAATTATGTAAATAACTAATAATGCACTGTAAGAAATAGTCAATTACTCTCATGTGTTTATAGAAACTTGCAAGCGTGGCCAAAAGTCCTTCACCAGTAGAACGGAAGTCAATTTTTGATGATAGAACTGAACTTATACTGCATAATGGCAAAGTCACGAATACAATACATCATTCTAAAGGAAATTTTATGCTGAATTTAAATATTTTTACAGAATGTTATTACCAGTAATAGAAGTGAAGTTACAAACAAAAGTACGGCGTCTAGTCATAAAAAAAAAGAAAAAAAAATAGTGGAATTTGTGAAATCAGTATACAATGCATTTAACGTAAGATTACTGTTATTGAAACTTGCAGGACACTTGAAATAACTAACCAACAAGCAAAATACGCTTTTAATTGGTTAACCACAGTTTCTTAGTAACAAAGCGCAGCTTCTTGGCATAGAAATAATGAGCTTCTCTAGTTGTCCATTGGTGATAACACGGTGTCAAGATTGCTGTTAAATGTGGCTGTGATCAGTCCACTGTCTTTCGCCACCATTAAAAGAGTTGCTGAAATTGGATGTGTGGGAAACAGAAAAAAGAACAGATCTACCAAGGCTCTGTACTGAACGTGATGATCGCATGTTGATTCGTCGTTCTTTAAAATGAGGGTTTAAAACAGCCACGGATTTAAGAAGTGAGTGGCAAAATGAAGTAGGCATTATTGCATCTGCACGTAGTTCGTCGTAGGCTACAAGAAAATGCACTGACTTCACGAAACCCAATCCTGGCTGAACAACAACGTCTCAAAATAATTGCTTTGGACAAGGCACACAAGAATTGGATTGTTGATGAATGGAAAAATGTTATTTTCAATGATGAAACAACTGTTGCTATTTTCGCTATAAATGGAAATAATTACATACGTCGTCGGGCTGGTGAAAGATATAAGACATGCTGCACCCAGCCAACAAACAAGCACCCACATTCGGTGCTTGTTTTCAGCCAGTGGTGTTGGCCGTCTGCACATTGTTCATGACACATTGAATGGATCGAAACATGTGGATATTTTGGAGTCCAAACTGCTACCATCTGTTTGCGGAATTTTATCTTTCAAGAAGATAACGTTCGATGTCATTGGTCAAAGTTGGGTGACGAGTGGTTTAATCGAAAAGTTATAAGAAAACTTCAATGGCCGGCACAGTCACCGGATCTTAATCCTATAGAGAATCTGTTTGTGAGATTGAAGCGAAAAATCCGTTAAAAAGGACCCACGTCTAAAACAGCATTAATTGAGTCTGGTAGGGCCGTATGGCACCGTGTTATCACCAAATGGACAACTAGAGAAGTTCTTTAGGTCCATGCCAAGAAAAATGGAAGGAAAAGATGCAACGTTAAAAGTGTAACAGAATGTGACATGAACGAATAAATATATTAATTAAACAATCGCCTTTCAAGACCACAAAGGCTGCATAAAACTTTGGATAACGCCTTTAAGTTGGGGCACTTGTTGAAAATGAGTGAAGTTCCCTTAACGTAAATAAATGCAATCGTTACATTGAAAAACAAGATTTATAAATTATATGAAACTGAAATTTATGAAAAATACCTCTCAATATTGTAAAATTTAAAAGAGATCCCTTAGTTTCACATCACCCAGGAAAGAGACTCAGCTTCAAGCAACGGCTCGTGCGTGACAAACCGTTAGTGTAGTGGCTTGAGCGACAGCTTCCCACGCAGAGTGTCCTTGGTTCGATGTCAGTCAGATCCAAACGCGCGTTTTTCAGGACCTGTTGAGGGAAATTCCGCAGAGCCGTTTCGTGAGAGGGAAAGAAGAAGTAGTTGTGCCTTTGGGAAACTGTGGTTAATACTTTATTTATGGGTACTTCGGCAAAATTGGCGGACAAGATTCGGCAAGCCATCAGTTAAGTTACGTCACGTGATTGCCACTGCCGGGAAATTAGCGGACCACATTAGGCTAGTCATAATTTGTGTCACGCGCTTTCAGGGCCGCTTGCGATGGATAACTGATGGCAATGTTCTGGCATATGACAACTTATGGGGTGCCAACTCTAGGCCAACTGCTGGCCTGAACTGCTGGTCCATGTGTTGGCCGGCGGAACATTTTATTGACGGTTGGGTAGCGGCAACATAGTTTTGGGACACTGCTGGCACTACTGGCTGCCAGTGCTGGCTTGAGTGCTGGCCCAGCAACACGGTTTTTGCTGGGTAGTAAAAAAACTCAATAGGTTATAGATTCTTTACAATTAAGGAGCAAAATATTGTGTTATAGGTTCTTTACAATTAAGCAGCAAAATATTGTGTTACAGATTATTTACAATTAAGCAGCAAAATATTGTGTTATAGATTCTTCACAATTAAGTAGCAAAATATTGTGTTATAGATTCTTTATAATTAGGCAGCAAAATATTGTGTTATAGATTCTTTATAATTAAGCAGCAAAATATTGTGTTATAGATTCTTTATAATGAAGCAGCAAAATATTGTGTTATAGATTCTTTATAATGAAGCAGCAAAATATTGTGTTATAGATTCTTTATAACTAAGCAGAAAATATTGTGTTATGGATTCTTCACAATTAAGCAGCAAAATATTGTGTTATAGATTCTTTATAATTAAGCAGCAAAATATTGTGTTATAGATTCTTTACAATTAAGCAGCAAAATATTGTGTTATAGATTCTTCACAATTAAGCAGCAAAATATTGTGTTATAGATTCTTTATAATTAAGCAGCAAAATATTGTGTTATAGATTCTTTATAATTAAGCAGCAAAATAATGTGTTATAGATTCTATACAATTAAGCAGCAAAATACTGAGTTATAGATTCTTTGCTATTAAGCAGCAAAATATTGTGTTATAGATTCTTTATAATTAAGCAGCAAAATATTGTGTTATAGATTCTTTACAATTAAGCAGCAAAATATTGTGTTATAGATTCTTCACAATTAAGCAGCAAAATATTGTGTTATAGATTCTTTATAATTAAGAAGCAAAATATTGTGTTATAGATTCTTTATAATTAAGCAGCAAAATACTGAGTTATAGATTCTTTGCTATTAAGCAGCAAAATATTGTGTTATAGATTCTTTATAATTAAGCAGCAAAATAATGTGTTATAGATTCTATACAATTAAGCAGCAAAATACTGAGTTATAGATTCTTTGCTATTAAGCAGCAAAATATTGTGTTATAGATTCCGAATCCTAATAAAAAGTTATAGACTCTTATTTCCAATTTCGAATTTACCGCTACCTATAAAATTTCTTAACAAAGAATTATTGACAGGATAAATTTCAAATTAATGGAATTATTGGGTATTACAATTTTTCTGTGGCTTGGTTCTAAACGGGCCAGCGTAAAGGAAACAAATACAGACTTTGTTTTAAAAAAATGTACTGTATTACTCATAAAACATTTATTGTTTTATAAGTTGTGCAGTATTGGTTGATAGTTCACATAAAAGAAATCCACAAAACGATCGCATTTAGAAAATTCTATGTTAATTTTTAAAACATTCTTTGCATTGCCAAAGCAAAATTTGAGGTGAGTTCAGAGCAAAAATAATCTTTTAAAAAAGACTGTTTTTGCTTAGACGTAATTAAACAAATTAGTAAAATCATGCAATGCATTTATTATGATACGCTTTCCAACATACCTGAAATCATTACTCAAGTTATGAGGATAATGGCTGTGGAATAAACCTCGCTCCTGTGCCCTGACCTTTGACCCCATTTTGATGATGTTAAACGCAATCGGTTCAGTGTACCTCCGGGACAACATACTACAATTTTGTCGCAATAGAAGCATTTAGTCAACTTATGAGGATAATGGCTGTGGAATAAATCTCGCTCCTGAGCCGTGACCTTTGACCTCATTCGGATGATACTAAACTGGATTGGTTCAATATACCTCCGGTACAACACACTAAGGTTTGTCGCAATAGAATCATTGTCAGTCAAGTTATGAGGATAATGGCTGTGGAATAAATCCCACCCCTGTGACCTGACCTTTGACCCCATTTCAATGATATTAAACAGAATTGGTTCACTATACTTCCGGAACAACATACCAAATTTTTGTCGCAATATAAGCATTTTTAGTTAAGTTATGAGGATAATGGCTGTGAAATAAATCTCGCTCCTATGCCCTGACCTTTGACCCCATTCGGATGATACTAAACTGATTTTGCTCAGTATACCACCGGAACAACATACTAAAGTTTTGTCGCAATAGAAGCATTTGTAGTCAAGTTATGAGGATAATAGCTATGGAATAAATATCGCTCCTGTGTCCTGACCTTCAACCCAATTTCGATGATATTAAACAGAACTGGTTCAGTATATCTCCGGAACAACATGATAAAGTTTTGTCGCAATCGAAGCATTTTTACGTAAGTTATGATGCAAAAATGCAATGGAATGGATCCTACTCCTATGTTCTGACCTTTGACCCCATTTCTTCCATATTCAATTGGTTTTATTGCCAGGTTGTCCGCTACCACATACTAAAATTTCCTCGAAATCGAATCATTTTTACGCATGTTTTGACGCAGAAAGGCAATGGAATGCATTCCGCTTCTTTGTCTTGACCTTTGACCCCATTTCGTCAATTTTCAACAGGTTTCATCCCTAGGTGGTCCTCTACCACATACTAAAATTTCATCGAAATCGAACCATTTTTACGCGAGTTATAGAACAGACAGACAGACGGACAAAGCTGGAACATATACGCTTCTTAAACCTACGGTTGCAAAGCGTAAAAAAGGTAATCGCCAATATTTTCGCCAAGTTTTTTTCCACCGCCTGAATGATTTTTTTCGCAAACTGCGAAGAATGATTGGCAATACGACCGCTACCTCTCATTGGTGGGAATTCTCACTTGTAGTCCTTTATTCTCTGCTCCATGACTCAAGACATTATCTGGAAGAACTAGTCTCCCTTACATGGATTTTATGAAAGGAATGGAAACAAATGACTCAAAAATATTTCTCCTTTCTTAGTTTTTTCGCCATGGTTAGAATTTATTTAACATGTTATGACGTATATTTTATTAACTTACATTTTTAATTTCTTTCTTTATGTAAATATGAGTTCATTCTCTTTAAGCGTTTTCAACGTTATATTTTCTTGCTCACGGAATGATGTTGGCAACAGTCTAGAGGTCAGAGTAGGTGACGTGTGCGTGTTGACAGGTAAGAACGCAAAATATAAAGTTGAAGCAAGCAGCGTAAAAGTTGTGATGTTGGTATATATTAATGTTGCGTTACGTTGTATTTTAATGACTTTTTATATGTAAAGAAGTTTCGGTTTTCGTTGAAAAGTACAAATACTCGTTATTGTGTGGCTGATGATTATCGTAGATGCCTATTTGAGCTATGAAGTATTTGGATAATAAAGGACAATTATTTTTGTACGTTCAAATTGACGCTTTTTTGACCGTTGGGTCGTCTAATTTAGCTCAGTGTACAGGGTTATTCAGCAAGAATCATCCGATTTCAAAAATTTATATTTCGAAAAATTAACAGCACAGAATGATAAGTAATACATCAATGTAAAGGGAAAATGTCTAAGTTTGTTTTACAAATGTTCGATATGACTTCCTGTAGTCACACGTATAATGTCAATTCGATATGGAAATTCCTGCCAAACACGGTCTAATATGTCATTGGCAACTGCTTCTAAAGCAGCAGAAATGCGTTAAGTTCGCATAGAGTTGTGGGCAAAGGAGGCACAAACACCTGATCGTTTACATACCCCCAAAGGAAGAAGTCGCATGGGGTCAAATCAAGTCATCTGGTGTACTCCGATCAATCCAACTGCGGGGTAGCTCTAGCATGTAAAGGCTGACGTTTAGTCGGTGAAGCTCATAACAAGGCTTCTGTGCTTGCACGTTTAGCAATTTGTATGGCATGTAACACAATTTTTCCTCAACACACGCGAAACAGTAGGCTGAGGAATCCTCAGTTTTCGACTAGCGCGAATGGTCGATTTTTCGGGCTGCGTAGAAAAGTCTCTCTCACCTTTCAACATTCTCTGCAGATACGCCTGGTTGCCCTGGACTTTTCCCTCTACAATGGCTTCCACAGTGCCCTCGAACTGATCATACCACCTGCGAATACTCTGAGCCGTCAATGGATTAATTTGGTACTTTCTACGAAATTCACGTTGAACGGTGATTACCGACTGACATCGTACAAACGAGAGCACAAAAAAGAAAAAAGCTTTCTGTTGTCTAGACGCCATTTTCACCTTCTTCGCCAAAAGAGCTTCAATAAACGACACACTAGCGCCATCTATTGTGCATAATCTAAAACTTAGACATTTTCCTTTTACATTGATGTATTACTTATCGTTCTGTGTTGTTAAGTTTTCGAAATATAATTTTTTTTAAATCGAATGATTATTTCTGAATACCCCTGTATAATTAATGATTTTATATACTTGCTATCGGAAGTTATAGTGCTATTGGTTAGACTTCGAAGTTTCAACTGACAGATATTAGGATAGTAATGTTTTAAGTAGTGATATTTTAAAGGAAAAACATTTACAATGATATCCGTCAGAAAGGATTAGTTTCAATGACCTAATGATCACTTTGAATAACGAAGCTAAGGTGAGAGCCACGCTTTCTGATGCAGAGTTTCACTCTCTCCTGCCGCGTTCAGTTTACATCTTAGACAGCGGATGCATTTATTCCAGCTGATTTCAGCCCATTTAGCTAACCCAGAGTTAATTCTTTCCAGCCGGTTAAAGGGCTAAAATGGTTTAAGGAGACAGAAACCGGTGATACAGTCTCTTTAAAACTAGGTTTTGTAAACGAAACCACATGAAAAATTATTAAATACGAGGGTTACACCGAAAGAAACGCAAAAGTGTCCTTAACGTTTTTTAAAATGACTGCGGTCGTTCAAATTCACATGTTGGAAGGGTAATTCTTCCTCTATAGTAACCCTTCTTCATTGATGATTTGAAAGATAGAAGGGTGGAAGTCTGCTCTGATCTGCTGAAAGCGTTTGAAGCCAATAAAAACTCGTTTCTTTTCATATCGGGTGACAGAGATGAAACGTGGATGTATCGTTACGATCCGGAAACGAATAATCAGTCCAGGGAATCGCTTCACACCTCTTCACCAAGGCGTAAGAAGTTCTAGAACTAGCACAGAAAGTCATGGTGACGGTTTTTTTGGGATGACAGTGGTGTCATTCTCCTTGAGTTTCTGGAACGTGGACGTGCCCTGACCAGCTAGCGGTACATTGAGATAGTCAAGAAACTTTAAAAAACCATAAGAAGGAAAAGACCAAACAAGTTAGTAAAATCATGCAATGCATTGATTAGGATACGCTTTCCAACATACCAGAAATCATCATTCAAGTTATGAGAATAATGGCTGTGGAATAAATCTCAGTTCTGTGCCCTGACCTTTGATCCCATTTCAACGATATTCAACAGAACCGGTTCAGTATACCTCCGAAATAACATGAAAGTTTTGTCACAATGGAAGCATTTTTTACGTAAGTTATGATGCATAAGGACTACGGAAAAGATCCCGCTCCTGTGTCCTAACATTTTACCCCATTTCGCCCATTTGCAACAGGATTCGTCCCGTGACGTAATGACATACTAATATTTTATCTAAATCGAAGAGTTTTTACGTAAGTTATGATGCAAAATGGCGATGGAAGTGATTTCGCTCCTATGTCCTGACCTTTGACCCCATTTCGCCCACTTCCAATAGGGTTTGTCCCCAGTTGGTCCCCTATCACATACTAAAATTTCATCGAAATCGAACCTTTTTTACGTTAGTTATGACGCATAAGAGCAGAGGAATGGATCCAGCGCCTATGTCCTGACATTTAACCCCATTTCGTTCACTTTCAATAAGTTCCTTCCCAGGTGTTCCCCTTCCACATACTAAAATTTCATCGAAATCGAAAGATTTTTACGCGAGTTATCGTGCGGACGGACATACGCACACAACGCGTGGCGTAATGAGGCAGATGGGAATCGCGACCATCTGCTCGCAAGAGTGTGACATCATAAAACTTTAATAGGATTCACACACAACGCGTGACGTAATGAGACAGATGGCGTGACCACGCGCCAGCATTTCAATAGCGAGATTGTGACGTCATAAGATTTCTAAGCATGGGTAACATTAATAGGACACCATGCCACTAAAAATTTGGTAATTCGTGGTGGTTATTTAACGCACTAAACGAATTTTCCTAAAGTCGAGATCAGGCTAAATCGATTTCTAGTACCAGAAAACGGTAGGTTAACGACTTCATCAAAATCCTTAGAGCCGTTTTCAAAATAAAATTTACATACATAAAATAACTGCTCCTTTAATAGTATGGGATAAGGGCGATGGAATGGATTCCGATCCTATGTCCTGACCTTTGACCACATTTCGTACATTTTCAACAGGGTTCGTCTTCAGGTGTTCCCCTACCACATGCTAAAATTTCATCGAAATCGAACCGGTTTTACGTACCTTATGATGCATAAAGGCAATGGAATGCATCCCGCTCGTATGTCCTTACCTTTGACACCACTTCACCCATTTTCAATAGGGTTCATTCCCAGAGGATGCCCTTCAATAAACTAAACTTTCATCGACATCGAACCATATGTACGCACGTTATGACGCAGCAGAGCAATGGAATGGATCCCGCTCCTATGCCGTGACCTTTGACCCCATTTCGTAAATTTTCAATACGGTTCGTTCCCAGGTGGTCCGCTACCACACACTAAAATTTCATCGAACCATTTTTACGTGAGTTATCGTGCCGACAGACGGACAGACGGACGGAAAAAGCTGGAGCATATACGCTTCTTCATTGTACGGTTGGACAGCGTAAAGAAGAATCTGGAAAGAATCCTCATTCACCAATACAATGCGAGAACACACACACACACACACTTCTTTGGCAACAAATCAGGCGATCAGAAAATTAGGCTGTTCGGTAGTCCTCCATCCACCATACAGCCCAGATAGGGCGCCCTACTACTTCCACCTGTTTGGTCCAATGAAGGACAGTTTTTTTGGGAGAAAGATCTGATGACACAGATGAGGTGAATGTGGCTGTGAAGAAATATGGGTACAACAGTCCTAACCCGAATTTTTTCAAACATGATTCGAGCGTTGGATTCAACGATGGCGCAAATGCATCGCTTGTGATGGAGACTATGTTGAGTAGTACCTTTGTATAGAGGAAGAGTTACTCTACCAACATGTGCCATTCGAATAACATCTGTCAGTTAATAAAAAAGTTATGCCCAATTATGCATTACTTTCTGTACAACGCACGTATTCACTACTAAATTTAAAAATAACTAAAAAATGTTTATAATAATGCAATATGTCAAACACCAATGTTTTCCTGACGACTGGTTTTTTCATTAATTTCACTACGCATAGCCATCCTCTTGTCACGAGCCAGATTTGAATTTGAAGGGATACTCGTGTTTATAAATAGAAGTATTCGCCATTTGATTTTCTTATGGACAAAAGTAATTTTGCACATCTCAACAATCGGATTACAGTAAAAAAATAATGGTGAATTCTTATTATTCGCGTGGATGACATATCCTAGCATAAATATATTCAGACATACGACTTCATGATAAAGCAGAAAAACATGCGGATTTCTTTTCGGAGAAAGGGGTGAGAGAGAGAGAGTTAAAATATCTCTACGCTACATGCGATATTTCATCTAAACGTATTGTATTCAAACATCTCATCAAAATTTCAGGATTTTTACTTGAATAGCTGCGAGAATTCCGTGTACTTGGAATTGGAAAAATGCAGATATGTCATTTTTAGGTTTTCTTTTTTTTCTTTTTTTACCCTCCGCAAAATATCAGTTTCGCTACATATTGCTTTTACGATCGTTTCGTCTGACGATAACAAAAGAAATGGATTTACTGATGTTCCTCATACTGACACATGAAGTAGAACTACTAGATTGGACGGAATAAAAGTGACTCCATATATGCTGCTAAATCTGGATATTTTTTACGACTGCCAACTTTTCATCTTGGAAAAGAATAATAATAGAAGAATCGCATTCTCTTCGGCAAAGAATTTGATTTCGACGCATTTTGATCAAACCAGTCGGTAAGCTTTTGCAAATAAATAGAAGACGAACAGTCGTAAGTTCATTTTCAAACGGGAATCAAATGCATGATAGAATTTTTGTATGTTTTTAATGTTTCTCGAGGTGCTTGGAAAATTTCAGAGATTCTTACTGAAATAAAACTTCTGTATTTCCTAGATTATAAAAGGTTTTCCAACTCGTAAAACAGAACCACTGTTTCCTTTGGTATATATTTGCATTCATCTGAATCTGTTTGGTTGAAGGAGAGGTTAATGGCTTCCCAATAAATATATGAAATTCGAATTCATTTTCATCGAATGCGATTATCTGCTTTTCTATGGGACTGATTACAAATCATTAAGGGTATCTTTACAAGCGCAGAAATGAAGTGATTTACTCGTCGCTTGCATTTACTCGTCGCTTGCACATCATTCATTTGACCGAAAGATCGCTTGGAAGAAACGCTTTTGACTGAAGGATCGTTTCACCGAAATTTCACTTTGCCGAAAGGTTCATTTCAACGGAAGGCGATTTCAACGATAGGTTAATTTTACTGAACAGGGTCGTTTTCACCGAAGGAATCATATTGCTGAAGTGTTGTTTCACCGAAAAGCTCCTTTAATCAAAGGCTGGTTTTCCAAAGTATTCATTTTATCGAAATGTCGTTTCACTGTAAAGTCCATTTCATCAAAGCGTCACTTCATCGAAAGATTCGTTTTATCGATGGGTCGTTTCAACGAAAAGTTAATTTCTTCAAAGGGAAATGTCTTCAAAAATTTCCTTTTTTCAAAGGATCATTTCTCCGAAAAGTTCGCTTTATTGAAAGGAGTCTCGATGAAAAGTTAATTTAACCAAAGCGTCGTTTCACCGAAAGGATAATTTTATCGAAGAGTCGTTTTACTGGAAACTTCGTTTCTCCGTAGGATCGTTTCACTGAATATTTTATTATTCCAAAGGCTCGTTTCACTGAAAAGTTGATTTCACCGAAATTTAATTTTATCGATGGGTCGTTTCACCGAAAAGTTCATTTCTCCGCCTGGTCGTTTCACTGAAAATTTAATTTCACAAAGGGTCGTTTCACCGAATGATTCATTTAGTGGATCAGTCGTTTCATTGAAAGGTTCATTTAGTGGAAGTGTCGTTTCACCGAAATGTTCAATGTATCAAAAGGTCGTTCACTGAACGTTTCATTTTATCGAAGCTACCATTTCACCCAAAAGTAAATTTTTATCAAAGGGTCGTCTCAGCGAAAATTTCACTTAACCAAAGGGTCGTTTCACAGAAAGTTTGTTTAAACGAAATGATCATTTCCCCCAAATGGGTAACTTTTCCTAAAAGGTCATTATACCAAAGAATATTTTCTTCTAAAAGTTAAATTTATTGAAGAAGCATTTTACCAAAGGATAATTTCATGGAAAATTTCATTTTTCGAAGTGCCGCTTTACCGAAACGTTCATTCCATCAAAAGGTCGCTTCTCCGAAAATTCACTTCATCGAAGGGACGTTTTACCAAAATTTCCCTTCACGGAATGATCATTTTGCCAAGACGATCACTTCACCAAAAATTCATTTTATTTAATAGTTCTTCTCAACGATAAAAATGTCGCAATATAGTGATGTTCATCTAATCAAAGGCTCTTTTATGGAAAATACTCTATTACCTTACTACTCCAACTGGTCTCATCCTTGATGAATACTTAGTTTAAAAGAGTTCGTTACAAACGCATTCTTCGAACCAGAATCTAGCAGTTCTGTCTCAGCTCGCTATGATAAGCCTCGCCGGAGTAGTTAAGTCGGGAGAACATCCCGCTCCGGAGTAGGAAAACGTGGGTTCGAAATTCACCACCAGCAAAAAGTACATTTCTTCGCCAAGTTTTAAGCCCGCAAGATGGCTTAGTTTTTAAAGCGTGTGGGGATTAAGTTGCTGTAATTTTAACGTTTATGTGCTTAAACGTTTTACTGTACGTCACCGCAATTGTTCGTAATGAAATTCATTATTCTATATCACACTTATCAAAGCAATTTTCAAATGGTCAGGGAAAGAATCAATAGGATATCTTACGAACTGTTACACGTCTTTATTTGTCAGCTATCGGAACGTCAGATTCTTCGCACTCTATGTTCATCAATTCTTCAACAACAAAAACTCCATGTAACACACATGTCGACGCATATAAATCGCTATAATTATAACGTACATAAATCCTTCAACAACTTTCTGTCATATATGTCGCTTAACTTTCACTCTGCGAAACATGAGTTCCTGTTTCTAGCAACTCTGCTTCTACCCAATATCTACGTTAAATGTTTATTATATGCTATCCCTACTCACTGCCAGTGATGCCAAATTGAAAAAGCTTTTCGGGGAAGTAATATGTCGTTCAGTGAAAAAACGTTTGAAGAGAAAAAACTGCATTTACATAAGAGAACAGAACTCAAAAGGAAAGTTCAGAGATATAAGAAGCAAACAAATTTAGCGCAGCTAAGTAACCTCAGAGAGGGGCATTGCTATTTATTACGTTCACAATTTACCAGCTGTAGATGTCATTACTAGGATTTTTGGCACATCAGTGATTAAGATTCTATTCAAGAATCCCAATCGCTGTTGTGCCAATTAATTCCCAGCTGCACCACTTTGCGCACCTCTGCTGGCTGTCGTTTTCCTGTCACTTTCAATATCTTTAAAGTCTTCATCCAATATTCTTGAATTTGCTCAGAATGCACAAAATGTTATTTAAAAACTATTGCTCTTTTCTCCTAGAGGCGCTGAATTGCGATTTGGAAATCTCAGTATTTGGCAATAGTTTCCAGTTCCTTTTCTTCAACATTTTCCCAGTTCTTTTTCCTCAACCACAATTTCCCAGTTCTTTTTCCTCAACCACAATTTCCCAGTTCTTTTTCTTCAAACGTTTCTCAGTTCCTTTTCTTCAACATTTTCCCAGTTCTTTTTCCTCAACCACAATTTCCCAGTTCTTTTTCCTCAACCACAATTTCCCAGTTCTTTTTCTTCAAACGTTTCTCAGTTCCTTTTCTGCAACAATTTCCCAATTCCTTTTCTTCAATAATTTTCTAGTTCTTTTTCCTCAGCAATTTCCCAGTTCCTTTTCTACAACAATTTCCCAGTTCCTTTTTTTCAACAACTTCTCAGATCTTTTCTTCAACAATTTCCCAGTTCCGTTTCTTTAACAATTTCCCAGTTCTTTTTCTTCAACAATTTCCCAGTTCTTTTTCTTCAACAACAATTTCCCAGTTACTTTCCTTCAAAAATTTCCCAGTTCCTTTTCTTCAAAAATTTCCCAGTTCCTTTTCTTCAAACATTTCCCAGTTCCTTTCCTTCAACAATTTCCAAGTTCCTTTTGAACAATTTCCCAGATCGTTTTCCTCAACAATTTCCCAGATCGTTTTCCTCAACAATTTCCCCGTTCTTTTTCTTCAATAATTTTCCCGTTCCTTTTCTTTAATAATTTCCCCGTTCCATTTCTTCCACAATTTCCCAGTTCCTTTTCTTCTACAATTTCCCAGTTCCATATCTTCAAGAGTTTCCCAGTTCTTTTTCTTTAACAACAATTTCCCAGTTCTTTTTCTTCAACAACAATTTCCCAGTTCCTTTTCTTCAAAAATTGACCAGTTTCTTTTCTTTAACAATTTCCTATTTTCTTTTCTTCAGCAATTTCTAAGTTCCTTTCTAACAACAATTTCTCAGTTCCTTTCCTTCAACAATTTCCAAGTTCTTTTTGAACAATTTCCCAGATTCTTTTCTTCAACAATTTCCCAATTCCTTTTCTTCAACAACTTTCCAGTTGCCTTTCTTCAACGATTTCCCAGTTCCTTTTCTTCAACAATTTTTCAGTTCCTTTTCTTCAACAATTTCCCTCTTCCTTTTCTTCAACAATTTCCCAATTTCTTTTCTACATACCCGTGTCCTGGGACTGTGTGTGCCACATACACTGAAGCAGCAAATCGCTAGGTACAGCAATCAGACACAAGTCATCCTCACTGACTTACGAAATTATGACGTTCGAATGGCTTTATGAACAAGTCACTGCAAAGGATCCAGACCCGTACAAAGCGTTGATAGAGGTAATATGGGAAATACTCGTGATTTAAGAGATTTTACACGTGGCGTGATAATTAGACTCTAGGCGGACAGATGCAAGCACCAAAAGAAACGACGAAGCTTCTTGTCTGTGTAAGAGCGACTGTATCGACGGTGTACAATGAAAGGTGTACAAACGAAATAAGAAGATACACTATCTACCAACAAAAAATTGGACACCTGTGATAGCAAAGGAAAACGAAGTTTATTCACCTTCAATAGTTGGTGCAGCCTCCACGAGCGGCGATTACAGCTGCGACCCTCCGGGGCATACTCTCAACCAGGCGTAAAACGACGGCTAGCGGTAGTTTCTTAAACTCGGCTTGGAGAAGACAGGTCAGTTCCTTCACCAATTTCCGACGGTGGGGGCACTCCTTAAGTCGACACTCCAACTCGTCCCAGAGGTGCTCGATAAGGTTAAAGTACGGGCTCTGCGCAAGCCAGTTCAGTCGATTAACCCCATTGTCATCATACCAAGCCATGGTGGGCCTCGCAACATGACAGGTGGCATTGTCATCCTGAAAGTAACATGGGTCCACTCCGTAAAACTACCACAACGTAGAAAGCGCATGGTCATCCAAAATGGTGCAGTAGGTCTCAGCTTTGAGTCTACCAGGAATTGCGACCAAGGGTCCCGTGCAATATCAGGAGAAACACCCCCATAGCATAATTCCACCGCCGCCAAACTTCACAGTTGGCACAATACATTCCGGCAGGAAGCGTTCTCCAGGCAGACGGCAAACGCAGACCCTGCCATCCGTACGGTAGAGGGTAAACCTTGATTCGTCGCTCCAGAGAACCTGTTTCCACTATTCATCGGTCCACTGTCAACGTTCTTTGCACCACGTTAGCCGAGCAGCGCTATTGGACTTGGTGATCAAAGCCTTGTGGGCGGCAGCACGTCCATGATAACCGAGCAGATGGGCTTCCTTACGGATGGTATTCATCGAAAGAACACTCCCGGATGCCTGTTGAAACTCCTCGAGGATGTGGCCCATCGATTTGGTGCGGTTCTTCCGAATTTCTCTGGCCAGCACCCGTCGGTCTCTAACTCCCAGTTTTGTGGATCTGCCGTGTCGGGCCACATTCCGACAGTCATCTCTCATCTTCCACTTGCCAATGACGTAGGCCACTGTCGATTTTGGGTACTTCAACTCGCTGGATATATCACGTATGGATCGGACATTTCTGTGATACCCGACGATTACACCTTTCTCGAAATCAGAGAGCTCCGAACTGCGTGGCATCTTGCATGCGACTGGTTGCGTTGTTGTTTCCCACACGATATTTAACGGCGGTGGCCGTGACATGTATCAGGACCGCAGATGCCGTTGATTGCAGGGGTGTCCAATTACTTCTTGGTAGATAGTGTATCTGTCTTTTTATGGGCAGAAACGACTGGTGGATGTTCGAGGGCTGCTGGAGAGAGAATTGTACGCGGTAACAGACGATCTAGGAGAACTCTAGTGAAATTAATGAGCAAAAATATTTTTAAAAATGTGAATTGTAATTGTTGAAGAAATAAGAACCACACCTTAATCTACATACCTCAACGTATTTTCCCACAAAATCTTAGTTTTCTTTCCTTTGGACGCATTTTCCCCATTTTTCTCGCAGTTTACAGATACCCGTAAGAACTGCATTGATTGCGGAAAAACTCCGTTCGACTACCGCAAATACACCAACGCACAGTTTGCTGCACTACTATCGTGATCTGGTAGTGTTGCCGGGCATACTGCTAGAGCACGGTAGTAGTACAGTAAACTGGCTGCGAGTGGCCGAGTGTGTAACGTTCGTGACTGCCACGGAAAGGACCTCAGGTTCGATCCCTGGCAGGTACGAACGCTCGATCCACTAAATATCCACAGTGCGTCAGATGGGCACGTTAAGCCGTCGGACCCCGGGTAATGGCCCCCGGTAATAAATAAGGGCGTCTTCCTCCCCTTTTCTATTTCGCTTCCGCGTCACTTTCCTATCGGGCACTCTAGCCCAAATCTCCTAGCTTCCTATTTCTAAGGGTTGTTTAAGACCTGGGGTCAGACACTCCCTTCCTAAAATCCTCTACATGTGATCATCATGATCAAACTGGGCTACTAACGTGCCCTCTCAGGAATCAAAAACAGATAATAGTCGGAGGTTGCCAGATCTTGACTGTAAGGAGGGTGAAGTAAAAGTTCCCATCCGAATTTCTGGATTTTTTTTCCGTGGTTAAACGAGCAGACTGGAGCTTAGCGTTGCCGTGCTGAAGGATGCCTTACTTTCCCAGACATTTATAACGCAATGCACGCCGGAGGTTTTCAAATGTTTGTATTTACGTTTTGTCCAGCTCTAAAAAATCAACCAGAAATGCACCCATTTGCGTCCCAAAAGACAGTACTCATAACATCGGCAGCTGAGGGAACTGACTTAGGCTTCTTGCTTGGTGAATAGAGATGGTGTTATTTCATGTTCTGGAGTTTTGCTTCAGGTTCGAAATGGTGGAACTAACTTTCGTGACCAGTGACAATACTCTGGGAAACTCGGGCTCTTCATTTTGGTACCTCTCCAGCAGTTGTGACGAGATGTTTTTTGCGTTGGCCTTTGTAATCTTCTGTGAGTAAATGTGGGGCCAGCGGGCTCAAATTTTTCGATATCCCAAGCTGCTAATCATTTCCTAAACTATAGTGTGCATAATTTCGCCGAAATTACCTTCACTATAACAAGTCTGCCATCACAAATTAAAGCATCAACCTTTTACTTGTTTCGTTCCATAGCAGCTATGGAAACGTGTCACTGCTCAGCGGATCAATGGGTCAAAGATTTTTTGAGGGTCAACCAAGTCGGGTCAAGGTGTTCCTGTCCCGATTTCAACCAGGTGTTATTTCCGTTTCATTTTTGAAAAGAAAAAAATATTTCAAAGAAGCATGCTTACTGTGTAATATTGAGCTCAATACTGATGCCAGCGGAGTGACAAATAATTTGTCATGCAAAACACTGTTGTTTTGCATGACAAAACAACAGTGTTTGTTTTGCGTCCCTTTCTTAAATCAACAAAGATTTCCACCCACCCGACGCTATGGACACACCGATACAGTATCGTAAAACAATACTTATTTTGCGTTTGTTTACAGTGTGATTGTCTGAAGCAAGGTACAGGCAAATGCCTGTTGCATGCTTTTTGCTGATGCACTCTCACACCCCGCGTGTCACAATGTAAGACTGAGTGTTACTTTTCACATCTTTTGCATTGAGCGTTCAGTGATTTCCGTTTGACGTGCTAACATCCCGTTCAAATTATGCTTGTCGTGTACTCAGGTATATGCATGTCGTGTCGGAATTAACACCTTATTTGTTAGTATATATGAATATAACATCAAGCAAATTGAAAAACACGACAAGGTTAACAAATACGTACTTGTTGAATACAAAAAGGGTAACAGTGAATGCTGAAAGTTGTAAAAAAAGGAAGAGTGAATGTTGGAACCAGAACATATATTTCACAGCAACACCAATTTTCACAATCTTGTGATGAGTTGAAAGTTTCCAAATTGCGAATGCTGATTTCATTAGTGTCCCTTCCTTCTGAGGGGCAATGATGAAATCAACATCAACATTTTGGAAGCATTCGACTCATCACAATCATGTGAAAAATTGGTGTTGCTGTGAAAAACATTCTGAAACTCGATATGTCGTTGCGAAAACAGCAAAAACTGAAATTAAACATACAACCGGATATTTAATTTGAAAATTTTGACCTGTAGCGCCATCAGAATTAGGTGGAATAGCCATAATATTACTGCGGAGAGAATTTTCGACTCTCGCAGATGCATTAAACAACATGTGTGAAAGAGTGTTTTTTTATTTGCAAAACATAAACACTCTTGTACAACAAGAGTGTTTGTGTTTTGCAAATGAAAGACAACAAGAGTGTTTGTTTTGCAAATGAAAGACAACAAGAGTGTTTATGCTTTGCAAATGAAAGACAAGAGTGTTTATGTTTTGCAAATGAAAGGCAAGAGCGTTTATGTTTTGCAAATGAAAGACTACAAGAGTGTTTATGCTTTGCAAATGAAAGACTACAAGAGCGTTTATGTTTTGCAAATGAAAGACAACAAGAGTGTTTATGTTTTGCAAATGAAAGACTACAAGAGTGTTTATGTTTTGCAAATGAAAGACTACAAGAGCGTTTATGTTTTGCAAATGAAAGACAACAAGAGTGTTTATATTTTGCAAATGAAAGACGACAGTTTCAGCACACATCCCGTAAATAAGTAAATACATCATACCTTCCCGTAATACATACATTTGTTTGTTTTCTAAATAACCTCGAACATGTAACCTACGATACCCACTGCGGAGTGACTTTTAAACATCCTGTGGGTATACATATATGTATATATATATACCAGGTCTGATCAAAATGTTCCGAGACTAGGCCGATATACAACAAAGTAATTATGTTGGTTAAGTCTGTCTATAATCTCCCTCAAAATAGTCTCCTTGGGCAGCGATACACCGCTGCCAGCGTTTCTGCCACTGTTGGAACGCTTCGTGGAGGTACTGTCCGCGAATCGCGTCAAGCACCGTCTGCGATTCACGCTGGATCTCCTCCACAGTTTCAAAACGGCGACCTTTGAGCTTCAGCTTCCTCTTCGGGAACAGAAAGAAGTCGCAGAGGTACAAATCCGGCGGGTAAGGCGGGTCAGGAAGGGTAGTCATGCAGTTGCGGCTGCAAAACTGGCGTGTTGCTAACGCTCTATGAGCTACTGCATTGTCGTGATGGAGCAGGAAACACCATTTCAGGTCCTTTGTGGCGAATGTCATCCCTAAGACGCAGCAGAACATCGCACTAAAAAAGGACGTTTGACGATCTGGCATTGCGGAACGAATATACTGTGCACAACCCGACGAATGATGAAGAACACGATGAGCATGCTTTTGGTTGCACTCCGAACCTGTCGGGCCTTCTTCGTTCGTGGAGATGCCGAGCTCTTCCACTGCGACGACTGTCCAGGTCGTAACTGTAGACCAAAGTCTGGTCCCCAGTGATGACCTGCGACAGGAACATTCCATGCGTCTCCGTTCCCGATTTGCAGAGTTTGACACAGAATTCGATGTTAGCTCGCTGCTCTAGTTTGAAGTCCATACCGAAATCGCAGCTGCGTTCTGCACGTCGTCTACTCATATCGTGTAGCACAGCTCCCGATGTTCACAGAATGACACCACTCGGCACAATGATTCATGAAGGTCACTGCCCTTAACCGCTGCTCGCTCATCCGCGTAATGCCATCTGTTGGCGTGCTACGTACCTAGTCCCGGAACTTTTTGATTGCACTGTGGTCACCACTAGTTTCAGCACAAATCCCGTAAGTAAGTGAGTAAATCATACGTTCCCGTAAAACATACATTTGTTTGATTTCTAAATAACCTCGAACATGAAATCTACGATATCCACTGCGGAGTAACTTTTGAAAATCCTGTGTGTGTATACATATACTACTACGCTTAGAAAGTTTCGGATCGTTTTGAATATTTGCCAAATGTCAGTGAATTAAGTCATTCCCCGCTGAGCAAGCGAAGAGCATGATGTGACCGGCCAGCCAGAACCGGTTTGATCCAGATCCAACACGCACAGAGTATGTGTGTAGTTCGTGATCACAAGGATTCGAGGCTCTCCGTCGCGAGGACAATGATGTCGAATTTTGAACAGCGTTCAAATGTAAAATTTTGTGTTCGGCCTGGAAATTCTTTCGCTAAGACTTTTCAAATGATTAAGTCAGCGTACGGTAAGAATGCAATGAGTCGAACTAGAGTTTACGAGTGGCGTCGACGATTAGAAAACGGGCGACAGAGTATCGAGGATGATGAGAAGTCAGGACGACCTTAGACTTTTCCTTTGGAGGCTGACCGCTCTAAAGGTTAGGTCTTGTTAAGAGTCTTTTTTCTATTGCAAGGGGGTCGTACACAAGGAATTCCTTTGACATGGTCACACAGTCACTAAAGAAGAGTATGTCAACGTCCTGAAATGTCTCCGAGAATCAGTGAGACGCAAGCGACCCGATCTTTGGAAGACCAACTCGTGGGTGCTCCATCACGATAATGCGCCGGCTCACAGATCCCTCCTGGTGTTCCATTACCTGTCCAAACATCACATTCCCGTTCTTCCACAACCAGCTTATTCCTCTGATCTCGCCCCGTGTGACTTTTTGCTTTTCCCCCGAATGAAGAATTTGCTTAAGGGGCGACGCTTCTCGAGTTCCAAAGAAGTGCAACGAGCTGCGACGGAGGCACTGGAGGATGTGGCAAAAGAAGGCTTGCAATCTGCATTTAAATCTTTGTATGAGCGCGGGCAAAAATCCATAGTTGCACAAGGTAACTACTTCGAAGGTAACACCGCTTAAACATATATTATCTGTACTCATTCTTTTTTAATGTAAAAAGTTCCGGAACTTTTTGAACGTAGTAATATATGTATGTATATACACTAATAACATTCTGTGTATATCATCATCATCATCATCATTGTCAACCATTATCAATCCACTGCTGGACGAAGGTCTCCCAAGTTTCCTCCACAACGGTCTGTCTTGTGCCAGTCTCCTCCATGTCACTCCCACATATTTACGAATTTCATCCACCCATCTCCCATGTGGTCTTTTTCTGGGTCTTTTCCTGTCCCTTGGAATCCAATCTAAAATTTCGGCTGTCCATCTATGGTCTGTCCTTCTGGCAGTATGTCCAGCCCATTGCCATTTCAGGGATTTAACTCTGATCATGATGTCTTCCACTCTCGTCATTTTTCGGATCCACGAGTTCCTCTTCTTATCTCTCCTGGTTATACCAAGCATGCACCTCTCCATGCTCCTTTGAGTTGTCTGCAGCCTTTGTATGTCTCTTTTAGTTAAGGTCCACGTCTCTGCACCATACGTAAGCACTGGAAGGATGCATTGATCAAACACTTTTCTTTTAAGACATAATGGCATATTGCTCTTGAAAATTATGCTGTTTCTTCCAAAAGCTCTCCAGGCAAGTTTTGTACGCCGATTAATTTCTTCATCAATGTGACCCTCACTTGATATCTGCTGTCCAAGATAAACATATGTATCTGTCATCTCCAGTTTTTCTCCATCAATCGATAAATCTTCATTTCTTGTAAAAGCATTGAACATCACTTTTGTCTTCTGAAAGTTCATTTTTAATCCCACTTCTTTACTCTTGTCAGCAAGTTCCTGGATCATACTCTGCAGCTCTGATGGGGTAGTTGCAAAAATGACTACGTCATCAGCAAAACGAAGGTGGGTTAGATAATCTCCATTAATCTTTATCCCTTTGTTTTCCCAGTTCAGTGATTGAAAGACATTTTCCAATGTGGCATTAAAGAGCTTCGGAGATATGGTGTCACCTTAGCTCACTCCCTTTCCAATTTTTATGTGTGTTGTATTTTCAAACAGCCGAATCTTTGCACTTGCATTTTCATAGATGTTATTAATAATATTAATGTATGCATCTTCAATACCGCAGGATTTCATAGCCGTGGTAACTGCTGATGGTTTCACCGAATCAAAGGCTTTTTCATAATCGATAAAAGCCATGCACAATGGAAGTTCATATTCCCTTGCTCTTTCAATTAGTTCTCTCAGTACGTGGATATGATCTATTGTGCTGTAGCCACTCCTGAATCCAGCTTGTTCTCTCGGTTGAGCCATGTCCAGTGATACCTTCAAGCGGTGTGAAAGAACTTTAGTGAAGATTTTATAAACCACTGATAGGAGGCTGATAGGTCTGTAGTTCCTGAGATCCTCAATGTCACCTTTTTTATGTAGCAGGATCATTGTAGCATTGTTCCAATCCTCAGGAATCTTCCCTTCATTAAGGCATCGAGTGAAAATTTGGGCGAGTACTGTTTCAATTTCTCCACTTGCTTCTTGTATGATGTCTATAGTAATTCCATCTTCTCCTGGAGCTTTCCCCGCTTCATGTTCTTGATTGCATGAGCAACTTCTGCTGGGAGGACTGGAAGAACTCTGGTACCTTTCATGATGTCTGGAGTACATGTATCATCCCTTTCATATAATTTGGAGTAGAAATCTTTTACTCTTGTCAATATTTCGCCTCTATTTCTTGTTATAGAACCATCTTCTTTTCTCAGAGCCATAATCTGTTTTCTTCCCTTACTGAGATGTCCCTTTGCTATCTTAAGGCTTTGGTTGTTTTCAATTGCTTTCCTCACTAGCTCACAGTTGAATTTCCTTACGTCTTCAGTGATACTTTTTCGTGCTGTCTTGCATAGCTCTATATATTCCACTTTGGAAGTCACATCTTCTTTAGTTGTCCTCATCTCTCGTCTTTTTTGCATCAACATTTTGGTTTTTCCTGATAATTTGTTCACATGCAACTTGTTCTTAGACCCAGCTAATTTTGTTGCTGTTTCCATAAGAGCTTTGGTTACTTTTCTGTTAACTTCCGAAATATCCACTTCTTCCGATGTTAGGCCTTCTAAAGCAGAGAATCTGTTCTTCAGTTCCAACTTGAAAGTATTATGGTGTTTTTTAAGGTTGGTTATGTCAATACATTTTGTTTGTCTTATGAGCTTGCCACGTTCCAGTTTAGTGTTGAGGTGCATCTTACATCTCACCAATCTATGGTCACTACCTGTGTTGAACTTGTTCAGCACACTGCAGTCTTCGATGACGAATTTTTTGTTACACATAATAAAATCAATTTCACTTGTCGTCCCAATTGGATGTCTCCATGTCCATTTCCTGTGTGGCTTTTTCTTGAAAAAGGAGTTCAAGATGAAAAATCCTTCTGCCTCTGCAAACTCAACGAGAGTATTTCCACGCTGGTTTCTGTTGCCGTGACCGAATTTACCTACTGAAGTTTCATTCTGTTGCCGGTGCCCTATTTTTGCATTGAAATCTCCCATAATTATCTTCAAGTGCTGCTTACCTTTATTATTTAGATGACGAATTTCCTCATAAAATTCTTCAATTTATTCTTCAGGATGACTTGTGGTGGGTGCATAAGTTTGAACAATCTGAGCCTGGTATCTTCTCGATAGTTGGATAACGAGTCGTGCAGCTCTGTCAGAGGAACTTTCAACTTCTACCACTTTATCCTTCAGTTTCTTGTTTATTATAAATCCAACACCACTAGTTCTGCCAGTATCTGTCCCACGATAATAGAAGAGATGTCCACTTTTCAGTTCAATGAGATCTTCTCCTTTTCTCCTTACCTCACTTAGCCCGACGATGTCCCACTTGATCCTTTGTAGTTCCTCTTCCAATTCAAGAAGCCTTGAATCAGAAGATAGGGAGCGTCCGTTATAGGTAGCCAAGGTCAGCATCAAATGGCCGCCTAGTCCGGTCCTCCGGGATTCTTAGCACCCTCTGCCTTCATGTCGCACTGGCCGCTGCCTTGGCCAGGTACATTCCAGCTGCCGGAGACTGTGGGCCAAGATTTAAGTTGTAGAGTCATTTTGGAGGTGTTTGGCCATAACTCACCACGCTGGCCAAGCGGGTTGGTGAGTGTGGGATAGCATTTCCTCTGATCCCGATGGTATAGTTATACCGCTATTGGCGGTCGTCAGAGCCCCTTTAGTGGGAACAGGATGCACCACGAGAAGGCGGGGTTGACATTTGTCAAGGAGAGGCTGTGATGTTACGCATCACCTGACCTTACCTGTGTATATATACTGTATATATATATAGTTTTAAACATAATCAAGATATTAAAAAGGTCAACCACAAATAAATTATAATCCTAATACAGAACCCAAAATAAGACCCCTAAATTCCTGATAAGAGATTTTTTCCAAAGACCAAAAAAAAAAAAAAAAAGCCAAAAAAAAAAAAAAAACCTAAATTAGAAGTAAACAAGCATTTTTAGATTAATGCACCCCGGAACACCAGATATATATATATTTTTTTGATTGGAAGTTTAACGACCACCGTGAGCTACTCAATGGGCTATAAGCAGTCGCCCGTCCCTAATTTAGGGTCACTGGTTCAAGGGAAGGGAGAGAACCAGTGCCGTAAGAAAAACACAATATCCATGCCTCACCGGGATTCGATCCCGGACCCCGTTTGGACGAATGCTCAGAGGCCATCGCTTAGACCACTGCGCCACCGATCACTCATCAGGGAAAGACATCCGGTCCGGTGCCCCGGGGTAGGGCTTCAGGTTTTATGAGAGTGACAAATTTTGCAACCAATGGACAGAAATCTTAAAAAATTTTGTAAGAAAATATATCTCTCTTAGGAACTCTGTCTTCCCTACCTGAACCTTTTTGCAGAGCTTAAAGAACATAAAACAAATAGAACTTACTTGTAACTCCTAAGTGAACAACATTTAACCTGAAATAGAATGGTGAAACACGTAAACTCAAAAAACTCAAACTCCCCAAGGCAGTAAAGTAAATAAGCCTGACGGTTAAGGTCGGTGTCACTTTTAACGGTAAACTTTAATTCGATCGAGGTACTTTCCGAAAATAATGTAAAGATGTTGTTACGTCAGGGATGAAAGTTCGGGCTGTTAGAGCTCTCCGCCCCGACTCGGAGGAAATGAAATTTTTTTTGTGGCACTAAGAACAGGTTAATAATAGAGTAATTAAGATGGTGTAATGTTACAAAACCTAATTGAAAAAACTGAATTAGAATTAAAACATGACAATAAATTTTGCAAGTGGAACTTCCAGAAATTAGGTGGACAGGGATTTTTCAACAATTAGAATGTTGAAAAAATTTTATGCTACTACTTTTATTATTGCAAATATTTGAAATTCTTAAAAACTGTGAAATAATAATATTCCGGCGAATTTTTTAGAGGATTTTTGAGTTCCAAATACTTCAAAGTAGAGGAACAAAATCAAATTCTGTTCTTTTATCGAATGGTCCCGTGAGAACTCCTTTACGAGTCCGAACTATCACCAAATCCAAAAAGGTAGTTCTGAAACCCTCACTTGTTTTTACCAAGACTAGTCCTGATGAATATATAATTAGTGTGTGTGTGTGTGTGTGTGTGTGTGTGTGTGTGTGTGTGTGTGTGTGTGTGTGTGTCCAAGAATTATTGGACATATTACAAAATTATATAAAAACAAAACATTAAACAGATAGAAAGAAACTGACTGTACTAACTTACAATGTAACTACACAAGTTAATAAATTTCGATGTGAGATCCCTTGGTTGTTCGTAGTACGTCCAAGCGATACTCGATTTCATGCCATGTATTGGCATGCATCTGAGCAGTTATGGAATTAATAGCAGCAGTGATACGCTGCTTCAGTTCCTGCAAATCGGTACAAGGCGTCTGATAGGCACGATCCTTCACATAACCCCACATGAAATAATCCATCTGTTGGGGAAATGGAACTACGCCCAATCCATCGGTTGGGGAAATGCTCATTTAGGCACTTACGTACACACGTTGACCAACGCGGAGGCGCGCCGTCTTGATGGAAAACGACGTTGTCATATCTTTTGATCTGGGGTACAGCGAAATTTTCTAGAATATCCAAGTAAATGCCACCATTTATGGTTTTTTCGCAGAAGAAGAAAGGGCCAATCACTTATCTTTTTGATAGGGCGCACCACACGTTAACTTTTGGAGAATCACGTTCCAGTTCAATAGCGGCATGAGGAGGTTCACTGCCCCATATCCTACAGTTGTGACGATTCACAATACCTGACACATGAAATGTGGATTCATCACTAAACATTACAGTACTGAGAAAGTTTTCGTCGTTTTCCACTCAATTCATCATATCCACAGCGAAATCGTATCGCAGAGTGTGATCATTTACATGCATCTTTTGCACTATTTCAATTTTATAAGTATGAAACCTTTTCCTGTGCAAGATATCGTGAACTGTCGATTTTGGAATGCACAGTTCTCTGCTTGCTTTACGAACGGATTTCCTGTGGCTTCGTCGGAAACTTTCATTAACTTGGTCAACCGTCTCACCACTGAAGCTAGGCCTATCGGCTCCTCCCCGATGTTCCACATTGCCAGTTTCTTTAAACTGTTTCATCCACCGCTTAATTGAATTCTTTGACGGTAGATTACAACCATACTCTAAACGATACCGTCTTTTAACTTTAACGACAGACTTTGATTCCGCAAGCCACAACACACACATCGCCTTCTGCTGTACGGATGATATGACTACTGATTGCGAATTTCTCATACATTCCTCATCAGGCCACATTTCGCGCCATTTCTCAGCTTCTGGGAATAACAATTCTGCAAAACGAAAATATAGAAACCGTGTTAGTAATACGTGACACAGAAAAACAGACAATGCTCATAATTTCTTTTTCTATATAATTTTGTAATGTGTCCAATAATTTTCGAACACCCTGTATATATATATATATATATATATATATATCAACGGGATGTAAGGTCAGGTGATGCGTAACATCACAGCCTCTCCTTGACAAATGTCAACCCCGCCTTCTCGTGGTGCATCCTGTTCCCACTAAAAGGGGCTCTGACGACCGCCAATAGCGGTATAACTATACCATCGGGATCAGAGGAAATGCTATCCCACACTCACCAACCCGCTTGGCCAGCGTGGTGAGTTATGGCCAAACCCCTCCAAAATGACTCCACAACTTAAATCTTGGCCCTCAGTCTCCGGCAGCTGGAATGTACCTGGCCAAGGCAGCGGCCAGTGCGACATGAAGGCAGAGGGTGCTAAGAATCCCCGGAGGACCGGACTAGGCTGCCATCTGATGCTGACCTTGGCAACGTACAATGGACGCTCCCTATCTTCTGATTCAAGGCTTCTTGAATTGGAAGAGGAACTACAAAGGATCAAGTGGGACATTGTGGGGCTAAGTGAGAGTAAGGAGAAAAGGAGAAGATCTCATCGAACTGAAAAGTGGACATCTCTTCTACTATCGTGGGACAGATACTGGCAGAACTAGTGGTGTTGGATTTATAATAAACAAGAAACTGAAGGATAAAGTGGTAGAAGTTGAAAGTTCCTCTGACAGAGCTGCACGACTCGTTATCCAACTATCGAGAAGATACCAGGCTCAGATTATTCAAACTTATGCACCCACCACAAGTCATCCTGAAGAAGAAATTGAAAGAATTTTATGAGGAAATTTGTCATCTAAATAATAAAGGTAAGCAGCACTTGAAAATAATTATGGGAGATTTCAATGCAAAAATAGGGCAACGGCAACAGAATGAAACTTCAGTAGGTAAATTCGGTCACGGCAACAGAAACCAGCGTGGAAATACTCTCGTTGAGTTTGCAGAGGCAGAAGGGTTTTTCATCTTGAACTCCTTCTTCAAGAAAAAGCCACACAGAAAATGGACATGGAGACATCCAAATGGGATGACAAGTGAAATTGATTTTATTATGTGTAACAAAAAATTCGTCATAGAAGACTGCAGTGTGCTAAACAAGTTCAACACAGGTAGTGACCATAGATTGGTGAGATGTAAGATGCACCTCAACACTAAACTTGAACGTGGCAAGCTCATAAGACAAACAAAATCTATTGACATAACCAACCTTAAAAAACACCATAATACCTTCAAGTTGGAACTGAAGAACAGGTTCTCTGCTTTAGAAGGCCTAACATCGGAAGAAGTGGACATCTCTGAAGTTAACAGAAAAGTAACCAAAGCTCTTATGGAAACAGCAACAAATGTAGCTGGGTCTAAGAACAAGTTGCATGTAAATAAATTATCAGGAAAAACGAAAATGTTGATGCAAAAAAGAAGAGAGATGAGGACAACTAAAGAAGATGTGACTTCCAAAGTGGAATATATAGAGCTATGCAAGACAGTACGAAAAAGTATCACTGAAGACGTAAGAAAATTCAACTGTGAACTAGTGAGGAAAGCAATTGAAAACAACCAAAGCCTAAAGATAGCAAAGGGATATCTCAGTAAGGGAAGAAAACAGATTATGGCACTGAGAAAAGAAGATGGTTCTGTAACAAGAAATAGAGGCGAAATTTTGACAAGAGTGAAAGATTTCTACTCCAAATTATATGAAAGGGATGATACATGCACTCCAGACATCATGAAAGATACCAGTACCAGAGTTCCTCCAATCCTTCCAGCAGAAGTTGCACATGCAATCAAGAACATGAAGCGGGGAAAAGCTCCAGGAGAAGATGGAATTACTGTAGACATCATACAAGAAGCAAGTGGAGAAATCGAAACAGTACTCGCCCAAATTTTCACTCGATGCCTTAATGAAGGAAAGATTCCGGAAGATTGGAACACCGCTACAATGATCCTGCTACATAAGAAAGGTGACATTGAGGATCTCGGAAACTACAGACCTATCAGCCTCCTATCAGTAGTTTATAAAATCTTCACTAAAGTTCTTTCACACCGCTTGAAGGTAACACTGGACATGGCTCAACCGAGAGAACAAGCTGGATTCAGGAGTGGCTACAGCACAATAGATCATATCCATGTGCTGAGAGAACTAATTGAAAGAGCAAAAGAATATGAACTTCCATTGTGCATGGCTTTTATCGATTATGAAAAAGCCTTTGATTCGGTGAAACCATCAGCAGTTACAATGGCTCTGAAAACCTGCGGTATTGAAGATGCATACATTAATATTATTAATAACATCTATGAAAATGCAAGTGCAAAGATTAGGCTGTTTGAAAATACAACACACATAAAAATTGGAAAGGAGTGAGACAAGGTGACACCATATCTCCGAAGCTCTTTAATGCCACATTGGAGGGTGTTTTTCAGTCGCTGAGCTGGGAAAACAAGGGGATAAAGATTAATGGAGATTATCTAACCCACCTTCGTTTTGCTGATGACGTAGTCATTTTTTGCAACTAGCCCATCAGAGCTGCAGAGTATGATCCAGGAACTTGCTGACAAGAGTAAAGAAGTGGGATTAAAAATGAACTTTCAGAAGACAAAAGTGATGTTCAATGCTTTTACAAGAAATGAAGATTTATCGATTGATGGAGAAAAGCTGGAGATAACAGACACGTACGTTTATCTTGGACAGCAGATATCAAGTGAGGGTCACATTGATGAAGAAATTAATCGGCGTACAAAACTTGCCTGGAGAGCTTTTGGAAGAAACAGCATAATTTTCAAGAGCAATATGCCATTATGTCTTAAAAGAAAAGTGTTTGATCAATGCATCCTTCCAGTGCTTACGTATGGTGCAGAGACGTGGACCTTAACTAAAAGAGACATACAAAGGCTGCAGACAACTCAAAGAAGCATGGAGAGGTGCATACTTGGTGTAACCAGGAGAGATAAGAAGAGGAACTCGTGGATCCGAAAAATGACAAGAGTGGAAGACATCATGATCAGAGTTAAATCCCTGAAATGGCAATGGGCTGGACATACTGCCAGAAGGACAGATCATCGATGGACAGCCGAAATTTTAGATTGGATTCCAAGGGACAGGAAAAGACCCAGAAGAAGACCACATGGGAGATGGGTGGATGAAATTCGAAAGTATGCAGGGGTGACATGGAGGAGACTGGCACAAGACAGACCGTTGTGGAGGAAACTTGGGGAGACCTTCGTCCAGCAGTGGATTGATAATGGTTGACAATGATGATGATGATGATATATATCCACACACAAATTATATATATATATATATATATATATATGTATACACACAAACATGCTTTTCAAAAGTATCTCCGCAGTGGATATCGTAGGTTATAAATTCGAGGTTATTTAGAAATCAAACAAATCCATTTTTGGAACATATGATTTACTCACTTACTTACGGGATGTGTTGAAACAACTTGAGGTTTTATATATACACTATCTACCAACAAGTAATTGGACACCTAGCAAAGGAAAACGAAGTTTATTCACCTTCAATAGTTGGTGGAGCCTCCACGACCGGCGATTACAGCTGCGACCCTCCGGGGCATACTCTCAACCAGGCGTTGTACGACGGCTAGCAGTATTTCCTTCCACTCGGCTTGGAGAAGACAAGTCAGTTCCTTCACCGATTTCGGACGGTGGGGGCACAGCTTAAGTCGACACTCCAACTCGTCCCAGAGGTGCCCGATATGGTAAAGTTCCGGCCTCTGCGCAGGCCAGTCTATCCGATTAACCCCACTGTCACCATACCAAGCCATGGTGGACCCCTCGCAACATGACAGGTGGCATTGTCATCCTGAAAGTAACATGGGTCCACCCCGTAAAACTGCCACAACGTAGGAAGCGCATGGTCATCCAAAAGGGTGCAGTAAGTCTTGGCGTTGAGTCTACCAGGATTTGTAACCAAGGGTGCCGTGCCATACTAGGATAAACACCCCCATAGCATGATTCCACCGCCGCCGAACTTCACAGTTGGCACAATACATTCCAGCAGGAGGCGTTCTCCAGGCAGACCCCAAACCCAGACCCTTCCATCCGAACGGTAGAGGGTGAACCTTGATTCGTCGCTCCAGAGAACCTGTTTCCACTGTCCAACGGTCCACTGTCGACGTTCTTTGCACCACGTTAGCCGAGCAGCGCTATTGGACTTGGTGATCGAAGGCTTGTGGGCTGCAGCACATCCATGATAACCGAGCAGATGGGCTTCCTTATGGATAGTATTCATCGAACGAACACTCCCGGATGCCTGTTGAAAGTCCTCGCGGATGTGGTCCACCTATTTGGTGCGTTTCTTCCGAATTTCTCTGGCCAGCACCCGTCGGTCTCTAGCTCCCAGTTTTGTGGGTCTGCCGGGTCGGGGCACATTCCGACAGTCACCTCTCATCTTCCACTTGCCAATCACGTAGGTCACTGTCGATTTTGGGTACTTCAACTCGCTGGATATGTCACGTATGGATCGGCCATTTTTGTGATACCTGACGATTACACCTTTCGCAAAATCAGAGAGCTCTAAACTGCGTGGCATCTTGCATGCGACTGGTTGCTTTGTTGTTTCCCACACGATGTTTAACGGCGGCGGCCGTGACGTTTATCGGGATCGCAGATATTTTCGATTGCAGGGGTGTCCAATTACTTGTTGGTAGATAGTGTATATAAGTATAAAACCTGAAGTTTGAGGAGTGGTCGGTGATTGGGGACGTCTTTCCTTGATGAGTGGTCCTCAGCCGCTGGCCTCATATTTGTTTGGGGTTTTCTTTTGAAGTTGTGTTAGTGTCACTGAGTGAGTGAATTGTAATTTTATGTATATTACACATCTTTAATTCTAGATGACAAGGGAAGTTTTGGGTAGGGTGGATTTAATACATTTTCTTATGGTATCTGCAGCCGGAATTTCCTCTTTCACAAAGAACTGAATCACAGCAAGCTGACAGAACGGTGTATCACTGTCGGCCAGTTTTTCTCGCGTCTGTTTGGTAAATGACTGACGCCGCTAACGCCATTTGGCATTCATGGCCACAACGAGATATTGCACTTGCAGTCCAGCAATTTTCAAACTCACAAAGCGCAATCTCCCTGTGTAACGCAGCTTTGCACATTACTTTTAGTACGACATAAGTTCATTGCCTCAAGTAAGCGCGCAGTACAACAGCAGTATTGCAAAAATAATTTTAGCGTTGGATTCATTGGGCTGATATACGTTCCATTTATACATCACTCGTATTTATTAAAACTAGAGTCACAAGAGCACCAAACACTTGAAGCCAGGAAAAAGGCTGTCTGCTTCGATGAATCGCATGTTCAGTTAATACACATCGATGAACGGGCTACAACACGACGTCAACAGCAAGAATCCACAGACCCCAGCTGTCTAGTGCTATTTGTTTTAAACTAGGGACGGGGTATGATGCCCTGGTATCTGCTTCACGGCGTGCATTGGGTTTTTTGAAACCACGTCAACACCATTTGTACGCGACAAAGTATCTTAAAATAATCGCGGATATGGCGTACCCGTGCATATGCATGGCGTTTCGCGTTTCCTGATGCAGAGAGATACTTCCAGCAGTACAATGCGCCATGCAGCAAGGCTCCGATCGTCACGCAGTGGTTCGATCCAGGCTGACGATAATGAATTCAAATTATGAAAATGTCCTCCACAGTCACCAGATCTTCATACAACTGAATAATTAGTGGGATGCGATTAAGGACATCCTTCTAACAGAGATGCTCCTCCAGTGAACATTCGGCAATTCACGGGCACCATCAGAACCTGAACACATCTGCAGAATGATGTAAGCCCCTCGCTGAATCAATGCTGCAGCAAATCGTTACCACAGGGTGAGGGTGTAATTACGGCGCACGCACATGCAACATTGTAAATGGAGAATGTTCGTGTGTTTGAGGAGGGGTTACGCACATCCTGCCGTCTGACTATGAACAATGCAGCCGGTATTTCCGGCATCTGGAGTTTGGCCGTGACTGAATCTGTCAGTAGTGAGGCGTCACAGTGGCCGGTTGAACACGGTGCTGTCGTTTGAGATTCAAGTGTTTCTGATTGAACATGCGTTCCGTAGTGGAGGTCAATATACGGATTAAATGAAACGTAAGTACAGAGAACAAATGTCCCGATTCTGAAGCACACAATCGCAATGCAGTGAGGCGGCAAATTGAACAGTTTCGTAAAACCAGATCAGTGAGAGATGCTCCGAAAAGCGGTAGGCTGCGAGTAAACAGAAGAAAAGGTGGAGGATATTTCCGTTGGCCTCAAAGAAATCGGTTCGAAAATTGGCACAACAAGCAAGTGCGTCCTACAGTAGCACCTGTAGGGCACTGAAGACGTGAATGCAGCTCCACCTTTACAAAATCAGGACAGTGCACGAACTGAAGCACACAGACTACGATATGCATGTGGAATATTGCAGATGGTTCAGGACTTCATTAATGACAACAGAGAGAATATTCTGAACGTCACGTTTTTCTCCGATGAGACGCCGTTCCACTTATCGTGATGTAAACAGCAAAAACAGTAGCATGTGGTCTTTCAAAAATCCGCATTAGATACACGAAATGCCATTACATGATCAGAAGATTGGTGTGGTGTGCGATATATCGAAAACGCATAATTAGGCCCACATTCTTCGAGGGGGCCATAAATGCGGTAAGGTATTGTGACAATATCCTGTATCCATTCATCGGGTACTTAACCGAGGAGGAAATTGTTAATGGAAACTTGCAGCAGAATTCGCTATGTCCCGTAAAAGCTCATGTCTCCATGGCATTATGGACTGGTGTGTTCGGAATATGATCATCTTCAAAGTCATATGGCCGCCACGTTCGCCCAATCTCACGCCTGCAGATAATTATCTGTTGGGTTTACTGAAAAACTATGTTTACAAGAACAATCCTCGTTCTCTGCTGGAATTACAGGAAGCCATCACCACAGTAATCAGCAATATTTCTCCGTTGGACATGTCACGTTTCTTTGAGAACATGTCAACCGCGTGGATGCGTGTCTACACGCAGGAGGGGGCCATTTCTGGCATTTAATTTAGCAGGTACGCTTGTAGTTGTTGTACTTGTATTGTCTTGCCAGGTACACAGTAACATTAGGCTCACCCTCTATTTTGAACTCCAAGCGTGAGGCGCAAGACATTAGCAAGTACACGTTCCTAATAATTTGCTACTTCAGTGTTCTACTTTCTTGATGTATATTGTGCTACTTTCTTTCTATATTAATGCTAATTTCTTGTTGGCAATCATAGTAAAATCAGGTATATGATAATCTATTATTTTACTCAACTGACTTTTATGGAATCAACATTAAAATTTTTACTTCAGCATTTTTCTTATTTTTGTTTAGGTTTATGCTCACAGCAATTTCTCGCAGAAGGCTAATTACGTTTTTTGTTGTCCTGCACATAATCTTAACTAGCATCGGAATAACTTTGTGAACGTTTCGTGCGCTGTCAGCTATTTTATTGCACGAACTAATACACGGTCGAGTCACATTATTGAGATCACCAGCTAATATCCAGAGTAATCGCCGTGTACAGCACGGACAGTAGCTAGGCGGGCTGGGAGTGATTCAAAAAGGTGCTGGAAAATGCTCACAGGTATGTGGAGCCATGCTGACCGCAGTGCATCTGACAGCTGCTGAAATGTGCATGGTGGAGAATCCATAGAGCAAACAACACGATCGAGGTGGTCCCATAGATGCTTAATTGGGTTTTAGTCTGGGGAATTAAGAGACCAGGGAAGTAATTTTAAAGCTTCATCGTGCTCTTCCAACCACTCTTGGACATTTCTAGCTGTGTGACACGTAGGACTGTCATGCTGGAAGATCCCATCCACCTCAGGAAAGACAATCAGAAAGTATGGGTGCACGTGGTCTGCAAGAATGGATTCTTAACGAATTCGGTCCATAGTGCCTTCCACAGGTATGAGTGGATTCAGAGAATGCCACGAAAACCTTCCCCAGACCATAACGTTGCCCCAACCAGCTTTTGTTCTGCCAGCTATGGTTGAAGAGTATTTGTTCTCCGATTTTTATCGCCTTATGTATGCCCATGTCCATCCGTTCGATGAAGCAGCAAACGTGACTCGTCGGAGAACGCAATCCTTTGCCAATCAGCGAAGGTCCAATTCCGATACTGACGTGCAAATGTAAGCCTTTTTTGCCAATGCACCTTCGTTAGCATAGGTGCAGTGATCATCCGTCGGCACCGGAACACCATACGCAGTAGGGTTCGCTGAGCTATCGTTTCAGACACACTTCCGGTAGCCCCTTGGTTCATTCGGCCAGTGAGTTGCTCCACTGTAGCATGTCGACCGACCCTCACGCACCTTCGAAGCCGACGTTCACCTCTCACATCAATGGCACGTGCTGTTCCGCAGTTTCCACGTCGCTTTTCAGAAATGCTGCCAACCCTTGGCCCGAAAACCGATAATCATCCTTTTTTGCAAATCTGATAATTCGCTTCTTTTCTCCATGACAGCAACGAGTGATATGTTTTCAGATAGCCTACAGCACACCTTATATACCCTCCAAGCCAGCTCAAGACACTTACCTTTCATTGCCTACGCTCTGTTGACGTCAAAAGTAGGAGGTGGTCACAATAATGTGACTCCACTGTGTATATATTAAATGGCTGGTGAACAAAACAGGGAAAAGGAGAAGATATATATCCAGTGCCACAATAAACAAAATTCATGCGATATGCTATCCGAAAATCCGATCTCGCTACGGAACTTAAAATTTTGACAGACGATTGAGATTTTATAGTTCATTAACGGTTAAATATTCTCAACAGTCGCTCCTATTACCGATAATTTTTGGTCATACAGGTACGGAAAAGCGCGACCAGCGTTTTTCCATTAATATACGAAAGGAGTTTAGGAAAGGTTTCTGAAAATTTTGAATTTTCCGTTAACACATGTCGAAAATGGTAATTTACCGTCAATATAAGAAAGAAACTGCGGAAAGGTTTCTGAAAGTTCAGAATTTTCTCGTGGTACGAAAAATCCGTGAAATTCAGGTTTCTTTCCGTCATTTCACGGAAAGAGTTGTATAAGAAATGTGCTTTGTCAACTCACGCAAAAAATGAAGGAAAGTGTCTCGTGAATTTCGGAATTTTTTTTTACAGTGTAGATGCGGCGTAGAGTCAGGGCGGTAAGACAGGTACACTACCCATGAGTCCTCAGATACTCCACCTCTGGTCCACTTCCGATGATGTCTCTTCTCTGAACTAATCAAAAGGCATCACTCTTAATCTGACACAGAGGTATTTTTAGCACATCTTTTGCAAAAAAAGATCGTGCTTATGTTACCGGTTTGTCCGTCCGTCTGTACCCACGATATCTCTGCAACTATTAGTCCGATTTGAAAAATTATTTTTGCATTGGGAAGCTTGAAATATGTGAATGATGATCCTTCATTTCCTTTTTTTTTTTTTTACGATGAACAATTTCGCCGCTAGAGGCGTAAATGCAGATGATGTCGATTTTAAAAATACGTTTTATTCCACATATTTGCTTCTAAACATACGATTGAAAAAATTATTTTATCTTTCGATTCCATTTATGTCCAAGAATATTTCAGATATAGTTACTTTTTTCAAACTACGCACAGATTTTCCGCTAGGGGGCGTAAAAGTAAATTACATTTTCCCCC